>CM076582.1:444144-1128323 GCA_034641835.2 Pinus albicaulis | reverse complement strand
TATCATTAATTATAAAAGTAATTAATATATTAGTTAAGCATATATATATTTTAAAAAACATGTAATAATATTCTTAACCATGGAGATTCACACCCACTTTACCATTAAGAATTTCTTAATTTGTAAATGGTTTTTGTTACAATAACATGATCCAATACTATGGCTTATCAATACCACATGCCCAATGTGACACTTTGATATGACGTTATTTTAATTAGTTAATTTAACATAAATTAAATAAAGAGCATAATTAACTTTGAGATAAATCTTAACCCTTGGTCTGTGAATACTACTATGAATATTATGGCATGTGGAGGTTAAATCTCTACCAAAATTAAAATTATGGAAGGCCTATTCTAAAGTAGACATGCCTATCAATGTGAATATTCTAGAATTTTCCATGGAGGTTAAATCCCTACCATCCACCTAATAATTATTGATAATCAAATTAAAATTCTAGAAACCCTATTTCAAAATAGATACATGTGAACACACCTAGCCACACAAAAAGAAATACTATAAATATATAGAAATTAATTTATATTAATATTTACCATTATCATATAAAAATAAATCTTATATTGATAATTATGATTATCATATAAAAAAATTGTTACAAGTATATATGAAAGATTCATTAAGATTTATTTATGAGTCTTAAGAGGGATCAAATATTTTGAGGTACAAACCATTTTCAGTGTACAAAACTTAAAAAAAAAATTTCACCTTGAGATATTTTCTGTGTTTGAGCACTCGATAAATGCCACGTTAAAATAGATTTAAGCTAGTTATATGTCTGCATTTTAATCATAACAATTTTTTAATTCTTAATTTCTTTATATAACATATACATAACTCTAATAGAAATATGTTATTTAACACAAACATTGAAATTTTTTATTTTACTGTTCTCTCTACATATATCATTTTATTTTTTTATTAGTATATTCTTAAATACACATATTCCTCATATTATTATCCACACTATAATGTTTATTATTATTATTATTACTATTAAATTTTTTATGTCAACTCCATATTAAACATCGAAGAAATTAAACATTTTTGTTATACTCTAAATTACAAAACATTTGTAAATGAAATAATAAATATTTCTCTCTATAAAAATTTGATATGAAATTAATTTACTTTAGATGGACAATGAAATATTGTATTGTGATCAATTTCAAAATATTTTTTATACTCTCTCTCTCTCTCTCTCTCTCTCTCTCTCTATATATATATATATATATTCATATACACACATACACACATATATATATAGACAAAATTTTCATTATATTTTCAAAAATTTATAGAGAATACATGTTGTTTGTGTCTTGTGATTTGGCAGATTGGTATACCAAATGACAAGGCAACATGGAACCAGTCTTTAGAGTTCCAGGACCTAGCCTTCCTAGACTCAGAGAGGGATCTCTTTGGTTGTTTTGCAAAGGATATGTTCTTGTTTTCTTTTAAGGGTTGATTTTAGGCTAGTTATTTAGTGCAAGGTTTTGTTGTTTTGTTTTGGTTGGGTATGATGATCAAAGAGAATAGGTAGAATGAGGAAATCTCTAAGTCATTGGGCAAGGGAGTCAAATGGAAGTCATGATAAGTTCATCAAAGGATTGGGGAGTATCATAGGGAAAATCTAACTTGGCCAGTGGATCTTCAAAGTTTTTAGAATAATTAGATGAACATTAAGGATAAGAATAAAAAGTAAGACAAAGGGAAACTAAGAATCATTTATCATGTACTTTAAACAAGAGAAATCTTACAAGGTATCTGTTTTGAAGCAAGCCAAAGGATAGGGCTAACCATAGACTTCTTGGACAAAATTTTAATAAGAAAACCTTTCAGACAACAATCCAGCAATCAAAAGATCACTTTTAGACAAAGAAAACATATAAGATAACAGTGAAAGTAGCCTAAGATCAAACAATAATAATCTAATCTGCTTTTGACTAACTCTCTAGGGATCTTTTTAAAGTAACCTTTAAAGGCAGACCAGAGGACAGGGCACACCATAGACTTCCCTGGTTTAGACTCTACTAAGCATACTTTAAATAAGTTTCAGAATCAATTCTCAAGTTGTACTCAAAGGAGCATGGACTCACCACTAAATTTCTTGGTTTCACTCTATTGAAATCATCCCTTAAAAATAACCTCTCAAGCCGTACTCAAAGGAACATGGACTTACCAAAAGAAAAACTCCTTGGTTATACTCTATTGAATTATTTCTAAAATAAAAAACTAGATGGAACTAGAGGGCAGTTAAAAATCCTCCAATCAGACCTTGCAGAAGAAAACATTAAGATAGTGAAGAGAAAACAGAACTAAGGTGTTTTCAAAAGACATTTCTTAGCCTAAAAATTTTGCTCTACTGTAACAAAGAAATATGGAAACATAATGAAAACATGAAATAACAATAAAAGATAGAAGCACTTCACCAACAGCCAAGCTCAGGGATCCAGTGATCTAGCCTCCTCCATCAACAAAAAAATTAGGGCATCCACAAGATCCTAGACATCAATTTTCCTTCAACTTCCAAGAGACTATGTATTACTTCAAAGAGTCATCAAATGCAAAAAATACAATGAGTTCAGATGTAGTATTTATGCTGCAAATGAGGAATTGAAGCCTAAGATAGGGTTTGAGTGTCATTTATTAAAGAGTAAATGAATTCCTATCCTTGAAAACCATGTAAGGCCTAAGGCAAGAATATCTACAGCTATTTCTTTGTTTTAATAACTCGATCTTATCTTTAAAGGAAGAATAGGTGAAATTTTTGACTTTAAAGGCTTTGTAATAACTTTGCAATAACTATTGAGCTGCTTCAAAATATCTTTGACTGTGTAATAACTACCCATTGCCTTTATGGAAAGAAATAATGTTGTAGGTGGCAGTTTTGGTCTTTGAAGGAGTAACTGCCTTTTGATTTAGTTATTCGAGGTTGTCTTTGGGTAAATATGTCTTTGTTTAATCATAAAACTCTGTATTAGGCCTTTGAAATTTGATTTGGCCTTTATAATCTGCCTTACTATCTTTATCCTTTGTCTCTGCTTTATGACTGATTGTTTATTCATTCTTCTTTTTTAAACCTTTGAATTTCATCATTTAATTACTGTCTTCATGGCTAATCTTCTATGTTTATCCTTTGATTTAGGATTAGGCCATTAATCCTCCTGTTCTTCATTTCTTCGTTGCCTCTTCTGACTGTAGTTGTTCTTTGTGTGCAGGGGAGGCGGTCTTCATGTGCTGGAAGGTTTTTATAACCCATCGATGGTCATGATTGATCGAGGGTAAACCTTTACGAAATCCCTCCTGGCCCTTTTTATGTGAATTCACCTCTGGATCATCATCCAAGGGTTAATTTAATCATTTCTTGATCATTGGAATGCCCTTTCGGGCATCATCGCCATTAAAAACCTGCAAAAACACAAACAAATGTTAGTTTAAAACCCGCGAGGATTAAAGAAACTACATTTTTGGGGTGTTTGAAGCGTCGGGGCTTGCTTTCAGAGGAGGAGAAGGTGAAGAGGGAAGGGTTCCAGAGGTGGAACATGGCGGGTTTCGAATAGAGGCGAAGAAATTCGAATTTTGGCACGAGGGAGAGAAAATGGTTTTAAAAAACCACAATAGTTTATTGCGTGCGTTGAGGGTAGTAAGTGGCATTGGGTTAATTGAACGCGATACCATAGGTTTATTGACGCGTGTCTGGGCCAATACCACTTATTTCACGTGGGTCAAGGTTTTAAAAATCGACGCTATTTTCTGCGTGATATAGATATGGACCGTCAGATCTCGAGGAGCGAGATCGATGGTGCAGAAAAAGTCCAGGAGCGGGGTGTAGTTTTGGGAAGTGCGGCCCGAGCGTGATGGCCTAGGTGGCTTTGTTGTGTTGTGCGGGGTTACATAATGCGAGATGAGTGGTAGATTGTGACCCTTTGTTAGATCGGGATTGAGTTTCGGATCAACGACGGCGGATGTGGCCTAATGAAAGGGTAAGACAGAATGGGGAAAGGCAAGCCCACTCTAATTTTTCAAAGGTTAGGGGGGATTTTATAAGGTTTGCGGGGGTGCATAAAGTAAAAGGGGCGAAGGTGTTTTTGAATAGGGAAGGGGCTAGAAATCAGGTGGAGACTGTGGTCTTATGCGGAGAAGGGGCTGGGTTTTTTAAGAAAAAGGGGCTTAAGGCCCGATTTATGCAAAAAAGGCGTAGTTAGGATAAAAACAAGGTTTTTATAAGGTTTTAAGAAAGTTTGATAGGCTTAAAAATCCAGATTTAAACAATGTAAAAAGGGATTTTTACATTGTTTAAGATTTCTTTAGAAGGAAATGAGGAATAAGTTCTTTGTAAAGGGTAGGAAAAAATGGTTTTTTTTTAAAGAAGGGAACAGGGGATGAAATGAGGAAAAAGAGGCCCAAAAATGAGGTTTCTTTAGAGCAGCAGGGGGGAAGTTTTGAGAAGGAAAAGATGGAAATTTTAGTGAGTCAATTAAGTTCAGGATGATGAAGGTAGTGAGATTTCTAGAACTCACAATGTTTCTCAAATATTGTTTCTAGAAATCTTAGGATTATAACTTAGTCATATTTTGATATAAAAAAAAATCACTCATGACTAACACATGCATGGATGGACATGTGTTGACAGAGGCTGAGATTATAACTATTAGGGTACCAAAACCATACTAGCTGATGACCTACTGAGGAGAGAGACCATCTTCCCTTGAGAGGGATACTAGACGGTCCTCAAGATAAGTTTGAGGAAAAATTTTAGCTTCAAAACACATTGATAAGAACATGCATACTAGTGATGCTAAAAGATCATATGAAAAACATAGACAAACATAAAATAGAAGAACATTTCCTTGAACATGTTAATGGAGCTAATCATTAGCCTTTACTTGAACTTGTTAATGTGGTTGATCATTTTTTACGATGAACTGGAAAGGGTTGTTACACAATAATTTGTCACCCCGATCACTTCCCATCCTTGATCCTAAAGTACCCTAAGATGACAACTGTGTAGTATATCCACCATGGAGAATACATCAAGATATCCCTTGAATACTAAAAAAAAGCTACCTTGAATATTTTCTAGAGAAGCTCGGCTCAAAACCTAAATTTTTGGGTCACTGCAATTTTCCAGTTGCCTTGCCGGTGTTGATGGCATGTTGCAACACTTTGACCTAGTGCCACTAGTGCACTTTTGATGGGTAAAACCATGCTAAACCCTTTCTAGTAGTGTTTCCACAAATGGAGAAGAAGCTTCATGCACTAGAAGCTTCCAGAATTACGATTTGGATATGGTTCGATGCAGATATGCTCGAGCTCTCTCATTTAGAGCTTCTGATCTTATCATTAGGGAATTTTCCCTTGAGAAGTGGGCCTTCCTCGTTCTTTTATCGATCCCTAACTCCTTATCCATACCTAGAAATTGAATCCCATCCTTCCAATAGTGGTGGGGTATTGCTTGATCATTAATCCTTTGCATCCCTATACTGTGATTATGTCTAAATTGCCTCTTAACAGAAGTATTACTTGAAGAGCCTCAGTTTGGACATCGAAATCACCAAAGGGATGTCTCCAACATCAAGGCCATGATTGTATGCTTCCTCTTTTCTATAATTAATAGTACAAATGATGTTTCACTTTCCATATTTGTTTAGATATCTATGCAAGTAGTGTAATGTTCCTTGATAGGTTAGGTAGTTTGTATTTGATGTATGCTATGTATCTTGTCATGTTTCATGTTTTTGTCTCTTGATTTCCTATAGGTATTTGAACACCACAAGTAGTGAGAAGCGAACCTAAAGGATCGTGGAATCAAATTCTTTGTAGAAATTTGAATAATTTGCTGAATTATTCACCGAGATTATCCCGATTACACACTATTTAAGCTTCATGCATAATACATAAACTCTTCTACAATTGATCATCAATATGCGGAAATAGAAGCGGTCGCATGCGCACATAAAACAAATAATCAAGCACATATATAACACAGTATGTACTGGGGAAAGAAATAGTTGAAAACCCCCAACTATCTGTATATTATAATGATAGAGAACATGTAACAATACATAGCACAAAGCTCTCACAGCTCTCAGCACTATCTCACATGCTACACACAAACTAGCACGGAAGATGAACAAGTCACGGGTTCAAATCTCCTCCACAAGTCTGCCTGCCTCTACTGTGCAATCCAAGATGAATAATGATGAGATCCAAGTTCGAATCCCACTAGCTTCAACTACGCAATCCTCATTGGCAATCTCCATCAATGTGTGTGCCAATCTCATGCACAACTATAGTCACAACTGATAGTCACACTCACCCTTTCACCCACCTCTAACACTGGTCTCCACTGAACTGTCCATGCATTGCAGTTAACTGATGTGTTCTTTAGTTGATTTATGAGTTAATAATTAGTGAATTAATTAATAATTAATTCACACCACTCATCACTAGTGTATTTATCATTTAGAATAAATACAACTAGTTCAACTAAGTTAAACTGAACACAACTCCACCAACTGTCTCATCAACTCCACCAAACTCTGCCACATGAGTTCTAACTGAAGTCAACCATGAAATAGCTCAAATAACCCTTAGGAAAAGTGTATTTCCTTCTGTCAGCTGCATGTGCCACATCCAAGCATCAAACTGAAGTGCTCCAAGAGGATAAGATAATGTTTATAGTCTAAATATTATTAAGGGTTAATAATATTTGACTGTTCTATTTTTAGCCTGGCAGTCTAAAAATAGATTCCACCCAATGTCTAAAAATAGAGGTCCATATATTTTTACCAACTCGACCAATCATCCATAAATAGCATCCTGCAACTCATAGACCATGATCCATATGTCTAAAAATAGACATAGTCAAAAAATAGACTTTGCGCCAAAAATAGCCTGCGGGCCCACTTAGTGAAGGCGACTTCATTTCACTAAGCTCCATCATCTTGTTGCATTTTCAACACTCCCTCTCAACAAGATATGGATTATCTGCAACCCCTATCCTGCCTATGTGGAATTCGAATTTGCTCCTGGTGAGCGCCTTCGTCAAGATGTCAGCATCCTGATCCTCCGTGGGAATATATGAAAGTAACATGATTCTCCGCTGCACACAATCTCTGATATGATGGTACCTGATGTCGATGTGTTTGGATCTATCATGAAATACTGGATTAGCCGAGAGTTTAATACAACTCTGGTTATCACAATAAATCACAGTAGGCTCCAAGTGTGACCCGAACAACCCGACCAGGATCTTCCTCATCCATATGGCCTCGCATGCAGCCAAGCTTGCTGGCCGCCTCTCGGCCTATTTGAGCGAAATTCTGACGGATGTGGCTACTATTTGTGCCAAGAAACTATTGTCGACTTGGTACTAAAAGATCCCTCCGGATGTGCTCTTTCTGTCCGTTGGGCTCCCTGCCCAATCTGCATCCGTGAAGCCACACAACTTCACCTCATCCGACTGTCTGTACCATAATCCATATCCTGATGTGTCTCTGAGATATATCAATACATGCTTGCCTACCTTTCAGTAGAGCTTGGTAGGCTGAACCATAGCTTGTGAAAGATGGTTAAAAACATAGCATATGTCGGGTCGTGTATTGAACAGATACATAAGCGACCCCACCAACTGTCGATAAACAGTGGCATCCACTACCTCTGCTCAAGTAGCATCCTCCTTCCTCCGGCCACCAGGAAGAGGAGTATCAACGAGGCTTGCAGCCATGCATGTTGAACTTCTCCAATATTTCTCGGGCATACTTACCCTGAGAAACAAACAGTCCATCACTGCGCTGCCAAATTTCCAATCCCAAGAAATAATGAAGGAGGCCCAAGTCCTTCATCTCAAACTCTCTTGCAATATCCTCCTTGCATGAAAGTATCAACAGCTCATCACCCATCAAAATTAGATCATCTACATACAGTAAAATGATCAGCAACTTCCCCTCCACCACAATCTGGTATAGGTTAGGATCCGCCTCACTCTTGGAGAATCCAAGTACGGTGAAATAACTGTCTATCCGTGTGTACCAAGCACGAGGTGCTTGTTTCAACCCATACAACGCTCTCTTGAGTCTGCACACATGCGACTCACTGCTGAAGATCTCGAAACCTTCGGGCTACTCTATGTACACCTCCTCCTCAATGACTTCGTTGAGGAACATAGTCTTCACATCCATCTGATGGATGTGCCACCCCATATGCGCAGAGAGAGCAAGGATCGTCTGTATGGAAGAGTACCTTGCGACAGGTGCAAAGGTCTCCTCATAATCGATCCCCTCTATCTGAGAAAAGCCTCGGGCAACAAATATTGCCTTGTAATTTTCCACACTCCCGTTAGCCGCCTGCTTCACTTTTTAGATCCATCTCAAACCTACCACGGATTTCCCCTCCGGTCTCGGGACAATCTCCCATGCACTGTTTCTAACAATCGAATCATGCTCTTCCACCATGGCATCTACCCATGCGGGGTCCTCCACAGCTTCCTCGAAAGAGGATGGCTCTGTCACGACACATTTTCTCACAAGAGCCATGTATCCAGTGTACCGATCCGGTGACTGTCTCTGTCTGCGCTGTGCTGTAGGTGGTCCTACAATATTCTCTGCATCTTGAGCCAGTCGCTCAGCTTCTGTAGTGCGCTTGCGCCCTCTGATGGTTGGCGCTGCATGAGTGGTCTCTTCCATTCCATGAACTTCCTCTTGTGGTTGATCCACATCCGGAAGCTCATCCTTAGGAACTAATAGCTCCTCATCTGCATGCAAGTGTGGCTCCCTCTCAAGCGAACACTTCATGGCTTTCTCCTCCTAAAATTTGATATCCCGTCGCACAACAGTCTTGCGACTGTCTGGAAAATACACACGATAGTTGTGGGGCGTATCAGTGTACCCCACAAATATCCCAACCTCTGCGGTCGGCTCCAGCTTCTTCCTGGCATCCTTCGTCACATGAATGTAAACATGTGAACCAAAAATCCTCAAATAGGAAATATCAGGCTTCTTACCAGAAAACGCCTCCAAAGAGGAATTATTACTCATGCCACATTTGTTGTGAGGACAACGGTTCGTACATATGCGAGTATTGCATGCCTCTTCCCACAAGTGAATGGGTAGGCCTTGATCATGCAACATTGCTCGTGCAGTACCCACGATCATTCTGTTCTTCCACTCAGCAACTCCATTCTGCTGTGGGTTATGAGGTGCTATGAGCTCTCTTTGAATCCCTTCTGCGCTGCAAAAGTCCTTGAATTTGCCAGAGATGAATTCACCACCATTGTTGCTCCTAAGAGCCTTCACATGCTTCGCCGATTCCTTCTCCACTAGCACCTTGAACTCACAGAACTTTGAGTATGTCTCTCTCTTCTTCTGCATGAAGAAGATCCCGACACTCGGAGCCGTCATCGGCAAGTCATAGTGCACGTGGCACAACGCCGAGCTACGAAAGGTCCACCGTTGCCGTAAATTCTCTCAAGGATAAATCGTAGCGCGACGCTATCCTTCTCGTGGTGGCTTTCACAAATTTTCCCAAGGTACACCCCTTGCACTGATCTGAATGCGCAAGAGTGCCCTTAGGAAGCCCAGTAGAAATCTGCTGCAGTATCTTCAAAGCTCCATGGTGAAGGTGGCCCAATCTCCGATGCCACAGCTCGCCATCATCTCGGCTCACCACTCCTTTCGCCTTGCATGCCATTGTTGCGCATCCATCTACTTGCAAATGATAAAGGTTCTTGACTCATACCCTTATCTTCCGGGTTTCTCCGGTTGTCTTACTACGCAGGAAAGCCTTTCCCTCGCTAAAGACAATATCATACCCCTTGTCTTCCAACGTCGCCACAGAGATTAGATTCTTCATCAATCGTGGAACATGCAATACTTCCTTCAATACGAAGGGTTTACCAGACTCCCTCTTACGAAGCTAGTGCGTCCACGGTCGCACGTATCTACATGTTGCCCATCTCGATGCTGCTCGAATCTTTTTCATCCGGATACGAAAACAAATCTCGATCTCCGGTCATAGCGAAAAGACGCACCTTGTCCAAGAACCATATTGATCCCATCACACTTGAAACCAAGCATGCGATCAGTGAAAGAAAAATCCGGCTCAAGCTGAGGCTAAAGAGCCTCTCTCGCTCGGATCCAATAGCACGCTTGTTTTCACCAGCACGCGGACAAGTTGGCATAATGTGGTGTTGGTGACGGTGGCTTCTTCACATGGAACCTCCCCACCTTCTTTCGCTTTCGCACCAGAATAGAAGCTTTATTGTCTTCCTTCTTTTCTTTGGCATGTGGCTTCAATTTTCTTCATCGGATACCTTTGATGAAGATCGAGTCACGGTACTCGCCTTATCTCCTCTTGCACCAAATCGAGCCAAAGTCGCTCCCATCCTGGCAATTTCTCCCGACCATTGACAGAATCCTGATAGGCATGCCAACTCTTAGGAAGACCAAGGAGAGCCAAGCTCACCAATTCCTCATCATCGACAGTCACCCCCACACTTCCCATCTCATCCTTGCATTGGATGAACTTCGTGAGGTACTTGGGCATACTGTCGCCTTTCTCCATCTTTATGTGTCTGAGTTTATCCTTGAGCGCCAACTTCCTCTGGTCGCTCTTGCTTTGGAATAAATCTGTCAACGCTTTCCACATCAAGTATGGAGAATATTTTCCATGCATGTTGGATACAATGTGATCCTTCACGCCCTCCAACAGAATCCTTCGACATTTTTCCATCTTCTTTTGCCAAGCCTCAACTTGAGCAGCATCAGTAGGCTTTGGGATCTCAGCTTCTATGAACTCCTTCAACCCGTTATCATCTAATACCGCCTCCATTCTGTCCTTCCATGCAACATAATTCGATCTGCCCTCAAGGGCATACTCCAGCCGCAATCCGTTGAAAGACATTTTGACTTCGACACCAAGAAAACTTCTGCAAATTCGAATTCCAAATCCTGCTGCAAATTCGAATTCCACCAGCTCAAAACTCAACCGCTTCCGATCTGTGAGAAAAAAGTATTTCTAGCACAGAGATCGACTGTAGGGGAATTTACTGGATATATCACCTTTCAGAGAAAGGATGGATCCAGAGGCTACCTGGCCCGCTTACAGACTCTGTCTACCGAAATAAATTGTAATCACTGTAATAGATCCGATGATCAATTCTTGCTCCGATACCATGTATAAATTTGAATAATAGCTGAATTATTCACCGAGATTATCCTGATTACACACTATTTAAGCTTCATGCATAATACATAACCTCTTCTACAATTGATCATCAATATGCAGAAATAGAAGCAGTCGCATGCGCACATTAAAACATAATCAAGCACACATATAACACGGTATGTAATGGGGAAAGCATACAGCTGAAAACCCCCAACTATCTGTATATTATAATGATAGAGAACATGTAACAATACATAGCACAAAGCTCTCACAGCTCTCAGCACTATCTCACATGCTACACACAAACTAGCACGGAAGATGAACAAGTCACGGGTTCAAATCTCCTCCACAAGTCTGCCTGCCTCTACTGCGTAATCCAAGTTGATTAATGATGAGATCCAAGTTCAAATCCCACTAGCTCCAACTGTGCAATCCTCATTGGAAATCTCCATAAATGTTTGTGCAAATCTCATGCACAGCCAATAGTCACAACTAATAGTAGACTCACCCTTTCACCCACCTCTAACACTGGTCTCCACTGAACTGTCCATGCATTGCAGTTAACTGATGTGTTCTTTAGTTGATTTATGAGTTAATAATTAGTGAATTAATTAATAATTAATTCAAACCACTCATCACTAGTGTATTTATCAGTTAGACTAAATACAACTAGTTCAACTAAGTTAAACTGAACACAACTCCACCATCTGTCTCATCAACTCCACCAAACTCTGCCACATGAGTTCTAACTGAAGTCAACCATGCAATAGCTCAACTAACCCCTAGGAAAAGCGTATTTCCTTCTGTCAGCTGCATGTGCCACATCCAAGAATCAAACTGAAGTGCTCCAAGAGGATAAGATAATGTTTATAGTCCAAATATTATTAAGGGTTAATAATATTCGACTGTTCTATTTTTAGACTGGCAGTCTAAAAATAGATTCCACCCAATGTCTAAAAATAGAGGTCCATATATTTTTACCAACTTGACAAATCATCCATAAATAGCATCCTGCAACTCATACACCATGATCCATATGTCTAAAAATAGACATAGTCTAAAAATAGACTTTGCGCCAAAAATAGCCTGCGGGCCCACTTAGTGAAGGCGAATTCTTTTCACTAAGCTCCATCATCTTGTTGCATTCTCAAAATTATTCACCACAAGGACTAGATGATAACATCAGGAAGAGGTAGGCTCTTCTGCTTCTTCTTCCACTTTGAATACAAGCTAGGAAAGGGTTCATTAGTTAGTCTTGTGCGTTGCTAGACCTACTCTAGGGCTAGAGATATCGCCTCTGTCCGCAGAGGGGATTGTCATCAGAAAAAAATTGGTGACTCCACTAGGGAGATATAGCCTCTTTGTCTCTCCTTCTCTGATTTGGTTTTTTTATCAGTTTGACCGATCATTAAGATCTATGTCCGTTTATGTCTCTATAGGTCTGCATAGTGCTTGTTTTTTTCTTTAGAGCTTCAATCCCTAGGCTTTTTCTTAAGCTTCGATTTCTTTTACAAAGGTTTCTCGATAAACGTGTGTTTATAAGTACAATCACACTGAAAACCTTGTCTTCCACTATCTCCTTGCGCTGGTACAGTTTCATATACTAGTATCATTTTTTCTATGCAAAGTAGTGCTACTAGCACGTGTTTGGGGGTCTAAAGTAGCGTTGAAGACCCTGTTAGCACAATTTTTGCTATGGTCCTTAAATTTGATCATTTTTTGGGTTTTTGCAAAATCCTAGTGTGTCCTGATCTCTAAGGTCATCCTCTTTCTTTGTTTGTATCAAACCTTGTTTTTTTTTCTTAGTTTCTTTGTGGTGTGCAAAATCACATCCAATACTTGAAGTGGTAAAAGTGAAATTTTGGTCGAATATTTGATTCTTTGATTCCATTAATCCATTGTTTTCTACTTGTATGTTTGGAAAAAATATTGCTTTGCTAATCATTAAGCATCATTTTCATTGCATGAAAGTGTTGAAAAGTCAAGAAGAAATGTGTGTCTAATTTAATTTTCCCTTAATTAAATTGGACAATAAATTGTAATCTTATCTCATAATCACTTGTAATAGTTAACTGAGTGTGATAAACTCAGTTAGCTCATGAATTTTGAGTTGAGGGTGGTTGGTGAGGCATGCATAGTGATTCTATTAGTTATGGAGTTTGAATTTCAGTTAGTGCATTAGTTTAATGCATGAGAAATCAATAAACTAAATTTATTGAGTTAAAGTCAGTTGGAATAGTTGTAACTGATTGTTGCACTAGTGAGAGGTCAAGTGAATTAAATAAGATTTAATTCACATGCAATGATCTGCCATGCAACTGATGATTTACTATTATAGATGCATGCATGTTAGTTCCAGTGGAGACCCATTTGAGGAAAATGTTAAAGGGATGTTAACTATCAATTGTATCATTAGTAGGCTACCCGCATGCAACAAGACATCCATTGGATTCCAAAAGGTGCTCTTGTGTAGATAGATACATGCAAGGGATGTACCATGGGGAAGTATGCAAAGGCCACTTTTCACGAGAAGGAGAATTGAGAAGTGGAAATCCTTGAGAGAGTTCACTTAGACGTGTGTGGACCATTCTCTATAGCTTTGAAAACAAAACATAGGTATATTGTGATCTTTGTTGATGATTTTTCTAGAAAGTGTTGGATCTACTTCATGCAAAAGAAAGATTAGACGTTCTAAAAATTTTGTGAGTTCAAAGCACTGGTGGAGAAAGACACAGGGAAGCATGTGAAGGCTCTTAGGAGCGATAATGGTGGTGAGTAAATCTCCAATGAATTCAATAACTTTTGTAGAAAAGAAGGAATTCAAAGAGAGTTGATTGCGCCTCATAACCCACAACAGAATGGGGTCCGAGAAAGAAAGAATAGAACAATTGTGGGTGTCACACGAGCGATGTTGCATGATCAGGGCCTACCATTGCATCCATGGGCGGAGGCATGCAACACGGTATTTGTGTGCAAAACCATAGTCCCTCACGGATACTTGGCACGAGTACACTGGGCTTTTTTTAAGTAAGAAACATGATCTTTCATATTTTAAAATTTTGGCTCATTTGTCGGTGCCATGTGACCAAAAAAGACACGGGGAAGAAGCTTGAACCAACGGTTGAGATTGGGATGTTACGGTATGCAACGATACTCCCCAACACTATCGGGTGTATTCGGGTGTGTTTGCCAAATAGCGAGATGATTGTTGTGAGGCAGGATATACAATTTTATGAGAGACGACCATGTGATTGTCCCTTGAGAGGAGTTGGATTTGCATATAGATGAGAACTCACTGGTTCCATTTTTATGAACCTCAAGATGTGGAGCAACCACATGCGAAGGATCATGGAATGGAAGAAAACACTCATGTGGAGCCCTCGACCAAAAATGGTAGAAGGCGCACCATGGAAGTTGATAGATTGAGACTTTATGTGGCAGAACATGTAGGAGCACCTACTTCACTGCGCAAACAGAGACAATATCCATACAAGTTTACTGGATACATGGATCTTATGAGCAAGTGTATTGTGACAAAACTAATATGCTTTGACGAAGCAGTGCAACAACCAATTTGGGTTGATGCCATGGTTGAGGATTATGACTCCATCATCAAGAACAATGCATGGGAAGTTGTACCAAGACTAGTCGGAAAATCAGTAAATGGATCTAAGGTGAAGCAAGTGGCTGATGGGAGTGTGGAGAAGTACAAGGCTAGATTTGTATCTCGGGGAACCTCACAAGTTGAGGGGATTGAATATGAGGATAATTTCGCACCGATTGCGAGGTACTCATTGATTAGCTCTATCCTTGCACTCTAAGCGCAGATGGGGTGGCAGATACATCATACGGATGTGAAGACTGCATTTATCATTGGAGTTATTGAGGAAGAAGTGTACATAGAGCATACAAAAGGTTTCGAGATCTTTGACAGTGAGTCGCATATGTGCAAACTCAAGAGAGCACTGTATGGTCTGAAGCAAGCACCTCGTGTTTGGTACACCAGTATTGATAACTTTTTCACCAGGTTGGGCTTCATGAAGAGTGAAGCGGATGAAAACCTATACCATATTGTGGTTGATGGTAAGCTCTTGATTATCATAATTTATGTTGATGATCTAATTTTGACAGGTGATGAGCATCTCATAACTTCTTGCAAGGAGGATCTTACAAGAGAGTTTGAGATGAAGGACATGGGACTCCTTCACTATTTTCTTGGTTTGGAAATATGGCAGTGGGATGGTGAACTATTTGTTTCTCAAGGAAAGTATGCCAAAGAGATTATGAGTAAATTTAACATGGAGAGTTGTAAACCCATGGAGACTCCTCTTCTAGGAAACTAGAGGAAGGAGGATGCTACTTCAAGTGAGGTAGTGGATGCTACTATTTATAGGCATCTTGTGGGTTCACTGATGTACTTGGTGAATACCATACCAGACATTTTCTACACAGTTAACCAAACGATTCAAGCTATGGTTAAACTGGCCAAGCTCTTTTGGAAAGCAGGGAAGCATGTCTTGAGATATATCAGGTGTACTACAGAGTATGGATTATGGCACAGAAGGACAGAGGGAGTGAAGCTTCAAGGCCTCACTGATGCAGATTGGGTAGGCAGTCCATCAGACAGAAAGAGCACATCAGGAGGGATCTTCAACATAGGATCGATGGCATTTTCTTGGTAAAACAGGAAGCAATGATCTGTGGCACTTGGTTCAGCCGAGGTATATTACATGGCAGCAAGTCAGGCTGCATGTGAGGCCATCTGGATGAGGAAGATTCTAGTTGGTTTGTTTGGTTCTCATATGGATTTGATGGTGATACATTGTGATAACCGAAGTTTCATTAAACTCTCGGTTAATCTAATATTCCATGATAGGTCCAAGCACATAGACATCTAGTACCACCATCTCAAAGATTGTGTTCAGAGGTGCATTATGTTACTTCATTACATTCCCACAGAAGATCATGATGAAAATATTCTAACGAAGGCACTCGCTAGGAGAAAATTTGAATACCATAGAGGCAGGATGAAGGATCCAGATAATCCCTTTCTTGTTCAGAGGGAGAGTTGAAAAGTCAACAAGAAATGTGTGTCTAACTTAATTTTCCATTAATCAAATTGGACAATAAAAGTAAGCTTATCTCATAGTCACTTTTAATAGTTAACTGAGTGTGATAAACTCAGTTACCTCATGAATTTCAAGTTGAGGGTGGTTGGTGAGGCATGTAAAGTGATTCTATTAGTTATGGAGTTCGATTTGCAGTTAGTGCATTAGTTTAATGCATGAGAAATCAGTTAACTCAATTAATTGAGTTAAATTTAGTTGAACTAGTTGTAACTGTTTGTTGCACTAGTGGGAGGTCAAGTGAATTTAATAGGATTTAATTCACATGCAGTGATCTGCCATGCAACTAATGATTTACTATTAATAGTTGCATGCATGTCAGTTCCAGTGGAGACCCAATTGAGACAAAGGTTAAAGGGATGTTAACTATCGGTTGTATCATTATTAGGTTGCCCGCATGTAGTAAGGCAACCATAGGATTTCCCATGAGTAGGGAAAATTTTAGGGGATAATATCCGCAAGTGGGCTAATTTTCCATGTTTTTTCCAAAAAAAAGATTCGCCAATTTCCATTTTAAAAAAAATTGATTCGCCCAAATTTTATATTATAAAATTATTTTACCCCAAAAATCGCCAAAATTTTATATATACTAATATAAAATGATTAGAAAACTAAATATTTTTACAAAAATAACATCAAAAAATTTACAATTTATATATTGGGGACTCTAAAATTTAAGATAAACTTCCATCCTTAAAAGTTTCCCTGCCCATGAGCATTCCGCAGTTTTGGAAGGCTGAATTTCCTAAAGAATAGGGATTGCATTCCACATGAATTGCGCAAGCAAGGCAGGCTAAGAAGAGGCTGAAAATTGGCTAAGTGTTGGTCGATTTTGTTTGGATCAGTGTGAGAGAGTTGTGATAGTGTAGGAGACTCTGGTGAGAAGATTGCATTGTAATTGTTTCATGATTCCTTGGTGAATATACAATAGAAGATAGAGTGGTTTTGAGCAGAATATTTCCTCGGGAATTTGTGCATAGATCATAGTTGCATAGTTTTTAGAAAAAAGAATTATGCATAGATTACATTTGCATAGTTTT
Organism: Pinus albicaulis; assembly: GCA_034641835.2. Lineage (NCBI taxonomy): Eukaryota > Viridiplantae > Streptophyta > Pinopsida > Pinales > Pinaceae > Pinus > Pinus albicaulis. The sequence goes on along the minus strand of CM076582.1, from coordinate 1,110,970 downwards.
CATTTTTGAATTAAATTGGGATAGTGAAAATTATCTAGTTAGGAAAGATTTGTTTGCTGCATCATTGGTTGAAATTATTCCTTGAACTAGATAACATTCATTGAATTGAAAGAATCCATTTCTCATGCTAGTTGCATTATAGGTATTTACGTGACATCATTTTAAGCCTTGAAATTGAAACTTTAATCAAGATGAACATTAAAATAAACGTCAATTAACTTAAGGAGAATTTTGAATTAACACAAACATCTAGAGGTATAGGTTAGAGACATGTTCCGATGTCGTTAAGCGTAGCAGCTGTCACTAACAGCCTATGTTGCATCTCGAGGGTGATATCCTGTCCCACCTATGAAAGTATAGAGGACTATGCTCCATGTATGGTAAGTATATGGGGATGTTCTCATCGAACAATTACGCATTAGAAAACGCTACTATGGACTGAGTTCCCACGTACCATCGAGTATATTTTTGGAGACCCCGCTAGGTTGCAAACCTGCCATAGGTAACAGAGTTGGTCTCCTTGTAGACATGATACACTGAACACACCATTCAGGGAGATTGGTTGCCACACGTCAAGTCCTTGGTTCAATAAGGTGTATATTGCAGTGCATGGATACTTGGTAATCCATCTTCCCTAGATTTCCCTTTTTTTTTGTTAAATTATAACATTTACTGTCCACAAAATAACATCTTAGCTATGCACAAATCCTTAGAAGATCTTAGGTTGAGACCAATGGCAACAATTCCTGACTTTACCAAAGTGGAAATCCCCCTAGATGGGGATCCTAGTCCTTTTCCTTCTTTTGGAAATATTGGCACTCCCTATATGGAAACGTTGTCCCTCCCGGTATTAACCATTGGTTTTCCAGTTTGGTTATTTTGAACCCCCATGATTCCAAATGTCCAAACTGCTTCTCAACCAAGTTCACCTCCACTTGAACAATTTCAACCTCATGTTGATCCTAAGGTTGACCCCTCACCTTCTTTGCTTGTTTCTTCACCTCAGTCTTCCTCTTCGCATGGTGAAGTATGGATTCTAGTAACCAGGAAGCTAAGAAGACGAAGAAGAGAAAAAAGAAGAAGAAGAAAAATAAGCAAGGGTGCAACCCAACAACCATTGCTACCAATGAAACTGATGTTAAAAAAATATTCAAATCAATCCTGCAAAGAGAAATTCCCTTTCAAGTTATGCAAGGGTGATCACCTTCTTAGGGATTTTCCTGGCATTCTAAGGATATTAAAAGTATGGTCCACTGACTCAAATCAGTCTTTTTCATCGGCCTTTGGAGATCATGTTGGTGATAAAACCTCAACTAGTCATGATAAGGTCCATGGGAAAAATGGGAAATTCAAATTTCCTTGAAATTTATGTAGAAATTAGCTGAATAAATCACTTATTCACTGAAGATTAACCTGGTCATATATCAATTTCGAATTGCATACATAACACATAACCTTCTTCTACAATTAATTGTCACATGCGGAAATAACAGAAGCAATCTCACATCAATTCAATCACACATTAACTCGGTATGTATGGGGAAAGCCTATAGCTGAAAACCCCGCAGCTATTGTGTATATTATAATGGAGAAATCAAGTAACCAAACAAGTACAATACTCCTCACAAGTACTCAGTGCTCTCTCATGAAGTTACTCACAATCTAGCTTGGTTTTGAACAAGTCTCGGGTTCATTGACACACACCTAACTTCTGCATACACCTCTGTTAACGATCATGGCACGTATATGAAGAGGTTCAAGAGTTCGAATCCCCTTGTGATTGCGTAATTGTCATGGACAATTCCTCCAAGTGTAATGCAAAACTCATGCAAAACAAATCTACCAACTGATAGCTTTACTCACCCTTTCATCTACCTCTTCCACTGGTCTCCACTGAACTGATCATGCACTGTAGTGAACTGAAGAGTTCTTGAGTTGACTAATGAGTTAATATTTAGTAAATTAAATATTATTTAATTTACTCCACTCATATCTAGTTGATTAGTTAGTTAACTAATCCCAACTAGTTCAACTAAAACAAACAGAACACAACTCCACTATCTGTCCCGTTAACTCCTCCAAAACTCCTGCCACTGAAGTCTAACCGAAGCCAACCATGCAAGATGCCATCAAACCCTAGGAACCACGTGATTCCTTGTGTCAGTTGCATGAGCCACCTCCATGACTCAAACTGAAGTGCGCCAAGAGAGTAAACTGCTGTTCATAGTCAAAATATTATTAAGGGTAAATAATATTTGACTTCCATATTTTTAGGAGATCAGTCTAAAAATAGTCTGGGTCCTAAAAAATAGGGTCTCATCTGTTTTTACCGACATGTCGCATCCATCAAGAATCTCCAAGTAGAATTCCCAAATTATGCTCCGTATGTCTAAAAATAGACATAGTCTAAAAATAGACTTTGCGCCAGAATTTGCCTGCGGGCCCACTTAGTGAAGGCGACTTCATTTCACTAAGCTCCATCATCTTGCTGCATTCTCAACAATTTATGTGGATGGAATCATCCCATTCACCTTTGTCCTTATATGGATGAAGCCTCCAAATTCTTGGATAACCTTACAACTTCTTAGCCATGACTTCCTGTTGGCTACCATAAGCTTTCCTCTGATCATCCACTAGTTGATCAAGTGATTGATTATAGTTAATCTCTGGTTAATCCCACTCTCTCTGAAAGTGAATCTTATGAGTCTGTTCCCGACTAACCATTGGTTGATAAAATGGTTGACTTGATTTCACCTTCAGTTGATCAGTTTTTTCCTGTAGAGAGTGAATCTCATACTGCTTAGGTTATTTTTGTTTCTTCATATTCCCATGAATTGGAGGGAAATCCTCCCCTTCCCACGATATAGGAGGAGGATCCTCCCATTCTTGTAACACAAGGGGGTAGTTCTCCCATTCCCATGTCACCCCCTCCAGGTAGTCTAGTCACTTATTTTGATTGGGGTCTGTTAGCCACCTATAAATTTTGTTATACCAAAAGGTGTCTAGACTTTTGTCTTCAAGCCTTCAAGAGATATTTTCCTTTGAAAACCTATCATCTTTTGAAGTCTTATGATATTCTTATTTCCTTTGAATAAATCTTCACTACTGTTCCCTCATTAACCCTGAAAAATTCGTTGTTTTCTTGAAGAAAAAGACTGTCAAAAACCCATTTTCCTCATGAAATTCCTCTATTTTCCATCTTTTTCCTTCCTTCCCTTCATAAAAACCCTTAGATAAGGTTTAAAACTCCTTTTCAACCTTATCAAAACCCCCAAAATCCTTTGAAAATCCTTGGAAAATCATAAAAAATAGCCTTTTTGCACTAAGGCCTTAAGCCTTAATTTAAGCCCCTTGTAAGTGCCAAAATTTGAATAAATCACTTATTCAATGGATACTAACCCGATTACACATCAATTTCGAATTGCATGCATAATACATAACCTTCTTCTATAATTAATTGTCACATGCGGAAATAATAGAAGCAATCTCACATCAAATCAATCACACATTAACTCAGTATGTATGGGGAAAGCCTATAGCTGAAAACCCCGCAGCTATTGTGTATATTATAATGGAGAAATCATGTAACAAAACAAGTACAATACTCCTCACAAGTACTGAGTACTTTCTCATAAAGTCACACACAATCTAGCTTAGTTTTGAACAGGTTACTGGTTCAAAACTCCCCGCCAATTGCCTTGCCTCTATTGCGCAATCATGGCCTGTATATGAAGAGATCCAAGGTTTGAATCCCCTTGGCTTGACTACGCAATTGTCATGGACAATTCCTCCAAGTGTAATGCAAATCCCATGCAAAACTGATCCTCCAACTGATAGCTTTACTCACCCTTTCATCTACCTCTTCCACTAGTCTCCACTGAACTGATCATGCACTGTAGTGAACTGAAGTGTTCCTGAGTTGACTAATGAGTTAATATTTAGTGAATTAAATAATATTTAATTCACTCCACTCATATCTAGTTGATTAGCTAGTTAACTAATCCCAACTAGTTCAACTAAAACAAACAGAACACAACTCCACTATCTGTCCCGTTAACTCCTCCAAAACTTCTGCCACTGAAGTCTAACTGAAGCCAACCATGCCAGATGCCATCAAACCCTAGGAACCACGTGATTCCTTGTGTCAGTTGCATGAGCCACCTCCATGACTCAAACTGAAGTGCGCCAAGAGAGTAAACTGCTGTTTATAGTCAAAATATTATTAAGGGTAAATAATATTTGACTTTCATATTTTTAGGAGATCAGTCTAAAAATAGCCTGGGTCCTAAAAAATAGGGTCTCATCTATTTTTACCGACATGTCGCATCCATCAAGAATCTCCAAGTAGAATTCCCAAATTATGCTCCGTATATCTAAAAATAGACATAGTCTAAAAATAGACTTTGCGCCAGAATTTGCCTGCGGGCCCACTTAGTGAAGGCGACTTCATTTCACTAAGCTCCATCATCTTGCTGCATTCTCAACCCTCCCTCTCAGCAAGATATGGATTATCTGCAATCCCTATCCTGCCTCTGTGGAATTCGAACTTGCTCCTGGTGAGCGCCTTCGTCAGGATGTCGGCATCCTGATCCTCAGTGGGAACATATGAAAGCATCATGATCCTCCGCTGAACACAATCTCTGATGTGATGGTACCTGATGTCGATATGTTTGGACCTATCATGAAATACTGGATTAGCCAAGAGCTTGATGCAGCTTAGGCTCCAAATGCAACTTGAACAAACCTGCGAGGATCTTCCTCATCCAAATAGCCTCGCATGCAGCCAAACTTGCTGCCATGTACTCGGCCTCTGCTGAACTGAGTGCCACGGATCTCTGCTTCCTGCTGTACCAGGAAACTGCTGTCGACCCAATGCTTAAAACTCCTCCAGAAGTGCTCTTCCGGTCTGTTGGGCTCCCTGCCCAATCTGCATCAGTGAAACCAGAAAGCTTCACTCCATCCTCCTGTCTGTACCATAGACCATATCCCGATGTGCCTCTGGTATAGCGCAATACATGCTTGCCCGCCTTCCAAAAGAGCTTGGTAGGCTTAACCATAGCTTGCGAAAGCTGGTTAACTGCATAGCATATATCGGGTCGAGTATTGACCGGATACATCAACGACCCCACCAACTGTCGATAGACAGTGGCATCCACTACCTCCTCCGAAGTAGCATCTCCCTTCCTCCAACCTCCAGGAAGAGGGGTATCAACAGGCTTGCAGCCTTGCATGTTGAACCTGTCCAGAATCTCCCGGGCATACTTGCCCTGAGAAACAAACAGTCCTCCACTGCGCTGCCAAATCTCCAATCCCAGGAAATAATGAAGGATGCCCAGGTCCTTCATCTCAAACTCTCGTGCAAGATCCTCCTTGCATGAAAGTATCAACTTCTCCAGAAGAGCTTGGTAGGCTTAACCATAGCTTGCGAAAGCTGGTTAACAACATAGCATATATCGGGTCGTGTATTGACCGGATACATAAGCGACCCCACCAACTGTCGATAGACAGTGGCATCCACTACCTCCGCTGAAGTAGCATCCTCCTTCCTCCAACCACCAGGAAGAGGAGTGTCAACAGGCTTGCGGCCTTGCATGTTGAACCTCTCCAGAATCTCCCGAGCATACTTTCCCTGAGAAACAAACAGTCCTCCGCTGCGCTGCCAAATCTCCAATCCCAGGAAATAATGAAGGATGCCCAAGTCCTTCATCTCAAACTCTCGTGCAAGATCCTCCTTGCATGAAAGTATCAACTTCTCATCTCCAGTCAAAATCAGATCATCTACATACAGTACGATGATCAACAGCTTCCCCTCCACCACAATCTGGTACAGGTTTGGATCCGCCTCACTCTTGTAGAATCCAAGCCCGGTGAAGTAGCTGTCTATCCGAGTGTACCAAGCACGAGGTGCTTGCTTCAGCCCGTACAGTGCTCTCTTGAGTCGGCACACATGCGACTCACTGCTGAAGATCTCAAAACCTTCAGGCTGCTCTATGTACACCTCCTCCTCAATGACTTCGTTGAGGAACGCAGTCTTCACATCCATATGATGGATGTGCCATCCCATCTGCGCTGAGAGAGCAAGGATCGTCCGTATGGAAGAGTACCTTGCGACAGGTGCAAAGGTCTCCTCATAATCGATCCCCTCGATCTGTGAGAAGCCACGGGCGACAAATCTCGCCTTGTACTTCTCCACACTCCCGTCAGCCGCCTGCTTCACTTTGTAGATCCATCGCGAACCCACAACTGATTTCCCCTCCGGTCTTGGGACAATCTCCCATGCACTGTTTCTGACGATCGAATCATATTCTTCGATCATGGCATCTACCCATGTGGGTTCCTCCACAGCTTCCTCAAAAGAGGATGGCTCCGTCACGACACATTGACTCACAAGAGCCATGTATCCAGTGTACCGATCCGGTGACTGCCTCTGTCTGCGCTGTGCTGTAGGTGGTTCTACAACCTTCTCTGCATCTCGAGCCAGTCGCTCAGCTTCTGTAGTGCGCATGCGCCCTCTGATGGTTGGCGCTGCATGGGTGGTTTCTTCCACCTCCTGAACTTCCTCTTGTGGGTGATCCACATCCGGAAGCTCCTCCTTAGGAACTAACAGCTCCTCATCTGCATGCAAGTGTAGCTCCCTCTCAAGCGAACACTGCATGGCTTTCTCCTCCCGAAATTTTATATCCCGTCGCACAACAGTCTTGCGACTGTCTGGCACATACACCCGATAGTTGTGAGGTGTATCAGTGTACCCCACAAATATTCCAACTTCAGCAGTTGGATCCGGCTTCCTTCTTGCATCCTTCGTCACATGCATGTAGACAGGAGATCCGAAAATCCGCAAATGGGAAATATCAGGCCTCTTGCCAGAATAAGCCTCCTCTGGTGTACTCATGCCAAGAACCTTGTGAGGACAACGGTTCTGCACATACATTGTTGTATTGCATGCCTCAGCCCACAAGTGAAGGGGTAGGCCCTGATCATGCAACATCGCCCGTGCAGCACCCACGATCGTTCTGTTCTTCCGCTCAGCCACCCCGTTCTGCTGTGGATTATGGGGTGCGATGAGCTCTCTCCGAATCCCTTCTGCGCTGCAGAACTCCTTGAATTCAGCCGAGATGAATTCACCACCGTTATCACTCCTTAGAGCAATCACCTTCTTCCCCGACTCCTTCTCGACCGGTGCTTTAAACTCACAGAACTTCGCGAATGTATCGCTCTTCTTCTGCATGAAGAAGATCCAGCACTTTCGAGAGAAATCATCAACAAAGATCACATAATACCTGTGCTTTGCTGTCGAAGCAACAGAGAAAGGACCACACACGTCTGTGTGAACTCTCTCAAGGATAGTCGTGGCGCGACTATCCTTCTCGTGAAAGGTGGCTTTCACATACTTCCCTAAAGTACACCCCTTGCACTGATCTGACTGCGCAAGGGTGCCCTTAGGAAGTCCAGTAGAAATCTGCTGCAGAATCTTCAAAGCTCCATGGTGAAGATGGCCCAATCTCCTGTGCCATAGTTCGCCCTCGTACACCCCTTGCACTGATCTGACTGCGCAAGAGTGCCCTTAGGAAGTCCAGTAGAAATCTGCTGCAGAATCTTCAAAGCTCCATGGTGAAGATGGCCCAATCTCCTGTGCCATAGTTCGCCTTCATCATCCCGGCTCACCACATCTCCAGCCTTGCATGCCATAGCTGCGCAGTCATCTACCTGCAACTGATAAAGGTTCTGAGTTCGAACCCCTATCTTCCGGGTCTCTCCAGTAGTCTTACTGCGCAGGAAGGCTTTTCCTTCGCCGAAGACCACATCATACCCCTTATCCTCCAACATCGCCACAGAGATCAAGTTCTTCTTCAATCCAGGTACATGCATGACATCCTTCAACACAAAGGGTTTACTAGACTCCCTCTGAAAGGATATGGTACCGATACCAGTCGCACTGTATCTACCATCATCGCCCATCTCGATGTGCACACCCAAATCTTTGTCCTCCAGATCTGAGAACAACTCCCGATCTCCCGTCATATGAAATGACGCACCGCTGTCCAAGAACCACACCGATCCCATCACACTTGAAACCAATCATGCAATCAGTGAAAATTCAAGCTCGAACTGTGAAGCCAAAGCTTCTCCATCTGCAGATCTTCCCGCTTGCTTGTTCTTCTTCTTCTTTGGACAATTGGTAGCATAATGTCCGTGATCATGGCAGTGAAAACATTTCACTTTCGCCATATCCCGCTTCTTGCCCTTAGCTCCAGAATGAGAGGTTTTCTTACCCTTCCCTTTCTTAGCTTTGGACACCAAAGCGCAGTTTTCTTCATCAGCTCCCTTTGATGAAGATCCATCTCGATTAGTCCTCCTTATCTCCTCCTGCATGAGATCCGCCCAAAGGCGCTCCCATCCCGGCAGCTTCTCCCGACCATTGACACTATCTTGATATGAGTGCCAAGCCTTCAGAAGACCAAGGAGAGCCAGGTCGACCATGTCCTCGTCTTCGACAGTCACCCCCACACTTCCCAGCTCATCTCTGCACTGAGTGAACTTCATGAGGTATTTGGCGATACTGTCGCCTTTCTCCATCTTGATGTTCCTGAGCTTATCTTTGAGCGCCAGCTTCCTTTGGTCACTCTTACTCTAGAATAGATCCGTCAAATCTTTCCACATTAAATATGGAGTAGCCTTTCCATGCAGGCTGGATACAATATGATCCTTGACGCCCTCCAACAGGATCCTTCGACATTTCGCTATCTTCTTTTGCCATGCATCGACTAAAGCTGCATCAGTGGGCTTTGGGACATCTGTATCTATGAAATCCTTCAGACCATTATCTTCTAACACTGCTTCCATGTGATCCTTGCATGCAACATAATTCGAACTGCCTTCAAGAGCATATTCGAGTCGCAAACCGTTGAAAGAAGACATTTTCAACACCGGCACCAAGAAAACAAAGCTGCTGCAAAATTTGAATTCCAAACTCCAAGCTCTATCGCTTCCGATCTACACTTGAAAACAAATTATTTCCAAATCAGAGATTGACTGCAAGGGGCTTTTACCAGACCTTTCACTTTCCGAAGAAAGATGAATCCGTAGGCTTCCTGGCCCGTATGCAGACTCTGTCCGAGGAAATAAGTTTGCAATCACCGTAATAGATCTCGACAATTAATCTTGCTCCGATACCATGTAGAAATTAGCTGAATAAATCACTTATTCAATGGAGATTAACCCGATTACACATCAATTTCGAATTGCATGCATAACACATAATCTCATCTACAATTAATTTTCACATGCGGAAATAATAGAAGCAATCTCACATCAAATCAATCACACATTAACTCAATATGTATGGGGAAAGCCTATAGCTGAAAACCCCGCAGCTATTGTGTATATTATAATGGAGAAATCATGTAACCAAACAAGTACAATACTCCTCACAAGTACTCAGTACTTTCTCATAAAGTCACACACAATTTAGCTTAGTTTTGAACAAGGAATTCCAAACTCCAAGCTCTATCGCTTCCGATCTACACTTGAAAACAAATTATTTCCAAATCATAGATTGACTGCATGGGCTTTTACCAGACCTTTCACTTTCCAAAGAAAGATGAATCCGAAGGCTACCTGGCCCGTATGGAGACTCTGTCCGAGGAAATAAGTTTGCAATCACCGTAATAGATCTCGACAATTAATCTCGCTCTGATACCATGTAGAAATTAGCTGAATAAATCACTTATTCAATGGAGATTAACCCGATTACACATCAATTTCGAATTGCATGCATAACACATAATCTCATCTACAATTAAATGTCACATGCGGAAATAATAGAAGCAATCTCACATCAAATCAATCACACATTAACTCAGTATGTATGGGGAAAGCCTATAGCTGAAAACCCCGCAGCTATTGTGTATATTATAATGGAGAAATCATGTAACCAAACAAGTACAATACTTCTCACAAGTACTAAGTACTTTCTCATAAAGTCACACACAATCTGACTCAGTTTTGAACAAGTCACTGGTTCAAAACTCCCCGCCAATTGCCTTGCCTCTATTGCGCAATCATGGCCTGTATATGAAGAGATCCAAGGTTCGAATCCCCTTGGCTTGAATGCGCAATTGTCATGGACAATTCCTCCAAGTGTAATGCAAATCCCATGCAAAACTGATCCTCCAACAGATAGCTTTACTCACCCTTTCATCTACCTCTTCCACTGGTCTCCACTGAACTGATCATGCACTGTAGTGAACTGAAGTGTTCTTGAGTTGACTAATGAGTTAATATTTAGTGAATTAAATATTATTTAATTCACTCCACTCTTATCTAGTTGATTAGCTAGTTAACTAATCCCAACTAGTTCAACTAAAACAAACATAACACAACTCCACTATCTGTCCCGTTAACTCCTCCAAAACTTCTGCCACTGAAGTCTAACTGAAGTCAACCATGCAAGATGCCATCAAACCCTAGGAACCACGTGATTCCTTCTGTCAGTTGCATGAGTCACCTCCATGACTCAAACTGAAGTGCTGCAAGAGAGTAAACTGATGTTTATAGTCAAAATATTATTAAGGGTAAATAATATTTGACTTCCATATTTTTAGGAGATACAGTCTAAAAATAGCCTGGGTCCTAAAAATAAGGGTCTCATCTATTTTTACCAATATGTCGCATACTTCAAGAATCTCCAACTGGAATTCCCAAATTATGCTCCGTATGTCTAAAAATAGACATAGTCTAAAAATAGACTTTGCGCTAGAATTTGCCTGCGGGCCCACTTAGTGAAGGCGACTTCATTTCACTAAGCTCCATCATCTTGCTGCATTCTCAACATATCAATCAGTTAGACTAGATACAACTAGCTCAACTAAGTCTAACTGAGTTAAACTAAATACAACTCCATAACTATTTCTTCCATCTGTGTCATAACTCTGCCACTTGAGTTCTAACTGAGTCCTCTATGCATTAGCTCCAGCAAACCCTTTGCAATTGTGTAATTTCCTCAGTCCACTGATGTGCCACATCTGTGCACTAAAAAAAAATTCTCTAGGAGAATAAGGTGTTGTTTAGTGTCTGATTATTCTTAAGAGCTAATAATAATCGACATGCATCTCATATGATCAATGATATAGTGACTTCGCCAATCATATAAAATATAATTGCTACTATTTTTCCAACTTCGATCAACCATCCACAAATAGCATCCTGCAACTTCTGAAATATGATCACCATGTCTAAAAATAGACATAGTCTAAAAATAGACTTGCGCCAAAAATAGCCTGCAGGCCCACTTAGTGAAGGCAACTCTTTTCACTAAGCTCATCATCTTGTTGAATCTCAACATTTTGGAGGACTATTGTTGAGAGGGAGGTCTCATGGAGAGATCTCATTAGAGGTGCACTCCAACACATCATGGAGTGTAAGGATTTTCTTCCCTTCTCACAGGAGCAGATAGAAGATGGAGGACATCTTGGGATGGATAACATCTCTCATGCTTGTGTTGGACATTCCCTGAGCCATACACATCATGATGGGAGGTTTTTTCCTACCACCTATTTGGGTCCTTATGGGATCAAATTGATCCTTGAGAAGATTTCATTTCAAAATCCCATGAAGTGCAAAGACATGAATCTGATTTGGGAGGATGGTAGCTCTCATGGGAGGGGTGCCAAGATGAAGGATGGAAGAAGACATTCACAATCAGGTGAGTGGATGTGGATGGGAAGCAATAAGCTGGTGAGCTACTTGCAACTTTATGATACCGGGCAGCAGGAGGCTTGGCTGCACTGGTTACTCTTGAAAGAGCTTGGTCATCATCCTCTTTCTAAGGGTATGTGGCAGGATACTTGCATCTTTGAGCAGCATAGAATATGGATGCATGGTGTTGATGTGATATTCATGTCATTCATTATGTTTTCATCACATGACTTGTATGATGGAAGTATGAGGAGGCAGCAAAATCTTTTGTTTCTTTTCTTGTTCTTGGGAGAGCAAGAGGAGATTTGCTCTCACACTTTGCATAATGTTACAGGAAGATGAGATGACATGATCTCCTTGGCATTTGATGATCAGGAATTACTTCCATCTTGGAAGGTATTCCATATTTTTTGTATCATTACTAAAGGAGTCTTTGACAAGGAGCATGTCAAAGAACAGGGCTTTGTATTGACATGAGCTCACAGCGTTGTCACTTTGGAGTAGAGACTTGTGGATGGAGTGTCCCCAGGATCACTTCACATTATATGCACTTGGTGGACAAGGAGGAGGTGATGATGATAGAGTAGTGGATAGAGACATCTATCACTATGACATATTCTTCTTGGCTTGGATTTCCAAGCATGAGGAGGAGGATCTTCTTGCAACACATGGTTCATTCTTCTTCATAGAATGCCAAAACACTATGGAGGACTCACTCATGGATCCATGTACCATATTACTTCTAGCATATGGTAAGGAGTTTGTTTTTACATTTATTGATTTGCATACTCTTACCATTACTACGCAGTGCATTGCTCCATAAGAGGACAATATTTTCATATTGCTCCATGACCTTAGTTGGGCCAAGCTATATGATGGAGGCAGCCATGTTTTATATGGCCTTGGGCAAATTTTTTTTCATTACATGTATGTTTAGTTTTTATATCCAAATATTTTCCATATGATGACATACATGATTAACTATGTAACAAGAAACATTTTGCCTTATGATTTTCTTAAGCAGCAGTTTGTAAAACTGCGTTGTTCATACTCAGGAGACGGTTGGTATCTTCAAGCACCACATGAAGCCATCATTATTTCCTTCATTACTGTAATGATCATGTATAAATTTGCTGATATTTATTCTATTCTTATTGAGAGCATGATTGGGAGATTGACACATGAGTTGGATGTGTCCTTGAGGGGAGGAAGTTCCCACATTTTCTGCACTACATGTTCTAATGGGAGCATGGGAGGAGATATGGCCACCACAACCACATATTTGTTCTCTTGTGAGGTGGACCATGGAATTGATAGTCATCCATTGTATAGCCATGGGCAAGTGCTTTATCATGTATTGTTGTTACATTCAGCCATTTACTATTCATTGGTAGATGTGATGGATTTTGTATATTACTTGCCATGTTATTTTCTGAGATTGCAGTGGATGAAACTGCGTTGTGTCCTTTGGAGACATTGTTTGTATCATGTATCATCATGTAAAACCTTTAGCAAACTTCTCACTGGGATACTCTATGATGACCATGTCCTACTCATAATGGATGGATTGTTTTGGGCTAGCTTTTTCTTCAATGTTGGAGGAGAGATCCTTGGAGGATTTTTCTTCATTTTTCCACTTGAGGGAAATACTTTTGCAGCCCAAGATCAGCACATACTCTACACTCATCATGAGTTGGGAGAAGGACAGCATGGGGTAGGTTTTGATGCTTACCATGTTTAGATTTTCAGCCCACCTTCATTTCCGGAGCTTGAGGTGGAAGGAGATTGCCATGAGTTTCCATGTTGGGAGGTAACTCACTTTGTCTGGATGATTGCTTGGGGATGGAGGATCCATTTGGGGAAGATGTTTTCCCAACATTTTTTAGTCTGCATGCTTTGGGAGCAACTTCTCAGTTATATCCTTGTATTTTCTTGAGGACAAGCAACATTTGGGAGGGGAGGACTGTAATATTCCAAATTTTTCCTTCAATAAATTAGAATATTAAGTTTTGTTAATTTCACTTATGAGTTGAATAATTGGGTGAGGAGGCCCAAACACAATAAAAACATGAATGAAAACCCTCTTAGTATGAAAATGGATCAGCAATGGAACTATATTTCACACCCTCATGTGTGAAAGGAGACATTTGCAAGAAGGCTAGGTCAAGTTTGACCAAGTCAAACAGCGCTGCCTAAGAGGGTGTAGCTTGCTTGGGAAGACAACGCAGAGAAAGAGGAGCAAATTTTCCTTGATGAAGGAAACCCTAAAGAGTTGGACCAATGGAGAGGGAGCTCTCATTTTTTAAAAGGAGGGAAAGGCAGCCATTGTTACTCATGCATATGATTATTGATTTCTTGTCTGCGTAGACATATTTGCAGTCCCGGTTGTTTAGCTGAGTTGTTGTGCTGCTTAGCACAAGGATCTCCTATTTAGGAATCCTTATCCTTTATTGAGAAGCCTCTTGAAGGAGTTGTACTGATTTTCCTCACATCCATGCTTGAGGCCAAGTATCCTCCTCCAGTACAACGTTATTTCTACAGCAGAATAATGTTGTGTTGCAGGGTGTTGCAATGAGGGATCACAACACCTCTTCCATCACTTGTTTTTCAGAGGAGGACCCTCTCCTTCCTTTGGGAGATTAGTTTGGAAGCCATTGGAGCTTATTGCAGATCTTGGAATTGGGCCAACTCATTCCCTTTCACCTACAATGTAGTTTGCTTCTGTAACTGCATTATTTTCATTGAGCATTTGCTATGGGGTTTTGTATTGTTGATTGGAGGGTAATATATTTAGTGATAGGATCAACCTTTCACCTGAGAGATCCATTGGATGAGATTCAACCATCAATTGCAGCATCTTTAGCTATCTCCATCCATTTCCATTTTCTGAGTTGCAACAGCTACCCAGCAACTCCGGCATTTTTTCCATTTTGTATATTTCAGCCAATCCTTCTAAGGATTGTTGTATTATTATTTTCAAGGGTTGAGAGCTTGCTCCCCCTTATTTATTGAGCCATATTTGTCATATATTTCTATTATTATGTTATATGGAGCAGTGCCTCTTATAAACCGTGTCCTCTTAGCCTGTAGAAATTCATGAGTAGCAGTGTTCTTCTATTTTCATGTACATGTCCCTTTGAGGTTGTATTTCTTTGCTTGAGTGACTCTTTCCTCAAGAATTTGTATAGAATTTCTGCTATATTACACATTTTTTGGCTATTTACATCGTCATGTACTCAGGCTCATTAAAATAACGTTGTTGCTGCATTATAATTTCTTGCATTTGTTGCAGTCCCTTCATCGGGCATTTGCTGAGGACAACTAGGTGTGGCAGACCTGTTTAACCCACCTAGAGGGATTTCTTTAGAGCCTCCTCTTGGATTTCATCCTTAGATACTATGATCTAAGGGATCTAGGTCCTGGTTTCAAATCCTGTGGCAGCCATTCCTATAAAATGTGTTTTCCATTCATGCCTTCCTAGCAGATCCCATTTTGGGATATTACAGGTTGGGTTGTAATATTCCAAAATAGGAAAAATAGGAATATTGAGCATAAAACTAGAAATTGCAGTAAATATTAGTACCTAAAAACATGATCAAATCATAGAGCCATTTAATTATGTATAATATCATAAATGAATACAATATCTTGAGGAAAAAGACACTCAAGCTGGGAAAAATAAGCCTCCCATGATCCGATACACCCAAACAAGAAATATTATTGCTAGAAAAAATGTTGGAAGGCCATGACTTCGCATTCTAGTGAGAATAATTACAGCTGGAAAATTGAAATACAAGGAGTTGCTGATATAGTGTTTATAAAATGTCAGGATCAGAGATCTAGGCTCTCTAGTACAATTCTAATCCAACCCAGAAAGGGTTTCCGGAAATACACTATGTGAAAAATGCAGCCCTAGGGCTGAATTACACTCTGCAACTCAATAACTACAGGGAGATGACTGATATGACAATAAAATAGTTGATACTCCTCCCTTCTAGCTTTCCAGATGAAGGGTTGCTCCCTTCACTAGGAAAATATCTCACAAACTGGGTTTTTTAACCCTCCACTACAACTACCCTGCAAAATAACAAATTTTTTGAAGGAGACTATGCTGTTGTAGATGGCTAAAGCTTGGCATAATGCTAGATGGTGGAATGAATATCAAATGAACCTCTCCTAAGTGGGCACTCAAATTCCCTTGAGGATGAGAGTGGGATTTCCGCCTAGAAACACCCTTGTGCTAAACAACACATCAGACTCTGCTAAAAAGCTGAAGTGTGCAGAAAGTCATAAAAGACCAAGACATAAACAATAATCAGAATGCCTTCTATGGCTGCCATCCCCTTCCTTATATGCTTTGTGAGATTCCTCACCCTTGGTCCCACTCATTAAATGTGGTACTCTCATGCATACACTCCTCCATCATAAATGCGTTGTCCTCCACTATCTCCACTCCCTCCATGACAAAATTGTTTATTTGGTCAACCTTGACCCCATCCACATGCTTTAACCCATATTCACACCCAAGAGTGCTTTATTCAGTTGATATAATGTTCCAAATTCACATTAGAATTGGTTTTTATTCCTACTAAAGGTATTGTTGATCAGCGGTTGTCATTGATGTCAACCCAAGCAGCACCAGGGGCTAACCCAATATTGCATGGGAATTTTTACCTACCAAATTAATATATTCTGGGTCAATAATGCTTTTGATGGTTTCTAATTGTCAATATGTTTCCACTGATATATGGCACGCCATGTAATTGTTCACGGTTTGAGAGATATTCATGTTTGAAGTTTGTACCCCCAGTTAGTGGGCTAAAACCCCATGGGGTTGGGGCATGGGTCATTGAAAATTCATAATTAATATATATTTTAATCTCCTAAGATCCCTCCCACGTTCACTTGTTGAAGCCCCTCTCAACTTAAGCATTCATATAAATTGTGATCTTCATTTCCTCCTTATGGATGGGATTTGGCCATCTGAAATAGGTCATCGTGGCATTTTCGCTCTAAATTTTTTTCTACGAAGGCTCAGAAGCTGAAATTTTTATGAGACAAAGCCAAAATCCCTAGGAAGCTACATTAAATTTCAGATCAAGTTGCGCAATATTTTTGGAGATATGATCTGTGGAAGTAAGGGTTTTTGCAGGCTCCTGAAATTCACTCAAAGAAGTGACCTTGGTAAAATCATCATAACTCTTTCTCTGAGTATCAGATTCGAATTCCATAAAAAGTGGCAGATATTTCACAATATTTAGTTTTCACTCTATCAATTTTAGAGGCAAATGAAGTAATAGTGACACGTGGCATGCCGTACAAGTGTGCTCTGCTGAAACAGTCCATAATTAGGGCAGTGTGAGAAATTAGGTATAACTCTCTCTTGAAGAATCCAAATTGGGTTAGACCTATGGCATTGGAAAGAAGACTCAGGGGATTACTACAGAACTAAAAATCAGATATTGAGGATCTGAAATAACAGAGATACACCAGATTCCATATCGAGCTCCTAGAAGGCAAGAAAAAGCTAGATCATGTGTTGTCAAGGATTGCAAAGGACCAGACTTTCTATGACAGAAAAGCAAAAAAAGGTGCAGCAGAGGGTAGCATGACAAGAGGAGTAACCAAGGTGCATAACAGTAGCAAGAAGTTCATCATATGAAGTCTTCAAGTGGGCAACACTCTATACAATCATTGTAAAGGTATCATTGTACTTAGTCATTGTAAATACATTATTGTACAAATTGTACTAGTGTCTATCTGCCAAGGGTTGAAGAGGCAGTGTTGTGAGGTCTAGGATCATCATTAGGTGGTTGTGTCAAAGTTGGGGTTATGGTCTAGTATATCTTCTTCTTCTACATCATTCTATATCATTGTAAAGTGGACCATTTTCCCTGGTACGGGAGTTCATTCTTCTTTATTCTTCTATAGGGTGGTAGGGTGGTGCTAGGGTGAGTTGTAGCTCATTGGGTGTTGGGGCATCCATTCAGTTGACTACTGAAGAATCTTGTGCATTGGAGCATCCATCCAGTGGGAGCTGGAGAAGAATGCTTTTCTAGATTCTAGGAAGTTGGAGCTTTATTTTCAATTGGAGTTGAAAAGAATTATTAGAAAAGCATTAGGTGGTTTTTGTCCCGGAGTGGGTTTCCACCTTAAAAACTGTGTGCATCTGTTTTCCTCTTGTTTTCTACTATCATTGTAAAAACATTGATAATAATTGAAGATTAACTAATGCTCTAATTGAAAGAAATACTGATTCACCCCCCCTCTCAGTATTTCCAACACTTGGTATCAGAGCTTGGTTCCTTCAATAGCAGTTTAACAGCTAGAAGGAGGTCATGGAGTGTACCAAGAATGGTGTACCTCTATTCAATGAAAATAATTATGCACTTTGGAAAGGAAGAATGGAGGTCTATATCTTGGCGCAAGGTTACGAAGTATGGGACATTGTTCAAAATGTATTTACATCAACTGCGGATGAACAAGGTAAGAATAATTTGGTAAATGATGCAAAAGCAAAGAATATTATTATCAATGGACTTATTGAATCTACTTATCATAAGGTGTTGGGTTGTAAAACCGCCAAAAATTTATGCGACAAGCTTGAGAATATATATGCAGGTGACTCAAATGTCAAAGAAGAAAAGCTTCAAATCTATAGAGAAAAATTTGAGCAACTCAGAATGAAAGAAGATTGCAACATTGCTGCATACTTCCAATACGTTGATGAAATAACCAATACTCTGGAAGGATTGGGAGAGCCAGTTGACAAGAAGACTATTATACGAAATATTCTTAGAACGTTACCAGGGAGATTCAACCCAAAGGTATCGGTCTTAGAATATAGTGAAAATCTAGACAAACTCAGCAAAGAGGAATTACATGGAGTTCTCATAGCATATGAAATGAGACTTGATGAAGAAGAGGGTACTTTGCATCTAGAAATTGTGTTCGTTGCGTCTAAGAAAACCAATAAGGATAAATAACCTTCAATTGAAAAGACATGCACCTACAAGTGTGAAGAAAAGGGAGATGATGAAGAATATGCTTACTTCACGAGAAAACTACAAATTGGTAAGGGACAATTCAAAGGTAAAATTCCATTGATATGTTTCAGCTATAATGAGGTTGGGCATTTTGCAGCAAAATTTCCAAACAAAAGTAATGGCAACTCAAAAAGAAAGAAATACTTTAATAAATTCAACAAGCAAGGATCCAAAAGGAACTTTCTCTCTAAAGAAGATATCTCATCATCTGATGAAGACAATGATAGTGAAGAAGAAGCCAATGAGAGAGTATTGTTTATGGCCAAGCACAATAAACCCAAGCACAATAAGCAAGAGGTATCAAACAACGAAGAAGAAGGATGGACCATAGATGAATTTTATGAGGAATCAATCAAGCTTATAAAAGATCTCAAGGCAGAGAAGGTTTGTTCCAAAACTCTTGAAGAACAAGTTCAAGGTCTCAAAATTGAAGTTGAAGAACACAAATGAATTGAAGAGTCACTTCAAAAGAAGTTGGAAGAAAGCAACCAAGAAAGGGAAGAATTAGAAGCCGAAGTAGTCTCGTTGCGTGAGGAAGTGAACAAAGGAAAAACTATCCAAAACTATGCCAACAGCTCAAGGGCATTGGAAGAACTCATCAACAATCAACGATCTTACAATGACAAAACTGGCATCGATTACAAAGAAGAAGAAGCAGGACCTTATAAAACAAAATACAATGAACCTATGAGATCTAACATGCATTCAGACTTCATTGGATAAGATTCGCAAGAACAACCTTGGAAGACAATTCCTCGACAAAAATTTCCATCCAGGTACCAACATATTTTTTATGGCTGATATTATTCATGTGGAAAATTTGGTCATAAAGCTGTAGAATTTCGCACATACCCTAGGAACGAATACAATTCCAGGAGATATGTCAAATATGAACCTCCCAGGGCTCAATGAAATATCAATAGATTTGAACATTTAAGAAATAATATTGAATGTTACAAATGTCAAAACTTTGGACACATAGCCAAAGACTACAGACTTGAAAATCCTCCAAAAGAATCTTTGAAGCCACAGAATGAACGAACATGGAAGAAGAAGAAGAATGATAATTGTGCTCTCACTCTCAAGGCTCAAAAGAACAAAGATGTGTGGTATGTTGATAGCGGTTGCTCAACGCATATGACTGGAGATAGAAATAAATTTTTATCTCTGAAAGAGAAGAACGATGGAACCGTGTCCTTTGGAAATAATGGATCTTCAAATGTTATAGGATCAGGTACTGTCACTCTCGGAAGCAAAGATGTTCTAGCCAAGAATGTTCTATTGGTTGACAACATGAATCAAAATTTGCTCAGTGTTGGACAAATGTGTGATCAAGGACACACAATACTATTCAACTCCACGAAATGTGAAATTAGGAAAGGCGTGTATGGTGAAATTGTGGCTATAGCAAGTCGAGCTCCAAACGACATATATGTTCTGGATGAAGCAACTAAAGCATGTCTAATAGCTAAAGAGAATGATACAATAATTGGTAGCAATGATGATCGACTAAGTAAGAATTTTGCTACAAAGGTGCAAAGTGATTTAAAAATGTCTTTACTTGGTTGCAAATTGAGCATTGACGAGTCATCTAGGGATGTGGATCAAATTTTGTACATATCTATGATTAGTAGTCTTCTATATGTAACAGCCTCCCGACCAAATGTTATGCAAGCAGTTGGACAAGTAGCAAGATTCCAAGCAGCACCAAAAGAATCACATATTAAATATTTGCCAGCATTGGAATATCTTTGCCAGAAGCTTGGGATTCTCCCAAGTTCTCATTAGATTTTCCTTTTTCAGAATATAAAGGGGGAGTGGAAGTGTGTACAGGTCTGCAGGAAGGTTGTGTGTCAGCGTGAGTGGAAGTGTGTACAGGTCCGCAGGATGGTTGTGTTTTAGGGGGGTTTACCCTTTGCCATTGATGTCAAAGTGGGAGAGAATGTTGTAGGAAGAGGTGTCATGATTGCAGGGGGAGTATTTGTGTTGCCATCAATGCCAAAGGGGGAGATTGTTGATCAGCAGTTGTCATTGATGTCAACCCAAGCAACACCATGGGCTAACCCAATATTGCATGGGAATTTTAACCTACCAAATTAATATATTCTGGGTCAATAATTCTTTTTATGGTTTCTACTTGTCGAGATGTTTCCTTTGATATATGGAATGCCATTTAATTCTTCATGGTTTGAGAGATATTCATGTTTCAAGTTTGTACCCCTAGTTAGTGGGCTAAAACCCCATGGGGTTGCGGCATGGGTCATTGAAAAGTCATAATTAATATATTTTAAGCTCCTAAGATCCCTCCCACATTCACTTGTTGAAGCCCCTCTCAACTTAAGCATTCATATAAATTGTGATCTTCATTTCCTCCTTATGGATGGGATTTGGCCATCTGAAATAGGTCATCGTGGAATTTTTGCTCTAAATTTTTTTCTATGAAGGCTCAGAAGCTGAAATTTTTATGAGGCAAAGCCGAAATCCTAAGGAAGCTGCAGTAAAAATTTAAGATCAATTTGTGCAATATTTTTGGAGATATGATATGTGGAAGTAAGGGTTTTTGCAGGCTCCTGAAATTCATCTCAAAGAAGTGACCTTGGTAAAATCGTTATAACTCTCTCTCTGAGTATCGGATTCAAATTCCATAAAAAGTGGCAGATATTTCACAGTATTTAGTGTTTTCTCTATCAATTTTAGAGGCAAATGAAGTAACAGTGACACATGGCATGCCGTACAAGTGCGCTCTGCTGAAACAGTCCATAATTAGGGCAGTGTGAGAAATTGGGTATAACTCTCTCTTGAAGAATCCAAATTGGGTCAGACCTATGGCATTGGAAAGAAGACTCAGATTACTACTATAAAACCAAAAATTAGATATTAAGGATCTGAAATAACAGAGATACACCAGATTCAATATCGAGCTCCTAGAAGGAAAGAAAAAGCTAGATCATGTGTTGTCAAGGATTGCAAAGGACTAGAATTTCTACGGCATAAAATAAAAACAAGGTGTAGTAGAGGGTAGCATGACAAGAGCAGCAACCAAGGTGCATAACAGCAGCAAGAAGTTCATCATATGAAGTCTTCAAGTGGAAAGCACTGCATACAATCATTGTAAAGGTATCATTGTACTTAGTCATTGTAAATACATTATTGTACAAATTTTACTAGTGTCTATCTACCAAGGGTTGAAGAGGCAGTGTTGGGAGGTCTAGGATCATCATTAGGTGGTTGTGTCAAAGTTGGGGTTATGGTCTAGTATATCTTCTTCTTCTACATCATTCTATATCATTGTAAAGTGGACCATTTTCCCCGGTACGAGAGTCCATTCTTCTTTTATTCTTCTATAGGGTGGTAGGGTGGTGCTAGGGTGAGTTGTAGCTCATTGGGTGTTGGGGCATCCATTCAGTTGACTACTGAAGAATCTCGAGCATTGGAGCATCCATCTAGTGGGAGCTGGAGAAGAATGCTTTTCTAGATTCTAGGAAGTTGGAGCTTTATTTTCAATTGGAGTTGAATATTAAAGAATTATTAGAAAAGCATTAGGTGGTTTTTGTCCCGGAGTGGGTTTCCACCTTAAAAACTGTGTGCATTTGTGTTCCTCTTGTTTTCTACTATCATTGTACAAACACTGATAATAATTGAAGATTAACTAATGCTCTAATTGAAAGAAATACTGATTCACCCCCCCTCTCAGTATTTCCAATAGGTATTTATGGGTCCCTCTACCCTCTTATTCATCTATTAATTAAGGAATACAAAATTTAATATTCTAATTAGAAATATTATAGTACTCCCTACCAAAACATTGCTTCTCCTTAAGCAACTACAAAGATGTGGGCCACCCTTTTGACTTGATGCAAATGAGACCAATTCTTGAATCCCATATAAAGCCCTCAGTGTGGCTATGCCCCTGTGTCAAGCTACCTAGAACAGATCGCTCAATGTTGGGATCCCAAATGGATCTCTCATCATACCTGTCATCAATCAATCCTCTTAGATCCTGACTCCGCCATGACCAATCATCGCCCAAGTCCCCTAGCTTAGACAAACTACATCTGGCCATAGGTATTGTCTCATGAGGTGAATACCATCAACATGCATCAATGCTCCATGGCCCCTGTTGTGCCATAGATCTGACTGTATAAGTTTCCCCACCAACTACATAACAACTCATCACCTCTCTCAACTGACTCAATCCAATGTTGATCCTGCTCTCTCAAAGTTGAGATGGAATGATAAAGAGTTGTCGACATGGTCCCCATTTCCATATGTAAACTATAGTACATGTCATGTCTACAGGTCCCTACTCTTATATGCACCTGACTAAGAAGATCATACCATCCATAGGAAACCAACTCATGATCTCCTGCCAAGCTATCCCAGTTGAAGAATCCAATGTGGTGATATTTGCATATGGAACATATCTAGAGTGTGGTCACCAACTCACACACAACTCATTCTTCTTTGTCCCGCTTTTCAACGAGAACTGCCTCAAAGGGAAGGCCCCTCTCTCTATCATAGGCTCAAGTGGGAAAGGTGTACTACAAGCCCCATTGATGTACCCCTAGAGAGTGCTGCTCCCTGAAAGTACTGCAGTCCTGCTAAATGTATATGCATCTACCAACACCTCATTAATGGGTTGGCCCAAATATGGATGCACCACCATCTCCAACAAATACTCCTCCATGGCTGACCCCAAGGTTAGCCGCATATCTAGCACTGGCTCATTATGAGCCTCCATTTGACTCTCTCCCAAAGGAATCTCATGCATGATGTGCATAACATCCTCCTCAGTTTCCCCATGCTCCACCATATGTTGCTCAACCTGAATCATCATAAGTGACTCATCATCCTGAATATCTCTCATCGAGTCCTCTGACTGCTCACCCTACATGTTGGAAGACAAATCCGGCCTACTATCATCAACTCCACATGACTGATCATGTTCCCAAGAAGCATCCTCATTTGACCCCATGGACTCATTTGAAGAAGAGTCCTCGTCCTGGCATACAAAAGGAATGTCTCCCTGCTCTACCTCCCGCACATCATCTACATCAATCAAGCATTAGTGATTAGGCTTCCCTCTACCTCAGATCTGCCGATAACACCCTCGTAGCCCTATCTCTGCTAAACTTGGTGTCTCCAGATGCTCAATACTATCCTCATCAATCCTAAGTGAGTTGCATCCCAGGGTACACCTAATGCCCCTGTCCATAAGTCCCCTTAGAATTAACGCTCCAAGTGCCTGCTGCGTCGTATCATGGGTCACTGCATACCACCAAGTGTCTTTTCACTTCTCATCATGCCACTGTATGTTGTGACCTACCCTTGTACACCACCAGATACTGCTGGTTATGGATATACCATCATGTACCATCATGTATCTTGCATGGGTCAAAAGATCGACCACTCTGCTAGTAAACCCCCATGAGGTGGGATTGTTAGTATGAATCTTTTGTCGGAAAAATACCACTTTAGCTACGAATAACAAATAGCCCTAACATCAAATATGGCTGCCAATATCTTCAAATCTGCCGCTTGTTGATCAAGATAAATGTTTCACAAATCCAGATCTATGCATAAAAAGATATTAAGCAGTAAAAATAAGATTTTGCTCCATGCATCCAATAAACAAGACAAGAACAATAGTTTTGAAAGAATTTTTATATTAAGGGCACCTGAGAGGAAAACAAGAAAGGTGTTTCCAATTCTCCTCAATGGGATGGGTTCTTGAAAGTCCTCAGCGCTTCAGATCTAGCATTTCTCTCTCTTGTTGGTGTAGAAAACCCAGATAAACATAGAACTCAAAGGGAGCTCACAAAGTAAAAAGTAGAGAATGTGAAAGGGATAATGGCTCAAAGTCAGACCAAGAGCATAGATCCAGAGTGATCTAATGAGCAACAAAAGGTGACAAATGAATGAGAAAACCCTTCTATTTATAACAAAATATTGGGTCATTCTAGATATTGGTGTATGATTAAAATAATATTAACCAAATATAGATCCACCTTTTATGGAATATTTTATTATATTTGTTGGAGGGAAAAGGCATTTGACTTGGGTCAAATCCCTTTATTTGTAAATAATAAATAAATAAATGATTTATTTATTATTTTAAGGAACTAGTTGAATGATAATTAAATAAATAATTATTTATTTAATTATTTATAAATGATTTAGTCATATTTAACAAGGAATATTATTTAAATAAGATTTAAATAATTACTCCTAGAAAATAATAAGATAAATAAGGATTTATCTAATTAATTTCCTTGTTTTGGATTAAATATAACTTGGAATAATAATTAAATTATTGTTTAATTAATTATTCCATGAGGAAAATTAAACAAATAAAGATTTGTTTAATATTTCCTTTTGGGGCTTCCTATTTGGACCATAAACAACCTAATAAATGTGTTTTATTAAGTTATTTTACATAGCGAAAGCAATTTTAATTAGGGTAAAATTGGTCTTACATGGTGTACTTGGGTCCATTAATGATAATAGGTTAGATGACCAAAAAATGGTGTAACAGGGATACATCTCCCCATCTGCTCTAAAGGATCAAAGCGTCCCGACTCCTCATATGCTAATGATAATGAAACCACTGCTCCTATCCTCAATAGCTCAAGAATACCATATACCCATGAGAGAGAATTATCTCTACGCACTAACATGTCTGATGGCCTGTCGATGCCTCCTCCTCCTACCATCTCCTGCCAACGTAGGCTAATCACCTTGTGACCCCATGCATGGTTGTTATGCTGAGATAACTCCAGAAAAGGGTGTACCCTCCTGTCGAACCATCCTATCACTAGGGATGTCTGGGGATCTGATAGAGATCTAAAAATGTGTGTGCACCCAAACATCAAACCCATTGCATAATGACTACCATCACCTACTGACTCTATCATGTGATGGTAAATCCCACCTAGATCCCAACAGTAGTCTGGCCCTTGTATCCCTAGGTAATCCATGGACTCTGTTGAAATGTGGTCATGGATGTATCTAGATGCCTAGCCTTCTCCATGGGGTGCCAACTCAGTACCTCTCATCATCCAACCTCGATAAAAGGATCAATTGCAAGAATCCCCAAACATAAAATAGTCCCTCCATCGTGCGAGTGCTGCACCCTATCGATGTATGCATGAAGAGGGGTGCTCTGACACTCCAATGTGCCCTCTAACTGCACCATTAGGGAATACAACCATTCCCCAATGTGGACTAACTTTGTCATTGGCTCAGCACAAACCACTCTCATGCCCTCCAGCTCCTCATTCTCCCATAGGATAGCCTCTCGTACAATGTGGCCTTTACCTTCAAAGCTAGAAGTTCGACCCGAAACTGATGGCACTGTTGTGTGTGACTATCGTCCAATACCTTTGTATCTCCTATCACCTCCTCAAGGGCTAGCCCAAAGGATGGTTGCACACCCTCCTCCATAGATACTCCAATATGCAAGGCATGCTCACTAGTCAGATACATGTGATTGTCATCCGATAATTTTGCCATAAACCCAGAGGCCTCTATACCTATAGGCTCCTCAATAATGGTGGAGGTGTCTTCCGAAACCTCATCAACCTGTGATGCACTGCTATCATTAGAGAACTTGGTCACAACCCTGGATACCCCGTCAATGGATACCTCAACAGTGGGTGGTGTCTCATCAATGAGTGTATGCTTAGTTGTCTCCTCCGAAGTCTTTGTCATACTCTTTGATGACCCATTAAAATTAGGTAGAAAAAGTCTACCCATGGTACATTGCAGGTCATTGCCCTACGTGTACCCTCTTCCCCTGTTGTAGCTATGAGGTCTTCAATTTTCCTTAATCTGGAAAAACTCCTGGAAATTCATATGTTCTTTGAATCTTTGAGACTGAGATTCATATTCCAGAAAATAATCACTGATAGCCTCCTCCTCTTGTGGTCCTTCAGCCGCATTTCCTAATGCTAGGAAGGTATGCATAGTGGAGCATTGTGAAGCTTGCTGCACTAGCTGTTGCTCATACCAATGATATGAAGTACCAGAAATTTCTCCATTTTTCAACCCTCTTGGAGTTTCCCTTTGTCTCTCTACTCTCATCTCCTTGATCTCTCTAGTGAGATCCTGCATAGTTCTAAGGAGGAGATTGCAAAAATCCTTCCCATAACATTCTTCTGCCATTGGAGACTCCCTTTATCCTCCTCCACTGGAACACAACTTTCTTTGCTGGATTTCAACTCTGAAACAAGTTGAATCTGGTATTGCAATTGGAAGAATTTGAAAAATGGCCACCACAGCTAATCTAAGAAAATTGTCTTCAGAGAATTTTTTTTCTCTCTCAATCCAGACCGAATTTGGAAAAATTTTCATAATAAAATATAATTGTTCCATTCTACACAAAACCCATGTCTCAGATTTTCAAGATTCATCTTCATTTTCCCAAAAAAACTAATGAAAAACATCGCTTTTTATCCCAATGAATTTCTTCATTTTTTGTTTCTGTATCTCTCTGAGAACCTTCTGTTTATCTCAATCTATACTGAATTTGGAAAAACTGCTCTTACTAAAATAAAATTGGTTCGTTTTGCACAAAACCCATGTCTTGAATTTTCAAAATTCATCTTCTTTTTTTCAAAACATATAACACAAAATCGTCACATTTTATTTCAGCGGATTTCTATGTTCTCTTTTTTTGTATCTTCGAATGTCATAGACTGGCTGTTCCACAGGCTGAGCCAATATTATGCTCTGATACCACTGTAATATTCCAAAACAAGAAAAATAGGAATATTGAACATAAAAATGGAAATTGCAGTAAATATTAGTACATCAAAACATGAGCAAATCATAGAGCCATTTCATTATGTATAATAGCATAAATGAGTACAATATCTTGAGGAAAAATACACTCAAACTGGGAAAAATAAGCCTCCAATGATCTAATACACCCAAACAAGAATTAATACTGCTACACAAAATATCGAAAGACCATGACTGTGCAGTACTAGTGAGAATAACTGTAGCTATAAAATAGAAATACAAGGAGCTACTGATATAGTGCTCAGAAAATGTCGAGATAAGAGATCTAGGCTCTCTAGCACAATTCTAAGACAACCTAGAAAGGGTTTCCGGAAATACATTATGTGAAAAATGCAGCCCTAGGGCTGAAATACACTCTGCAACTCAATAACTACAGGGAGATGACTGATATGACAATAAAATAGTTGATACTCCTCCCTTTTATCTTTCTGGATGAAGGGATGCTCCCTTCACTAGGAAACTAGCTCACAAACTGGGTTTTTCAACCCTCCACTGCAACTGCCCTACAAAATAACACAGTTTCTAAAGGATACTGCGCTATTGTAGATGGATGAAGCTTGGCTTAATGTCAGATGGTGGAATTAAGCTCTCCTTAGTAGGCACTCGAAGTCCCCCGAGGATGAGGGTGGGATTTCTGCCCAAAAGCACCCTTGTGGTAAACATCACATCAGACTCCGCTAAACAGCTGAAGCGTGCAGAACGTCATAAAATACCAAGACATAAAAAATAATTAGAATTCCTTCTATGGCTACCATCCCCTTCCTTAAATGCTTTCTGAGCTTCCTCACCCTTGGTCCCACTCATTAAATATGTTACTCTCATGCATACACTCCTCCATCATTACTATGTTGTCCTCCACTATCTTCACTCCCTCCATGACAACGTTGTTGATTTGGTCAACCTTGACCCCATCCACATGCTTTAACCCCTATTCACACCCAAGATTTCTTTATTCAGTTGATATAATGTTCCACATTCACATTATAAGTGATTTTTATTCCTACTAAAGGGATTTATGGGCCCCTCTACCCTCTTATTCATTTATTAATTAAGGAAGACAAAATTTAATATTCTAATTAGCTAAAAGCTAAATTAGGAATATTACATGGGTCGTGTGAGGGTGCCCAGGGAAACACGTTTGGGCGCATCAGGTCAGGTCGGGTTGTGCGAGGGTGCCCAACAAAATGCGTTCAGGCAAGTCGCGAGGTCGGGTCATGTGAGGGTGGTCATATCAAAAATGCTAAGTTATGACCGCCCGTGTTCCTTGTGCACGTTCGTATAACCCATTTGTCATTTTCTCCCTTGTGCCTTCGTTCAGGTGAGTTGGTTTGTGTCGTGTGAGGGTGCCCAAGGAAACGCATTCGGGTCAGGTTGTGTGAGGGAGGTCTTATCAAAAATTCTAAGGCACCTGTGTGCCTTGTGCACATTCTTGCGGCCCATTTGTTGTGTGTGGGTGACCATATCAAAAATGCTAAGTTATGACTGTCTGTGTGCCTTGTGCAAGTTTGTTTGACCCATTTGTCATTTTTTCCCTTGTGCCTTCGTTTAGGCGTGTTAATTTGTGTCGTGTGAGGGTGCCCAAGGAAATGGGTTCGGGTCGGTTCTATTGGAAATGTTGTCATTGATGGCAAAGTAGATGACAAAGGAGGAGCACCTGAAACATCAGCGAAGGAGCAGAGGAAGAAAAAAGAGAGGTAGTAGAGACAAAAAAAAGATAATTAAGGAGAAGCATCAATCAAAGAAGTAGTAGAGGGAGTAGAGAGAGCATAATACAAGTAGCAGAGGCAGTAAAGAAAGCAACAGAGATAGCAAAGAAGCAGAGAGGTAGCAAGGCATCATAGAAGGAAAAAAGCAGCAGGAGTCAGATGAGGTGCTGCAAAGTAGTGAGGACAGTAGAAGAGGGCCATTTAATAGCAGAACTAGAGAGACAGAGTAATGAGGAACAATTATTCAAGTGGGAAGACTGTGAAGCACTGTTGGGAAGAATACATCACAATCCATTCTGCAAAATTAAATCAAGATGAGGAGCAGAACTCTGGTAACGTAGAAGAGCTCGAAGTTGAGGAAAAAAACTATTCAATTGAAGGTGTAGAAGATTGGAGCCTCATGGGATTTGTTACAAGTATAACAGGTGGAGTGGATTATATATACGCAACAGAGAAAGGAGCACAAAGAAACTAGGGCAGCAGATGTAGCAGAAAGGAAGAGACAAAAGAAAAATCAAGCAGGGCAAAGGAGACAGGCGGAATAACACTGCTAAAGTGTAACAGTCGAATACAGAGGCATAGTGAAACAATCGAGCAATGGAGACAGAGGCAGCAAATACAGAGGCACTGAAGTCGTCGAGTGGCAAAAGCGTTAGCACAACAGAGGCAGAGCGACAGAAGCAGCAGAGGCAGAGACAGTCGTTATTCCAAGAATCGCTACCTTAGCCGGAGGATATATGTATATAATTCTGAGAATCATTACCTGATGGGCATGACATATAATACATAAACCTTATTCCAAGAATCGCTTAACCCCAAGCGGCAAAGCACATATATATATATATATATATATATATATGCAGCGTATTTACATATATAGCGCGAGATTCAAAGAACCAAAGTACTATATGGTGGGACCCTCACCCAATCACATCGGAGATTATAAGGGCAACGGAGCATGTAAACAGAAACTTGTGATTGCGATTGAAAGCCCGGACCTGACGGGTCTATAAGTTATGTATTTATAAGTTTTAATTCCGGCCTAATCGCATCGGAGCATCGCAGTATGAGCCTATCGGAACATCCAACCAAAACTTGCGATTGCGATTGAAAGCTCGGACCCAATGGGTCTATAAGTTATGTTTTAAGTTTTAATTCTGGCCTAATCGCATCAGAAAAACGCAGTGAACAGTGATCAATCGCAATCGGAGCAGGAGTGGTCAATCGCATCGGAGTATTCGAGTCGTGATTGCGATCAATCGCAAAGGACCCAATCGTAATCGGAAGATTTCAATTGCGATTCATCGCATCGGCATATCAAAATGAACAGTGGTCAATCACAATCAGAGCAGGAGCAATCAATATCAATCGGAGGAGCAATATATTGCATCGGGAAGCATGGCAAGTGGGCCCAAAAGGAGTTTTTATATGTTTTAAACAGGTTTTATTATATACGCCTAGAATTGATTTAAAGACATATTAAAAGGCAGTTAGTGTAATGAAAGTTGGGTTATATATATATCTATATATATATATATATATATATATATATATATATATATATATATATATATATATATATATATATATATATATATATATATATATATATATATATATATATATAAGAGCTGTCATAAATATAAAAAGATGGTTTCAATGGTGTTAAAATATGCCACGTGGTCTGTGGACCCACGGGCCTCGGCTCAAGGTGGAGGGCGATTATTTATATAAAACAATTGCGATGTATGTATGTTCTGCTTGTGGAACTTCCACATCAACAAGAAACTTATTGTATGAAAGGCGTTGGAATATGCCCAGATTTAAAAGGTGGCAGTTACACCACAGCAGAGGACAGAAAAGCAAACAGAGCTGAAAAGAGATAAAGCGCAATCACAGAAAAGACAGGCACAGTCAAAGAAAAGACAAATGCGCAGCGATCCAAAAGGCTGTATGAGTGAGCTGGAGCTCTCATTTGTAACTAAATGTAATATTTTAATTGGTTTATATTGTTTGTGATGCATTGGCAAGTCTCCAGAAGAAAACAAGCTCCCACTGTAATATTAAAATAAGCACTTACAGTTATATTTTCTGAATGAGCGGATAAAAGAGATGAGAAGGCAGAAGGAAAAGAGACATGGCTGTCCATTTCGAATTCCCAGTAGAATAAAAATAGCCATGAAGCTTTTTGTATAAAATAGGATAATATCCAAGGGGAGAAGGTTGACGAAAAAGAGTGAGAGAAGAAGAGAGTGTGCAGCAGAATTGAAGAGAGTTGAAGAAAATAATAAAGCTGCAAGAGGTTAGAGAGAGTGAATATAGAAAATGCAGAGTATGGAATTGAGGCAGAGAAGATAAGAAGAAGGAGGGGCAGAACAAGATGTTGTGAAAAATCATAGAATGCATAAATGAAGCCATGAGGCAGAGTAGAAGGAGGAGCTGACCAAAGAAGAAGGAGAAGCTGATAGTGAATCTGAGAAGATGCATAAATGATATGAGGACAGATATGAGGATTGTTGAACAACAGAAGAGAAGGTACAAAATAGAGCTGATATCCAAGGTAAATCGGCAAGTGCTTTTCTTTTGAAAGAGTAAGGAAGTTGGAGCTTCCCTATCAATTTGTATCTTGATAAATGTCAGTTGTAGCTGACTGAGGTTGGAGCCTCCTGTAGGTTGGTGCCTGCAGAAAATTGATGGGAGTTGGAGTTTCCTTGCAAGTTTTAGCTTGAAGAATTGAGGTAGGAGCCTCTTGTAGGTTGGTGCCTATAGAAAATCAATGGTGAGAGGGAGTTGGAGCTTGCCTTTGCATCACAATAATAATAAGATGTGTTTTTCTCCCTTTATGGGTTTCCACTTATATCTAGTGTCTCTGTGCATGATGTTTATGTGTTGATGTGTTTTATCTCATCTGCTTAATACTTGCTGTTGCATTCTAAGACTACTCACATATTAAGTTGAACATGAAATGAAAGTGTAAATAAAAAGTTTTAAAATTCCATGAATGTGTTAAACTGATTCACCCCCCCCCCCCTCTTAGTTTAACTAAGGGTTCAACAATTGGTATCAGATTTGGTTCCTTTGGTGCAAGCCTAATAGCTTGATGGAGATCTGGTTAATTAATGGACTATCAAACTGTACGTATGTTAAGTATGACAAATTTTCCTGAATGGAGAGATAAGGTTAAAACAGGATTATTGGCTTATGAACCTGAAGTATGGAAGCTTGTATGTGATGGTTACTGCACAGAATCCCCCACGGTGAAAGAACAACAGAGGAATGCCAATGCAAAATGTGTGATATATAATAGTCTTCATAACAAGGACCTTGATTTGATAATGGATTTAACCTCTACAAAAGAAGTTTGGGATAGATTGCACTTCATGCATGGAGTAAACACTAAAGGCTGCACTGACAAGAAGGATAAGAGAATCAAGAAGAAGAAAACTTCATGTCAAAAAGAAAATATTCAATCAAATGAAGTACCTGGTAGTTTGAATGGAGATAAGAACCATGAAGAAATTACAGCTGAAGAAAAAGCCAAACTTGACACTGCTTTGACTGAAATAGAAAGATTGAAGAAAGAAAACAAAGACCTTAAGACAGTAGTGCAAATATGTGATCAGAGAGAATATGAAGATAGGAAAGAAATTATTGATCCAAATACATAGCTTGAGGAGGCAAAGAAAGCAGAAGACACTCTACTGCAACAAATGAGAGAGAAAAATCTGGAATGTGAAAGATTGGAAGAAGAAGTAGTGAGCCTGAGAAATATTTTAGAAAAAGCCCAAAGATAACTATTAATGAATATACCTCTAAGGAAAAGCACTGAACAATTGGACAAAATGCTAAATGCTCAAAGGTCACCTCTCATAAAGACTGGGATAGGATATGAAGGTGAAACCAGTAAGTCCAAGGTTGAAGATAACAAGAAAATCATCTTTGTAAAAGCTGTAAAAGACAGTGAAGTAGCTCAGCAGACTACTACAAAAATAGAAGCCAGCAAGAACAGGATTTTTGAAGAAACAAATAAAATCAAGCAGCAAGATGTTAGGACAGATAATGAGAAGATGAAACAATTAGCTTCTAAAGGCTCATATGCTCCTGAAGATGAATTGAATAAATTTGGAAGATGTCAAAGGAGGTTCTTTCCTCCTATGAAAAAAATCACATGTTTTACCTGCCACAAACAAGGACATACTGCAACATGTTGTAAGACAAATAAAACCCAGTCCAACCAGCAAAATATGCAGCAAACAAGAAGAACACCTCAAGCAATCAAATGGAAAAGACAATTTCTCACCAGGTACACAAATCATTTCCATGGCTATTGTTATGCATGCAATAATTTTGGACACAAAATTGTTTATTGTAAAATGTATTCAAGAAGAGGAACAAAGTATTATACATCAGTTCAAATGTGCTTTGATAAAATAAAACGTTATGTGTGCCTCAAGCTTGGCCACAAAGCAAAGGACTGTAAACTGCCTTATATATTAAAGAACTCTAGACAGATGATAGAAACAAAGAAAATCAATCAAAACTATGAATCTAAAAGAAGTGCAGACATTATGAATAACCCCAATAAAGTATGGAAGGAAAAGAGAAAGGGGGGAACCTATCATCTCAATAACATAATGAATCTAGCATAGTCTCAGGGGGAGCTGCTCTAGAAAACAAAGAAAATATCCAATCAGTGATAAATATGGAGCAACATCTCAGGGGGAGAGCAGTTCATAAATATTCCCCATGAAAGTAGTATAAGAAGAGCTCCTTGGAATGAAGACAGCTATATGGACAGGAAGGGAAAGGATTTTTTTATCCATCAGAGAACTACAGAGAAAGAAGAAAAATTGAAGCACTCTATAGTCGATAGAATGATGGAAGAAGAAAAGGCTGCAAGCAGCCATGATGATATAAAGGAACTTTAGCCATGGACATGTGAGCTAAGAAGACTTTAGCACATTAAAGTGATGATCATAGAATGCATCATACTGCTAGAATTAACAATGAAACCCATTAACAAAGTTGAATAAGAAATGTGCCTGTCTTAATTAATATCATTACATCACTCATCTATGAAAAGTCCCCTTGGAGGAGTACAGTCAAGTAACTGATAAATCTCTGAGTGATCTGCCCATGAACAGTCCTAGGAAAGAAATTGAAGATGTCTTCCCTAAGATCACTATGTTAGAACAATTGAGTTGAAGAAGCAATGATTCTGGAGCAGTCCTAGAAAAGAAAATGTTGTGACTTCCTCTGAACAAAATGATAGAAAAAGAAAAAGATTAATTAGGCCAAGATCAGAATCAGTATATTGATGATTATTTTTGAAAATAGTGGAGAGCTCAATAATAGAATTTATGAAGGATGTCTTAATTATGGGTAACTATGCAAGCTGATGTGAAACCTCTGCATGGTTTATCAAAGAAATATCAATTGGCATTTAGGTACAAACAACATGCTTATCAACAGATTACCAAGCATTATCAGTAGAGCAGCAATATGATACAGGTCCACAGGATCAAAGAACTATGGCAAAAGAACCTCAAGATCATCC
The DNA here is from genome assembly GCA_034641835.2 of Pinus albicaulis. Lineage (NCBI taxonomy): Eukaryota > Viridiplantae > Streptophyta > Pinopsida > Pinales > Pinaceae > Pinus > Pinus albicaulis. The sequence goes on along the minus strand of CM076582.1, from coordinate 1,076,162 downwards.
TGATAAAATAGTCAAAGTATCTGAAGAATAAAGGACTAGCTGCGATTACCATCTAAAGCTCAAATTCTTTTTTTAAATCCTACTTCAACACAAAGGATTTGCAGGTATTTCACCATTGAAAAGAGGTTGGTCACTGACATACATACCTCCTTATGTCATAAAGAAAAGTGCTTGGTTGATAAGTAAGACTAAACAATAAATTGAATGTATCTAGTCTCAAGTGTTGTTTTTGAATGTACATTGTCCAAGCAAGTAAAGGCATTTGATCTCTTAGTCAAATTTTGGTTAATTCATTGATCACATCTGTAACAAGGACCTGCAGCTATTTAGTGTAATATTATTATCAGCATCCTAGCTCAAATCATCACCAATAAGCAAGAAAGGTGTACCACAGCAATAAAAGATATATTGGCATCATTATCATAATTGAACAGTTTATATTCAAGTTCAAATAATCCCCAAAAATGTTCTCTCAACAACTCTTTTACACCAGTTTGGAGCAGCAGGGTACAAATTCAGAAGAATAAGATCTGAACACAAATCAGAGAGAAGAAATGCAAACACAGAATCTACACTGAGAAATGTGCAACCCTTTGCCATTGATGTCAAAGGGGGAGGAAAAGCAGGTAATAGAAGAAAGGGTCTTATAAAAGAAGCTAGGCAGAGGAAGACTTGGAGAAAGCATTGGATTATCGGTGGATGTGTTGCCATCAATGCCAAAGGGGGAGACTATTGGAAATGTTGTCATTGATGGCAAAGTAGATGACAAAGGAGGAGCACCTGAAACATCAGCGAAGGAGCAGAGGAAGAAAAAAGAGAGGTAGCAGAGACAGTAAAAAGATAAGTAAGGAGAAGCATCAGTCAAAGAAGTAGTAGAGGCGGCAGAGAGAGCATAATACAAGTAGCAGAGGCAGTAAAGAAAGCAATAGAGATAGCAAAGAAGCAGAGAGGTAGCAAGGCAGCACAGAAGGAACAAAAGCAGTAGGAGTTAGATGAGGTGCTGCAAAGTAGTGAGGATAGTAGAAGAGGGCCATTTAATAGCAGAACTAGAGAGACAGAGTAATGAGGAACAATTATTCAAGTGGGAAGACTGTGAAGCACTGTTGGGAAGAATACATCACAATCCATTCTACAGATTTAAATCAAGATGAGGAATAGAACTCTGGTAACGTAGAAGAGCTCGAAGTTGAGGAAAAGAACTATTCAATTGAAGGCGTAGAAGATCAGAGCCTCATGGGATTTTCTACAAGTATAACAGGTGGAGTGGATTCTATATACGCAATAGAGAAACTAAGGAGCACAAAGAAACTAAGGCAACAGATGTAGCGGAAAGGAAGAGACAAAAGAAAAATCAAGCAGGGCAAAGGAGACAGGCGGAAGAACACTGCTAAAGTGTAACAGTCGAATACAGAGGCAGAGTGAAACAGTCGAGCAGTGGATATAGAGGCAGCGAATATAGAGGCACTAAAGTCGTCGAGCGGCAGAAGCGTTAGCACAATAGAGGCAGAGCGACAGAAGCAGCAGAGGCAGAGACAGCCGTTATTCCGAGAATCACTACCTCAGCCGGAGGATATATGTATATAATTCCGATAATCATTACCTAATGGGCGTGACATATAATACATAAACCTTATTCGGAGAATCGCTTAACCCCAAGCGGCAAAGCATATATATATATATATATATATATATATATGGAGCGTATTACATATATAGCGCGAGATTCAAAGAACCAAAGTATTATATGGTGGGACCCTCACCCAATCGCATCGGAGATTATAAGGGTAGCGGAACATGTAAACAGAAACTTGCGATTGCGATTGAAAGCCTGGACCCAATGGGTCTATAAGTTATGTTTTTATAAGTTTGAATTCTGGCCTAATCGCATTGGAGCATCGCAGTATGGGCCTATCGGAACATCCAACCAAAACTTGCGATTGCGATTGAAAGCCCGGACCCGATGGGTCTATAAGTTATGTTTTTATAAGTTTGAATTCTAGCCTAATCACATCGGCAAAACGCAGTGAACAATGATCAATCGCAATCAGAGCAGGAGTGGTCAATCGCATCGGAGTATTTGAGTCGCGATTGCGATCAATCGCAATCAAAACAATCGCAAAGGACCCAATCGCAATCAGAAGATTTCAATTACGATTCATCACATCGGCATATCAAAATGAACAGTGGTCAATCGCAATCGAAGGATAAATATATTGCATCGGGAAGCGTGGCAAGTGGGCCCAAAAGGAGTTTTTATATGTTTTAAACAGGTTTTATTATATACGCCTAGAATTGATTTAAAGACATATTAAAAGGCAGTTAGTGTAATGAAAGTTGGGTTATATATATATATATATAAGAGCTATCATAAATATAAAACGATGGTTGCAATGGTGTTAAAATATTCCACGTGTTCTATGGACCCATGGGCCTCGGCTCAAGGTGGAGGGCGATTCTTTATATAAAACAATTGCGATGTATGTATGTTCCGCTTGTGGAACTTCCACATCAACAAGACACTTATTGTATGAAAGGCGTTGGAATATGCCCAGATTTAAAAGGCAGCAGTTACACCACAGCAGAGGACAGAAAATCAAATAGAGCTGAAAAGAGATCAAGCATAATCACAGAAAAGACAGACACAGTCAAAGAAAAGACAAATGCACAGCGATCCAAAAGGCTGTATGAATGAGCTGGAGCTCTCATTGTAACTAAATGTAATATTTTAATTGGTTTATATTGTTTGTGATGCATTGGCAAGTCTCCGAAAGAAAACAAGCTCCCACTGTAATATTAAAATAAGCACCTACAGTTATATTTTCTGAATGAGCGGTTAAAAGAGATGAGAAGGCAGAAGGCAAAGAGACATGGCTGTCCATTTTGAATTCCCAGTAGAATACAAACAACCATGAAGATTTTTGTATAAAATAGGATAATATCCAAGGGGAGAAGGTTGACGAAAAAGAGTGAGAGAAGAAGAGAGTGTGCAGCAGAACTAAAGAGAGTTGAAGAAAATAAGAAAACTACAAGAGGTTAGAGAGAGTGAATATAGACAATGCAGAGTATGGAATTGAGGCAGAGAAGATAAGAAGTAGGGGCAGAACAAGATGCTGTGAAAAGTCAGAGAATGCAGAAATGAAGCCATGAGGCAGAGTAGAAGGAGGAGCTGAGCAAAGAAGAAGGAGAAGCTGATAGTGAATATGAGAAGATGCATAAATGATATGAGGACAGATATGAGGACTGTTGAACAGCAGAAGAGAAGGTACAGAACAAAGCTGATATCCAAGGTAAATCAGCAAGTGTTTTTCTTTTGAAAGAGTAAGGAAGTTGGAGCTTCCCTATCAAGTTGTAGCTTGATAAATTTCAGTTGTAGCTAACTGAGGTTGGAGCCTCCTGTAGGTTGGTGCCTGCAGAAAATTGATGGGAGTTGGAGCTTCCTTGCAAGTTGTAGCTTGCAGAATCGAGGTAGGAGCCTCCTGTAGGTTGATGCCTATATAAAATCAGTGGTGAGAGGGATTTGGAGCTTTCCTTTGAATCACAACAATAATAAGATGTGTTTTTCTCCCTTTATGGGTTTCCACTTATATCTGGTGTCTCTGTGCATGATGTTTATGTGTTGATGTGGTTTATCTCATCTGCTTAATACTTGCTGCTCACATTCTAAGACTACTCACATATTAAGTTGAACATGAAATGAAAGTGTAAATAAGTTTTAAAATTCCATGAATGTGTTAAACTAATTCACCCCCCCTCTTAGTTTAACTAAGGGTTCAACAGGTTCGGGTCGTGTGAGGGAGGTTTTATAAAAAATGCTAATCTGTGACCGCTCGTGTGCCTTGTGGCGCACATTTGTGTGACTCGTTTTCCTTTTTCTCCCTTGTGCCTTCATTCGATGGAGTGTAAAAAATATGGTAAACTTGAATAAGTATATATTATTATTGATAAAAGACGAGAGATGATTACAATGGGGAATCACTTAGGCTATAAATATAGCCTCAAAGTGTCCCTTGGTGAAGAGGCATGATCTTTGATCATGCCCTTTCACAAAATAAAACCTCATATAACTATATCTAACTAATAATTAATAAAATATACATAACATTGCTCCTCTCTTAAGATGCTTTGTCCTCAAAGCATATGTAATGATGGGTTTTTCTGGTGAAATGCTTCAGACTCCCAAGATGCTTCTTCAATGGGCAAGTCCTTCCACTTGATTAAATATTCCGTAATAACACGAGAGCGCAGCTTCTTATCACGGGTAGATAGGATACCTTCGGGCTCTAGAATGAGCTTGCCTTCATCATCCAAAATGGGAAGTGTTGTTTGGGGCAACTAATGGTTACCCAGTGCCTTTTTTAAGCAGGACACATGGAAAACATTGTGAACACGACTGGTATCGGGAAGGCTCAACCCATAAGCGACTTGACTGATCTTTTTAATAATTTGATACGGACCATAAAACTTCGGAGCTAATTTATTTTTTCCTTTTTGTTTTAGGGAAAACTGCTTGTATGGTTGAAGCTTGACAAACACCCAGTCTCCAACTTCAAATGATCTCTCAGTGCGATTATGGTCAACCTGTTGCTTCATACGATTCTGTGCAATACTCAAATTTTCTTTTAGAATTTGGACGACTTTTTGGTGTTCTTCTAGTTGATTTTTTACTGCTGGTAAATTTGTTTGAAATGAAGCAAAATCTTTCCACTTTGGAGGCTCATATCCATATAGAGCCTGGAACGGAGTCAATTTTTTTCGATGTATGGTAAGTAGAATTATACCACCATTCGGCAAGATGCAACCATTGGACCCACTTATTTTGTTTCTCCGTAGCATAACACCGTAGGTAAGCTTCCAAACATTTATTAACAACCTCTATTTTCCCATCTGTTTGATGCTGATAAGCTGAGCTCATGTTGAGGTAGGTTCCAACATGGTTGAACAATTCCTTCCAAAATTTTCCTTTAAACTTGGCATCCCTGTCACTGACAATAACTTTCGGAAAGCCGTGTAGTTTATAAATATGTTTGCAGAATATCTCTGCAATTTTCTTTGCAAAGTCTGTTTTTTTAATAGCGATAAAGTGAGCATATTTAGTGAGTCTATCTACTACAACGAAGATCTTATCCTTTCCCTCCGATACAGGTAATCCCTCAATAAAATCCATCAATATTTCTTCCCATTTCTGAGCCGGAATATTTAAGGGATGAAGTAAGCCAGGTGTCATAATGTTTTCATTTTTATTTCTTTGACACTTGTCACATTCTGGAACATATTTTTGAATATCGTGACTGATACCCTTCTAGAAAAATTATTGACGTGCATTGTAGTAGGTTTTGAAATATCCTACATGCCCAGATGACATGGAATCATGTGATTCCTTGAGTATTTTTTATATAAACTTGGATTTGGAGTTTAGATAAATTCTCCCTATGTACCATAAGATATCGTTCTTCCATTCAAATTTTGAATTCCCTGGGAGATTATTGATTATAGCCAACATTTCCGGATCTTTGGCATACTCACTTCTAATCTCATTAAGCCATTCAGGCACAACAATCGAAACTGCAAGTAATGATGATTCCTCATCTTTTCTGGACAGGGCATCCGCTACTACATTGTCTTTCCCTTTCTTGTGTAATATCTCCATGTCAAAAGTGGCAATCTTCTCGATCCATTATTGTTGTTCTTCAGAGAGTGTTTTTTGCTGAAGGAGATACTGAAGATTGTTATGATCTGTTCGGATGGAAAATTTACTCCCTAACAGATATTGTCTCCATTTGGCTAATGCATGCATAATTACGAGCATTTCCTTGTTGTATGTGGACTTGAGATGCTCATGTTTATTTATTTTTCTTCTTTCAAAAGCAATAGGGTGCCCCTCTTGCATTAATACTGCACCAATACTGAATCCAGAGGCATCACATTCAATGATAAATGGTTTAGAAAAGTCGGGAGTTGCCAATACTGGTGCATTAGCCATTACTTCCTTCAAATCTTCAAAACATTTCCCTGCTTCCTCATTCCATTGAAACGAATTTTTCTTTAAAAGGTTTGTAAGAGGTGCAGTTCTATGTGCATCATCTTTAATAAATCTTCGATAATATCCCGTTAATCCTAAAAATCCTCTGAGCTTGGATATGTTCACTGGTTTATTCCATTCCCTTATAGCCTTAATCTTAGAAGGATCCACTTTTACTCCTTCATGGGATATTAGGTGTCCCAGATATTCAACTTCTTCTTTTCCAAAGGTGCATTTGGATTTTTTTGCATAAAATTGATGGTCTTCTAGTAATGTGAGAATTTTATCCAAGTGTTGCAAATTCTCCCTCCAGGTTTTACTATAAATCAAAATATCATCAAAAAATACTAGTACAAATTTCCTAAGATATGGACGAAATAACTCGTTCATAGTGGCTTGGAATGTAGCTGGTGCATTTGTTAACCCTAAGGGCATTACTTTAAATTCATAATGACCTTCATGTGTTTGAAATGCGGTTTTTGGTATATCTTCCAATCTAATTCGGATCTAGTAATAACCTGACCTTAAATATAATTTAGAGAAGTATTTTGCGCCATGGAGTTCATCCAGCATTTCATCGATAAAAGGAATTGGAAACTTATTTTTAATTGTTATCTTATTTAATCCTCTATAGTCAATGCATAGTCGAAACGATCCGTCTTTTTTTCTTACCAATATAACTGGGGCAGCATACGAACTCTTGCTTTTTGATATGATACCACATTTTAAAAGGTCTTGGATTATCTTCTCAATTTCAGTTTTATGGTGATGTGGGTAGCGATAAGGCTTGATGTTAACAGGGTCTGATCCTGCCTTGACTTCTATTGTATGTTCGATTTCCCTATGAGGAGGCATTTTCATTGGTAGGTCTTGAAATACCTTTTCATGTTTCTGAACTAGTGCTTGTACGTCCTGTGATTCTTCGTGGTTGACTTTGGTAGATAACATCTCTAAATGATGACATTCTACTATATAGGCTGGCGCTCCCTTTCGGATCATCTTCATCATCTGGGATGATGATACGATTTGATTTTCTGGGGCTTGGAATCCATACAACTTGTGCTTCTGCCCTTCTCACTTAAAGCTTATAAACTGCTTCTGATGGTTGGCCGAATAAGTACCCAAGGTTTATAACCACTGAATTCCTAAGACCACATCTACTCCTCCGAGTGGTACGACATAGAATGGATATTCTAAACTAAAGTCTTTAATCTGCAATTTGACTTTATGGCATTTTCCTACCCGTCCAATCTTCTTACCATCGGCCACCATTACCTTCATATTAGGCATGGGAAAAGTAAAGAGGTTGAGTCTTTTGGCCATGGTTGAATGTAGAAAATTGTGCGTGCTGCCTGTGTCTATGAGAACCATTATGTTGTTTTTCTTAATATGTCCCCTTAATTTTAGTGTCTGAGGTTGTGATATACCTGTCATGGCTGATAATGACACTTGCGGAGTGCTGTCATCATCTACTTCTGGGGAGAATTCTAGGGTATATTCTATCCCTTCTATGTCTGAATCATCATTGTTAGAATCATTAGTTGCTTCACAATTATACAGATTTTTTTCTTTTTCTTTTTTCTTTTTTTTCTTTTTTATAACCGTGCTCGTTTGACAAGTGAGGGCAATGAGAATGCAGGTTTGACAAGTGAGGGCAACGAGAATGCAGGCGAACGGAGAATCGCGGTAGGAAAATGCCAGACATACGTAAAGTCGCGCTCCTTTCACGAACAGTCACGCGATGCTTCAGAAGAATTTTTTTAAGAAAATTGATTCTTTTTTCTTACTAACCATCACACTGTTTCGTTTCTGTTTAGACGTCACACTTGGAAGGAAAAAAAAAACTCGTTGACTTGTTTCACCGTGTGTCAAATGCCCACGCTATTTCCCGGAAGTTGCCCTTCTCTACTATCGGTCACAAATTTGATTTAAAGTTCTGGTTCAGATATCGTATGCAACCATCGATCTGGCAGTTTGAGGAAATGGCTCTTCAATCGCAGACCCTCGGCCTACAATTAAATGTGAGAACGCAATCGACCCTGTCCAGATTTTGTTATGGGGATATACCTACGCCTGGGAGGTCACACGTCCGAATTACATGTTCGATTGACCATCTTGTTTTTTTTTTTGGCTGCGTTTGAACCAAGAATTGGCCACTAACTACGTTTGGGCAGTGTGTGAGGTAGAGGAGGGGGAGGCCGTATGGCTGTGAGGGGGGTTATGTGGGTTGTAAAAAAAAAAAATTTATTATTATTTTATTTTTTTACGTGAGGAGAAGTTTGGCCAATGTTGGGAATCGGGGTTCATGAGTGAAGGCAGAGTGGGGGTGAGAGAGCAGAGGGGGTTGGGTAAAAATTTACAATTTAAAAAAAAAAAAAAAAAAAAAAACAAATGTTTTTGTGCACAAACACTTGAAAAAAAAGTCTGCAATTTTGGAATTTCCTTGAATTCCTTAATTCTGGGTGATCACACAGATCCCGAAGAGCAATGGCTCTGATACCAATGGAGTGTAAAAACTCTGGTAAACTTGAATAAGTATATATTATTATTGATAAAAGACGAGAGATGATTACAATGGGGAATCACCGAGGCTTTAAATATAGCCTCAAAGTGTCTCTTGGTGAAGAGGCATGATCTTTGATCATGCCCTTTCACTTAATAAAACCTAATATAACTATATCTAACTAATAATTAATAAAATATACATAACATTCGGGTGGGTTAGGTAGGGTCGTTTGATGGGGCCCAAGGAAACGCGTTTGGGTAATCAGGTGGGGTCATGTGAGGGTGCCCAAGGAAACACGTTCTAGGTGTGTCGGGTCGGTGTTACACAGAATTTTGTCACTGTCCTTGCAATCCTCAACTTGCACATTGGAGGGTCATTTCTATGACCAATACGCAGTGTCATGCTTTTCAAATACCATCCTTGCATCTCTTTTGATGAAAGCAACATTCTTCTTTTTGACATTTCCCTAAGCAGAGCTGTGAAAATCCCTATTTTTTACTTGGTGTGAGTAGCCCATTACATCCTTGCGCCAACCTGAAAATTTAACACTAAGCCCGTGCCACTTGGCGCTATGTGCCAATTAGCCACCTGCGCCAAGTTGTTTATGGAATTTTTTTTTAAAATAGAGGTGAAGGTTCCATTCCAACCACCTCACGAATGAGTCATTGGGAGTGGCTAAACTGAAACAACCATAGACTCCTTCCTTTAGTTAGTAGTTTCCACCTCCCTTGGAACTCTCCTAAAGGACAGGACTCCCTCCCACCTTTGTAGGGATCCCAACCTCCTTTTTTCCCTCTAAATAAGAAACTATCTCCTTTAGTATAAGCTAGTTGAACACATTATATAAAAATGGTTGAATAGATGAACTAGATAATTATACTATAGCTAAGCTGCTAGAGGAGATAGATTGTGTTGAGAGAGCTTGAGTCGATGACTTCTAAGAGAGATTGAGTCCAAATTCCCTGACCGACAGTTGAGATGTGTTTCGTCTAAACCCAGCTGGAGGAGATCAAAATGTCAAAGCATCAGTTGTACTCTTCCTTCTACTTATTAATATACATGACTAATTTTTTATTCCACTATTGTGTTATGATTATTACTTGATATGATATGTTTATCCCTCTTTGACTGGCTAATAGTTGTGAGTGAAACTACGCTACTATATGTTTCTCTTGTTCTTTGTCTTATGTGCAGGTATCTGGGCACGACAGCGATCGGATCGTGACTTCCCAAGGTGGGAGCAAGAGGCCACTACTCTTTTCACAACATCAATAGTGTTGGATTCAAGGTAGGCCAATATACCATGTCTTTTTTTCATTCATTAACTAGGAAGAAACACTTTAGCATGTCCTTTTGTTACTAGACCCACCCTAGGGCTAGAGGGATTGTCTCTATCCGCAGAGAGGATTTACCTTCATAACAGTAGGGTCGGGTCATGTGAGGGCGCCCAAGGAAACACATTCGGCTCGGGTTGTGTGAGGGCACCCAAGGAAATGCATTTGGGTCAGGTCGAGTCGGGTCATGTCGTGTGAGGGCGCCCAAGGAAACGCATTCAACTCGGATTGTGTGTGGGAGTTTGTATCAAAAATGCTAAGTTATGACTGCCCGTGTGTCTTGTGCACGTTCATGTGACCCATTTTTCATTTTCTCCTTTGTGCCTTCATTCGGGCAAGAAAGGGTCGGGTAGGGTCATGTGAGGGCGCCAAAGGAAACACATTCTGGTTGGGTTGGGTCAGTTCGTGTTGTGTGAGGGCACCCAAGGAAATGTGTTTAGGTCGGGTCGGGTCGGGTCGTGTGAGGGTGATCGTATCAAAAATGCTAAGTTGTGATCACTCGTGTGCCTTGTGCATGTTTGTGCGACCCGTTTGCCGTTATCTCCCTTGTGCCTTCGTTTGGGCGGGTCGGGTCGTGCCGTGTGTGGGTGCCCAAGTAAACACGTTTGGGTCGTGTTGGGTCAGGTAGGGTCGTGTGAGGGAGGCAGTATCAAAATGCTAAGTTGTGACCAATTGTGTCCCTTAATGTGCATGTTCATGTGACATGTTTGTCATTTGCTCCCTTGTGCCTTAGTTCAGGCAAGTCGGGTCGTGCGGTGTGAGGGCACCCAAGGAAACACGTTCAGGTCATGTTTGGGTCGGGTCAAGTTGAGTCGGGTCATGTGTGTGGAAAGTTGTAAGTTTTACATATTAAATAATTTATATACACCTTAATATCTTATTTATTTATATTCATTTTTTAATTTAATACTATATATGATTTTTTTTTTTTAAATATTATTATTTACATTTAATTTTTTCTTTTTTATTTTTTATTTTAATTCCAATTCCCGCCTCAAAAAAATTCACCCTTCACCCCAGCCTCCCTATTCCCGCCTGCAAAAAATACACCCTTCAGGAGCCGGAGAAAGTTGAACCGTGTGCTTGCTCTGGCTCTTACTGCACTTCCCGACTCGACCCATAAACTGTCTGCCACCCGAATCTCTGTTCCAAACTCGATGTCACTGTTTTTTATGTAGACTCGGGTTGAACCCGACTCGACCTTGCTGAATTGCTTGACGCCCTAAATCTTCAAAAATAGTAGGGTATTGTTGTATCTTTATTTTGAAGTTTCTGGAGAAGATCAGAACCAATACTCACAAACACACAATAATTAAACACAAACATAGGGTAATTTCTGCATCAAACTGGCTCCACTTGACCTCCCTTAAACTTGGATTTTACAAAACTACAGTGCCTCAAATTTCTTCCATTATAAGTTCGTTAGATCTTAAAATTATACAATCTATTGAAAAGTCTCAATGTGCACTTAGATCCTAGAAATATGATTGGGTTCTCCTTTATTTTCTTCTTCTTCCTTTATCTCCTTCTTAGTGAGCCAAAGTTATTCCCAACACCTTTCATAATAACACTCCTTCTCTTATCACCAATACTTTTCTACTAAGGGCTCCTTCTCTCTTGTTCTTCCCTCTCCCTCTTCTATTCTTGTTGTCAAATAAAAATTCCCCCGTTAAAGTTTTGAATTGATCATTAAGTAAATAGTCGCTCCAAACAATATGTCACTGCCTCATAAAACTTATCCTCTTCGAACTTTCACTACATTTTATATTAACCTTCCATGTGGCATACAAAATATGGGGTGCCTTCATTCCCATATTCGATTAATTCCACAAACAAACTGACGACAATGACTGATGTGGGCATCTACACGTATCAAAACTTGAATTGAATCTACTTGATCAAATTTTTAGGTAATATATTAAGAAGTGCAGGAATTTTTGGTCTACGTTCATCATTGATATGACTCTTCATCGTTGCTCCTTGATCAGACCCTAGGTAATAAGAAAGCATGTCTGCGTGTTGATTCCATTACTTGTCACCAAAAATCCATTGTTTCTCCATCAACATGAATGTCATGTCAACCCCACAGGTAAGAAGAAAACATGCCCACATGTTGATGCCATAGCTTAGTATTTTCCCAAATTTGGAAAATTTACTATCTTGATTGTCATGAATTTTTGTTTCAGTCAAGTTAATATTCATATTCTTTTAAGTAAAGACAACAATTTTTCGTCATGTTTTGAACTAATTGCTACTCATTATTCTTACAGCCATTGCATATGTATATACAACCTCACATTTCTCATTTAGAAAAATAAAACATTTTAGTGGGTACTCTATTAGGAGGTAGTGAATTAATAGAAAATATAAAATATAAATCAACTAAATAGATGGGGAGATAATGATAAGAGGAGGAATGATCTCAAGGAATTGGCATAAATTAAGTTGAGAGAAAATTGTTGTTGACATTTGATGGGAAAAACAGGTTGAGAAGGAGATTCAAAGTGGGGTAAAAGGAGAAAAAACTCTAGACATATATAACAAAGTGGTTTGCATGATGCAATGTACTTGATTTTGTTTGAATTGTAGTAGTTTGATGTGAGAATGATCATATATGTGCTAGGAAGACAAACAATAATATAGAATGAATTTTGATGGTAAGAGAAAGAAAATTACACATGACAAACAAAAAACATCAAGGGAAGTGGTAATTACTGATAGGTTACTGAAGGAAAATAAGTGTAATGTCATCTTGAAAAGCAAGGAAACTCTATTGAAGATGTTTTCATTATTTAAATGATGGGTTTCATTGGATGATTTAAACATTAAATAACACTCCAAATTTGAAAGACAACAGAATGTTGGAAAAAGAATTCAAAGCTATCAGACCACTTGGTGTCTGCAAAAGGTGCATGTTGCTTGCAGATACTATAAAATTATAGATGCTCACCATTGAGCGGTGGAAACTTGTTGTTTGTTGTTGTATACAATGATTATTTTTTTAAATGCTTATTAATTCTCATCCAGTCCAAATGTGTGCCAATGCTTAAGGTAGAACAACTCATCCTAGTATGTTTCTAATAATGTTGTAAACTTGAACTTTATTTTGACTAGACCTTTAACCTTAGTAATATTATCACAGACATTATCTTCTAAAAAAAATTAAGTTTGATTAATAATCTCTGACAACAAGTCTATTAGAACTTTAAAATTACTCAAATAAAATTGATGCATCTTGCAACTTTACAGGGTGTCTGTATGCTCTTATGGATTTTAATTTATGATGATTAACTTGTTTTCAATGTACATGACACCAAAAAATTGTACGCTATATCAAAGGAGGAATACATGGCAAATGATTTCAAGTGAAATAAAGATGAATATTAAATGAGGTTTTGCATCTCTTTAAAGAGGCCTTTCTAGTACAAAACCAATATGGTTACAAACGAATGCTGATTATTTGCAACTTCAAAGCTACTTTAGAATAATTGTGCAGTAAAGAAACTTGATCTGCTAGCTTCTCTCATAAGCTATTGTGCACATACTGGCCATCAATATATTAAGAATGTAATCTTGTGACATCTAATTATTGTAAGCAGCTGCAACACCCTGACGGGAAACACATTCACAAGCTAATAGACTTTGATTGAACGATGTAAACTATGGTCCTTAACCCCAAACTAGGGGATGGGATCATAATTCCCCATGCCTTGGATTTTCTGGGATTATTCTGGATTTGTATCTCTTATCCATCCACTATCTAGGAAACCAGATATATACCTCCTTGTTATCATATATCTACCTCTCTACCCAAAGTCAAAATTACCTCAAATATTTCATTCATTTATCATTTAGAGGACTGTTTTTAGCATTAAAGAGTGTTGTCAATCATAACAATGTTTTCGGATGATAGAGAGGGAAATTTTCATACATTAAAGGGGATGATTTCCAGACCCACTAAGGAATTTTGTCACCATTGCAATGCATTTTTTCTTTTCTGTATTTTTATCAGAGCTACAAAATTTGTTGAGATGATATTAATATTGTTTTATACTCAACAATGGACTGATCATAATGAATAAAATTATTGTTGGAAAGTGTATTGGTTTCTTAATCATTTCCTTATTGTTCCTTTTGGATTGAGCATTGTGAGATAAGGGAAATTGGTTGCCTTCTTATTTTGAGTGGAGATTTGAATTCTTTGTTCCCACGGTGGCTTCATTTTGTATTTTTGACCTAACCAATAGAGAAACTGGGAAACACATGCTTTTTGATCCAAGATCTCCACGATGCAAAATATTTTTTTATTTTAGACTTCTGTGATCTCTATTTTGTGATAATGTTTTTTCCAAATCCATTTCATTAAGTAGATTCTTCAATCGATGTTTCAAACCAGCTATCAAGGTTCATTATCAAGATAAAATGAATGAGAGAAACTGATTTCATGTAAGATTGATAAATAGTTAAAGGTTTGATGAAAATATTTTTGTTATGAGTCGACAGTTATAAATAATATTCTAAAATTAATGATTTATAATTAATTATAAATTATTTGTAATTAAGTATTAATTTTAATTTCAAATAAGGTTGATTATAAAATATTCTATTATTATGTGATATTTTAAAATATTATGTCTTTATTAATGAATAAATTGAAATTATATTTATATATTTTTAATAAAGATAAAAAAATGAGTTAATGTTTGTAGTAAGGTAAGTTGATATTTAGGATTATGTTATTTTAATTGATTTATAAGTATGAATTTTATGTGAATTATTTAATATTGTTTTTATATATTATCTTGTTGTTATTAATTGTAAATTGAATAGGTTGAAATTGTATTAATTCAATTAAAATAATGATAATGGAAAAGTGATGTGAATAAAAAAAGTTAAGTTAATATTTGATAAAATGTAAGTAATTATTTAAAGAAAAGGAAAGTTAATGATTTTAAGGGTACAGGTTATAAGGATGGGTTACGATTTAAGGGAAGGTTAAGGAAGGGGTTATGAATAAAGAAAATTTAGGTTCAGAATGAAATAAGATTAATTATTAAATTAGGATATTAATAGAGAAATTTTATTGTTGAGAAGGGGTTATTTTAGAAGTTAATGTGGGAATCCAATTCTCACCGATGTTCCATCATTCGTCCTAGTTTAGGTTATTAGGATGCTTATTGATTTTTAGATCCTCCCTAAATTTCCTATGAAAGTAGTGGTATATTTTGGCAATGATGCGAGATTTTTCAATACAGATATGATGCTTTGAGTTGAATGTTCATCTAAGGCAGAGGTTTTTAAGCAGTTATGTTTTATGTCAGCAAAGTGCTCTTGTATCCTGGTTTTGATGGAACGGCCAGTTACCCCAATGTATGGTTTGCCGCATGAGCAAGGTATGAGGTACACCCTTTTTTGTAATTTAGGGCTATGGGTGTCTTTACCAAATTTTAGGTTTCTAAGAATCATGTTCATAGGTTTTAAAGTGGCAAAAATGTTATTTTTCTTTAAAATATTGGAAATCTTATCAGTGATACCAAGGATGTAAGGTAAGTTAACTTTTCCAATAATGTTTCCTTTGTTTTTTTTATTGGGTTTTTTAGCATTGTGGAAGGCCTTGACGGTTTTATGTTTATTATATCCATTTCTTGCAAAAACCTCCATAAGATGGGATTTTTCTGATTCCAGGTGTTCACTATCAGAAATTCGTATAGCTCTAGTTGTTAAGGTTTTGAGGAATCCGAGGTTTTGGGTTGGATGATGCTGAGAGGTGGCATGGATATATTTCTCAGTGTGAATATATTTTCTATAGACTTGGTGGGATAAGAATCCATCAGGGTTTCAAGATAGGAGAAAGTCTAAGAAAGTAATGGAGGCATCCATCTCAGTTTCCATGGTGAATTTGACTGAGTTAGAAAGACTATTGAGATGTTGTCTGAAGATTTCTATTTTATCCTTTCCATGAGGCCAAATGGTGTCATCAACAAATATTTTCCACCATTTAGGTTTTAGGGGGTTGGAATTCAAGGCTTTAATTTCAAATTCTTCCATGAATAAGTTTGCAATGATGGGGGATAAGGGAGATCCCATAGTGACACCACACGTTTGTTCATAGATGTCACCCATAAACTAAAGAAGGTGGAACTTAGGCAGGCTTCAATGAGTTCTCATGTGTCAAGGTCAGTGATTTTTATTATAACGTCCATGGCTTCATTAATCGGGATATTGGTATAGAGAGAAGTAACATCAAAAATAACTAAAATGTCATTAGGATCTATTTTAATATTTTGTATTTCATTGATAAAATGAGTAGAGTCTTTAATAAAGGAATATGTTTTTCCAGCCCGGGGTTTTAGTTTTTTGGCTAAGTGTTTGTCCAGATGATATATGGGCCCACCAATAGTGTTTATTATGGGTCTTATAGGTATATTATATTTATGGATTTTGGGAGCACAATAGATTCTGGGGTGTAAGGATTTTTATCAACGAGGTTCTTTATGTCACAAAAATTGCTTGTTTTGATTGAGTTGCAAATTTATTTGGCTATTCCTTTTAAGGGATTTTTATTTAACCTTTTGTAGCAGCCACTATTGAGGAGATGATCAATCATTTTTTCATTATATTAATTTTTATTCATGACTACAGTGGCTCCCCCTTTATCCGCTTTTAGAACCACAATATTAGGGTTTGAGTTTAAATATTTTACCCTAGGAATTTGTGTTTACTAATATTTCTTTTTTGAGGTTTGGATTTTCTTAAAATAAATGAGCAATATTGTCTTATAAGTTCTTTAGTGCTGTTAGGTAAGTATTTAATTCCATATTCTATGTGGATAATGATTTATTCAAAAGGAATGCGCTAAGGAGAAATGGAGAAATTTAACCCTTTTTTTTCAGATTTAAAGTGTGTTCATCAAGGATGATATCAGATATATTTATGACCAGATCATTATTTGGTTGATGAGTGTAATGGGTGGATTTAGAAATAGGGTTTGCATTGTAACAGACCAAGATGGGTTTTTCATGGGTAGTTTTCTCCTTTTACGATGTATACCATATTGTATTATCGATGGACTGTGTTGGGATCATATTGTCAAACGTGTTTGAATGGATGGCGCAGTGCAAGTTTGCGTTATCAGATTGCAAGTGGTGAGATGCAGAGTTAGGATCATCCATCGACTCGATATAATTGTGAGGAGGAGTAGCGTGATATGAAGTATCAGATGTGTTTTTGTGCGAAGGAAGGTTTGGGGTGGAGACCGTGATTGAAGAGAGGATATTCCATCCTTCGTCCTTTTGCGATGTAGACCATGTTGTATTATCAGTGGACTGTGAAGAATGAAGTGTTGGGATCTTGTTGTCCAACGTGTTTGGATGGATGGCATAATGTGAGTTTGATTTATCACATTGAGACTGGGGATATGCATAGTTAGGAGCATCCATCGACTCGACATAATTGTGACGAGGAGGAGCGTGATATGAAGTATCAGATGTGTTGTTGTGCGAAGGGAGGTTTGGGGCAGAGACTGTGATTGAAGAGCAGATGTCTAAGTTCATGCTGCTTTTGAGACAATCATGCGTGTATGTATTAGAAAGGTTACCATGCGTGGGGTTGTTCAGAGTGGTGACAACGTTAGATATATCTAATTTGATGTTGTTGTCAATGGATTCATTAAGAGTACGCAAGGGGATGCTTAATGATCCACGTTGAGAATTGTGAGTGTGGTTTGATTGAATGATGGTTTTTAATGCAACGATCTGGGAGGGCTTTAGTATCGAGCTAGCTTGTTGGGATCTGGGCAGAGTTATAATATTTCTGGAGGATTTAGTGGAATTTTTAAGGGATATATTAGAGAATTTTTTAGATTAAATTTTGCTAGTAGTTAATTCTAATTTAAGAGATTTAATTTTTGATGTTGCGTCTATTTTTTACCAGAGTGCGAGATCAATTTTATTGCTAAGATTATGTGTAATATTCAATATTTTGTGGATATAATATTTAATTCATATCTTATTTTTTTTATTTCATAGCGCAGGAGAGCTAAGATGGTTTTGATGAAGATTTGATTATTGGAAGGGTTTCTTAGAGCGTGTTTTCTCTTGGTGAAAGAGAATATTGTTATAAGAGGAATTTTTTTCCTGTTGAGATTCAACAAGATGATGATCCTAGTGAAAATTAAGCACCTACACTAGGATGGAGTCTCGGGCTATTTTTAGGTGTAAGGCTATTTTTAGAATGGATGAGAAAATTATATTTATAGCGGAAGTCTATTTATAGATGGTGAGAAAATTATATTTATAGATGATGTTATGTTTTTATATGTATGTGCGAAGTCTATTTATAGATCGCATGTATATTTATAGATGCATGTCGACTATTATTATCCCTTAATAATAGTTGGACAATAAATATTAATCTATTCTCATGGAGCACTTAAATTCAGTTAACTGAAGTGGTTAGCTGAAGGAATTTCGAGTTCAAAGGTTGGTTGGTGGGACATGCAAGTGGAATTAGTTGTAACTGAGTGATTCGAAGTTTTAACAGAGTTGGATGTGCAGTTATGTGAGTTATAAAATAGTTTAACTCAGTTAAGTGAGTTAAACTCAATTGTGCTAGTTGTAGTTGAAGATACACTAGTGAGAGATCAATGAATAAAATATTAAATTAATTCAAATGGAGTGATCTCACATGAAACTAAATATTTACTACTGTTAACTATATGCATGTCAGATCTAGTGGAGACCTAGTTGAGAGGTAGGTGAAATGGACAGTTGACTATCAGTTGTACTATATTGGATTGCACCCTTGCAAGCCAAACACATATTGGATATGCTCATGAGTATTGCGTAGTAAAGGAGGGAATGATTGCATCGGATTGGTCATTGTAATCACCTTGGATTGCGTAGTGGAGGCAGGTTGTTGTGAGGCAGAAATTTAGCTAAGGAATTTGCCAAGTTTTGCAAGACAATGTGAAACGATTGTATATTGTACAGAGAGCTCTTGGATTAGAGTTTTGTATGAGATTGTTTCATGATCCACGATATATACATAATATATGATAGTGGGGTTTTTAGCTTTATGCTTTCCAAGTAAACATTTGTGTTATGTGTGAACGATCTTTCTTCATGTATTTGCAATTGGCAATCATGTTTTAAATTTCTGCAAGAATTTTTGTAGAAGCGATTATGTATTTAATAGTGGCATATAATTTTTAGATCAGGAGAATCTAGGCAATACATAATTTTATTAAAATTTCTACATGGTATTATAGCACAGAAGATTGCAATTTTGAAGCAGGAGCCGAGTTTTTTGGTGGAAACAATTTGAATTTGCTACAAGAATTTCTTGGTGCAACAGTTGAGTAAACATCGAAATGTCTTTCAATGGCTTGCAGATAGATTATGCACTCAAGGGAAGCTTGAACTAAATTTCCTGGAAGGATAGGATGGAAGCAGTGCTTAAAGATAATGATTTAAAGGAATTCATCGACAGTGATGTTCCTAAGCCCACTTCGACGGATGCCGCATTACTTGATGCATGGAAAAAGAAAGTAGATAAGGCAAGAAGGATTCTGTTGGAAGGTGTACGATACCACATTGTCTCAATCCTTCATGGGAAACCACTCCATATGCTATGTGGAAGGCTTTGACGAATCTTTTCCAAAGAAGCAGCGACCATAGGAAATTGACGCTGAGGGATAAACTCAGAAAGATCAAGATGGAAAAGGGCAACAATATTCCAAAGTATCTCACAAAGTTTTTCCAATATCAGGATGAACTGGGGAGTGTGGGAATCACTGTTGCTGATGATGATTTGGTGAGCTTGGCTCTCTTGGGACTTCCTAAGAGTTTGCACAGTTAGGAATACTATGTCAACGGACAAGAAAAAATGTCGGATTAGGAACGACTGTGGTCGGATCTAGTGCAAGAGTAGTTCAGTCGAAACACCAGAGATGTCTCTTCATCAAAGCATGATGATGAAGAGGATTTTTCTTTGGCTGCCAAGGAAAGGAAAGAGAAGGGGAGAAATTCCATTCAAAATCTGAGTCTAAAGGAAAGAAGATGGATTTGTCCAAGGTAAAGTGTTTTCACTGTCACGAACATAGGCATATCGCCACTAACTGCCCATAGAAGAAGAAGAACAAGAAGGCCGTTGGAGTTGCAACTAGTGAGGTCCTTGCCTCACAATTTGAACTTGATTTCTCTTTGATCGCATGCTTGGTATCAAGTGCATTGGGATCGGTGTGGTATCTTGATAGTGGTGCTTCCTTCCACATGACGAGAGATAAGGAGCTTTTCAGTGACTTGGAGGAGAAAGATCTCCAAACGCATATAGAGATGGGAAACGATGGTTGATACAGTGAGACCAGCATTGGTACCATTACCTTTGAGAGGGGGTCAGGTAAACCATTTCAATTGAAAGATGTTATGCATGTTCTAGGTTTGAAGAAAAACTTGGTCTTAGTCGTGATGTCGGAGGACAGAGACTATGACATTGTTTTCAGTGATGGAAAATCTTTCCTGTGACATAAAACAATGGGTCAAGCCAAGAGGATAGGGATTCGAGTTAAGAATATCTATAAGCTGGAGGTAGATGGTTGTGCTGCCATGATGGGCAAGGCAAAAAAAGTGTCGGGATGAGGACGAATTATGGCACAGGTGATTGGGCCATCCTCTTCATGGAGCCTTGAAAGTCATGCAGCAAATATCTACTGGACTTCCAATGGGAACACTTTCTCAGTTAGATCAGTGCAGGGTTGCACCATGGGGAAGTATGTAAAGTCCACCTTTCATGAAAAGGAGAATCGTGCTTTGGTGATCCTGGAGAGAGTTCACACAGATGTGTGTGGACCATTCTTGGTTGCTTCAACAGCAAAACACAGGTATTATGTTATTTTTGTTGAAGACGTTTCTCGTAAATGCTGGATCTTATTCATGTAGAACAAGGATCAAACATTCTCAAAGTTCTATGAGTTTAAGGCATTGGTGGAGAAAGAGTTAGGGAAGCAAGTGAAGGCTCTGAGGAGAGATAATGGTGGATAATACATCTCGAATGAATTCAAATACTTCTGTAGCAAAGAAGGAATTCGAAGAGAACTCATAGTGCCTCATAACCCATAGAAAAATGGGGTCGCAGAGAGGAATAAAAAAAATATCATGGGTTCGGCACGAGAGATGCTACATGATTAAGGCCTACCAATGTATTTGTGGGCGGAAGCATGAAACACTGCGGTTTATGTGCAAAACTGTTGGCCTCATAGAGTATTTGGCACGAGTATGTTGGGTGTGGAGCCTGATTGTCTTGTTTACTTTGTATCACAACATTGGACCCCTGTACCTTAAAAGGGGTGGCAACGCCACCCGTATTTAATCGTTGTCGTGGGGGGTCTAAGGGGGGGGGGTGGCAACGCTTTTCGGAGCCCCCCCATGGTGGGGGTTTCGGGGGCAACGCCCCTAAAGCTAAAAACAAATGTAAAATTTCCTTGTAAGAGTATAGTAATTTCTAGTCAATCTGGGTCGTTCATAGGCGGATGATCTGACGGTAGAAGTTATGTTTAGTTTAGGGTTTTTCCCTAGAAGGCAACCCCCTTGTATATATGAGGGTATTGTATTGCGGCTGTGTATTATGTGTGTATTCTCAGAGCGAGAAACAGATAGGGAGACTGTGAGAGAGAACAAAGTATATTACAGCGGATCTGTTGTAGGTTGTGTCTCTTCATTTTTTTGGATAATAGAAAGGAAGGACTAGCTATTCGGGGTGGACATAGCCCAAACTGGGTGAGCCACGTATATCTGTGTCTCTCTGGTTTTATGTTTTTTGTGTGCTTGTATTTTTTGCATATTTTATGTGTTGCAATGCTCTGTAATATATAATTTTCTAACAACTGGAATTAGAGTCGAAGGTCTATTTGGCTGATAAACTCGCAGGAAAGAAGGGTTCCTACTTCGAGTGGGAGAAATGGCGGAAGATGGTAAATTTAGGGTCGAGAAATTTAAAGGCCAAAACTTCTCATTGTGGAAGATGTAGATGGAATATTATCTGTATCAGAAAGATCTGTACCTACCATTGAGTGGAAAAACAAAGAAGTCGGTGGCCATGACAGACGCGGAATGGAAAATTCTCGATAGAAAGGCACTCGAAACAGTACGGTTGTTCCTTGCGGCATCAATCGCCTTCAATATTTCAAAGGAAACAACAACAAAGGGTTTGATGTAGATGTTGGCGAAACTATATGAAAAAAACTCGGCCTCAAACAAGGTATTTCTTATGAAACGACTATTTAATATGAAAATGTCAGAAGGTGGATCTGTTGCAGACCATTTAAATGATTTTAATACAGTTACCAGTCAGTTAAGTTCTGTAGGGGTAAACTTTGATGATGAAGTTAGGGCTCTTTTATTTCTGTGCTCATTGCCAGAAAGCTGGAATGGTTTAGTTATGGCCATTAGTAACTCTATATTTGGATCTAGTACTTTAAAGTTTGATGATGTTGTCAGTGCTATCCTTAGCGAGGAAATGTGACAAAAAAGCTCTGGTGAGACATCGGGTAATGCTTTGAGTGCAGAGTCTAGGGGAAGAAGAATGGAAAGAGGAAAGAGCTTGGGTTATCACAGTAAATTGAGGAAAGGCAGATCCAAGTCCAGATCGGGGATAGTGTGCTGGAAATGCGAAAAGAGAGGACACCTAAAGAAAGATTGTAGATCTTGGAAGGGAAAAGAAGGAGATGCGCAACAATAAAACAATCATGAAGCAAATGTGACAGGTGATGTGTTACAAGATGCTTTGATTCTTTCTTTCGAAAATGTTACTGATTCTTGGGTTGTAGATTCAGGGGCTTCATTCCATGCCACACCTGATTAGAAATATTTTCATGACTATGTTCAAGGAGATTTTGGACAAGTTTGTTTGGGTGATGATAAACCCTGTAAAATTGTTGGAATGGGTAAAGTTCTTGTAAAACAACATAATGGAAACCAATGGCTACTAAAGGAGGTAAGGCATGTTCCAGATCTGAAGAAAAATCTGATTTCAACAAGGCAGTTAGGCAGTGAAGGTTGTGTGACAACTTTCACAGATAAAACTTGGAAGGTCACCAAAGGAGCCTTGGTAATAGCAAAAGGCGAAAAGGTTGGTACATTGTATTTATGCAATGGTATTTCTAAATTTTTTAATGCTTTAAATTCCAAAGGAGCAGATGCAGCATTATGGCATCACAGGCTCAGACACATGAGTGAAAAGGGGATGAAGATTCTTCACTCAAGAAATTTGTTGCCAGGTTTGAAGAATGTTGATTTGGATTTCTGTGAGAATTGCATTTATGGAAAACAAAAGAGAGTCAGATTTCTCAGAGTTGGGAAAGAAAATAAGAACAAAAAATTAGAGCTTGTGCATACAGATGTATGGGGACCTGCTCAGGTATCATCTCTCGGTGGCTCTCGTTATTATGTTACTTTTATTGATGATGCAACTAGAAAAACATGGATTTATTGTATTCAGAATAAATCTCATGTATTTGATACTTTCAAGAAATGGAAAGCTTTGGTTGAGATTGAGACAGGAAAGAAGTTGAAGTGTCTCAGATCAGACAATGGAGGTGAATATTGCAGCAAAGAGTTTGATAGGTACTGTTCAGAGCATAGAAATCATAGAGAGAAGACAGTTCCAAGAACACCACAAGAAAATGGTGTGTCAGAAAGGATGAACAGAACAATCATGGAGTGTGCAAGGTGCATGAGATTGCAAGCAGGATTGCCTTTACAATTTTGGGCAGATGTTGTAGATACTGTTGTTTATCTAATAAACAGAGGGCTTTCAATTTCCTTGGATGGTGGTATTCCAGAGGAAGCATGGACAGGTAAAAAGGTAAACTACTCTTTTTTAAATCCTTTTGGTTGTGAGGCCTTTGTCCATGTTAATAAAGAAAATAGAACAAAGCTAGAGGCAAAATCAAAGAAATGTACCTTTATTGGATATGGTGTTAATGATTTTGGTTATCGCTTGTATGATTATGAAAATCACAAAATCATTAGGAGAAGAGATGTAATATTAAATGAAAAGGTATTGTATAAGAATCAGTTATAGGAAAAGAAACAGGAAAAAGAAAACAAATAATACACAGTTCTTGATGAGATCACAGGAAAAGTAAAGGTGCCTGAAAATAATAATAATCAAGAGCCACAACAACAGCAACCACCACAATAGCAATAGGCACCTAAAACACTTGAAAGTGGTGTTATAAGATCTACGAGGATAAGTAGACCCCCTGAACGATACTCTCCTTCATTATATTATTTATTGCTGACTGATTCTGGTGAAACCGAATGTTATGAAGAAGAAATGCAGGTTGAAATCAGGAAGAAGTGGGAGCTAGCCATGGAAGAAGAGATGGACTCCTTAATGCATAACCAAACTTGGGACTTAGTCAGGTTGCCTACAGGTAAAACTACATTGCAAAATAAATGGGTTTACAGGCTGAAGGAAGAAGATGGAGGAAAACAGAGGTACAAAGCTAGACTTGTGGTGAAGGGGTTTGCACAGAAGAAAGGTATTGATTTTGATGAAATATTTTCTCCTGTTGTTAAGATGACCTCAATTAGAAATATCTTAAGTCTTGTAGCAGCGGAAGATTTACATCTTGAACAATTAGATGTAAAGACAACATTTCTCCATGGAGATTTGGACGAAGAGATATATATGCAGCAACCAGAAGGATATGAGGTAAAATGGAAAGAAAAATTGGTGTGCAGGTTAAAGAAGAGCTTGTATGGCTTAAAACAGGCTCCAAGGCAGTGGTATCTAAAATTTTACAAGTTTATGTCTGAACAAGGTTATACTAGATGTCACTTTGATCATTGTGTTTATCTGAAAAGGAAAAATGATGGTAGCTATATTATATTGTTATTGTATGTAGATGACATGCTTGTTTCAGGGTCTAACATGCAGGAAATAAATGTGCTCAAAAGAAAATTGGCAAATTCATTTGCAATGAAGGATTTGGGAGCTGCAAAACAAATCCTTGGTATGAGGATAACTAGAGACAGAAAAAATCGCAAATTAACACTGTCTCAGAATGAGTACATAGAAAAGGTGTTGAAAAGATTTAATATGCAGAATGCAAAACCAGTTAGTACACCTTTTGCTAGCCATTTCAAACTTAGTAAGGAGATGTGCCCAAAGACCCAAGAAGATATGGATTATATGTCTAAAGTTCCATATGCATCAGCAGTTGGAAGCTTAATGTATGCAATGGTCTGCACAAGGCCTGATATTGCACATGCAGTGGGAGTTGTAAGCAGGTACATGAACAATCCAGGAAAAGAACATTGGATGGCAGTAAAATGGATTTTCAGATATTTGAGAGGTACCACAAATCAAGCATTATGCTTTGGTGGTTCAAACATTGCTCTACAGGGATATGTTGATGCAGATATGGCAGGTGACAGAGATAACAGGAGGAGCACTACAGGATATGTATTTACCGTAGGTGGAACAACTGTCAGTTGGGTTTCAAAAATCCAAAGTGTTGTTGCACTTTCAACAACAGAAGCAGAGTATGTTGCTGCTACAGAGGCTAGTAAAGAAATGATTTGGTTACAAAGGTTTATGGGTGAATTGGGTAAGAAGCATGATATGGGCACGTTATACAGTGATAGCCAAAGTGTCATTCATCTTGCAAAGAACTCAGCATTTCATTCCAGGACTAAACACATACATCTCAAGTACCATTTCATACGGTCAGTATTGGAAGATGGAGAGTTGAAGCTGGAAAAGATACACACTAGCCAGAATCCTGTAGATATGCTAACAAAAGTTGTAACCAGGGAGAAACTGAGAATATGCTCAGTTTCAATTGGTCTTCAAGGATGACGATGAATATGAGGAACAACCATGTCCAAAGAGGAGTCATTGTCCAGCAAATGAAGCAGCGGTGGAGTTGCTACAATTAGTCTCCAAGTGGGAGATTGTTGGGTGTGGAGCTTGATTATCTTGTTTACTTTGTATCACAACATTGGACCCCTATATCTTAAAAGGGGCGGCAACGCCGCCCGTAATTAATCGTTTCCGTGGAGGGTCCAGGGGGGGTGGAAACACTTTTCGAAGCCCCCCCCTTGGCGGGGGTTTCAGGGGCAACGCCCCCGAAGCTAAAAACAGATGTAAATTTGCCTTGTAAAAGTATAATAATTTCTAGTCAATCTGGGCCGTTCATAAGCGAATGATCTAACGATAGAAGTTATGTTTAGTTTAGGGTTTTTTTCCATAGAAGGCAACCCCCTTGTATATATGAGGGTATTGTATTGCGGCTGTGTATTATGTGTGTATTCTCAGAGCGAGAAATAGATAGGGAGACTGTGAGAGAGAACAGAGGATATTACAGCGGATCTGATGTAGGTTGTGTCTCTTCATTTTGCTGGATAATAGAAAGGAAGGACTGGTTGTTCGAGGTGGACATAGCCCAAACTAGGTGAACCTAGTATATCTGTGTCTCTCTGGTTTTATGTGTTTTGTGTGCTTTTATTTTTCGCATATTTTATGTGTTTCATTGCTCCATAATATATAATTTTCTAACAGAGTACACCTGAAGAAGCTTTTACTGCTAAGAAACTGGATGTTTCTCACTTTAATATTTTTGGCTCATATGTTTATGTGCATGTGAACAAGAATGCCAGGAAGAAGCTGGAGCTGACTGCTGAAGTTGGGATATTTTTGGGGTACACAGAAACACCCCATAATTATCGTGTGTATTTTCCTAACAGTAAGATGATTGTTATGTGAAGGGATATAAAATTAGATGAGGGGAAAGCCATGCAGTTGTTGCTTAAGAGGGAGTTGGACTTGCATGCGGAGGAGGAACTGTTGATTCCCAAAGATGAGTCTCTAGATGTGGATCAGCCACAGGAGGAGGTTCATGGAGTGGAGGAGTCCACTCACATAGAGCCAAACATCAGAACTAGAAGAAGGTGTACCACATAAGCTGAGAGGCTAAAACTTGATGCTGCATAGAATGTAGGATTTCCTACTTCATAGCACAGACAAATATTTTTGCTTGACCGATTCACTAGATACATGGCTCTCATGAGAAAATGTATTGTGACTAATCCATCTTCCTTTCAAGAAGAAGTGCAGGAGCCCACATGGGTAGATGCAATGGTGGAGGAGTATGACTCCATTTTCAGAAATAGTTCTTGGGAAATTTCTCCAAGGCTATTTGATACATCAGTGGTAGGTTCAAGATGGATCTACAAGGTAAATCAAGCTGCTAATGGGAGTGTTGAGAAATACAAGTCCAAATTTGTGGCCTGGGGCTTCTCGCAGATCAAGGGGATTGATTATGAAGAAACCTTTGCACCTGTCACACGGTATTCTTCCATAAGGACCATCCTTTCTCTCTCAACGCAGATGGGTTGGCACATTCATTAGATGGATGTGAAGACTATGTTTCTCAATGGGATGATTGAGGAAGAAGTGTACATTGAGCAGCCTAAAGTATTTGAGATCTTCAGCAGCAAGTTTCATGTGTGCATACTGAAAAGAGCAATGTATGGGTTGAAGAAAGCACCCCGTGCTTGGTACACTTGGATAGACAGCTATTTCACTGGACTTGGCTTCACCAAGAGTGAGGCGGCTGCAAACCTATACCAAATTGTGGTGGAGGGTAAGTTTTTAATCATTGTTCTTTATGTTGATGATTTAATACTGACTGGTGATGAGCAGCTGATATTCTCATGCAAGGAGGACCTTGCAAAGGAGTTTGAGATGAAGGATATGGGCCTCCTTCATTATTTCCATGCATTGGAAATATGTTAGCGAGATGGTGAAATTTTTGTATCTCAAGGTGTTATCACCGAAAAAATTCTCAAAACATCATTGTGTCAAGTTTGTTTTTGGTCATGGTTCAAAATTGGGTTTAGAAGTCAATTTAGGATTTGATCAAGGGTAGGTTATATTTTCATAAGTTCAAAGCCCATCCTTAAGTTCAAATAAAGTCTTTTTTAAGGTCCATTCATTGTCAAATATCCATAATTTCCATTTATGGGTAATTTCCTAAAGTTTCATGTCAAAACTGGTCAATTAGCCAAGAAACCTCGTTTTCATAGCACCACTAGTTAAAAAAAGTTGATTTGTGCTATGAAAGCGCTAATAGTTTCGTAGCGCAAACAGGGAAAAATACATTGTAGACGCTACAAAAGCACAGTTTCTTAACTGTCTTGTCATCTGAGCTGGAAAAGGTCAGAAACCATTGGGAAATGGTAATTTAGTGGTATGATGAGTCAGTTAATGATGAGATTTAATGTACTTACCCTTGTTTCAGTCATCATTGTCATGATAGCGTATGAATGAGGCATAATTCAGTTATGAGATGACATTTTAAATTCAAAATATTGCCTAATTATTCATTCTCGTTTCCTTTGCCTCCATTCGAGATGTCTGAGCACTAAAGTGTTAGAGCCAAACCTGTGGTTATTTTATACAAAGGTTTTCTTCATCCTTATCAGGCGAGGCTGATATAAATTAATCAAGCGAGGTTGTTGTTTCTCATTTTCAAGCGAGGCTGATTCAATTTATCAAGCGAGGCTGACAGGATTTCTGAGAAGCATGGCAAAGGAAAAGAAATTTCACAGAGGGGGACACTTCTTAAGGCATGAGCCTGAAGATATGAAGGCCATAATTGAAGAACCAGTAGTGATGGAGGTGTTTAGAAGAGTAGGTTGTCTTCGTTTTTGTGAAAATTTGCAGGGTTGCCACACGCAGGTGTCCAAAGAATTTTCCTTGAACTTCAATGGAACAACTACCAAGGTTGGGATGCTAAGTGTGTCAATTACACTAGAGATTATTGTTGTTGTTAAAGAGATACCAAGAGGTCAAGAAACTTGGTTCAAACATTTCAAATTTGATATGGAGCCATGTAAAGAGTTCGTGAAACCTAAGTATGCAGATATGGACCTCAATAATGCTATCCCTAGAAGCTGCATCAAAGACACTTATGAAAAGTTTTTGTTCAACATTCAGAGGTATTTTACATGTGAAGGCAGATATCATAAGGTTTACACATATCATTTCAAGCTTCTTTTGCATTTCACTGGTAATATTTCACTTGATTTTCCCTTTTATCTGCATAGGAGTCTTGCAAAAATGCCTGATAAAGTACAAGCCAAATCTGAAGGTAGTGAAACATCCTTGTTTCATCATGGTTTAATGAATTTATTGATTTTATATGAGCTTTAGAAGATAGGTAGGTATTGGTCATCCTTTCTATTTATATATGGTTTTGAGTTGGAAACCCTAACTCCTGCTAGAAACCCTAAAACTAAAGGAACTCCATCACCACCAGTAGCAGAGTCTAGTCAACCTATGGTTGCAAAACCAAAAGAATTTTCAAAACTGAAGCCAAGGAAACAAGTTGAGAAAAGGACAGAGCAGACACAAGTGCTTGATACACCAACTCCATCACCTACAAAACAGAGGTCAAAGATTGTCAAAGAGGAAAAATAGAAACAAGATGTCAGCAAGCAGGAAATTAAAAGAGTAACAAGAAGCTAAGAAGTGGCATTAAAGGGAAAAATAGTTGCTACAGATGCAAAGGACAACCCAGCAATGAAGGGAAATTTAGATGACATCCTTCATGCAATTGACATAAAGGAGACACCCATTGTTCAAGCTGAGTTCATTGGAGAAGATGAGCATAAACAAAAAAAGGCTAAGTCTACAAAAAAGCTTGAGTTTGAAGGGGAGGATGCAACCGTCATCTTTCAATCAAGAAAACCTATAACTAGGCATGCTAAGAAACTCAAGGAAGGCAGCAAGAAAGTTCAAGAACCTATTGAGACAACTAAAGCCCCTGAAGAAGTGTTCGATCTCTCATCACCTATAGTAAAGCATGCAGCCAGCAGAAAAAAGAAGGGAAAAGAAAAAATGACAGAGTTTCAACATCTTGAGGAGAAATTGAGGTTGGAAAACCAAGAAATTGATGTGATGAGAAAGAGGGCTAGAAATCATAGTATTGAGAAAGCAGAGTTTAAAATAATGAAGGCACTTTGGGAAGGACAAATTGGTTCTATTTCTAAAATTCCTAGTAGTGCAAAACAGTTTTTCAAATGGACAGTTCTAGCCATCAAGGAAGCCAAATTTGTCAGAGTAATAAATACTCACTTGAGAGCTAATAACATAAGACTTAAAGATCAAGTGGAGGACTTGGAGCAGCAGCTGAAATTGATTCAGGATGAGTTAAATAACAAAGGTGTTAAAATGACAATCATTGAAGAGTCAAAAGCTAAATCAAGTGAAAATGGACCCATATGTGTCCATATGTTCATATGTGTTACACCATTTTTTGGTCATCTAACCTATTATCATTATATGGACCCAAGTACACCATGTAAGACCAATTTTACCCTAAGTAAAATTTCTTTCACTATGAAAATAACTTAGTACACCACCTTTATTAAGTTGTTTATGGTCTAAACAGGAAACCCCGTGAGGAAATATTAAATAAAACTATATTTGTTTGATTTTCCTCAAGGAATAATTAATTAAGCAGCAGTTTAATTAATATTACTGGTTATATTTAACCCAAAACAAGGAAATTAATTAGATAAATCATTATTTATCTTATTATTTTCTAAAGAATAATTATTTAAACCTTATTTAAATAATATTCTTTGTTAAATATGACTAAATCACCCATAAATAATTAAATAAATCATTATTTATTTGATTATTACTCAACCACATCCTTAAAATGATAAATAAATCATTTATTTATTTATTATTTACAAATAAAGGATTTGACCCAAGTCAAATTCCTTTTCCCTCCAACAAATATAATAAAATATTCCATAAAAGTTGGATCTTGATTTGGTTAATAATATTTTAATTATGCACCAATATTTAGACTAACTCAATATTTTGTTATAAATAGAAGGGTTTTCCCATTCATTTACCACCTTTTGTTGCCTAAAGATCACTCTGGATCTATACTTTTGGTCTGACTATTGATCCACCATCATAGTCATATTTTGCTACCATTTTTTGTCTGGGTTTTCTACACCATCAAGAGAGAGGAATTTTAGATCTAAAGTGCTGAGGACTTACAAGAACCCATCCCATTGAGGAGAAATGGTAACACCCTTCTGTGTTTTCCTCCCAGGTGCCATTAATACAAAATTCATTCAACATATTCTTGTCTTGTCTATTGGATGTATGGAGTAAATCTTGTTTTATTTACTGCTTAATGTCTTTTGATGCATAGATCTAGATTTTTGCAGCATTTATCTTGATCACCTAACTATAGATTTAAGGATATTGGTAGCCATCTTTGTTGTTAGGGCTATTTGTTATGCAGAGCTAAAGTGTTCTTTTTTCGTACACTTGGAATTAAGATTCATACTAACAACTGGCGACTCCACATGAGTTTACGATTACAACCGCTGTCGTTTTTCTTATGCTTGCATATCCACCTACTTCAAACCCTAGGATTTTTCTTCAGCCTCTTATTTTTCTTTTCTTGATGTTGTTTTTAACCTATAACCCTAATACAGTAAAAATTTTAACTTATGTGTGTTTTCGAACCTATTGCGCAGGTGACAGACATCAGTCGCAGCTAAGACGACACTTTTTTTTTTAAATCTACCACCGAGAATGCCGAAAGTGTAGGTCACACTTTTTGGCCCTAAACCTATGACCTCGAGCCTCAAGACGCGCTTTTCAGCCCAAAAACTGTGACCTCTATTGAGAACAGGTCAGAAACTGCAACTTGGATTTTTTGCGGGAGTTTTTCTGAAAGTTTTATGGGTTTGTCTGGGCCTCTATTCAGGGTTTTCTGAACTCCATCTCCGCCTGTTTTGGACCTGTACTTGTTCTTTTTTACTCAACTAAGTGGTAACCTAGCCCTCTAGGGCTTCAGTACCCTCCACACTTTGGGGAAGAGTTTTAGCTACTGCAGGTTGTCTGAAATTTTCAAAGCATTCAGCCATTTTTCAGATCTGATACCTCACCTTTAGATCCACTTAATATTGGCTTGTTATCCATCCAAATCACCTCGTTTATCTTTTTTTTGGTTTTCCTCTAGGTCTCACTCCATTTACCTCCAAGAGATAGCCTTTCACCACCTCATTTATAGCAATTTTTCCTCTGATTTGTTGTTGTTTTCTGCACCACTTTCCAGTAGATTTTGACCTTTAGATCCCTGTCCCTCCCTGGCCTTAGATATATTGGATTTTTTGGTGTGTTTTGACTAGTTTTTTGCCCACCTATAGACTACTTGTTGAGAGGCCCGCCTCCTGGGGTTTAGATTATTACATTATTAGTTGTTTATTTACTGTTATTTCAGTTTCATATACTGTTATCTGCAGGTTTATTTTCAGTTACACAGTACACTTTTTATTTTTCTCTACAAACATCTGGGTTTAAAAATTAAAATTGACACACTTTTCACACACACCCTAAGTGAAAAAATGCTTGGTTAACACCACCAAGAAAAGACTCTAAAACATTGAAATCAATTGATCCTGCACCTCTCTACCCTTGTTTCGACATTGTAATCAGTTGATCCTACACCTCCCTGCCCTTGTCAGTCTATTTTTCCTTTATGCCATGTTTGTGTCGTCATCATTGTGCCACCAAGGCATTTATCTTGGAGACTTCTTGGCCTTCTTCCTCAGTTTCCGGTAGGAAAACTTACTCCTTAGCGTAGGATTCAAGTTAGCCCTCCACCGAGTCTGCACTCCAACTCTTCTTCTAGTTCATTAGGTTCTCCTTCTCGTTCCACCTTCGGTTCTCCCCCTGTCACCTTCACCATGTCTAGTGCAGGACCTAATGCTGGTGGTAACCCCGGACCTCATGCTGGGAATACCACTAGTGGGACTGCAACAGAAACTATCCCGGCTACGCCCTTGCTCCCTTTTATGGCAGGCCTCAGCCTTCCAAATTTTGACCAGTTGATAAATGACCCTATACATCGTGACGCTAGTTGGCCTACTATGCCAACCAAGCTCTGTTCCGACATCCCTAAGTTTGAAGGCATTTTTGGAGAAGATCCTACAAATCATGTCCAATCTTTCCAGATGTGGTGTTTGTCTAACTCCATCACTGATGACTCTGTCTATCTTCGGTTTTTCCAATGTACGCTTACTGGTGAAGCTTCTAAGTGGTATTTTGATCAGGCCCCTTCCTCTCATACCACATTTGCGACTCCTGCCCAGGCTTTTCTTTCTTACTTCTAGCTTCCCCTTCGTTATGACACTAGTACCGAACTCTTGACTTTTTTCCATCAATTGTCTGTGACCCACCTATCCGACCATGTCCAGGAATGGCAGAGAAGAAAGAGCCTATGTCGATCCCCTACCTTCGAGGACCATGTCTTCATGGACTGGTTCCTTAGATCTCTCTTGCCACCTATCGGGAAAGATGTTGCATCGCACTTTCCTCAAACCGAAGAAGCCGCTCTCCAAATGACCTGATCTATGCTCAGTCGGGTTACGTTTATACCATTCTACCTTATATTCCCAGACGCAGTGATGCCAATGCACCAGGGGCATATCACGCCACCAACGGTATTGTTGGAGCTCTCTCTAATCCATATGCTCAACCTCCCATGGGCTATGGCTTTCCTCGGGGGGGGGGGGGGGAGCCAACACCTCTTGCACTTTTCCCCCTCTCGGTAGCACGTATCTAGGATACAACACGCCTCCTCTTTTTTCCCAACCTCCTGTTTACCACACTGTTACCCAACCTCCTTATTATCCGTGTCCGTAGCCTAGTGCTCCAACTCCTTCAGCATTAGCACCACTTCCTCCCTTGCCTTCTCAACCCCCGTAACAACAGCCACCACCTCCTCAGGGACAGGTGTATGCACAACAGGGCGCGACTAATCCTCCTCCCTCCAAAAAGAAGATGAAAGGAACTCAAAATCAATCTGCTCCTATTAATCCTAGACCTAATCCTCAAAATAATGCTCCTAACACTACTAACCAGCAACAGGGCACTCAGCCCAGGCAATACAGGCCTATTCACATGAACAAGCCCTGTTCTTGTTGTGGTGTTTATGGTCATTACAAACATGATTTTCCTCTTTTACCATAGATGTGGCAGTTGTGGGAGTCTTAAGCAACATTTCAAGGAATGCAAGCCTCCCCTTCCGTCCCTCCCAGTGCTACACCTAGTCAACCGGCTATGCTTACTAATCCTTTCCCTCAGCAAGGATTTGTGGCTACCCAACCACCTGAAGGTTAGGTGGTCACTCAACCTCATCCATCTGGTACCTCTAATTACCAGATTCTCATGATGAACTCTGATCAACCTCTAATCGTAGACATCAATCTTTAGACTTGGTCCCGTCAGTACAATAAGACTCTCTCTACATCTGTCCCCGAGTAGCCTCCTTCGGTCTCTACAGAGCCTCTTTCGACACCTAATGGTCCCTTGCAAATCCCTAAGCCTAAGGTGGAGGTTCATACCAAGATCCCTAAGGGACCACTACGCCGAAATGCTGCTTCTGGATCCAGTTGTTCCCTTCACAACGAAAATCTCTACTATCTACCATGGATGTTGTATATCCTTCCGACGATCAATTGATTGTCTTTGATGTTTACCAATCAAAACATCCTTCTCTCCCTACTTCCGTCGCCTTCCAAATCCCAGTCAAATCTAGACCACCAACGTTTCCCGGTGCATGATTGATGAGGGGGAATCCACCTATGTGATGTCCACTTCGGTTTGGAAGCAACTCGGATCACCTGAGTTGGCTCCTTCCACGATCACTCTCTGAGCGTGGGATGGCCATGCCTCCCAGCCCATTGGCTTATTCCACAATTGTCCTATTACTCTTGTGGGAAAGACTTTTTGCGTTGACGTAGAAGTCATAGATGCCCTCTTAGATTACAACATTCTATTGGGTCATAGCTACACTTATGTGATGTTTGTTTTCCCTTTCGTGGTTCACCGCAAGATTTCCTTCCCTCATAATGAAAATATAGTCACCATTGACCAGTTGACATATTACGAACCAAAGTCTCAAACCTCCCCTGATTCCACCATTTATTCGGTGGCCAACAAGCAAACCGCCGATCCTTTGACCAGTGTCTCACCCGAAGTCTACAAAGATTCCTCATTGCTTGGTACATTCCCTGGTCTACCTCCTCTTTTCTCTAATCCCAGCTCATCAAAAGTTTGCATGATGCAATCGTCTCGGCCTACTCTCAAGCGGCCTGCCTCGGCTAGTCAGCAGCCTCCTCACCCTCTGTAGCATACTCATAGCCCTTCGATTCAGCCTTCTGGACCTCCTCCTCCTGGCCCTTCAATTAGTATCCATGAGCCTCTCTACCCTCCTGGAACGGTTCCTCTAGGCCTTAAACATTTAGGATTCGTCCCACCTATCCATTACCCATCCGTTCAGATACCGTTCCTAGCTCCCCCACCAGGATTTTATACAGCACCTATCATGGCCACCCTCTCTCTTCCTAACCTGACCCTTGGGATTCCCATCTGGTACCTTGATCCTCCATCCGCTACCCCACCTGGTCAGCCCAAACCTTATATTTCTTTGACCCTGGTTCAACCAGTCCCCATGACTTCTCCCATTACAACAATGCCTCGACCACCTCAACAGGAACCACCTCCTGTTGCGATCGCTTTGGGTAAGAAGGGCAAAGCTCGCAAAAGGGCCTCCAAGGACAAGGTTGCCTCGAAAGACCCTGCACCTCCACCTCTTGCAAAGCTCTATGCTTTGTGTGATGTCGTTGGCCATGCCACCCATAACTGTCCTGAACTACCCCGTATCAATCCCATGGTTAAAGTTGCGATCCCTGAGTCTACAATCCCTGAAGCCTCTGTTTCTTCCTCGACTGCAGCCAATATTATTCCTAAAACTATTCACACCAACCAACCTTGTGCTTTGTGTGATCTCCATGGCCATTATTCCCACCATTTTCCCCGCCTTATGCATTACCCCGCCTCTTTAGAGGTAGTTCGGGAGTATGAGATTGAGCAAAACCAATCTGCCTCTCCCGTACTTGCGCAGTATGCTGCAGGCCAGACTGAGGATTTACCTGCTCCTATTAACATTCCCCCTCCTGATGTCGAGATGATAGAGCCTACGGCCACCATCCTCTACCTATCATCATCCATGAGACCCTTGGCAGAAGCTCCCTCTAAATATTCCCCTGTTGTTTCGCTTGACCTCCCTTCAGCGATCACCCTGGGCTTAACATCAGTAGGTCCCTTATCTGTTTGTTCTTACGTCATCCCCCATGACAATGCACATGTGAAAATTTCTTCTCATGATGATGAGTCAGGTAGATTTGCTGCATCATGTGGTATTCCTTCCTCTAGTCATATGGACCTCCCGTCCACACCTTATATCGGTTTTGCTGATGGTGCAAGTCGCTACTCCAAGAATCTAGCCTCGGCAGGTTGGGCCATCTTTACCCCCTTACACTCCCTTGTTCTCTTGAATGGTGTATGCATTGGTACTGCTACCAATAATCAGGCCGAATATGATGTAATGCAAGGTTTATTAGCTAATTCCCTTTCACATCACATCCTCCACCTTCATGTTCGTTTAGATTCTCTACTTCTTGTCATGTAATTGAATGATGTCTATCGTGTGCATAATCCTATCCTTTTTAGAAGATATTTACGAGTGAAGCTTTTGATGCGTGAGTTTGAAATCATCACATTCAATCATGTACCTAGATCAAAAAATCACTATGTAGATAGCATTGCAAACCATATTCTAGATTAGCATTTAGCACACGCATTTAACACAAGACAATAACATAAAACTATCAAAATGATGCATATCCATAATATTTGTCGTATAAAATGTTTTAGAGTCCATCAACTTTGATACATATGACATGTCCATAGCATCTTATAGAAACTCAAAACTAGGGGCACCACCTGCCCCTACACACTAATCACTATCTGGAGGATCCCGAGCCAATGGCTCTGCTCCCACAGATCGTAGATCATGCATCCCCTGTCCGGCCATCGCCATGCGCTACATGACCCCTCGCCACTCTGAGGTTAGACCAATACATGGCTCTATTTACTGGTCCTCTAAGTCTTGTCAGCCGCACTCTGAAACACTAGTCAGAAGCCTCTCACATCTACGAAGGATGTCCTCCAGGAGGGCTGCTGCATCCTCATTTTGCTGCACCCTTGGTCCACTAGGTCCTGCAGCTCCTGATACTGCAAGCCGTCCCATATACCCGACCAGTTTTACCGGTGTTGTATCTACATACCAAAAGTGAAAGAATCAGTACCACATACAATATTCTAGAAATTTACATGCACATAAAATATTAGCAATTTTTCACTTACCATCAGGCCCCCATATTCGACCAGGCGGTAGTGGCAGATCTAGGTCCCCATAATAACTCATCCCACTATAGGGATAGTCATATATATACAGTGGCATCTGATCCCAATGAGCAAAGAACTCGGGTCGGAACACCTGTCCGACCACCCCATGTTTCGGGGAATATCACCCTAGAGGTTCGTTGGGTTACAACCTCCACAGAGCAGGGGCATGCTACTTAAGAAGGACTCACACAACCATGCACGTTCAGAAAAACTAAATAGAGTAGAATGAAAAAGTTACCCGTAGGTCCTACGGTTGAAGAAGATCCCGCAGGGTTCAAACCCCCAGCAACCGTCCTTCCTTCTTAACCTGAAAGACAAGAAGAAACAAGCACAAAGGACTGGTTGTACAGCATATATCTACTCTAAATGTCAGTGATATTCATATAAAACATTAAATAAATCATAATGAATGCTTGTATAACAAATATTCTCATACATATAAGCATACACTAACACGTTTATTTCAGGAACAGCATGATACTTCTGTATTATAAATAGCATGTACAAAAGTAACGAGTGGAGAGATCACCTGATCCTTCCACGGCCTTCGAGCAGACCGTCGTTTGGATCCGTCCAGCCCTTGCCTCACTAAGACTCCTTCCAAACTGGTGCATACGAGATGACATATAGGGAGATGATCATCTCAAGGAAGCAAGGGTTTCCTATAATGAACTGGGAAAGTGCAGGAGGCATGGGGAATCAGACTTGGATAGGGAATACCAACATAGTATAATATCAATAATTCTCTCTCTCCCTTAGGCCATACACATGAGGGGTTTTTATACTCCCTCCAAGTAGTTTCAATAGTTGGCCACGTGCTGGGGTGGTTGAACTACCTGAGTAACCATCAACCCAGCCCGAAAATAGGGAATTTTTATATATTTTTTCATAATTTTAATGGCATACACGGAAAAGTCTAGCTGGACTCGCGTATACACGCGGAAAAGTACGGACATAGTCGCGTATGGGGATTTTTACACTCTTTTTAAGTGAATTTGTCCAAGTCTGTAGGAATGGGTGCCCAAAACCATCAAAGCAATCATGAATCATGTGAAAGTGAGAAATGATGCTATAACAGGAACAACCGACCGTCGAAACGCGCCGAAACTTCAAGTAGGCTCCTTAATCATCCTGTTTATTCATTTTGTCCATTTGGAATTTAAAATTAAGTGATTTTTAGCTTTAAAACCCTTGCTAAAATATATGGACTTGCACATACGCGGGTTCATTAAAGGAAACTCACGTATACACGCGACTGTGCAAAGGAAAAACCGCGTATGCGCAAGTCCGAATGCAAAAAAGCGTGGCTAATGCAAAATTTGATGAAATTTGACAGGATGAAAATCTCATGGAGGGAACGTGAGCATAGAACAATAGACCAAGAGGTCATGCAGGATCGCGCAGCGCAAAATATCCTTCGGAATTGCGGATTGTTCAAATTCTTCAAGATGCCAAATATGAAAAGCAATGTGCGGTTGCTAGAAATGCTCGTAAATTACTGGGAACCAGATCAGGATTGCTTCATTATTGATCAGATGCCAATACGCATTGAAGTGGAAGACATATATTTCATTACTGGACTCTCCCGGAGGGGAGAACCAGTAGACTTGCACGGGAAGCCCCTGGGAGGGTTAACCGTGGAAGACTATGTCCACGTGTATTGCGTACCGGGTTCCAAAAAGGTTGGAACGCAGATTGCCATTAAAGATGTGAGGGATTTGCACATGAAAATCCTTCTTTTCACCATCAGCAAAGTGGCAGGATCCGCCTCTCTACATCAGGCGTCCAGGACGCAAATGAGCATAGCTGTAGAGTGTTTGACTCATGTGTATGATTGGTGCACAGCCCTGTTACTGAACATGAAACAACAGTTGACCTCAATTCGCCAAGCAAAGACTAAACACTTTGGCTACGGTACGATTTTGACAACATTCTTCTTTGAGAAGATTCCAGCTTTGAGACCCAGAGTCATCCCTACTATCAGTAGCCCGCGGGACCCAAGAATTGCCCGTTGGGCAGACATGATGAAGAGACTGGGGGGTAGTGAGGTACCCCGTACCACATGGGATGATGAGTTCTTCCTTTGGTGGGGAGAACAAATCATCGCAGTGGACGACTATCCCTATGCCGGGATGGACTTTCGTGGAGATCCGGATCTAGTTCTTCCACCTGGCACAGCATGGGGAGCAGTCGGTAAGTTTGCAAAAAAAAAATTTGACTTATATAATTTTTTGGATTTTTTCAAAATGTATGAAAAAATGAAAAACAAACATGTTTTTGATTGGATTCATAATGACTGACAATTAAAAATGATCATGTTTCAGATGTTGGACCAGTTCGTCTTGAGGGCCTACCGCGCCATAAGCGCCGCAGAGGCGAAGCGGATATTGTGGATTCAGATAGGACTCTCCAGGCCGTGCAGAGAAACTTGGAGGGATTAACCTGCCAAATCCCTATGGCTGCCATGGAGGATCTACCGAAAGCCATCCAGAGACGGGTAGTAGGAGTGCCCCGAGACTGGGTTAGACTATTCCGCCGAGTTGCCACTGCAGTTACGTTCTATAGGAACACGACTTCTAGGCAGGGACCTCAGGAGTAGACAGATTTTATGTATTAGATGACTGTATATTCTTTTTGGGACTGAACATGATGGGGCATAAGCCCAAGTTTTGTATGAGATTATGGATCCAAATTTTGTAAATTTTTTTGACACTCCGATGATATATATACAGCGATATTTGATGTGATGTGATAAATGTATCAAATGTATGATGTTTTTGATGATTAAAAATTTATTGTATGGAATGATTAATGTGCCAATCTAATGCTTGATTAGCTAATGAGTCAACAAACCAATTGTTAGCTCGAGGAATATGAATGAACGTTAAAAATTGAAATGACCTTTGTAACAAACGTACCCTCAAGAACAATCGTAATAAAAATGGATCTCGTACCCGATAAGTGTTGTTCAACTATGACACCACCAGCTGGGAGTCCAAGAAAACTACCAACGAATCAACACCCAAAGATATTGCCTCCGAGAGTAGATGAATGACTGCAGTGTATTCTGCTACATTATTGGAAGCAGGACCAATGCAGACTCCTCTTGATACCAACAGCTGACCGGAAGGATAATGAAGCACCCAAGACGCGGAAGCTAAGTTTCGGGTGTGTCTACTAGCACCATCGGCGAAACCAAAATGACTCATGACATCCAACACAACCTGCCAAAGCAGATCAAAAACATCACCAACTCATCAAAGATC
The DNA here is from genome assembly GCA_034641835.2 of Pinus albicaulis. Classification (NCBI taxonomy): domain Eukaryota; kingdom Viridiplantae; phylum Streptophyta; class Pinopsida; order Pinales; family Pinaceae; genus Pinus; species Pinus albicaulis. Next base: position 1,035,680 of record CM076582.1, on the reverse strand, counting down.
GAAAATAAATCAGATATGTACAAAGCAAAAAACTACTATATAAAAAAGCAAGATGCCAGGCCAAAGCCTAGGCATAATACTTCTTCAAATAGAGCCCATTTCGGGGCTCGGGAAACTCGTTCCCTTCGAAGTCAACCAAGGTATATGCTCCTTTCTTAAGGACTTTTTTAACGATATAGGGGCCATACCACATAGATTTAAACTTTCCTGCCCCCAGGGCATCCTTTTCTTGGGCATAGACCAAAACAAGGTCACCTTCCGAAAAGACCCTAGGCTTGACCGCCCTATCATACTGAACTTTGACTCGGTTTTTATGCGCTTCATTCATCGTGGCGGCATCTCGACGCTGCTCATCGAGATGTTCCAGATGAAGAAGTCGTTCTGCCAGACTGGAAGTGTCAGGAAGAAGCTCAATAGCTAATTTAAGAGACGGAATCTCGCATTCAATAGGAAATATGGATTCCACCCCGTGCACTAACTGAAACGGAGTAAAGCCAGTTGCAGTTTTCACTGACGTCCTGTATGCCCAAAGTGCAAGATATAGCATAATATGCCAGTTGGATCTATGTTTATCAATTGTCCTTTGAAGAATTGTCTTCAAGGATTTGTTCATGGCTTCCACTTTCCCATTGGCCTGAGGATAATATGGAGATGAATGCTCCTGCCAGAAACCCAATTTGAGAGCCAACTCAGCCATCATACTATTCTGAAAATGACTGCCATGGTCAGTGACAATCTCTCTAGGTATACCAAAACGAGCGATAACTTGGTTGAAAAGGAACAAAGCTGCAGTCTCACCATCGTTCCCAAAAGTAGGCATAGCCTCGACCCACTTCGTAAAGTAGTCTACTGCTACGATAATGTACTTATGACCTTTTGCCGAAGGCGGGTTACAAGTAGTATAATCCATACCCCACTTTGTAAAGGGTCCGACAGTAACGACTGGAAAAAGCGGAGCTGGATGAGCGCGCATTTTTCGAGTATAAACCTGACACGGATGACACTTCTTGACCGATTCAATACAATCTTTGAAAATCAAGGGCCAAAAGTATCCAGCACGCAAAATATTTTGGGCTGTAGCAAGCCCAGATAAATGACCCCCACAAGCTCCACTGTGAGAATCATTGAGCACAGCCTCAGCTTCTTCAAAAGTTAAGCAGCGTCTTAGGATTGAATCAACCCCTCGACGGTATAAAGCATCACCAATAATCAGATAATTCTTGGCTAAGTGACGCAGCTTACGGCGCTCATCTTTCGAAAAAGTAGAGGGAAACTTCGCAGTCTGGAGATATACAATGATATCCTCGTACCAAGGATCCTGTGGAGAGATCAGAAACAAGTGTTCGTCCAGAAAGGACTCATCATAGATCATCTCCTCTCCACAGGGCAACTTGGAGATCAATTCCGCAAAAAATAATGACTTCTTGGATTTGGCAGACATGAACTCAAGATCAAATTCCTGTAAAATCACAATCCATCTATTATATTTTCCCCCAATCACTCGCCTGCTGAGGACAAACTGAAATGGATTGGCAGCTGCCAAAACATAAGTTTTGCGAAGAATAATGTAATGCCGGAGTCGCTGCACAGCATGAACTGTTGCTAAGGCTAATTTTTCTATCGGAGTGTATCGAAGTTCAGGTCCTACCAGTCCTCGACTAAGGTAGTAAATAACATGCTCTGCAAGAGCATCATCTTCCTGAACCAGAACCATACCAATGGTAGATTCTGTTGCTGCCGGATACAAAAGAAAATCTCTACTATAATCAGGTGGACTCAGTAAAGGAGCAGAGGTCAATGCTTTTTTCAAAGCATCGAATGAGCGTTGAGCGTAGTCGTCCCAAAGAAAAGGAACTCCTTTCTTCAACAATCTCATATATCCCTTTGTAATCTCAGCATAGTTGACGATAAACCTCCGAAGAAAATTAGACTTCCCTTGGAGACTTTGAAGCTGACGGATTGAAGACGAGGGAGACAACCGAAGTATTGCCTCAACCTTGAAGGGATCTACCCTTATCCCTTCCCTAGACACAATAAATCCCAACAGCCGACCGGATGTAACCGCGAAAACGCACTTGTTCGGATTCAATCGAATTTTATAAAAACGACATCTTTCAAATATTTGCCGAAGGTGACCAGGATGATCCATCCTCTTTCGAGAATGAGCAGCTAAATCATCTAAGTATGCCTCGATAATCTTCTTGATGTCGTGGAAGGTGTAAGACATGGCCCGCTGAAAGGTAGCTCCAACATTTTTAAGACCAAAAGGCATTTTCTTATATGCAAATGTACCCCAGGGACAAATAAATGCAGTCTTATGTTGATCTTCAGGACGGATAGTAATTTGATTATATCCAAAGAAACCGTCCATGAAGGAGAAAATCTCGTTACCGGCACACTCATCAATAATCTGATCGATGAATGGTGTGGGGTAATTGTCTTTAGGACATGCCTTATTTAGGTCTCTGAAATCGATGCACACTCGAATCGTTCCTTTCTTTTTATCTACCGGAACGGGGTTTGAAACCCATTTAGTCAGAGGAACTGGGAAAATGAATCCCGCCTTAAGCAGCTTTTCAACTTCAGCTTTGATAGCTGTTGCCTTCCTAGGATTGACCGGACGAAGCTTTTGCCTGACCGGCTTAGCGTTTTCATACGTCTTGATCTCATGCTGGACGATAGATGGGTCTATGCCAGGCATTTCCTCATAAGACCAAGCAAATACATCCCTATACTCTTTGAAGAGCTCGGTGTAAATTTGAACCTCTTCACGGGAACATTCAGCTCCAATGAAGACATTCTCAATAATATTGGGATCCCTGGAAATGTTCACCGGGATAGTAGGAGAGATCACAGCCATGTTCCCTTCAGCATAAACCTGTGTTGGTGCCAAAGGGTTCAAGATTAGGTGAACAGGACCAGGAGACTGAGGACTTGGAAAACTAGTTTCAACTTCGCTCAAGTCAGGTAGGAAGTAAGACCGATGATGCAAATCATCCCACGGTCTATCTATACCAGTCATGGCTTCCAGGATTGCCTCTTCAGATGGAAGAGAGGTATCAAGGCAATCCTGGGCCGAAGAAGAACTAAGCGTCCAAGCCGGAGCCACATCACCATCCAACTCTTCCGGTGAAAGAGGAGCTGGAACAGATTCTGCAGTGTCAACAATAGACTGATATGCAATCTCAGCTGCAGAAATCGGAAATGCCATTCCGCCCACTTGACCTTCCGCTAATGTGGCGGTAGGGGAAGGTAAGGTCCAAGGGTCCGAAAAATAATGAGTTCGAAAGAACTCTCTTCGAAGGGGAGCCTTGGAGGATGAAATAGCATTAATATGCACCGTAGGAGGAGGAAGATCAAAAGTACCCATCAGGGAAGAATACATTCCAACTCCTAGATTCTCAACAGGCGCCTTAGTATTATCCAACTTAGGAACGGATGAGTCAGAAGGCGCATTTAGGTCTACCTGAGGACAGGCCAGTTGATCCACTGTAACGATCCTCCCTTCATGGGGGAAACATACAATTTGAAATAATGAGGATGCAATGGCATCCATCTCATATATCCAGTTCCTCCCCAACAGAAGGTTGTAGTCCAAGGCTGCATCCACTACCTCAACCTCTATGTTGACAGTTTTTCCCCCAACACAGATGGGCAAAGCCGGGACAATACCATGGGGTCTGTGAGAATGACCATCAAACGCAGTAAGAACAGTGCTAGATGGAACAGCTTTCGGAGATCCAAGTGTCTTCCAGCATGCGAGAGACATCACGCATGTAGAATCACCCTCATCAACAACCGTTCGAAAGATATTGCACTTCCGATATGACGATTTAATATGAAAAGCCATGTGATGAGGAAGTCTCTTCTTAAAATTATTCATATCAAAAGTAATCAGAAGAGAATTTTTTGGATCAATAGCCCCAATGGCAGTGAGAAAAGCACTGCACTAAGCCGGACAAGACTGGAGTACCTCTAAAGCTGACATAGCACAAGGACTCTGCACCAGATCTTCTACAATCGAGTAGTTCTGGGCAGCCCTCGCATTCGGATTAATCGTTGACCACTTAGAAGATGCTTTTGGCATCCGAGGCATAAACTCAACAGTAGGCTTCATAATGTGAAGCGGCTCAGTAGCATCAGGAAGTTCCTTAGCTTTCGAAGACTCTTCTCCGCCATAATCACGAGATCTTGTAGAGATATCCGCGTGAGCACTCATCATAAAAATGTTCGATGGAATTTCCCCTTCCTGGGTGCCCCCAGAGGAAGCCCCAGGATTTTGGTTCGTGCCAACAACTAATTGCTGCCCTTGGGGAAAAGGGTTTGTTAACACAGCCTGGGAACTAGAAGAACCTGTGAGCTAACAAGCGGCGAGCATCTGAATTTTAGGAGCAAAGGTGTGTGAGATGGTCTCCGGCCCATGAGCTTGCATGGAAACTTCACTTTCTTTTTCTCCTTTTGACCCTCACCAACACGCTCGTTGGTTTGTTACGTGCCCTTCCCATTCTTGCCCTTCTTCTTGTTATTTCGTCCCTTCTTCTTCCCATCGGATTGTTGATTTCCTTTGGGATCGGAAGCTTGGACGACATTTATGGACAAAGGCGGGGAAGGGATGAATCGGCGAGCACGGCGACCGGAAGGAGCATATTGTAGAGACAATGCTACGAGTTGAGAAAGCGGCCCCTAGGCGCACCACTATTGGACCGGAGGCCAGCCGGGACTATAACGAATCGGGTCGTTGAGTCAACCAGAGCGAGATGGCAAGTTTAACGTTGCCAGAAAAGGTAAGCGAGGCGGAGCCTGAGGATTCCATCCTTGATGGGATGGATTCCCAACATTCTGAAAAGAATAGCCTGGATTTGATGAGGCACCAGGTTGCCAGAAAGAACTCGTAAAAAACGGAGAAGAACCTCCTCCCCACGCCGAGTTACCAAAGCCCAGACCAGTTCCCCCCGCTGAAGTATTGATTGAAGAGGAAAGCCCCTGATAGGGGTTCCAAGCTTAGACAGAGGAGAAAAGGACTGATAAGCACTCGATGAAGGGAAAGAAGCATTCCCTTGATGACCTGCGTAAAACTGATTCCCTGCCCCCGCTGTAGTAAATACAGGATTCCATCCTGTAAAAGTAGTCGAACTTTGCCCCCCAGACCAAGGGTTGAAACTCTGGGTCTGGGATGTAAACGGAAATGACCCTAAAGAAGGATTGGAACTAGGAATATGTCCAGTCCCGAAGGGGAAACCCTGAAAAGAAGCTGATCCACTAGCCATGTTAGACATGGGCGTAGATCCAGCTGAAGCAGCGGAAAAGGAAAAAGAGGGATTCCCACTAGAGGGCATCCCTGAACAGAAGGGACCAGAATGAGAAGCATGTGCTTGGGTGAACCCAGAGCCAAAAACAGCAGCACTAGAAGCAATCGAATATGAAGCAATAGTGCCCCCTGCTTCAACAGAAGCAGGAGTCTGAATGCCTGCAGCACTCACGGTAGAAGCCGCGTTCCCAGTCGTGGCCATCGAAAGATAAGAATGATACGAAAGATCTCCTGGTCTCTTTGAATCAGGCCCGATGTACTGAACAACGAACGGATAATCAGGAGGAAGAGGAGATGGACCTGTAGCAGGAGGCTCAGGTACGTCTTCAATTTGAAAATCTTCTTCCTGAGGAAACAAAACTCGCGAGGTGAGCGGAACGCTCCTCTCGGGACCGACACCAGAATCAGCTATGAAACCTTCAGACCTTTGTGGAGGATCTCTCTCCACTGTGTCAGATGCCACAGGGTGGTAACCACCTGCTAAATCACTCCTACGCCTTCTCGAAGAAGGCTCTGAACTCTTGGGAGATAACCCCCGGATTCTCCTCGATCGACGAGGCGCTTGATCAGCCACTTTTATAGATTTTAAATTAGACTCAAAAAAGTGAAAAGCTAGGAAAGCTAGGAGCAAAGAGCACTCACTAAAATAAAAATCCCTGAGATACAGTCAAGCAAACAGCCTCCAAGTATTTCCGCTCTGGGTGATGAGGACCGGACACCAAAATACAGGAAAGTGAAATATAGGACCTCTCGAAAGCAGTCTGGGATGATTAGGGCCCAGAACAACTAGCGAAGGTATCAGAAATAGTTACGCCGACCTCCTAACGACAACCTTTGCCGGCTCAAGCACCCAAGCTTCGCAAGGGCACCCCCCAGAAGTACTGCTGAAAGTGATGCGACGTCTGCCTCAGGTACCACGGGTATTCCCCCCCGCAGTCACCTGTGTGGAACCTAGGAATGGCAACTATGGGCACCAATCCATATCAGAAGCCGGGTGGAACGGTCTTGAGGTCAGATTCAGCTAATCGAAGGGGGGGTATCCCTCTTCTCAAACTTCACTTCCCCTCGCGCTTGACTCTCGGATGAGAGCTTTCCCGGTCCACCTCACGGAGTTGGATTTCGCTCAATTAATCAACTTCTATGTTTGTTTGAGCGGCCTTGGAGAGTTAACTCTCCACTCACCTATTCCAAGGCCCTACAACCTAGCTAGTTGGTGATTGACACTTAGAAAACTTGCTAGCTGATTTTAGATTAAATCGCTTATTTTAATGGCTGTTATGTTAAGTCACAAGGATATGGAGATGAAACGTATGGTGTTTTGACGCAAAAGAAATTAATAAAAACTTAACTACATGCAAATGCAATTCTTTGTCTTTCGATGAAGAGCAATCTCTATACAGGTTCTACGAGACTAAAAATTGTATTTTTCTTTTCAAATAGCAAACTCACACTCACAAAAACTAAGAAATTGACTAAATGATTAAATGCACCTAATGCAAATCACTACAAGCATGTAAATCCTAAGATGCAAATCTCTTAAAGCAGAGTGAAATTCCCAAAAAGTCCTTCAGTCTTAACTCTTCTTTTGTTGCCCAGAAAGCTAGTTCTCGAAATCAAGAACTCTTAAAATGAGGACACCAAGAACACTTAAAAACAAGAAGAAGAAATCAAATGACAACTCCTCCTCAAAATCAAGCCAAAAACTAAAAGCAAGAAACCTCACAAGCTTCAAAATTTATAGCAAACGAAAATGAAAATGCAATAACAAAAGCAAATAACAAGTGAAAATGTTTTTTAAGCCTTTGAAATGCAAAAACAAAAAGCAAAGCAAATGTTTTTTGAGCTTTTTTGTTTTATAAAGAAAGAGCTCGAAAAGACCAAGCACAACTATCAAAATCCAAACCAAACAAGACTGAATTCCAAGCACAAACTTCAAGAATTCTCCCAAACCTTATAAGGCTAACTCGTAGCAAGATCAATAAGAGCAAAAGAAGATCAGAAATCTCAGCCACTCAGCCTAGACAAATAGTGCAAACTCGTCGCAAACAAAAACTCCAAAGAAGCAAGAAAAGCTCTTCAAAAGTTGCAACAAAACCTAGCCTATGGAACTCAAGAAAACCAATAAAAAACGAAGCAAAAATCGCAATGCGAAGCACAACACAAAGATAGGAGCGAGTCAGTGAGCAGAAGCTCTCTGTTCTGATAAAGAAGAACAACCAAGAATGCTCAGAAAGCGATCTTGGAACTCAATCCAGAAGTGCCAGCACCAGAAACAACACTTTGCCAAAAAGACTAGTTTTCGATCAAACGAAAGAGAGAAAAGACATGAAACCACTTCCTTCACACTCCAGTAAGTACAGAGACACTGTAGGAACAGGTCTCCACAGCCAGAAAGGACCAAAAAGTCAAGAAACTCAAAAATTCAAAATCTGCCTAGGTATACGCTACTTCACAGCTATGCAACCAGCGTGCATACGCGTCTGTTCTAAGGGAAACTCGTGTATACGCGGGTTCCTTTAGAAAAACTTGCGTGTATACGCGATTGTGTGCAGAAAAAAGCGCGTATGCAAAGGTAAATAATGAAAAAACAAAAAGAACAAGCCTGGAAAAGACACCAGGACTTCAGACTGACTGCAAGAAAATAAACCGGACTGCAAATGAAAGTTAAAACTGCTGGGATCCTACCAAACAGCTGAAACAACCCAACAGGAGAATCACAAAAATGTGATCCCCAGCGGAGTCGCCAGTTCTGTTTCGGGGAATTATCACCCTAGAGGTTCGTTGGGTTACAACCTCCACAGAGCAGGGGCATGCTACTTAACAGAGACTCACACAACCATGCACGTTCAAAAAAACTAAATAGAGTAGAATGAGAAAGTTACCCGTTGGTCCTACGGTTGAAGAAGATCCCGCAGGGTTCAAACCCCCAACAACCGTCCTTCCTTCTTAACCTGAAACACAAGAAGAAACAAGCACAAAGGACTAGTTGTATAGCATATATCTACTCTAAATGTCAGTGAGATTCATATAAAACATTAAATAAATCATAATGAATGCTTGTATAACAAATATTCTCATACATATAAGCATACACTAACACGTTTATTTCGGGAACAGCATGGTACTTATGTATTATAAATAGCATGTACAAAAGTAACAAGTGGAGAGATCACCTGATCCTTCCAAGGCCTTCGCAGACCGTCGTCCGGATCCGTCCAGCCCTTGCCTCACTAAGACTCCTTCCAAACTGGTGCATACGAGATAACATATAAAGGGATGTGTATCTCAAGGAAACAAGGGTTTCCTATAATGAACTGGGAAAGTGCAGGAGGCACGGGGAATCAAACTTGGATAGGGAATACCAACAGAGTATAATATCAATAATTCTCTCTCTCCCTTAGGCCATACACATGAGGGGTTTTTATACTCCCTCCAAGTAGTTCCAACAGTTGGAAACAGTTGGCCACGTGCTGGGGTGGTTGAACTACCTGAGTAACCATCAACCCAGCCCGAAAATAGGGAATAATTATGTATTTTTTAATCATTTTAATGGCATAGGCGGAAAAGTCTAGCTGGACTCGCGTATACACGCGGAAAAGTACGAGCATAGTCGCGTATGGGGATTTTTACATTGTTTTTAAGTGAATTTGTCCAAGTCTGTAGGAATGGGTGCCCAAAACCATCAAAGCAATCATGAATCATGTGAAGGTGAGAAATGATGCTATAACATGATGGACAATAGTGTCAGACGTCAGCAGCTAAGTAGTAGATGTTAGAATATCTAGAGCAGTACATTGTTTTGTATGCTAAAACACTTTCCTCGCTAAGAGGGAGTGTTGATTTATGGTAGCATCAGGTGTGTTCTATCCTTGAGATTCTACATATAGGCAATGACTCTTTTATTCCACAATACCCATAAAGTGTTTTTGGAGATTCCTCTTAGAAATGATTTAATTAAATTCATTAATCTTTTTTTGATGGTTTCCTAGTCTAAACTTAAGGAAATTGATTAATTAAAGTGTATTAATTGAATCAAGTGAGAATCTTCTAGATAAAGGCACAGATCAAATATCGGTTAATCTTAGCCCTTGATTATGATTTAATATTATCCATTGATGAGTTAGTGAAAGATTATAAAGGAGAGCTCGATGGGAATTTGGAAAACACATCAGATGGAAAAAGAATCCAGAGATCGATTTCTTGAAGTATAAGGAAGAATCGAAGTGGTTCTAGATTGCAGAGAGAGGAAGGATAATTCTTCAGGAGGAAGAGTTCTAAAGGCAAGAGAGTATAGGAAGAGAAGGAAGGAGGGAGCCACTAGCAGTTGCGTAGTGATAGCCAAGCAGCAGTTACGTTGTGCCAACGTAGAGCAACAGAGGGAGTTTGATTTCAGTTGGAGAGGAGCAGCTGAGGGTTCATTCAGTTTTCGGAGGACGTTTTCTAGAGGAGGAGAACACTCCAGTCTCACCCAACTGTGAGCACTGAGGTAGACATAAGAAGAAGTAACAACATTAACGCAGTGACAGTGTAGGGGACACAGTCACTGTGCATATTTCACGTGGAGCTACTCATAGAAAGTGCAAGTCAGTGCCGAAACTTCATGGTAGAGTGAGAATTGTCTCACTAGTCTGTTCCTATCAGATTTCTTCATGTGATTGACAAAGAATCAAAATCACACATTTGTACTCAAACTTCTGCATAATAAATAAACCCTCAGATCTACTGCACTGATTTTCCCACATTGGGTTTTTCCGAGGACAATTGTCAAAAAATAACAGTGTCTATGTGTGAATACTTGTGATATTTCTTTCATATTGATTATGTATTGTGAAGTTTGCAACGTATTTTATTTTGATATTTAACACAGTAAAATGTTAAATAATTGTGAATGGATGCAATAGAAGAAATATAATCAGTAGTTGTAGTAGGATTCTATATTATAGAATATTCACATGGCACTGAGGAAATGATGAAACATTTTAAGATAAGGTCATTATAATATAATTCAACCATGATAACATATGAACTTACCTTAGCTGCAAACTTTACAATCATAGTACTCTTACTGAAATAAGGATTCTCGATGTCATCTAACCCACAAAAACTTTCAATTATCAGTTGCAAGATCTCCATTTTCTCATTTTTATAAGGAACTTTAGGAGTTGTAACCTAAGAAATTTTACAATATTCCAAAATTTGCACATAGCAATTTGGAATATTAGATTTTGCTACTTTCACCTAGGAAAGGAATAAATGGGTAAGGAAGCCCATGAAAAATAAAAATATGAATAATTTCCACCTTAATAAGGAAGGGGATCACTTTAGGAGCTAGAATTTACACTTGCAGGTGAGAACAAGAGCAAAATAGATGTGGACATAGTCAAGTTTGACTAAGTCAACATGCATTCTTGAGGAGGAAGAGATCACCCAAGTAAACTAGCTCAATGTGAACAAGGATCAACCTAGAGACACATATGAGAACTAGATTGAAGATCCCTTAGTGTGAAAAGAGGCATTGCAGGTGGATTAGTCTCAGTTGACCAAGTCAACAACGCTGCTACAAAGAGGAGGGAAGCCAACTAAGACAGTGTAGTTTTGGAGGAGGAATCTTCACTAGGAAGTCACCTCAACAATGTGTGGGGTCCGGGGAGATGAGGCTCACCAAAGATAAAAAAGGAGGGCATAACATCAAATAGGTCATTCAATATTCAAATATCTTGAGTCTTCTGACTATTTTCATGCTTCAGCGGTTTAGCTGAAGTTGTTGCACTGCTTAGTGCAAAGAATTCCTGTGCGGGAATTCCATCCTCTCTTTGGATCAGCTTGCTTAAGGGATCAAAAGGGAAGGATTTGAGCTTCAATTCCTCATTTGGCTTAAGGCCACTCAGCTAGCAACATCTACAGTGTAGTCATCTTCAGAAACTGCGTCTTTTTCTGCAGGGGCATTGTTGCTGGGTTAAACATTGTTGTTTTGTCCTAGTATTTGAGGAGGAGGAGTGTATTTCCCTCCGGGAGTTCTAATAAGAGGTCTTAGGGCCATTTTCTATATTATTCAACTTTTATATGTCATATTCAGCCATATTTAATTCAAAGTTGCAGTAGACTGCATTATTTTTTGCAGTCTTGCTTTTTGTACATGTAAATTGCCGGAAACCCTTGCCGAGTGCCTTTTTCTTGGTGTAACAGAGGTTAAACCTCCATTTCTATGTTATTTGATTAATAAAAGCTCAATATCAGTATTATCTCATTATTTTCTACATAAAACATCATTAGAATAACGCAGTCCTTGCTTTAGTACTTTCTGCATGAGCTAGGCTATGGGGTTTGGGCTTATTTGAGTTGCATTGACTTGGGGAGATCTGTTTATATGAGCTAGAGTGATTTTTTTCACCTCTAATTATGCATGTGAGTTTTATATAATGTCTTCTAAAGGATCCAAGTCCCATTTCTCACTTGTATAGCATTATTTTCTGAAGACACTTGTTTTATGCTCTATATTGCTGCATTTCCCCACCTGGGAAGGAGAATATAGATCATCTTGTTGCTGAGGTTCTTTCATCTGCCGGTCTAATTTTATTTTACATCTAATGAGCTGCTCTACATTTCCATGCTAATTATTTGCTGAAGCTCCACATTGGTAATAACTCAAACTATTCCCAATAGTGTAGCTGTTCCCATTTTGGGATATTACATTGGTATCAGAGCTGCCACCTTGGCTCACCCTGTGGATTTCGGATCCAATCAGAAGATAAGAAGAAGAGGAGAAAAAAATTATGGATAGAATGAGATTACTCTCATCCATTTTTAGATCTAAGAATACAAAATAGAAATGCATTGAAACTCCAAAAGGGTTTCAAGGAGGAGAGAGTTGCAGTGAGACCTCTAGAAGGTTTCAAGAGGTATAAAAAGATGCATGCACTTCCTATTCTCATAAAGGAATTATAGAGGAAGGAGACCACTTAGAGCATGAAATCTTGAGTGGGTATTTGGCATAATACAAGTGCCAACCTAGGGATTTCAAAGAGACCCTAGATTTTCCTCAGTTTATTCAACTGAGAGAAGAAAGGAGACCTTGCAACAAAGAAGAAATTAAAGGCAATAGATTCCTATTGTCTACATTTTATGGGTCAACTACAGCAAGAGCTTAGGAAAGGAAGCTTGAGGCATTCTTCCTACTTCATCCGGTGGTAGAGAGGGAGGAAGTAGAAGTTGCAGCACTGCACCTGGAGGGTGAAGCCAATGCTTTGTGGTGCAGTCACTTAAGCCACACTAGAGTGACTTCTTTTTCTGAGTTCACTCAAGAGCTTATCAGAACCTTTAATGAAGAAAGATCAGAGGAGAGAGGGTCCACACCACCATGGGAGGAGACATGTACCAGCACTGTCACAGCCTAGGGAGAGAAGCTTTCTACATCAGCAGTGGGGGCAGCCATTACATTGGAGGGAGGATCCCTAGCAACACTACATGAGGTTCCCGCATCTCACCAAGGTATGGGGAGATTTCCACTTTTAATTATTGCAGCAAATATTCCTAAAAATTGTGGAAATATGTCTTCATATGGCCCAGGATCAAACATTATTACTGAGGTAGAGTAATAGGATTGCACTGCGTTGTGCAATCTTGAATGTTTCAAGGAGCAGATGAACCATCATTTTCATGGACATCTGTTGAGTTTCACACAACCCTTAAGGTTGAAGTGTGATCTTTTGGAGGGAGTCATGAACCTTGAGATGGAGTATGAGGAAACAACTATACCATGGGAGAAGCTATCAGCGCTGTCAAACAATAGGAGTAAGGGGGCTTTGCCTTTATCACCTTTTGATGTTGATGGATTGAAGATGGCCATGGACATAAGATCTTCTCTAAGAGATCTCCAAGAAAATGCATTTCAACACTTCATGGCATGCAGAGAAGAGGAACTGGTTGTGGAGGATGATAGCCCACATGGGAAGAAATCCAAGATGAAGAATGACAGAAGGCATCCACATTGGGTTGAGTGGATGTGGGGGAAGAGCAAGAGGCTGGTGAGCCACCTGCAAATTTATGATACAGGGCAGTAAGAGGCAAAGTTGCGTTGGCTACTCCTGAGAGAGTTTGGCCACCATGGAACATATCCTTTTTCCAAGGGTATGTGGGAGGAGAGAACTTGGTAGGGCACTTGCATCATGGGGAAACAAGGAATGTGGATGCGTTATGATGATGTAATCATTATGTTTTCACCACATGAGTTGTATGATGGAGGTGTGATGGGGCAGCAAAAACATTTGTTGCTTTGGAGGATTGAGAGAGAGCAAGGGCAGAGTTTCTCTCACATTTTTCATGATGTTGCAATTGGAGGAGATAGCAACATTGTGAGAGAAGTCTTTGACATTGAACATGTCAGAGGATGGATTTATGAGTTGGCAGGAGCCTATTTGCATAGGCCAACAACGTTGTCACTTTGGAGCATGAGCTTGTTGATGGAGTGTTCCCAGGATCACTTCATATTTGATACACTTGGTGGGCATATAGGAGGTGATATTGGTAGAGTGGTGGATGGACTCATTGGTTATTGTGGTATGTTCTCCTCGACTAGGATTTTCAAGCATAAGAAGGAGGATTTTCATGGAGAATGTGGTTCAATCCTCTTCATATGGGTATGTCATACCACTATGGAGGATTCATATATGGATATTGTCACCATATTGCTTTCATTACATGGTAAGAACTCTATTTTTGCATTTATTGATTGTTCCACATAATATTTGCATGTGCTTACCATTTCTTTGCAGTGCATTGCTCTTCAAAGGGTTAAGTTTTCTTTAGGCTCCATGGTCCATTTTTGGCTAGCTATTATGATGGAGACAACCATCTACTGTATGATCTAGGGCAAGTATGTGGTTACTTCTTGTGTGCTCAGTTGACATATTCAGCCATCTACTATTTACTAGTGGGTGTGATGACTTATACAACAAGCCATTTGTCAAGAGACAACTTGCCATGCCATTGTCTGAAGCTGCAGTGGGGAATATTGCGCTATGACCACTTGGGAGACTGTTGGTACTTTTCAGAACCACATGAAACCTTCAGTATTTCTTTCATTTTGATGTTGATCATGAGCCCATTTATTGATGATGTTCATGCCTTTATGGGGAGCATGATTGGAGGAGGGACACATTGGGTGGATGTGTTCTTTGGGGAGGAGGATCCCCACATTTTCTGCATTACATGTTCTAAGTGGAGCATGGGAAGGAACATGGCCTCTACAGCAAAATATTTTTTTCTTTATGAGGAGGGCCATGAGATTGATGGGATGCCATATGGTGTTGAGTTCTTGTCGATCATGTATGAGATGGTTTGAGCCAGCTTGATTCACAGCACTGGGAGAGGGACCTTGGGAGGTCTAGCTTCCTTCTTGCCATTTGAGGGCAACATTATGGCAGCCCAAGATCAGCAAATTCTCTACACTTATCTTAAGTGGAGAGGGAGACAGTGTGGGGTAGGCTATCTTGTCTACCATATTCAGATTTTCACCCCACCTATTCTGCATGAGCTCAAGGTGGAAGAGATCCTTCATGAGTTTCCAACCTAGAGGGTGACTCATTTTGTTTGGTTGATATCTTGGGGAGGAGAGATTCAAGTGGGGATGATGAATCCCAATCTATATCGGCCTTCATGCCCCAAGAGGACTTTCAAATAGCCCATTTTTGCCTCCATGGATGATCCACTGTCACATAATGTCAACTATTTGGATAGCTTACACACTTGGGAGGGGCAACTTGGAGATATGTTTATGATACAACACCTTGATATTTGGAGGATTTCATCTTATGAGGTTGCTACAGGGGAGAAGAGGATGCTCTTCAGTCCTATCATTGCAATTTCTTGAAGAAAAGCAACATTTGGGAGGGGAGGACTGTAATATTCCAAAATTTGCACACAACAATTTGGAATATTAGATTTTTCTACTTTCACCTAGGAAAGGAATAAATGGGTAAGGAAGCCCATGAAAAATAAAAATATGAATAATTTCCACCTTAATAATGAAGGGGATCAATTTAGGAGCTGGAATTTACACTTGCAGGTGTGAACAAGAGAAAAATAGATGTTGACATAGTCAAGTTTGACTAAGTCAACATGCATTCTTGAGGATGAAGAGATCACCCAAGTAAACTAGCTCAATGTGAACAAGGATCAGCCTAGACACACATATGAAAACTAGATTGAAGATACCTTAGTGTGAAAAGAGGCATTGCAGGTGGATTAGTCTCAGTTGACCAAGTCAATAGTGCTGCTACAAAGAGGAGGGAAGCCAACTAGGGCAACGCAGTTTTGGAGGAGGAATCTTCACTAGGAAGTCACCTCAACAATGTGTGGGGTCCGGGGAGAGGAGGCTCACCAAAGATAAAAAGGATGGCATAGCATCAAAGAGATCATTTAGTATTCATCTATCTTTGGTCTTCTGACTATTTTCATGCTTCATTTGTTTAGCCAGTGTTGCTGCACTACTTAGTGCAAAGAATTCCCGTGCGGGAATTCCATCCTCTCTTTGGATCAGCTTGCTTAAGGGATCAAGAGGGAAGGATTTGAGCTTCAATTCCTCATTTGGCTTAAGGCCACTCAACCAGCAACATCTATATCACAGTCATCCTCAAAAACTATGTCTTTTTCTACAGGGGCATTGTTGTTGGGTTAAACATTGTTGTTTTGTCCTAGTATTTGAGGAGGAGGTATGTATTTCCCTCTGGGAGTTTTAATAAGAGGGCCTAGGGCCATTTTCTATATTATTCAGCTTTTATATGTCATATTCAGCCATGTTTAATGCAAAGTTGCAATATACTGTGTTATTTTCTACAGTCCTGCTTTTTGTACATGTAAATTGTCGGAAACCCTTGCCAGGTGTCTTTTTCTTGGTGTAACAGAGGTTAAACCTCCATTTCTCTGTTATTTGATTAATACAATATCCATATCAGTCTTATCTCATTATTTTTTCATAAACCCTCGTTATAATAACGAAGTCCTTGCTTCAGTACTTTCTGCATGAGCTAGGCTATGGGGTTTGGGCTCATTTGGGCTGCATTGACTTGGGGAGATCTGTTTATATGAGCTAGAGTGATTTGTTTCACCTTTAATTCTGCATGTGAGTTTTATATCATGTCTTCTAAGGGATACAATTCCCATTTCTCACTTGTATATCGTTATTTTCTGAAGACAGATGTTTTATGCTCTATATTGCTGCATTTCCCCACCTGGGAAGGAGAATATAGATCATCTTGTTGTTGAGGTTCTTTCATCTGCCGATATGATGTTATTTTACATCTAATGAGCTGCTCTAGATTGCCATGCTCATGATTTGCTGAAGCTCCACATTGGTAATAACTCAAATTATTCCCAATAGTGCAGCTGTTCCCATTTTGGGATATTACAATTTCACTCCAAAAATGTGCAAAAACAAGCCTTACCTTCTTATTTTTACGTTTCAACAATATTTTATCACCCAAATGAGTCATTTTAGGGACCATAGTTTCTTTCATCAATTGGGAAGGTGTATAATCCACCTTGTGTAAACATTCTACCACCTCTGCCAGTGAGCTAAGAAATGTATCGTTTGAAGTAAACATTCTACCACCTCTTTAAAATAAAAATTTATTATTTTAAAGCATGGGTTTCATGCTCATTATTGATGGTATTCTAAGTAAAAGCATCTTCTTCACGCTTCTATAATTTTATAGGTCATAGGATTTATTGTCATGAGTCAAAGAAGTCAACATTATGTTTATACTATCCTTCAGGGAAAAATATAGCTTGTAGAATAATTAAATTTGAGTCAAGAAAGTCCTAGAACCTCCAAAAATAAAATTCGGCCCTAGCACCTTCAAGTTTTCCTAAAGGAGGAAATTCAACCCTTTGGAAAGGCTATATAAAAGAGAAATTCAACCTCATTTGGTATTATCTCACTCACAAGCTCTATCTCAAGAAACAAGTTTGATCTATAGCTGGGAAGCAAGAGAAGAAGATATTGAAAGTCTAGAAGAAGAAAGGAAGGACAAAAATATTTTTTTTGGGCTTTATCTCTCTCACACGTGCGCAAGATTAGGGTTTATGAAACTTCCAAGAAGGCCGAAATTACAAGTCTAAGTTATAGTAGGACGAGTTGCAGTTGTTACACAGTATTTTGTCACCGTCCCTACAATCCCCATCCTGAACATTGGAGGACCATTTCCATAATTTATGTGCATTTTCATACCTTGCAAAAATTGTCTTTGCATCCCTTGACATGAGAAGAACATTTCCTATGTTGATCATTCCTGAAGCAGGCTCTCGAAAACATATGATTTTCGGTCGACACTGGTAGGTAGTTATGGCCTCATGCTCATAGAGAAATTAAAACTGGGCCTCACGGCCATTGACACTCTGTCTTAGTGTACTGCCTGCACCGAGATGTTTTTGGATTTTTATTTTTTTTAAATATAAGACAAATTTCCATTCCCAACCACTTCGTGAGTGGAGTCATCATGGTTTGTTCGACTGAATAACGTCAAAGTCCTTCCTTTGGCTTCTTGTTTCCTACATTTGAGCAACTCCCCAAAGGATAAGGCCTCCCTTCCACCTTATGAGGGATCCCACACCACCTCCTCCTCTCCTATAAATACACCCTTCTCACATAGTTGTAGCTATCTAAACAATCCTTACTATAGCTGGTGTGTGAGTAAAGAAAAGAGGAATCCATTTTCGAGAGAGAGTCTAGACCCATTGTTTCACCAAGTCTAATCCCCAACAAATTCTTGAGATGTGTTTGAGTGGACCTGTCGAAGGAGGCTGCAACGTCAAGGCTCTTTTGGTTGTAAAATTCTTCTCTCTACTTATTAATACATGACTGGTTTTTTGGTTTCCATTTTGTGTTTGATATGTTTAATCCTATGAAATACATTTGATTCTCCTTGACCAATTAAATCATTATTAATGCAAGTATGATTTCGTATGTTGTCATCGTTATCTGATCCTTGTGTAGGTACACAGATATTACTGTTGAAGAACCGCGACGTGTGAAGACGAAGATCAGGAGATCGATGTCACAAGCTACGACCAAAGCATTGGAACAAAGGTAGGTCATCTATCCCAACTTAGTTTCATTCATAAAATAGGAATCCAAATGATTATCATTTTCCCTTGTTGTTAGACCCACCCCAGGGCTAGAGGGATCGCCTCTATCCACAGAGGGGATTTACTTGCACAACAGGTTCCCTATGTAGACAAAGGCGATCCCTCTAGCCCGAGGGTGGGTCTAGCAACAAGGGAACATGCTAATCCTTCGGATTCCTAGTTTATGAATGAAACTGAGTTGGGATAGATGACCTACCTTTGTTCCAACGCTCTTGTCATAGCTTGTGTCAGCGATATCCTGATATTCATCTTCCCACGTCGCGGTTATTCACTCATAATATCCATGTACCTGCAGAAGGATCAGAGAACGATGACAACATACGAAAACATACTTGCATTCATAACTATTTAATTGGTCAAGGAGAATCAAACATATTGCATAGGATTAAACATATCAAATGCAAAACGGGAACCAAAAAACCTATCATGTATTAATAAGTAGAGATAAGAAGTTTACAACCAAAAGAGCCTTGACGTTGCAGCCTCCTTAGACGGGTCCAGTCAAACGCATCTCAAGCATTCGTCAGGGCTTAGACTAGGCGAAACAATGGGTCTAGACTCTCTCTCAAAATGGATTCCTCTCTACTTTACTCTCACACCAGCTATAGTAAGGATTTTTCAACTAGCTGCAACTATGTGAGAAGGGTGTATTTATAGGAGAGGAGGAGGTGGTTTGGGATCCCTCATAAGGTGGAAGGGAGGACTTTTCCTTTGGGGAATTTCTCAAATGTAGGAAACAAGAAGCCAAAGGAAGGACTTCGACATTATTCAGTCGAACATACCATGATTACTCCGTTGACGAAGTGGTTAGGAATGGAAAATTCACTTCTATTTTAAAAAACTTTCCAAAAACAGCTCTACATGGGCAGTCCAATGAGACAGAGTGCCAATGGGTGTGAGGCCTAGTGTTAATTTCTCTATGGGCACAAGGCCATAACTTCCTACCAGCACCGATGTAAAATCATATGTTTTTGAGAGCTTGATTCAATAATGATCAACAAAGGAAATGCTATTCTCATGGAAAGAGGTGCAATGACACTTTTTGCAAGGTATGAAAATACACAAAATTCACTGAAATGGTCCTCTAATTTTCAGGATGGGGATTGCAAGGACGATAAAAAAATACTATGTAACAGATGCCCCCTAAAGCATGAGGCCCGAGAGAGAGGGAGGAGTGAAATTCTTTATGAGAACGTGTTCAAACCAAACACCACCGTCGGAAGACCTACAAGTACAAGTACAACTGATATCTTTGATACATGCATATGAGGCATGGGCGCAGCCATCCAAAAAAGAGTACATATAAAAATGAGATCCGAGGTATGGTCGCACCCATCCATCAAGAAGGATCGAGAAATAGAATCATGTATGTTCGTAGCCATCCAATAAAATTATTCATGCATATATTCATGATAAACCAAAATATCTTGCAGCCTAGGTGTTATAAGACAAAACCTAGGGTCTTGCGCTCCATCTCGACCCGAACAAGTACAAATTCAAGCATGCGAATAAGTGAGTTGAAGTCAAACATGCAAGAAGGTCGCCTGATTACCAGCCAATGATGAAAGTTTTTAATAGGTACGAGAGAAACCACCAATAATGAAAATGGATCTCAAGGTACAACTATTACAATCCACGAAATGTGAACAATGAGTTGGCGTAGAACACCTGCAGAATCAGTCGATCGAAGGCCAATGATTAGGACCTATCGTCGAATGCGAAGAACTTTCCATTGAGGCAGGCAAGCTCCAAGGTACCGGAAGGGAGTCTCTAGATCATCTTCCTAGATAATAAGCTGAAGTCGACAGGAAGTGATCTGGTCGTAGGAGGTCCATAATGTTTCCTACATCATCGACACAAGAAAGAGGAACAAGATAATAGTGAATCAGGACCAAAAAGAGGATCAGAGGTTCAAAATGGCAAAAGGAAACTTCTCTTGAACATATCGGCGACACAACTTCAGAATTTGGCAGTATTTGACATCAAGGGATCTGAGGTCATGATGACGTGGCAAAGAGAAGATGAGAGGCCAAAATAGATTACCCAAAACCATGGAGGAAAAAATGACGAAATGAGATGTCCCCACCGCGACATGAATGCAGCTGAGTTTCATGTTCAAGAGCGACATACTGCCGACATGATTGAGAACTGGTTCCATTTTCCCCCACCATTGTTGGCGAGTACCTCAATTATTTTTGGAAACAAGCTTGAAGGGGATAGCATATTCTTGTCATATAAGTTTTTCCTTCAGACAAATCCATCCTAGTACATTTTACGAGCCCTAGGAAGGAGGAACTCGATTACGTCATGGTGACAATCTCTGATTTCATGTAGGTTTAACGAGTCTGACAAAGGAATAACTCAACATATTTTCATGTTTAGAGATTTTGAAAAGAAGTAGAAAAGAAAAGTCCAACAGGTCCCTTTTTATAGATAGTCTCACATGTTATGGTCCCGTGATTTGGCAGATTGGCAAGCCAAATGACAAGGTAACATCAAACCAACTTTGGAGCCCAAGGACCTAGCCTTCCTGGACTCAGAGAGGGCTCTCTCTATTTGTGCAAAGGATGTAAACTTGTTTTCTTTCTATGTATCTGATTTTAGGCTAGTTGTTAAGTATGTTTTGGTTTGTTTTAGTTTTTTTAAGGGAGAACTGATCAAAGGATAACTAGATCAAAAGTTTGTCAGATCAACTGGGCTAAGGGGTCGATAAAGTCGAGACTATCTCAAATGGTGGACAAGGTATATTGCAGGGCCGATTTGGTCGAGATAAAATGGATTCTTTAGGTGGAGTGAAATGGGATGGACACTAAGTTTGTGAAAGACAAAGAAGTTTTAAGCACAAATAGTTTTACAGCAAACATCCATGTGGTAGGGCTAACCATTAATCACTATAAATGAAACTCAAACCGATAGATGCATATAATAAACATTCAGGCGATACATAGAAGTATAAGACCCTCTAACTTTGGAGAAATCACCTTCAGACTTTTGGGAAAACAAATAAGTCAAACAAACAACTCAATCTATGAAGAGGGAACTCCTAAACATCATATTTTGAGCTATCGGGAACTTTGAACTAAGATTGCAGAGCATGGGCAAAGGGCAAGATCGAAACAAGACCTCTTTGGTTTAACTAGGATAATCAAATATTCAGAGAATGGTTTCAGTGATGGGGTTTTGGATAGCTATGAGTAAGCAGGGCATACTATGAATCATACTAGATAGCATACATAATAACCATTAATGAAATTGATAACAAGTTCTTAGGGTATCAAAGAGCAGTTAAGAATTCTTTGACATAACTAAGAAAGAAGAAAAACATAGAAGCATGTAATGAATAAGGAAACTTGAGGTGCCTCCATGGGCATGTCTCAAATCTATTCTTTACTGACCTACAGTAAGAAAGAAGCATGAAAACATGTATGATAAACTAAGGAAACATAACAGATAAGGAACACTATACCATTTACCAAGTCATGGAATCCTAAAACAGTCCTCTTCCACCATCCAAAACACACAAGAAATTATCCACTTCATGAGACAAAGTATTTCTTCCAAGCTTGTAATACCATGTATTTCTCTATAACATCAAGTTCAGCTTCCTATTACAATGAATCCTCTTGGAATATATAGGCCAAAGAGGAGGAAACCCAACCAAGGCAACTAGAAGGCCATTGGCCAAAAACAAATATCTCAACTTGTCCTTGAGGCTTTGCAAAGCCCAAGGCACAAAAATATCCTCTAAAATATCTTAAAATGCAAAAAATGGAAATAAAATTGACTTTTCATGACTAACAATGGCTAAAAAAGGCTTAACGCACATTTGGATGAGCATCTTCAGAAATCTGCCTTTTTTGCCAAAATGCTACAAGAACATAATAGCAGAAAATTTCTTGTCTTGCGGAGGACTTTTGAGGGACTTACCGATGTCGAAACGAGGCCCGTGATGGCTCATTGGAAAGCCCTAGATGTATAATTTCTAGAACTACTTTAATTTTCCAAAAATAATTCTGGGAAGTCTATCAAAAATTTAACTAAGTGAAAAAAAACCAAAAAAGTAGCCCTTGTTGATATGTGAGGTAGAAAGTTAAAAAATCATTGTTTTTCGCCTCTTTGGGGGACCAAAACACCTCGTTTGGATCTGAAAATTTGTGAGTAGCTGCCCCCAAATTTATTCCATCAAAAAAAATTACTTTTATGAGCTAAGGATGCTCCTAGCACCCATGGCAGCACCTTGAAAAATGTGCAATTAGGGCCAAAAAACACAAAAAACAAAATCATGTCAAAATTTGCTCAATTTTGGCGAGCAAGCCCCTAATGGGTTCTTAGAATCATGCAAGAAAGCTGAAGCCAAGAATTCAAGCCTAGATATTCCTTTCTCCACTTTTTCTACCGGGCGCCTCTTTCGAGCAGCTTTGAGCCTTTCTTGAGCAAGTTTGAGCTTTCTTCGGGCAAATTGGTTCAACTTTTTGTAGTGCCCGGTCATCTTCCTTTGAAAACCCAAGTCCTTGTTAGATTTCTCTAATTTATCCTCCAAATTCTTGTTGGCTCTTTCAAGCCATGATTCTTTATCATTTTCTATTTCTTGGGCGAGCAATTGAGTGAGAGGATAAGATCGAATAAGGGCTGCCTCTTCTTCCTTCTTTTTCTCCAAAGCTTTCCTAAGGCCTATAGTCATAGACCTTTTTCTTATTGGATGCTCTTCTTCTTCAGTATCATCAAATTCTCCCATAAGCTCTTCAAGCTTGACTTGTGCTTTGTAGGCTTCCCTTTGGTATTTGAAAGCCCGAGCCTCATAAATTTCCATTTGCCCACTCAATTGTTTATTTTGCTAGGAAATGTATGAGGTCTTTTGATCTTTCTAGATCAGCTTCTAAGTCATGAATTTGGGCTTCTCTGTTTCGCAAAAGAGCCTCAATAATTCTAGCTTCATCATCCTCAGCATCACTTTCTATCTGTATGATCTCAAACTCCCTTTCCTTTTCATGACTACTCTCCTGTTGTTCCTGTTTTTCTTTACCCTTGCCTTGGGTAGACTTCTTGTTCCTTTTCCTCTTTGGCAATTTGACAATACTCTTCTTAGGTAGTTTGCCTCTTCTTCTTAGCGCTCTTGTGACATTTCTAGTCACTGCTGGAGTGATCTTCTTCTTTGCAAATCCAGTGTTTCTAGGCTTCACCACTTTTGGAGGAAGAGTCATGGCCCCTTGCCTAGGAGAGGCAACTAACACATGCTTTGGAGAATTCTCTTCATGCTCCCTATTTTCACTGCCTTCTTTAGATTCATCATTACTTGCTTCATGGTCCTTGATTTGGTCTTGGCTACCCTTAGGACTATTTTGATCTTTTTGCTCCGTGCTGCCCCCTTTGGAATGCTCACTGTTTGGTGTTTTCTTGCCATCATCCTTGCTTGCTTGAGGGCTGTCTTGTTTCTCATCATTAGTGTCTCTTTGAGGACTGTTATGACCCTCATCATCACTGTTTTGGCTGCCACTTTGTTTTCTTTCTTGAGGACTGTCTTGTTCATCTCTGTCACTGCTTTCTTCATGACTGTTGTGTTCTTTACCTTCACTATTTTGTCCCTCATCACCCTCATACTTACTACTGTGTTGGCTGCCACCATGTTCCTCTTCATGACTGCTACGCTTACCATCATTTTTTTCATGCTCACCATCATTTTTAGACTTTTCACTTTGTCCTTCATCATCACTACCTTGCTTCTTGTCACTTTGCCCTTCCTCATCACTAGTTTGCTTAGAATTATCTTCTTCAATCTCAATCATAGGGGATTTTTTCCTTTTAGGAGTAGATTGACTAGAAGAGGGAGAGACATGGTGAGTGGGTGGTGAGGGAGGCACATGATATGGGCCATCAGATGAAGAAGCCATAGTAAAATCTGGATGGGAGATGACAAAGTCCCAAGAAACTCCATTTTTCTCAAGTTGATGGAGGATGATGATCTTGATAAGGGAATGATGAAAAAAACAAGCTTGTTGTTGAGCGGAGGGCTTCTTTTGGACAGTAGAGGCCATCTTGTCAATGCTTCTGCAGAGGAAGAAAGGGAGGTTTAAAATCTGGGTCCTGGTGAAGTGCATCAACAGTCGGATGTGATATGAATAGACTCTAGAGTATCTCCCTTCACATGTAAAGTATCTCATGATGACCTTCATGAGAGGCGCATAACTGTTTAATAGATGGGAAAAGGGGAAGATGGCCTTGCATTCATTTTGGTAAGCAGGCTTCAGAAAAGGTTTGTAGTGATCCAGGTTCAAATAGGCTTGCTTGAACCATTTCTCACCAAGATAGGGGATCTTGGCGGCTTTTGATACTGCTTTAGGACTGATAATGAAATCAAGGCCTACTATGTGAATTTTCCCTTCTTTCAGCCTTAGAGCAAACAAATGTGTCAAAGGAGAGTGATTTTTTACCTCTTGAACTCTTTGGCAAAAATCAAGGCACCCTACTTCATGAAAATTGAAGAGAACTGAAGGGGATTCATTTATCTCCTGAGTTGTAATAGGCTCAAACCTATTGTGATATCCACTCCTGCTATCCTTCTTTGGAGGTATTTTCACTTTCTGATACCCTTCACTGACTTACCAAAAAAAAACCTTGAAATGTACTGAAAAATAGACCCCTTCTTTGAGCACTGATTTTCTCTTTAGTTGGAAAACAAGTATTTGTTAAATGAAAACAAATTTACTTCTCCAGCTGTGTTTTGAGCAAAGAGGCCTGTAATAAGATCTATTTTTGGTTTTTGAAGACAAGTACCCTTTTGTTTTTGACACAAAAACTATTTCCCCTCAATCACTGCTTTTTTGAAATCACTATTTAAGAGACTCCTTTTAAACTGATAACAAGCCTTTCCTCCCTTAATTACTGTTTCTCTGTAATTTTTGGCAAAGAGGGTTTTCTTGAAAACAACTGGGTTTCTTTCTTTGAAAACACTGTTTTAAGAGACTCCTCTAAAACTGATAACAAGCCTTTCCTTATCACTGTTTCTTTGTGATGTTTAAACAAACAAGGTATCCTTGAAAATGGCTATATTTCCTCTTTTGAAAATTACTATCCTTCCTTTGAAATCTCTGTTCTTTCCTAGTCTGGAAAAAAAGATATGTTTTGAGAGAAAACTGTGCTCTTTTTCTCTTAATTACTCAAAACTCTTTCAAACTGTCAATAAGCCCCTTCTTTAAATATTGTTCCTTTGTCTCTAAATAAACATGACAGTGTTTAAGAGTAACTGGGCTTTTCTCCCTTAACTACTCAAACAACAAGCTCTTTGACAACAAAACTTCCTCCTTCATTCATTGTTTCTTTGAAACTTTGATATCAAATTTTCCATTTAAATCAAACAAAATTTGAGATTAGGAGATGTAAATACCTTCAAAATATGTGTTTTGTTGTGTTTGGAGACAAGTTCATTGTGTGAAAACTGCTCTTTAACAACTTTTGAAGCTCTTTGACCTTTGATGCAACTCCCTTTAGTAATGGCCCAGGAAGGCAAACCATCATTCAGGAGTGGCTCGGGCGCCGAGCCGTTCAGAGGTGGCCCAGGCGGTGGGCCATTCAGGAGTGGCCCGAGCGGGTCAAAATTGGGCTATGCTGAAGGTGAAAAAGATCAGTGCAAGGGTAAAAAATGAAAGATGAGTATGGTGAGGGCACAAGGTAGGTGAGAGGAGTTGTATCAACAGTCCAAGTGGTTGGATAAAGGCAAAAATTTCATGGGCACCGCGTTCAGGCTGGGCGCTGGGCCGAGCACGGCTGAACGAGAAAATGCGCCACGTTTGATGGGCGACGGGCGTCGGGCACAGGCATGCCACACAACAATACAGGCGCGCCACGTTTATAACAAAAATATTCTGTAGACACTTACAGGCGCGCCGCGCAATCACACAGGCGCATCACACGTAAGAAAAGTTGCAAATGCCTTAAAAAATTATCCTTCCTCCGTGAAACTCTTTGCATAATGACGAATGGAAGGTGTTGTTTGAGCCTTTATACTTATAAGGTCTTTAAAACCTCTTACCCTCCTTTACCAAAAAGGAAACTAATTCACCCTTTTGTTTGCCTTAGAATTTGTTTTAAAACAAAATGACTCTATTGCTTTGGTATTTGGGTTTGAACATAGTCTTTTCCTTTTGCTTGTTTGAAAGAAAACTTTTGACCATGAACTGATGTCTTCAACTCTAATTGTTACTGCAAAAAATCTTTCCACACCTTATATTAACTCTAATAATTTTTTTAACCTCTGCTTGTTGTGAAAGGGATTATTTAAATTGTGTTTTTGATCCTCTGCTGGGATGTCCTTTTAAACCACAGAAACTCCTCTTTATCTGGCCTTGTGTCCTCCATGGTCCTTTTTAATGTTGCCTCTCAAAACTTGACATCTGCACTTATCCTCTGAAAGAAAATATATCATAATGTAAACTGTTTGTGTCCACCAAGATTCGGTCTCTTATCATTTGATGGAGGTTTATATGAAAATTACTACTGCAGTCCTTTAAAACCACTATATAAACCCACTGTTTGTGAAGTAAAGGAGGTATTTTAAACCATGTGTTTTCTCTGTCTGTATGATGAAGGAGTCCTCTAAAAAATAAAAATAAATTACCTTTATTAGACACTGTGCTATACTGTCTTTTCGAAGGTGGTCTTTCAAACTTGAAAATTGAACTTATTTGTTAGGCACTTTGTATTAACACTTTATCTTGACTGTGTATACACCTTCTATTTGTCCTGAAGAAAATACTTGCAAATGTGACCACTTGTGCTCATTTAGAATCATTGTTGGGCCCTTATCTCATGATGAAGGAGGTCTTCAAGCAATGATAGTTCACCTATCTTAACCATGTGCCCTATTTCCTTTAAATGAGCTGGAAAATTTACTCTTGGTGCTTGCCCTTTATTCACCACCTGGAGGGAGTACTTTTGGTAAACCATAAAAAATGTTTTTTCAACATGAACCCTCCATGTGAATGTCTCTTTATATTAGTTTTTAGGAGTCATTTTTAAACCAAGCTTGGTCTACCTCCTTGGCCATTTGGATGAGGCTTCTCTTAGTCAAAAACTCCACCCTTGGATTATACTTTGAAGGAGGCTTTCATAAATAGAAAAATAGAGGCCTTTTAACACCATCATGTCACTCTTTTGCTTTTGATGTCAAAAGGCCATTCAACCTATGAATTTTCATTCGTTTCACCACTGTTTTATCAACTTTTCTTATCAACAGAAACCTTTCAAACAAAACATCAATCAATCTTGGTGATGCATCCTCTGTCCATCTTTGGAGGAGGTGGCACAAAAAAATTCCTGAAGCTACTTGAAAACATGCTGACCCTCTACTTATTAGTGAAGGAGGCCACAACAATGTGTCTTTTACCCTCTGCTTTTATATGAAGGAGGTTCCATCAAACATATGAAATTTCATCTATTTCAACACAGTGCCTTTGCTTTGTAATATATGCCTTTGCTTTGCCATATCACTGTGAAGTTTTTAGGGAGTAAAAATGTGCTTGGTATATGAAGAGTGCTCACTGTTAGACACTATTGCACTAACTTTTCCCTTGACTGTGTTTTCAGGGGTATATTGAAATTGCCTTTGACTAATTCTTTCACATCCTAGGTTTAAAGTAACATAAGAAGCAGCTGTCTTCTTATGCCCTACATGATGATGCCCTTTGGAAAGATTATGCAGCACTGCTTTTGGAGGAGATTATGGAGCACTGCTGATCAGCATCACTCAGTATTTTTTATTCATGTGACTTGGAGAATGATCTATGTTCTTTAGGCAGCTTTGGATTTAAAACCATATATATTAGTTTCTCTTTACTCACTGCACCTTACTTGCTTCATGATGGCAAACCCTTTCAGCATGAGAGACCTGTATGAATTTGTCTTCTTGCTCTTTGATCCAGGTGGACTAAATAGGTACAGGTACAAGTGGCCTGAGTAAAAGGCTCAAAAATCAAAGTGTTCGGATTGTTATCAAACTAGCTTCATGTTGTAGACCTCGTCTTTCTGAATCCAACGGCACAGACGGAACTCAATTCCGAGTCCGTATGAAGAAGTTATAAGCGGTCAAAGTTCCAGGTTGACTTGGTGACTGGACAGCCTTAAAGAGGACACAAATTCGAATTTTTCTGGCCACCGGATTCCGGCAAGCTCAGGCCAAATTCCGGGCGAAATTGTGGCCTGGTTAAAATGACTCCTACGGTCAAATTTCGGATTTTTCAAAATGTCCGTTTTGTTTTATATTAAACAAAAATTATTTAAAAAAAGGGGTGGTAGGCCACCACCCCCGCCACCCCACTCAACCAACGGTCAACATATTAACAAAATATATGTTTATGGGCCGGCAGGCCATGACCCCCGCCGGACCCCACGGAGCTCCCCACCATAACACGTAAGTTTGTTAAAACAAATATATATATATATATTATATGTTAAAACCGTGGTAACATCCATGTAAGGGTGATGGTTGGGGGCGGGCCTCCCAATGCGGGTCCGGCCCCCCAGAAAACAATATAATATTGTTTATTACAAAAACGAATGCGGATTTTGTGCAGGAGGCGGGATTTGACCACACGACCTCCATCAACCGATTCCCATTTTTTACCATTCGACCAACAGATTCTTTGTTGGTAATTCCACCAGCAGTTTTTATTTAAACTCATCTATTCACAGTGCGCCCAAGCCATGGAGGAGCGGAACACGCATGCAGTTCGAGTTTAATATTTTTTAATCGCAGACCAGTGCGCCCAGGGAATGGAGCAGCGTGCACGGATTTCCAGATTTATTATTTTTTAATTGCAGGTGCAGTGGAACCATGAGCCCAGAAAGAGGCAGGCGGAACCTCGATTGAGGCCAATTTTCAAGAGGGCGAAATTTCGACTTTGTCCAAATGGGACAAATTTTATGTCGTTTCAGTACTACTCAGTGCCACGAGTCTGATGGCGTACTCAGTTTCTGCATCTGATTTTTTGATTTTCCAGCCACTTTTGGAAGTGGACTATGCCAGTGTCAAATTTTCACATGTGAGCAGTCGTTTTCCACTTTCTCGACGCCACAAGATTGATGGTGTTTTCAGATTCTGCCGCAGAGAAGCTCAGCCTTCAGCAAATGGCAGCATGAGGTATATGATGTGGATTCCATGTACTTCTTCATTTATTTCTCTTTGAGATGCATTATGTCTTGCAGATCTCGGTTGATACATGAGTTGTGGGATATTGCTTTGTGTTTTTATTGATGTACTTTCAGCTATGGATTTGTGTCATGTATGAGCCCCTTTTAAGCCACATTGGCGGGATGCTCTTATTTGCTATGTGTATTTTGAGATCCCTTGTTGCCAGGATTGGAGGGATACTCTTATTTTCTACATGTCAGCTATGGTCATACTGATAGGATTCTTTCTTTATGTATGAGAGTTTTGCAGTAGAACATCTCTTAAAGAAGTCAAGCCACTCCCGCGTGAGGGAAATTTTTCCTTGTATGTCATAGGGAAACACATCCATGTACATCTTGTAGGTTTTAACCCTGAACATAAATTATCTACACACGAATCTTATAACAGAAAATAAACAATTGCGAGAGCATAAAACACAAAACAGATAAACACAGAGATTTTCCCCTGGATCCCAAATCGGGACGACCAGCTTGATTTTTCATTATATTCCTTTTAGTGTTACAACACATATATATACATGCCGAAGCATACATAAACCCCAATCCATTAAACCTGGATTAGAACATAACCGTAGTTCCCTTGACCGGATCTACAAAAATACCAGGGGCCGAAAACCATCGAACCCCAAAACCATGTGCAAAACCATGGGCGGATCCGCCTATGAGTGGGTCCGCACAAAAAACAAATTTTGGCTGGGGCGCTGCCCCGGACCCCAACGGTGGGGATTGCTTCGCCCCTCGTGACCCCCCAGCTACGCCCGACGCAACATACAGCGCGCGGGGCCAATTGTGGAAAGAATATAACACATACCCAACACATCTCTTCTTACAGCACATAATCTTGACCTACACCATCTTCACAGAGACGCTCGGGAGATCATAGTCCCTCCTAGACGAACTTCCGTCATCAAACGACGTGTTCTTATGATTGTTGATCTTGTTCATTTATGTTCCTCTTATTTATAGCTACAGTTGTTCATTTAAGTTCTTTAACGTCTTAATTAAATGCAATTCTATTTATCAGCCGAAGTAAAAGGTCTTGGTTAAGGGTATCAAGATTTTTATCTGGATCAAGTGGTATCAGAGCAGGTATGCTTGCTGATTGGATTGCAGGGCGTGAACATTGGACGTTCACTGAGTTGAGCC
This sequence comes from Pinus albicaulis, assembly GCA_034641835.2. Taxonomy (NCBI): domain Eukaryota; kingdom Viridiplantae; phylum Streptophyta; class Pinopsida; order Pinales; family Pinaceae; genus Pinus; species Pinus albicaulis. The sequence goes on along the minus strand of CM076582.1, from coordinate 1,004,902 downwards.
CTGGAGAGTGTCAAGGGCATGTATGAAACCATGCTCAGGGTGTTCGAGAAAGCGGACATACTGTATGGGGCTTACGAAAAACAAGCAGCAGAGAACGAAGAATTGAAGACCCTCCTACACAAAGAGAAGGAGGACAAACAACAGTTGCAGCTTCAGTTGCAAGCCACAACAGAAGTGTGGGAAGATTGGAAGTGCAACAATGAAATTCTGCAAGCAGATCATGATGCCTTGAAGGCGTTCCTACATGAAGAGAATGAGCAGAAGAAGCAGTTGCAGCTTCAGTTGCAAGCCACGACAGAGGCGTGAGAAGATTTGAAACGAAACAACGAAACTCTTCAGACAGATCATGATGCCTTAAAATCATTCCTACAGAAAGAGAAGGAGGAGATGTAGCAGTTGTAGCTTCAGCTACAAGCCGTGTCCGAAGCATTGGCGGAAGTGAAGCGCAACGAAGGCTTACAACAGCTTTCTTCATCTGTTTCGCAATCAACACCTAAGGTAAACAGTGTTGATTTTTCTTCAGTTTCTTCACATGATATAATTTCAGTTGGAAATGTGGAGATACCCATCACAGGTACTGGCATGAGGCTCCTCACTAAAATGGGGTACAAAGGAGGAGGACTTGGCATTCGTGGAGAAAGCATAACCGAACCATTGGAGGTTGTGCAACGACCTCGTTATGCAGGTTTGGGGTACACTGGTGAAGGATGTTCGAAGGACATCAAGGGAAAACAGATACTGATGAACTCTCCAAGAAAGAGGAATGATAGAGACACTTCGCCTTCGTTCCACGGCAGTGCACGTTGTAGTGAAGGAGCTGAGGCGAGCTTCCATCATCATGATCGCACCAGAGACCACCCCAGAAGGTATAATAAGTCTCATTATTCCAGAGTGCATTTTGACTATAATAATGTTGATAAAAACGGTCGTAAAATATGGCATCGTAAAACTTGTTTATTTTGTGGTTTAAATAACCATGTGATTGCTGAGTGCTGGAAGAGGATGGCAGCACAAAGGAGGAAGAGGCATGAAAAGCCTTCTCCCCAACATGAAAGGAAATCAGTTAAGTAGGTTTGGAGGAAAAAGAACTTTTTCACCCATTGCGACCGAAGTGGCCACCAAAGAGCCACATGCTGGAAAATTCATCCAGAGCAACGCCGTAAAGCCAAAGAGCCCATGCATACACCAATTGAAAGAGCTGATCGACAAGCAAGTTCGCCACAGGGAAATGATCCACTCATTTTAATAAATGAGAAGTGGTTCTTCTAGATTTTTCTTTTAGAGATGTTAAGCTTGTCATGGCCATGCTTGTAAGTCATTTGTCGCATTTTTATTATGAAAGTGATGATGTGTTTCCATCACTCGTTTAAGAAACCATGACATTTTTTTGGCCTTGTTTTATAAGTCGTGTGTTAGATCTCTTTCATGTAAAAGTGATGATTTGTTGCCATCACTTCGAGATACGACGTTTATGTTTTGGTCATGTTGTATGAGTCGTCTGATGCATTTCTTTCATGTAAAAGTGATGAGGAGTTTTTCCATCACTTCGAAATGCGACGATGAGGTCTGGTCTTGTAATTTTGTTGAGGTATGATTTCCATTTTGTTGTAAGATTGACCACCAAGTACATGTTATAAACTCGTGGCAAGTATGGAAATATCTGGGTCATTGTTGGTCACATTGAGAATGTAATGTTCGTTGCAGCTTTAGGCAGGTGTTGGCATTCTGATTCTGAAGGACAAAAGTGAAGGAATATTTAAGGGATGTGCCTTTTTAGACATTTGCATTTCAGCAGTTGCAAGTGTTGGCTTTGCATCTCGATTTCGAAGTACGTGAGGTGAAGGAGTCTTCAAGGGATGTGCCTTTTCAGACATTTGCATTTCCACAGTTGCAGGTGTTGGCTTTGCATCTCGATTCCGAAGTACGTGAGGAGAAGGAGTCTTCAAGGGATGTACCTTTTTAGACATCGGTGCATACGATTTGATGATACGTAAAGCTTGATGCTTTTGGAGGACCAAAATCTCCTCAGTGGGGAGGTTTGATCCAGGTGGAATAATCAGGTACAGGTACAAGTGGCCTGAGTAAAAGGCTCAAAAATAAAAGTGTTTGGATTGTTATCGAACCAAGTTCATGTTGTAGATCTCGTCTTTCTGATTCCAACGATGCAGACGGCACTCAATTCCGAGTCTGTATGAAGAAGTTATAAGCGGTCAAAGTTCCAGGTTGACTTGGTGACTCGGCAGCCTTAAAGAGGACACAAATTGGACTTTTTCCGGCCACCGGATTCCGGCAAGCTCAAGCCAGATTCCGGGAAAAATTGTGGCCTGTTCAAAATGACTCCTACGGTCAAATTTCGGATTTTTCAAAATGTCTGTTTTGTTTTATATTAAACAAAAATTATTTAAAAAAAGGGGTGGCATGCCACCACCCCCGCCACCCCCGTCGGCATATGTGGCACCATATATAATAATGGGCCGGTAGGAATCGAACCCGCCTGGCCATGTGGGCCGGCCCGATCCATGGGTGGCCCAACACACAGCCACACAACAAAATTTAAACAACGGCCAACACTATTATTTAAATGTTTGAACCGTGGGTTGTTGGGCGGGCCGCCCAAGGCGGGCCCGAACTCCCATTTAAATTATTCGTTGGTTCAAAAAAACAAAACATATGCCAAGTATGGAGGGGCGAGATTTGACCCCCCGACCTCTCCTCAACGATTTCTAATTTTTACCAACGCGCCAACAGTCTTTGTTGGTAAGTTCGCCCACGAAAATTTATTTAAACCTGGATTTTTACAATGCGCCCAAGCCATGGAGGAGCGGAGCGCGCACGTGGTTCGAGTTTAATATTTTTAAATTGCATATCAGTGCGCCCAGGGAATGGAGCAATGCGCACGGAATTCAAGATTTATTATTTTTTAATTGCAGGTGCAGTGGAACCATGAGCCAGAAAAGAGGCAGGCGGAACCTCGATTGAGCTCAATTTTCAGGAGGGCAAAATTTTGACTTTGTCCAAATGGGACAAATTTTATGTCGTTTTAGCACTACTCAGCGCCACGAGTCTGATGGTGTACCTTTCTTTACTTGCATGCGAGTTTTGAGTTTTCCACGACCACTTTTGGAAGTGGGCCCATGCTAGTGTCGAGGATTTTCACATGTGAGCGAGTCGTTTCCACTCGATGCCTGAGGATGATGGTGTTTTCGGATTACGCCGCGGAAGCGAGCTCGGTAATAAATGGCGGCCATGAGGTATATGATGTGGATTCCATGTACTTCTTCATTTATTTCTCTTTGAGATGCATTATGTCTTGCAGATCCCGGTTGATACATGAGTTGTGGGATCTTGCTTTTTGTTTTTATTGATGTACTTTCAGCTATGGATTTGTGTCATGTATGAGTCCCTTTTATGCCACATTGGCGGGATGCTCCTTTTCATATGTGTATTGTTGAGATCCCTTGTTTTCCATGATTGGCGGGATACACTTATTTACTACATGTCAGTTATGGTCATACTGATAGGAGTCTTTCTTTATGTATGAGAGTTCTGCAGTGGAAAATCTCTTAAAGAAGTCAAGCCACTCCTGCGTGAGGGAAATTTTTCCTTGTATGTCATAGGGAAACACATCCATGTACATCTTATTCATACAACACATAATGCAGCGACCTACACCATCTTAACACCGAGGCCCGGAGATGTAGTCCCTCCTGGATGAACTCCGATATCAACTCTTGTGTCTTCGTGCATGATGTTAATTTCTTCTCTCTTTTTTCGCTTATGTCTTTAAAGTTTCTTGTTTAAAGCTACAATTTTCACATGTTAATTCTTTTATGCATCTCAAACAAAATATTTTGGATCAAGTGGTATCGGAGCAGGTATTCTTGCTGATTGGATTGCAGGCGTGAACATTGAACGTTTGTTGAGTTGAGCCATGGAGAACGTGAAGGACATGTATGAAACCATGCTCAGGGTGTCCGAGAAAGCGGACATGCTGTGCGAGGCTTACGAAAAAAAAGCAGCAGAGAACGAAGAATTGAAGACCCTCCTACACAAAGAGAAGGAGGACAAACAACAGTTGCAAGCCATAACAGAAGCGTGGGAAGATTGGAAGCGCAACAATGAAATTCTGCAAGAAGATCATGATGCCTTGAAGGCGTTTCTACATGAAGAGAAAGAGGAGAAGCAGCAGTTGCAGCTTTAGTTGCAAGCCAAGACAGAGGTGTGGGAAGATTTGAAACGCAACAACGAAACTATTCAGAGAGATCATGATGCCTTAAAAGCATTCCTACATAAAGAGAAGGAGGATATGTAGCAGATGCAGCTTCAGCTACAAGCCGTGTCAGAGGCAGTGACAGAAGTGAAGCGCAACGAGGGCTTACAACAGCTTTCTTCATCTGTTTCACAATCAACACCTAAGGTAAACAGTGTTGATTTTTCTTCAGTTTCTTCACATGATATAATTTCAGTTGGAAGTGTGGAGATACCCATCACAGGTACCGGCATGAGGCTCCTCACTAAAATGGGGAACAGAGGAGGAGGACTTGGCATTCGTGACCAAGGCATAACCGAACCATTGGAGGTTGTGCAACGACCTCGTTATGCAGGTTTGGGGTACACTGGCGAAGGATGTTCGAAGGACATCAAGGGCAAACAGATACTGATGAACTCTCCAAGGAAGAGGAATGATAGGGACACTTCGCCATCGTTCCACGGTAGTGCTCGTTGCAGTGAAGCAACCAAGGTGAGCTCCCATCATCATGATGGCACCAGAGACCACCACAGAACGTATACTAAGTCTCATTATTCCAGAGTGCATTTTGACTATAAGAATGTTGATAACCACGGTCGTAAAATATGGCATCGTAAAGCTTGTTATTTTTGTGGTTTAAATAACCATGTGATTTCTGAGTGCTGGAAGAGGATGGTAGCACAAAGGAGGAAGAGGCATGAAAATCCTTCTCCCCAACATGAAAGGAAATTAGTTAAGTAGGTTTGGAGGAAAAAGAACTTTTGCACCCATTGCGACCGAAGTGGCCACCAAAGAGCCACATGCTGGAAACTTCATCCAGAGAAGCGTCGTAAAGCCAAAGAGCCCATGCATACACCAGTTGAAAGAGCTGATCGACAAGCAAGTTCGCCACAGGGAAATGATCCACTCATTTTAATAAATGAGAAGTGGTTCTTCTATATTGTTTTTTCTAGATATGTTAAGCTTTTCATGGCCATTCTTGTAAGTCATTTGTCGCATTTTTATTATGAAAGTGATGATGTGTTTCCATCACTCGTTTAAGCGACCATGATATTTTTTTTGGCCTTGTTTTATGAGTTGTGTGTTAGATCTCTTTCATGTAAAAGTGATGATATGTTACCATCACTTTGAGACGTGACGATTATGTTTTTGGTCATGTTCTATGAGTCATCTGATGCATTTCTTTCATGTAAAAGTGATGAGGATTTTTGCCATGACTTCGAAATGCGATTAGACAAGTTTATTTACGTAATTTGTTGGTATGATTTCCATTTTCTTTAAAAAACTTGACCACTTAGAGTGTTCTTTATAAACTCGTAGTAAGTATATGGAAATATACGGGTCATTGTTGGTCTCATTGAGAATGTAATGTTCATTTCACCGGCTTTAGGCGGGATTGGCATTCGATTAGAAGGACAAAGATCCAGAAGGACAAAGGAGTGTTTAAGGGATGCACATTTTTAGACATCTCCATTTCAGCAGTTGCAAGTGTTGGCTTTGCATCTCGATTCCGAAGTACGTGAGGTAAAGGAGTCTTCAAGGGATGTGCCTTTTCAGACATCGCATTGCAGCAGTTGTAGATGGTGGCTTTTGCATCTCGATTCCGAAGTACGTGAGGTGAAGGAGTCTTCAAGGGATGTGCCTTTTCAAACATCAGTTTGCATACAGTTGATGATATGTAAAGCTTGATGCTTTTGGAGGACCAAAAGCTCCTCAGTGGGGAGGATTGATCCAGGTGGACTAAACAGGTACAGGTACAAGTGGCCTGAGTAAAAGGCTCAAAAATCAAAATGTTTGGATTGTTATCAAACTAGCTTCATGTTGTAGACCTCGTCTTTCTGAATCCAACGGCGCAGACGGAACTCAATTCCGAGTCCGTATGAAGAAGTTATAAGCGGTCAAAGTTCCAGGTTGACTTGGTGACTGGACAACCTTAAAGAGGACACAAATTCGAATTTTTCTGGCCACCGGATTCCGGCAAGCTCAGGCCAAATTCCGGGCGAAATTGTGGCCTGGTTAAAATGACTCCTACGGTCAAATTTCGGATTTTTCAAAATGTCCGTTTTGTTTTATATTAAACAAAAATTATTTAAAAAAAGGGGTCGCAGGCCACCACCCCCGCCACCCCACTCAACCAATGGTCAACATATTAACAAAATATATGTTTATGGGCCGGCGTGCCATGACCCCTGCCAGACCCCACGGAGCTCCCCACCATAACACGTAAGTTTGTTAAAACAAATATATATATATTATATGTTAAAACCGTGGTAACGTCCATGTAAGGGCGATGGTTGGGGGCGGGCCGCCCAATGCGGGTCTGGCCCCCCAGAAAACAATATAATATTGTTTATTACAAAAATGAATGTGGATTTTGTGCAGGAGGCAGGATTTTACCACTCGACCTCCATCAACCGATTCCCATTTTTTACCATTCGACCAACAGATTCTTTGTTGGTAATTCCGCCAGCAGTTTTTATTTAAACTCGTCTTTTCACAGTGCGCCCAAGCCATGGAGGAGCGGAGCACGCACGCGGTTCGAGTTTAATATTTTTTAATTGCAGACCAGTGCACCCAGGGAATGGAGCAGTGCGCACGGATTTCCAGATTTATTATTTTTTAATTGCAGGTGCAGTGGAACCATGAGCGCAGAAAGAGGCAGGTGGAACCTCGATTGAGGCCAATTTTCAAGAGGGAAAAATTTCGACCTTGTCCAAATGGGACAAATTTTATGTCGTTTCAGCACTACTCAGCGCCACGAGTCTGATGGCGTACTCAGTTTCTGCATCTGAGTTTTTTATTTTCCAGCCACTTTTGGAAGTGGACTATGCCAGTGTCAGATTTTCACATGTGAGCAGTCGTTTTCCACTTTCTCAACGCCACAATATTGATGGTGTTTTCAGATTCTGCCGCAAAGCAGCTCAGCCTTCAGCAAATGGCAGCATGAGGTATATGATGTGGATTCCATGTACTTCTTCATTTATTTCTCTTTGAGATGCATTATGTCTTGCAGACCCTGGTTGATACATGAGTTGTGGGATCTTGCTTTGTGTTTTTATTGATGTACTTTCAGCTATGGATTTGTGTCATGTATGAGCCCCTTTTAAGCCACATTGGCGGGATGCTCTTATTTTCTATGTGTATTTTGAGATCCCTTGTTGCCAGGATTGGCGGGATACTCTTATTTGCTACATGTCATCTATGGTCATACTGATAGGAGTCTTTCTTTATGTATGAGAGTTCTGCAGTAGAACATCTCTTAAAGAAGTCAGGCCACTCCTGCGTGAGGGCAATTTTTCCTTGTATGTCATAGTGAAACACATCCATGTACATCTCTTCTTACAGCACATAATGCAGCGGCCTACACCATCTTGACACCGAGGCCCAGAGATGTAGTCCCTCCTGGACGAACTCCGTCATCGAAGCAACGATGTTCTTATGATTGCTGATCTTGTTCATTTATGTTCCTCTTATTTACAGCTACAGTTGTTCATTTAAGTTCTTTAACATCTTTAATTAAATGCAATTATATTTATCAGCCGAATTAAAAGGTCTTGGTTAAGGGTATCAATATTTTACCCTGGATCAAGTGGTATCAGAGCAGGTATTCTTGCTGATTGGATTGCAGGCGTGAACAGTGAACGTTTTCGAAGTTGAGCCATGGAGAGTGTCAAGGGCATGTATGAAACCATGCTCAGGGTGTCCGAGAAAGCGGACATACTGTACGAGGCTTATGAAAAACAAGCAACAGAGAACGAAGAATTGAAGACCCTCCTACACAAAAAGGAGGAGGAGAAAAAACAGTTGCAGCTTCAGTTGCAAACCACAAAAGAAGCGTGGGAAGATTGGAAGCGCACATTGAAATTCTGCAAGCAGATCATGATGCCTTGAAGGAATTCCTACATGAAGAGAAGGAGGAGAAGCAGCAGTCGCAGCTTCAGTTGCAAGCCACGACAGAGGCGTGGGAAGATTTGAAACGCAACAACGAAACTCTTCAGAGGGATCATGATGCCTTAAAAGCATTCCTACATAAAGAGAAGGAGGAGATGCAGCAGATGCAGCTTCAGCTACAAGCCATGTTAGAGGCATTGACAGAAGTGAAGCGCGACGAAGCTTACAACAGCTTTCTTCATCTGTTTCGCAATCAACACCTAAGGTAAACAGTGTTGATTTTTCTTCAGTTTCTTCACATGATGTTATTTCAGTTGGAAGTGTAGAGATACCCATCGCAAGTACCGGTATGAGACTCCTCAAGAAAATGGGTTACAAAGGAGGAGGACTTGGCATTCGTGGCCAAGGCATCACCGAACCATTGGAGGTTGTGCAACGACCTCGTTATGCAGGTTTGGGGTACATTGACGAAGGATGTTCGAAGGACATCAAGGGCAAACAGATAATGATGAGCTCTCCAAGGAAGAGGAATGATAGGGACACTTCGCCATCATTCCACGGCAGTGCACATTGCAGTGAAGGAACCGAGGCGAGCTCCCATCATCATGATCGCACCAGGGACCACCCTAGAAGGTATATTAAGTCTCATTATTCCAGAGTGCATTTTGATTACAAGAATGTCGATAATCATGGTCGTAAAATATGGCATCGTAGAACTTGTTTATTTTGTGGTTTAAATAACCATGTGATTTCTAAGTGCTGGAAGAGGATGGCAGTGCAAAGGAGGAAGAGGCACGAAAAGCCTTCTCCCCAACAGGAAAAGAAATCAGTTAAGCAGGTTTGGAGGAAAAAGAACTTTTGCACCCATTGCGACCGAAGTGGCCACCAAAGAGCCACATGTTGGAAACTTCATCCAAAGCAGCGCCATAAAGACAAAGCACCCGTGCATACACCAGTCGAAAGAGCTGATCGAAAAGCAAGTTCGCCACAGGGAAATGATCCACTTGTTTTAATAAATGAGCAGTGGTTCTTATAGATTGTTTTTTCTAGATATGTTAAGCTTGTTATGGCCATGTTGTAAGTCATTTGTCGCATTTTTATTATGAAAGTGATGATGTGTTTCTATCACTCGTTTAAGCGACCATGATATTGTTTTTAGCCTTGTTTTATAAGTCGTATGTTGGATCCTTTTCATGTAAAAAGTGATGATGTGTTGCCATCACTTTGAGATGCGATGATTATGTTTTGGTCATGTTGTATGTGTCGTCTGATGCATTTCTTTCATGTAAAAGTGATGAGGAGTTTTTCCATCACTTCGAAATGTGACGTTGAGGTCTGGTCTGTAATTTGTTGAGGTATGATTTCCATTTTTCTGTAAACTTGACCACCGAGTGCATGTTATAAACTAGTGGCAAGTATGGAAATATCTGGGTCATTGTTGGTCTCATTGAGAATGTAATGTTCATTGCAGCTTTAGGCAGGTGTTGGCATTCTGATTCCGAAGGACAAAAGAGAAGGAGTGTTTAAGGGATGCGCATTTTTAGACATCTCCATTTCAGCAGTTGCAAGTGTTGGCTTTGCATCTCGATTCCGAAGTACGTGAGGTAAAGGAGTCTTCAAGGGATGTGCCTTTTCAGACATCGCATTGCAGGAGTTGTAGATGGTGGCTTTTGCATCTCGATTCCGAAGCACGTGAGGCGAAGGAGTCTTCAAGGGATGTGCCTTTTCAAACATCAGTTTGCATACAGTTGATGATATGTAAAGCTTGATGCTTTTGGAGGACCAAAAGCTCCTCAGTGGGGAGGATTGATCCAGGTGGACTAAACAGGTACAGGTACAAGTGGCCTGAGTAAAAGGCTCAAAAATCAAAGTGTTCGGATTGTTATCAAACTAGCTTCATGTTGTAGACCTCGTCTTTCTGAATCCAACGGCGCAGATGGAACTCAATTCCGAGTCTGTATGAAGAAGTTATAAGCGGTCAAAGTTCCAGGTTGACTTGGTGACTGGACAGCCTTAAAGAGGACACAAATTCGAAGTTTTCTGGCCACCGGATTCCGGCAAGATCAGGCCAGATTCCGGGCGAAATTGTGGCCTGGTTAAAATGACTCCTACGGTCAAAATCAGATTTTTCAAAAATACACAGTTTGTTTTATATAAACAAAAATATATTAAAAAGGGTGGCGGAGCCACCACCCCATCTCCCCCACTCAACCATTATAGTCAACTTATTAACAAAATATATGTTTATGGGGTACAGCGAACGCAGGCATCGGACCCCATAGAGCTCCCCACCATAACACGTAAGTTTGTTAAACAATATATATATATATATATATATATATTATATTAACTTGAGTAGTATCCATGTAGGGGCGATGGTTGGGGGGCGGGCCGCCCGATGCGGGTCGGCTGACTCATTAATGTGTGTTTATTACAAAAACGAATGCGGATTTTGTGCGGGAGGCGGGATTTGCCTCGACCTGTCAGCGTTCCCATTTTTGCCATTCGACCAACAGATTCTTTGTTGGTAATTCCGCCAGCAGTTTTTATTTAAACTCGTCTTTTCACAGTGCGCCCAAGCCATGGAGGAGCGGAGCACGCACGCGGTTCGAGTTTAATATTTTTTAATTGCAGACCAGTGCGCCCAGGGAATGGAGCAGCGCGCACGGATTTCCAGATTTATTATTTTTTAATTGCAGGTGCAGTGGAACTATGAGCCCAGAAAGAGGCAGGCGGAACCTCGATTGAGGCCAATTTTCAAGAGGGCGAAATTTCGACTTTGTCCAAATGGGACAAATTTTATGTCATTTCAGCACTACTCAGCGCCACGAGTCTGATGGCGTACTCAGTTTCTGCATCTGAGTTTTTTATTTTCCAACCACTTTTGGAAGTGGACTATGCCAGTGTCATATTTTCACATGTGAGCAGTCGTTTTCCACTTTCTCGACGCCACAAGATTGATGGTGTTTTCAGATTCTGCCGCAAAGTAGCTTAGCCTTCAGAAAATGGCAGCATGAGGTATATGACGTGGATTCCATGTACTTCTTCATTTATTTCTCTTTGAGATGCATTGTGTCTTGCAGATCCCGGTTGATACATGAGTTGTGGGATCTTGCTTTGTGTTTTTATTGATGTACTTTCATATATGGATTTGTGTCATGTATGAGCCCCTTTTAAGCCACATTGGCGGGATGCTCTTATTTTCTATGTGTATTTTGAGATCCCTTGTTGCCAGGATTGGAGGGATACTCTTATTTGCTACATGTCAGCTATGGTCATACTGATAGGATTCTTTCTTTATGTATGAGAGTTCTGTAGTAGAACATCTCTTAAAGAAGTCAAGACACTCCTGCGTGAGGGAAAATTTTCCTTGTATGTCATAGGGAAACACATCCATGTACATCTCTTCTTACAGCACACAATGCAGCGGCCTACACCATCTTGACACCGAGGCCCGGAGATGTAGTCCCTCCTATACGAACTCCGTCATCAAACGACGTGTTCTTATGATTGCTGATCTTGTTCATTTATGTTCCTCTTATTTACAGCTACAGTTGTTCATTTAAGTTCTTTAACGTCTTTAATTAAATGCAATTCTATTTATCAGCCGAATTAAAAGGTCTTGGTTAAGGGTATCAAGATTTTACCCTGGATCACTCTTATGTGCACACTGATCATCATTCAATTACACCCCTACAGAGATGTAAAAATAGATGCTTTTGAACCTTGGAGAGCTCCTTTGGTGTTTCATGGGGATATATGCTTGATCTAAGCATATTTCTTTAGACAATGAAAAACCTTCTCTTCTTGAAGTTTGAATCTTTGTTGAACTTCTTCTGAAATGAGAAAAAGCGACCTCTTAGTGGTATGCGACCTATGGATAGACCAAGGCTTGTTTTGCAGAATAGGAAATAATTCATGGTTGACTAGTACTAGACAGAGGCTTTTTGGCCTAGGATATCTTTAGCCAAGGAAAAACTCCCTAAACACCACTATCTAACTTAGGAACAATTTCACAGATTCTGAGTGTTTTCTTAGGCATGATTAGATTGTCATATGACAATATGATCAAGGATAGAGTAGCAGACACTTTGTCAACCTTTGGATAGTGAATGGCATGAGAAACAAGGGAAAATGATAGCAGATAATCATAGCTATGACAGCTATAGATAAGGAGACTTTGTAGAAGTGAGATAGGTCTTTAAAACTGGAGTTTTTTCTCATCATAGACTGACAGGAAGGGGTAGGAGGACAAAAATTGTTTTTGGGGTGTTTTCTAGATGAAAAATTGACAGTTTGAGATTAGCTTCTAGGAAACTCAGCTAAGGAAACTAGTCATCAACAACAGGTAAAAAATATTGATGACTAACATCACAGATCTGAAAAGGTATAAAACTATATCTGAGAGAACCTCTTAGTCGTGATAGGCTAAGGTATTCATTTTTCGTAAATAATCTATCCCAGCCCGAAAAAGGGGTAAAAGTATACTGGGTAGATATCATTTCGCGGCCTTTAACAAGTTCAAAACAACAAGAGTCTCAAAAAAATGTTCATTTTTCGAGAGTCAAAAAAGAGCTAAAAGATGACTCCAGGGGGTGAATTTTTAGTGTTTTTATCGAGTACGAAATAGTATAAAATACAATTCGTTACTTCATCGTCATCATGTTGAGGACCTGTTGCTGCACTAAAAACACACATAAAACCAATTTTTTGAGATAGGATAGAAAAATAATCAAAAAATATGCTCAAAAACCTAATTAGGGTTCTGAAAAGTTTATAAAATGCCAAAAATAGTAAAAAGAAATTACTTTTCACTTTTACCTCTTGTGAGCACTTTTTAACCCTTTTTCACTGTGATTTTACGGAGTTGACAGTGGACAATCCAGAAGGCCAATTATGAATTCATCTTTTCCATGTAAGAACTCATATCCTTGCCTGCATTTTGATGATCAGCACGGGTTTTGGGCATGGACTCGCGCCAACTTGCCTTGAATCCAAATGGGGGCACGCCAAAAGTGGCCACGAATTTTAGCTTGTAAATTCAAACAATTAGCCCATTTTAAACACTCAAATAGAAAATAATTTGACTAATGACAACCACATTGTTGTTTTTTTAGGTGTGAAAGAGAAAAATGGTGTTTGAATGGAAGGAAAGAGAACATAGTGAATAAGATGAGCAAGCCTTGGGCAAAGTAATATGCATGGGCATTCTCGGGGACTGTGGGCTTAAAAAATTCTTTATGGCACCATGTCTCCGAGCTCAACCGAAGCTATTACAGTACTTGATCAGTGTAGGGACATTGATCAGGAAAGATTCATAATCCATGATAAAGAACTATAGATTGAGGTCTCGGATGTTTACTTCATAACTGGATTGTCACGGAGTGGGGCAGTACCAATACAGACAGGTACCCAGCCCACAATGGAAAACATGAGCATGGTCATCGATAGAGTGTGCCGAGGGGCAAGGAAAGGATCCAAAAGTGGGAAGGTGGATATCCAAACCATTCTTGATTTGGCACTAAAATTAGTGCTACACACCATCACATGAGTTGTTGGATCTCAAGCTCTGCATGACGCCACAAAAGCACAACTAATTCTTGCAGTAGATTTTATGGCACCAACTCTCTACAACTAGGCAGAGGTGGTAACGATCAATATGAAATTCCAATTGACAAAATTCAAGAACAGTAAGCTGAAACAATTCAACTATGGGTCCATCTTGGTACCATTCATCTTGGAATGGTTACCAATCTTCCAACGTTAGGAAGTGATAGTTCCTACACCACCAGCCCAAGAGCCAAGGATGGTCTGTTGGGTGGCTTTGATGCAAATATCATGAGGCGGTCAACAAATGTCCTAGAGACCAGAGTTCTTTGAGTGGCTCCGTCGACAGCTATTTTTCATGGAGGACTGGCCCTATTTTGGCACTGACTTTACCGGTGATGCGAATCTCCCACTCCCAGCAGGAGAGGATTGGGATGAATCATTGGGTAAGCTCATTTTTTATTTTGATGAGTATTATGATTTTTTTATTATTATTATGTATGCTTTGATGTTAATCCATGTATTTGTATATGTCGGCCCAGAAATACCTGCAAGAATGTCCCCAATAGCATGGAGAATTCCTCGTGATTTTTATGTGGCCCCTCATGGTGAGGGAAGCAAGGAGGAGGAAATCATACACAACCTAGAGGGACTCTCTAGTGGAATCCCTAAATATGCAAGAATTGATGATGTTCCTCGCGCGTACCAGAGACACACTGCAGGGGTGTCAAATTGTGTTCACCACTTATTGAGGTGGCTTGTACGGGCAATGACATGCTATCATGAGAATCACACCGACTAGACACATAGGCTTTTATTTCTACATATTTTTTGAGAGACATGATGTCTCAGGATGTAACCAAAACATACATATTTTTTTGAACTTATGATGCACATGGATGCAAACAATCGATATATATATGTGTGTGTGTGTGTGTGTGTGTGTGTGTCTATTTTCCTGTATGAATCTTATCATGTGATGATGATGTTTTACAAATTACACAAATGTCTATCTAACACAATATTGGCTACTATATCAGTTAACGCATTCATTCGTCTAGGAATATGTTGATATGTAATGTAATCAAAATGTCTTTCTAGTAAATGAACACGTAAGTACAACCTTAATATTTGAGGATTTATAATAGAATAATTCCCATTAATTTGAAGAACAACAAGCTGAGAATCTAGGTTAACAATCAATGCACGAATGTCAAGAGAAATGGCCTCGGTTAAGAGTTCAATGACAGCACTATATTCAATGACATTGTTTGTGGTTCATCCTAGACAAATACCTTGAAGGTATATCAACTCCCCATTAGGATTATAAATCACCCAAGCTGCAGAACACAGATTTCGGGTACTGCGGGAGGCACCATCCGTGAATCCGACATAAGGAGTAACAAACATCTGCACAATAAGAAATGATACGATAAGCAGGTAAACCGCTCGCAAAGCACACCAAGACAAAAATGTACAAAAATGAAAAAACACCTATGTACAAAAGAAAAATGCATGAAAGACTCATGCATAGTATTTTTTGAGATACAACCCATTTCTGGGTTGATCCAGGAGATAACCTTCATAATCAATTAGCTCATAAGCCCCGTTCTCCAAAACAAGCTTAACCATGTAGGGCCCATGCCACATGGGTTGAAATTTTCCCGACCCTAGCTTATCGTGAGCTTGGTCGTACAAGAGGACGAAGTCTCCTTCTATAAAGGAATGAGGGGAAACTGACTGGTCAAAATGAGCTTTGACCCTCTTTTTCTGCGCTTTTATGACAAGAGCAGCAAAGCGGCGAGTTTCATAAAGCCTCTCTAAATATAGAAGACACCCTTCTTTTGGTGAAGTATTAGGCAACAATTAAAAAACTATCTTGAGAGAAGGGATTTCATTCAATCATAAAGTAAGCTTCCAAACCATAGACAAGCTAGAATGGAGTGAATCCGCTCGCATCCTTCACTAAGGTTTGGTAAGTCCAGAGAGATGAAAACAAAATGAGATGCTAGTTTGACTTGTGCATCTCAATCATACATTGAAGCATAGTGACAAGAACCTTGTTCATGGCTTCAACCTGGCCATTGGCCTGAGAGTAGTACGACGTTGAGTTGTCGTGATGTAGGCCCAACTTAGAAGTCAACTCATTCACCATGTAATGATGAAAATGAGAACCATGATTGGTAAAAATGGCTTGAGGGATATGAAACCTAGTAATGACATGATTGAACAGAAATGACTACGATAATATAAGCATGCCCCCCAGCCAAGTGAGGGTTACACGTCATAAAATTGATGCCCCACTTCGCAAAAGGCCAACGGTAGTGACAGGATGAAGATGGGTGGGTGGCGCGCGCATCTTGCGTCGATAAATCTGGCAAGTGTGACACATATGGACTGCAATAATGCAATCTTTAAAGATGGTGGGCTAGAAATTGGCATCACAAAGAATTTTTTGTGCAGTAGCATATCCAGACATGTGACCACCATAGGTGCTAGACTGGCAATCATTAAGGACCTTTTCAGCCTCCTCGAGAGTCAAACACCGATAGAGAATAGAATCAGCTCTGATGCGGTAGAGAGTATCTCTGACTATGCGATAAGGTTGTGAATGATGGCGGATGCGTCGACGAGCATCCTTCATCAACTCAAATCGAAAGGTGGAAGTCTGAAGATATATGATGATATCACTATACCAAGGATAGAGGGTGATAATGAGAAAAAGTGTGTTGTCTGAAATGCATTCCTCAGAACTAGATGGAGCAGAATCAGAAGGGAGAGAGAAAATCAAATTAACAAAAACCAATGATTTCTTTGATTTGGTGGTAGTAAACTCCAAATCGAAATCTTGGAGGATAACAATACACTTTGAGTATTTTCCCCCTAGCAATTGATGAGTCAATATGTAAGTCATGGGGTTGCAATCAGAAATGACGGTCACTGTGTGCAACATAATATAGTGACAAAAACGTTGAACATATTGAACAACAGGCAACACCAACTTCACAACATGTGCATAACACGTTTCGGTATCGAGAATATTTCGAATCAAATAGTAAATGATGTGCTCGTCACCATCATCATCGTCTTGCACCAGAACCATGGCAATAGTGCTAAACGCGGCAGCCAAATAGAGGGAGTAATTGCGATGATAATTGGGAGGATGCAACAAAGGAGCATTGAACAGAGACATCTTCAGTGCATCGAAGGATTTTTGGGTGATCTCATCCCAGAGGAATGGGATGCCTTGCTTAAGTAATCGTGTAAATCCTTTGGCCACTTCAACATAGTTCCGTATAAAATGAAGCAGGAAATTAACTTTCCCTTGCAGACTCTGTAGCTATTGTAAGGACGAATGAGAGGGGAGATTAACAATAGCTTCAACTTTGAGGGGATCGAGACGAATTCCGTCTTTAGAGACAATAAACCCTAAGAACCTACCGGAGTCAATGCAAAAAATTCACTTATGTGGATTGAGCTAAACGTTATAGCATCGACAACAAAGACATATTTGACGGGGATGATCAAGGTGGTCTTTACACTTAGCCAAATGAGCCGGAAGGTCATCTAGGTAAGGTTGAACAATGTGTTTGATATCATGGAAAGCATATGACATTGCTCGCTGAAATGTAGCCCCATCATTTTTAAGACCAAAAGGGAGCTTCTTATAGGAAAAATTACCCCAAGGATAGATAAAGGCGGTCTTTTGTTGATCGGACAGAAGAATATTAATCTTGTTGTACCCAAAAAACCCATCCATAAGGGAAACAATCTCACTCCCAGCACAGTCATCAATGATTTGATCAATAAAAGGAGTGGGATAATTATTCTTAGGGCAAGCATGGTTGATATCATGGTAATCTACACAGACCTGAATAGTACATTTTTCCTATCCACCGGAACAATATTAGAAACCCATTCTTTCAAGGGAATAAGATAAATAAAACCAGCTCTAAGAAGTTTTTCAACTTCTCCTTTAATGGAGGCCGCCTCTCTAGGGTGCACAGGATGAAGACGCTGGCAAACAGGATTTTCACAAGGATAAGTAGGAATCTCATGCACCACTATACTCAGATCGATGCCAGGCATTTCTTGGTAAGACCAAGTGAAAATTTCACGAAACTCATGGAAGAGACTAGTATAGACCTCGATATCATCAGGAGAACAGGCCACCCCAATGTGGATGTTCTCGACAACCCTTGGTTTAATGGAGATGTCGATAGGCATCATTTGTGTGATTTTTCCTAAGTTACCTTCTGCAAAGAATTTGTGTGTCAGGATGGGCATTTGAAGTGGATGAGAAGGAACCTAAGAAGCGAACCTCTTGAGACAAGTAGATATGGCCCCAAGACTAGGCATGAACAAGGAACAATGATGACTATTGTCCCAAGGATGATACTTAAGAGACATAGTTTCCACGATGGCCTCATCGATGGGAAATATCTCGTTTAAGGGATGAGGTGAATCCAAATCACCGAGGGAAGGGGATTCAGAATAAGTTTCAAGAGACATACTCAAAGGAGAATGATCAGAGGGTGAAGGATCCAAATTCGAAATACGTTTACAGTAATCAATCTCGATTGGACTTAACGACATCAACTCACCAAAAAAATCAATCTTCTCAGGTGAAGGGATGATCCATGGATTAGAAGACCTGGAGATCATGTTAACCTGAGCAGTGTTGGGTGGATGAAGAGGAAAAAGACCCATAAGGGTAGGATCTTTGAAAATATCTGGTCCTATGCTCTCATAAGGCATAGGAATACGATCTACATATGGAACGTTGCTCTTGTAAGATGAAGAAGTGAAAAAGGTCAAATGATCGACAGTGACGATCTTTCTTTTGTGAGGAAATCGAAAGAGAGTGGGCTGAACGCACAGCATGGCATGAGTCCAACTGTCACCGAGAAGAATATTATAATTTGGCTTGGTGTCAACGACTTCAACCTTGATGTTAACTATTTTCCCTTCTAGCGTAATAGGTAAACTAGCAAGAACACCGAGAGGGCGGGATTCCCTTCCATCAAAATCTTCTAAAGCGTTTGGAGATGAATTGAGAGCTGGAGAACCGATGGATTTCCAGCAGGCAGATGATATGACGCATGTAGATGCACGCTCATCCATGACCACTTGATGGATATTATTTCCATTAATCCCAACTTGAATGATCAGTGCAAGCTGGTGAGGGAGACATGGGACAAAATTTTCCAAATGGAAAGTGATAAGGCTTGAATCGGTGGGATCAACCCCATCGATGGCAGATAAAAAAGCATTCTGTTTAGATATACAACTCTGAAGTACTTCTAATGTAGACATAATAGATGGCGCCTGAGCTAAATCCTCAACAATATTGTAATGTTGAGCAGCACGAGCGTTAGGATTGTAAGAAGACTTACGGAGTACACCTTTGGAAGGTGGTCATACAATGGGCTTAGTACTAGGCCTTTCAATCTAAAGAGGGCCAGAAGTAGGTGGGGGAGGAGGACCATCAACGATTTCCTTCCCTGCTTCCCGACACGATTTAGTAGAATATTTCGGTTGAGTAGAAATAGAAATGGATGCAGGACCATTCATCATGAAAACCTGAGAGCCAAATGGGGCAGAGGAATGTCTCTCTACCAACTGAGTCTGTTGTGATGGAAATGGTTCTTTTAGAACATCCGAAGTGCCCTAGGTGGCTTTGAGAAATTGTCTCACCTCGGCCCGTCGGGGATAGTCCAGGGTGTAATGTTCTTCATCAAAAATCAAACAAGGGTACTTCGGTTTAGTTGTGAACCATCATCAGCATGAGATTTCTGAGAATATTTTTTCAGGGTATCGGCTTTGGCCTTACCTTTACCCTTCTTCTTACCCTTGGAAGTTTTATCCGCTGGATTGGATTGGATAGAATTCACTTCCGTGGTTTTACCAGAATTTGGAAGTGTCTGAGAAGAAGTATCATTGGAAGGAGTAAATTTTTTCTTCACAGGATTTGGAGAAAACTTTCGAGAATTCTGAGACATAGAACCTATGATACCGTTGATAGATGGTGTCGTCGGTGCTTTGGAAGTTCCGGGTCGAGGGGCATCAGGCAAGAGTTCGTACAATATAACAGACTGAGAGTACACAAGATCAAGGTACTGGGCACGAGAGATGGCTTGTTCCTCAGTAACGCATGCCCCCATAGCAATGTCGTTAGCAATCAAAGCAATGAAGGATGTAGTGAACCAATCAGTCAGAAGTTGATCAGGAATCTCAAACTTGATCAGACAACGACAACGCCTCCATTCCTGAATATGATCAGAGATATGAGTAGCTCGATCTTGTTTCAAGGATGTGAGGAGGTGTGTCCCAGTTTCATACACAACTGGTAACTGAAATTGCATGAGAAATTCCATGGCCAAAGAGTTGAAATATTGGAAGACACTGCGGGAGAGTTCAATGTACCACTTGGTAGTGGCACCAGTGAGAGTCCGTTGGAAAAGACGAAGTCAAATGGAATCGTCAACCCTAAAGTTAGAGGAATGCCAAAAGGTGGTATGTCATAACATGCGCTTGAGGGTCTTCCCTAAACTTGCCCTCAAATTTGGGACAATCACCAGGAATTTTGGTCGGAACTGGAGTCCAATATGGACGATGAAAGATAGGATCGTTTGTCAACTTCGATACATTGGGAAGTTCCAACGTAGAAAGGAAAGGTAATTGAGGATTTAAACGCATTGCAATTCATTGATAAATACTAGTATTAGGATTACACCCAGGTTGAGAGAAATTCTGCCCCCATATGTTTTTTCCCAGAGGATTCTATCCATAGGGGTTATAAACCTAATAGTTCTTCCCATACATGGGTTAAGGACCAGGATATTGATTCTGAGCATACCATTGAGGCCTTTTTCAAGAAACATATGGATTTTGTTGTGGAATGTAAGCAGTGCCTTGAGGTGCATTATACAACACTTGAGTTTGACCTTGAGGAAAATACACAGTGCCCTGAGGCACACTATATACTATCTGGGATTGACCTTGAGGAACATACACAGTGCCCTGAAGCGCACTGTATACTATCTGGGATTGACCTTGAGGAATGTAAGTAACACCTTGGGGTGCACTATATACCACCTGAGATTAACCTTGGGGAATTTAAGTAGCGCCTTGAGGCTGAACGAGTTTCCCCTAGGGTGCAGGTTGACCTAGATACTGTGGTTGGATAGGTTGTCCTTGCGGAGCAGGTTGGCCTGGATGCTGAGATCCAACGGATTTCCCTTGTGGAAAAGACTTTCCTGGTGGTTGGGATGGGCCAGTTTTCCCCTGAAGACCAAATTGATCCAACACAGGACCGTAGGGTTGTCCTTGTTGTACAAAATTTTGGCCTTGCTGAACGTAAGGTTGGTGATATTGCACAAATGTTTGTCCTTGTTGTGGACAGATTTCCCCCCCGGGAACATAGGATGCACCTTTTTGAACATGAGGTTGACCAGTAGGACCATAGGGTTGTCTGTTTTGGACTCAAGGTTGTCCCTATAAGTTTTTTCCTTACAAAACATAAGGTTGTCCTTGTGGACCAGAGGGTTGTCCCTGTTGGTAGGTGAACTGATTAGGATCAATTGGAGGCAAATAGACAGGATTTCCATACTCATAGAAATGATGAGGAGGATTAATAGAAGTTTGCAACTGCTGAGAACCCTAAGGAGAGGAATTCTTCTCATCGAACATCAAACCTCCAGGAACAGAAGTAGAAGCCATAGGCGCACTACTAGCAGGTTGGATTCCTGAAATGTGAGGTTGTGATCCACTCAAAGTTGGTCTAACAGGTATGTGGGACTGATAAAAATGGACCTACGAACAGCAGAAGACGTTGTTGATGACTGAGTCATATTAACAGCCGGTGCAGATGAAGCCATAAAGACAGTGGGACAGACAAGAACAAAGGTTACAATCATCATTGTCATGGGAGTCGAGGGTGATTCCCTCGGTATCGAGATAGATAAGCCCCCAGAGGAAGTCTATGTATCAGACCATATCGGCTTCTGATACAATGATGAAACACAAGAAATGATCTAAACCAAATTATGATAACCGCGCGGGAGATATACCGGTTGTGAAGAAGGTTGACTTGAGACATAAGGAAAATTCTCCGGAGGGAGCTGATGATCTTCTGTAGAAATGTAAAGCTCTTCACTACTAACGGGACTCGAAGATTCCATGCCAGATGAAGCCATTTTATCATCGAAAAGGTGATGAGCAGTGGCAAGTAAAGTAGTGGAAATTAAAGATGGTTTTGAAGTAAGAGGAGGGAACTCTTCCTCGTTCCCAAAACCAGACCAAGTGTCTTGAGGTTTCCAATTGATATCAAATGGCTCTTTAAGAGGAGATCGAGTAGCGAGAGGTAATATACTCGGAAGGATAGACTGCCAGAAATCGATATACCTAATGGGTTGAGATGCTCCCAAAGAAACTTCAGGAGAAGGATCGCCACTAGGAGGTAACGAAGAGGACGAATAAACTGGTGGTTCTACCACCGTGATGTTATCTCAAAACAGGAGGGAACCGAGATAGACAATTCAAGGTTTCAAGATCAAACACTAAGGAATTACTTAAGAACAAGCTAAGAAAATATCTTTAAGGGGCATGTGATCATAATCAATTGATTTTATGACATTAAAATGAAGCTCTGCTATTTCATGTTTTAAGAGTCAAGAAAAAGGCAAGAGGTGACTCTAGTCACTTTCAGGTTGAACGAGCGTGAAAGGACAAGTGCTCGATGATATTTTCAATGTTATAGAGTCACGACAAGACCAAAATGACTACTCAGGGAATCTAAGCAAGAGGGTGTACCAAGTTTCTGTGAACTGCAATATACAAATTGGTGATGAAATGAAAGACAAATGACCAAGGACTTGACGTATGTGCATGCAGTCTCCCCAAATGTTGTGTTCGGTGTATCACAGTTACAGGGCGAGAGACTCGGCTTCCTATGGATAAAGGATTTCAACCTATGAGGGTCTCCCTTTATATACATGACGGTACAGGGAACACAATTCTGTGCTAGCATTGTCTAATGCCAAATGGCGAACGAAAACTACTAGGTTAAACGACGCCAGAACACATCACTAGCCTAGACCTCTAAAATATGTGCTTTAGGTTTCAATGCTTCCTTAGGTTGATTGAATTCATTTTAAATTTTATCTTGAAATAATGTTGTGATTTCAAGGCCTTACTGAATGTGATCTTGAATTCTTAATGCACAACTACATGCAAAAGAAAATTATTCAATGAATGCTAGCTAAGAGAAGGATAGTAGTTCATAACAAAGTAGCGATTAATTGAATCGCAAGAGGAATTTCACTAATGCATCTAAGACAACCAATGAATAAAATGAAAAACTCTTTCGTGTTCACTGAAATCTACTAATGAAAAAGAACGTTTTTCATTTTCAAACTAAGAGAAAGAATGGAAATTTTGTCTTTTTAGATGAATGAGAAGAAAAATTCATCATTACACTAAAAAACAAAATGGACACAAATTTTGAGCAATTCGAACATAACGATTTAAAACAAAGAGATCAATCCAATTCAAACATCAAACACACTCAAAAACAAAGATGCACTTCTTCACGCAAAAGAGGGCTTTCGAATCGATTCAACGAGCAATGTAATATATTCTCAAGGTGATAGATGGAGAGCTAAATGAAAACAAAGGCGATCATTTAGCAAACCAATGACACATAGAACCAAAAGAAAAGCTAAAACAATCAGTCAACAAACTGAAATGATAGAGACCAAACTAACTCAAAATCAATTCAGAAGGCTCAGTAAGGCGAGAGCCAAAAAAGCAGCAGGAGACACCTAGAAACCCTAGGATGACAAACACCACTGATAAGATGAGGGACAAAAAGCTAAGAAGAACGAGACAAGAGAGTCAAAAAAATTCCAGTGGACCAATTGGAAGATGAAAATCCAACCCAGAGGCAAGGAAAACTGACAAAACTAAGGCAAAAAGTCTAAATTTAAACCTACAAGATTCGACACATCTGTTTAGCTATAATCTGTGCTAAATAGAGGTTGGTGCACGTGTGACAAAAGCAACATCCACCAATCGGCATGATTTTTCAAGCAAAAGTAGAGCTGAGCTAGAAAACCATGGAAAAAATAAAAAACCACTGAGTAGAGGTCAGATCTGACAATCTGGGATTGAACATGATGGCTGAAAATAGTCAGATAGGCTAAATAAAGAAGAAAAACAATGAAACGACCAAAGTCGACTCAACAAGCAAAACACTAGACGATCAATGAGAGATGACAAACACACTGATCCCCAATATGGTCGCCAACTTTTTGTTTAGGTAAATCCCCTCTGCAGACATAGGCGATCCCTCTAGCCATGGGGTGGGACTAGCAACAAGGGAACATGCTAATCCTTTGGATTCCTAGTTTATGAATGAAACTGAGTTGGTATAGATGACCTACCTTTGTTCCAATGCTCTTGTCATAGCTTGTGGTAGCGATATCTTGATCTTCATCTTCACACATCGTGGTTCTTCAACGGTAATATTCGTGTACCTGCACAAGGATCAGAGAACGATGACAACATACAAAAACATACTTGCATTCATAACTATTTAATTGGTCATGGAGAATCAAACTTATTGCATAGGATTAAACATATCAAACACAAAATGGGAACCAAAAAACCAATCATGTATTAATAAGTATATAGAAGAAGTTTACAACCAAAAGAGCCTTGAAGTTGTAGCCTCCTTCAACGGGTCTAGTCAAACACGTCTCAAGCATTCGTCAGGGATTAGACTTGGCGAAACAATGTGTCTAGACTCTCTCTCGACAATGGATTCTTATCTGCTTTACCCTCACACTAGCTATAGTAAGGATTGTTCAGCTAGTTGCAACTATGTGAGCAGGGTGTATTTATAGGAGAGGAGGAGGTGGTTTGGGATCCCTCTGAAGGTGGAAGGGAAGCCTTATCCTTTGGGGAGTTTCTCAAATGTAGGAAAAAAGAAGCCAAAGGAAGGACTTCGATATTATTCAGGTGAACAAACCATGATGACTCCGCTCACGAAGTGGTTGGGAATGGAAAATTTGCTTATATTTTTTAAAACTTTCTAAAAACAACTTGGTGAAGGCAGTCCACTTAGACAGAGTGCCAATGGGCATGAGGCCCAGTGTTAATTTTTTTATGGGCACGAGGCCATAACTGCGAACCAGCGCCGACCCAAAATAGTATGTTTTTGAGAGCCTACTTCAGGAATGATCAACAGAGGAAATTTTATTCTCATGGAAAGGGATGCAATGACACTTTTTGCAAGGTATGAAAATACACAGAAGTCACTGAAATGGTCCTCCAATGTTTCAGATGGGGATTGTAGGGACGATGACAAAATACTGTGTAACAACAGTATCAAGTAGCTAGGGGAGTAGGATATTATGTTTTGAAATTTTTGACCTAGGAAGGAGTTTTCTTGATCAAGGAAGAGCTCATGAAGAAATGAGTTAGGTTTTTGCAGCAACTATAGGGTCAAGTTGCAGATCAAATAGTAGTACCAAAGCTAGGAAATAAAAGTTGCAGTTTGAAGATGGTTGGTGCTTGATCAAAGAAGGACTTTTTGGGAGGTATGAATTGTTACTTGGAGGAGTACTTGGTCTAGGGTTTGGGTCTTTGTTGTTTCATTTGAAGAAGATTCTATAAGAAGATGATTTTTTCATGTTTTCCCCTTAGAGTGGTTTTTCCCTAGCTAAGAGCCTAATTTTTGTGTTCTCTGTTGTTATTATTTTTTTTCTTGATATTTGTTTGATGAAAATATCTAAATAAAGAATACACAAAGACTAAGTAAGTTCACAAGCAAATAATAAGGTTAAAGTAAAATTGGAATTAATAGTTGCCACATTGCATTTTCCAACATGGTATCAAAGCTAAGGTGAACAAGAAGGAAGTTGGAAGGATCATCTTTTGAACACAAAGAAGGGTAATCTTGTCAAGGAGAAGGAAAAAGGGAGAAGGGTCACTTCATCAATCCTTCATTGAAAAAGAATTTAGCTCTCATCAAAGGAAGGCCCATAGGAGGGGACTACAAGAAGATTGTTAATCTCACTTGAAAGAAGATTCATTTAAAAGCATGTTTGAAGGAAGAATCAAACGATATTGGTATCATTCATCTTGAATTTTGTTGTTGGATGAATCATGGGAAACATTTTTCAAGGAAATTATTGAAGTCTCTTCAAATATCTTGGAGGCATAAAGAAATTTGAAGACATCATCAAGGAAGAGAAGAATCTTGGCTATATAGTAAGTATCATATTATTATTTTAAATCTGAATCTGCAGGTTATATGGGTTCTTTCTGTAAGGAAAGAAATAAGCTCGTTGGAGGGTCAAGTTTCCTATCCTAGAGGAAAAGGATTGACCTGCACTTACAAAACACGAGGTAATGCAATATGTTACTAGTGAAATCACAGAACATAGCAATGCCTATAAGAATTTATGCATTTTTTAAAAGCATTGTAGTAGATGCCGATTAGCTACATGAGAGGTTGAAAAATCACGATGAAGATGTAATTTAAAAAAAATATTGCACCAACCCCACCCCCCACCCTCCTTTTCCAAACTTAATACAATAAGATCACTTTAAAAAAAAAAACCTACTTTATGTGACCCACTTTTATAAATAAGTGAGAGCCACTTTTACAATGTTACTTTTGCATGTGTTTTTTAAATAAAAAAACCCCCTTTTTTTTTTAAACCGGAAACTTGCCAAAATTATTTTAAGAAAAAGTAACATAACAAAAAGCTTTTTAAAAAAATAAGCTTGAGAAAGAGACTTAAACCCAATACCTCTATTCTCATAAAGTAACTTTACACCAAGTGAGCTAGTAAAAGGATTCTGTAATTGTTTGAAAGGAGGAAGGGGTTTTTTTTTTCTCTTCGATATGCGTGCTTTTTCTTGCAAAAAAAAGACAAAATTCCATTAAAAAAAAACAACAAACAAGACTTACGACAGAATTTTATATTTCATATTAGTCTTGCTAGCAACTATCCTTTTTTCCGCTATTTTTGATTTCCAGAGATTGCACAAAGATGTGGGGAAAGAGAATATGTAGTAGAAAAATCTTGTCTTCATGTTTCTGATTTGCTGATATTGCACACAGCGTAGAGAAAAGAGCATACACAGAGAAGAGGGTATAGATCCGGAAATAAAAAAATATAAACCGAAATAAAAAGAGGGGACTGAAATAAACAGAAGGATTAATAAATATAATTGCAAAAAGATAATTTATACCTCCAGATCTAAAATGACATAACTTAGGCAACAAGAAACCTTTTTGTATGAAACAAAAGGGGTTCCTCACTATAACAGATGCTACAGAAACAAAAAAGCAGTTCTATTAGCCCGAAAGTGGTCAGAAATAGTAGGTCTGGAAAATGACAGTCGCATGCAGTCAAACTGGCTTCGGATTTGGATCAAAAAAGGATGCGGACCTCAAAATGGCTCTGATAGAATGTAGGAATTTACAGGGTAAGTTCCTTAGATAAAAAACCAAATTTAACTACTCAAAAATAGATCACAAATCAATACACCAGTATTTGACGTGGTTAAAAATATCGAAGAGGGAAACAATCCATGGCCTGAGCCAATGTGGCCACTTTAGGAAATTTATTAATATAAAGAAAGAAAATTTACATAATCTTCTCTCATAAACGGTTACTGGAAAATGACCCTCCATGATGTTTAAATAGAGATCATGGACCAATCAGGTGTTAAGTCACGGATCAAGTGTCGGTAATACCAAGGAGAGAGCAAACCGTCGGTTCACTACATATCATAATCGTCAGATTATAAGTTACAAACGTACATTGTAAAGAAACACACTTACCTAAATTTACGCTATACCAAGTTATAATTAACTATTTCCTATATGTCAGAATATCCTAACATCCCCCTTAAGAAAAACTTGGGATAGGATTAAAGAATTTGAACCGACCTAATTTTTTGAGATCTTTCCATTGGAGTAGTTGGTTTCAACACTTTTAGCTTCAATTTTTTTTGAAAAAAAATGGAAAGTGCATGCTCAGTTATTCTTAACAGGACCAATTATTTCCAATGGCTATCCTACATGGTAAACTTACTTAGAAATAAAGGGATTTATAGAATAGCCACAAGACAAGAAACTAAACCTACCGATGGAGATAAAGCTAGTAAATGGGAAAATAAACAAGATAAAGCACGAGGGTTGATAGTAATGTCCATTGCTCAAGATATTAGATTTCATATCCAAGACATTGACTCCCCTGATGGAGCTATAAATAATCTAAATACTGTTTTTGGCATTAAAAAAGAAATTAGAGCCCACCAGCTTGAAAATGAGTTGCTTGCTTTAGACCCCAATAATTTCTCCTCTATTGAAGATTTTATGTCCAAATTCAAGACCCTTAGAATTCTTTTAGAAGGTTATAAGGTCAAAAAGGAAGATGGAAACCTTATTTATTCCATTCTTGCTAATATTTTCCCTACATACCCTGTATTTATTTCCACCTTCCATTCCACTAGAGAAGCCCTCATTTCTCAAGGAACAACCTACAAGCCCCCCTCTCTCGATGCCTTTTGCGATTCTTTGATAAGAGAATAAGAAAAATTATTACACCTTGGTCTTATTAATACTCAAAATTGTTCTAAGAAAGCCTTAGCAGCCCAACAACAACCATAACACAAGAATCCTAAGAAGAAAAATCCTAAAAAGAATGGTCCTAAACCAAACAAAGGTCTTAAGAAATTTCGGCCGCAAATTGAAAAAGAAACTCAACAAACTGATAAGTCAAATAAAAACAAAGGGAAGAAGAAAGATAGACATTACAACTTTTGTAATCATGATGGCCACGTAGAGTCAAAATTTTTTAAGAAGATGGAAGCCTTGGAAGTAGTAATGAAGAAGCACAACAACAATTTGGAGCACTCTTCAACTTCATCTTCGGGAATGGCACTTTATGCTTGTGGTTGTAAAGCATAAATATTTGGTTATGCTTTGAATGTATATTATTCTTCTCATTCTCATGAGTGGCTCATTAATTTTGGAGCCTCTTACTGCATGGCCAGAAATAAATCCATGTTTTATTCTTTAAATGATTGTAACACCAAAAATATTTATGTTGGTGATGATAGATCTCTTAGTGTTTTAGGGTCTGGAACCATTCATCTAAATAACGGTCAGTTTAATGATGTATTATGTGTTCCTACCTTGTCCTGCAACTTTCTATCTGCTTATTAGATAACTTATTCAGGTGAAGGGAAAACATTATAATTCTCACCTCATGGTGTTGTAATTAAGGACCTCAAAGATGCTAGAAATATTTTAGCTACTGGAATTGTTGATGATTGTATAAGTTTGAAAATTTTGGGTCATCATGTCTTCCCTCTGTTTTTGTTGCCCATAATGATGAAGTGAGAAAACTTTGGCATGAGCGATTTGGTTACTTAAACTATCGCTCTCTTCAAACTCTATGTAAATAAAGTATGGTGACAAGTCTTCCTATGGCATCTTGCCGAGATGGTGTTTGTTCCAGATGTATACTTAGAAAACATCATTAGGATAGTTTTGACAAACATGCCTATTGGCACGCTTCAACCCCTTTTCAGCTTGTGGACAATGATTTATGTGGTCCACTTCCGGTTGTTTATTTCTCTATTTGCAAGTACTTCTTAAATTTCATTGATGATTTTTCCAGACACACTTGGGTATACTTATTAAAACTCAAGAGTGAAGTTTTTAACATGTTCTTGGCATTTAAGGCCTTTGCTAAAAAAAAATCTGGACATCACATTCTTCAGTTAAGAATTGACAATGGAGGAGAATATGTTAACAAAAAATTATCCACTTTTTCACTGAGCATGGAATTCAATTGCAACATATTGTTCCATATACTCCAGAGAAAAATGGTGTAGCTGAAAGGAAGAATCGCACTCTAAAAGAAATGGCTAATTGTATGCTTCAATCTAAAGGACTTAGTCTTAATTTTTGGGCAGAAGCAATTAACTGTGCAAATTACATATTAAATCACACTCCTAATAAGGTTTTGAGGGATATAACTCCAGAAGAAGCCTGGAGCTCAATAAAATCAAATGTAAGTCACTTTCGTGTTTTTGAAAGTGAAGCTTGGGCCCATATTCCAGATGCGAAACATAAATCCTTAGAACCTAAGAGTGAAAATGAATTTTTGTTGGATATTATGAAGATGTCAAAGGCTATAGCCTTCTTCAACCAAAATCCAAAAATGTAATAATTAGACGAGATGTAAAATTTGATGAAAATATATCGACCTGCGAGCCTAGTTCGGCGGGTGTGCCACCTTGGGCCTGCGAGCCTGATTCATCATATGTGCCACCTCTCTCTATCTTTTCCATTTTGACAACATTCCTTCTAGTTCGGATGATGATAAGGAGCATGACAATCCTCCTCCACCTCCTCAAGATATCCTTCAACTCCACAACTTCCAATATGGGTCCGCTCTACTCGGGATGCGGTGGGTTCTCTTGGAGGTAACCCTGCAGATCAACATCGTACATGTTTTCAATTCAAAATAGCCTCTTCCTTATTGGCTCAAGTTCCAAAAAATCTTGATCCAGACACCTTTGAATAAGCTTTAGGTCATCTAGATTGGGATGAAGATATGAATGAAGAATATCGTTCCTTACTGGAAAACGATACTTGGGATCTTGTTCCTCTTCCAATCGGAAGAAAACTTTTCAGATGAAAAATTAGGGGAATTTTGAGGTCTAAAATGGCCATCCTAAGGAAAAAGTACAATCAAAATTCACTTTATGAGAACCAATCACATTTTAGGGGATGACATCACCCCTAATGGTTGAGGTGGCATTGCTTGAGTTAAAGGTACTTACTTGTCACATTCTCAATGGTGGATAAAAACTCATGGTTAACCATGGTAGTGGTTTAAGTACTTTTAAAATCATAAAATAAAGTACTCATAATAAAAGTCATTTCACACTTTTTGAATAAAATATTATTATTGTCATTTCATATTTTTTTGAAAGAAACAATGCATATCTCTACACAATCTTCATGTATTTACCCACTTTTCAATAAATATTATATTTGTATATTTTCAAATATTTATTTATAAATCAATTCAATTCAATATGTAATATAAAATTCATACATAAAACAATATATTATATTATATTATTTTTATATAATATATTAATTACATGTTATTATATAATTTAAATAATATAAATTTTAATTAATAGTAAATTCTATAATTAAGAATTTATGAATTTATATTTATATTTTATTAAGTTATTTGAGTACAAAGGACGAATGCATTAGTTGTGCAATGATAATGATTTTTTCTTGAAAATATCATTCTTATTTATAGTCACATCAATACAACTTTATTATTATTTTTATTTTGGTACAACTTTTGAATTGAATTTAACCATGGTTACATGGATTTTGGTGCAAAATGTGAATTTCAAATTCATAAATATTATTTTATTGGTTTAGGTATTATTTTATTATTTCCTTAGGAGGCCCATTTTAGACTTCAAAATTCCCTTAATGATAGGTTTACAAAACAAAGTTTGGACTAGATGGAAAAGTGGGTAAACATAAAGATCGTTTAGTTACTAAAGTATTTTCACAAGTTGAAGCCATTGAATATACTGAAACCTTCTCCCCTATTGCCAAAAATGAATTCTATTTGCCTTGTTCTTTCCCTTGTTGCCTCCTTTAAATGGGAATTCCATCAGATGGATGTTAAATCTATCTTCTTACATGGAGATTTGCATGAAGAAATATACATGGAACAACCCCCTGGCTTTATCCAAAATGACTCTAGCCTTGTTTGTCACCTTAGGAAGTCTCTCTATGGTCCCAAACAAGCTCCTCGGTCTTGGTATTCCAAAATGGATATCTTTCTCTTAGAAAATGGCTTTTCTAGGTGTCATTTTGACAACACTGTTTACACCAAGAAAGTGGGTAAGTCCTTCATCATCCTTGTTCTTTATGTTGATGATCTTATCCTTACTGGTAGTGATCCCAACCATATAAAACATGTGAATTCTAGCCTCAAAAAGAATTTTAAAATGACAGACTTAGGAAACTTGCATTATTTTCTTAGTCTTCAAGTCTTGGAATCCAAAGAAGGTATTACCCTTTCTCAGTCCACGTATGCTTGTGATCTTCTACGCCACTTTCACATGGAAGATTGTAATCCAGCCCCTTC
The DNA here is from genome assembly GCA_034641835.2 of Pinus albicaulis. Taxonomy (NCBI): domain Eukaryota; kingdom Viridiplantae; phylum Streptophyta; class Pinopsida; order Pinales; family Pinaceae; genus Pinus; species Pinus albicaulis. The sequence goes on along the minus strand of CM076582.1, from coordinate 972,991 downwards.
TCCCTTTCAATCTAGAGTCAAGCTTTCAATCACTTGTACTACCCTTAAATTTGATGCTAACTTATACCATCAAATTGTTCGTAAATTTATGTATCTGACCCATACCCATCCTAACCTTTCCTTTGCCATTGGTCTTGTTGCTGGGTTTATGCACCAACCTCATTAAAGTCACTGGAAAGCATCTAAAATAATACTTCGATAAATTCGAGGTACAGTTTAGTTCGAGATTTATTACAGTGCAGGAGCATCTCCATTGTTGATTGGTTTCACTGATTCTGATTAGGCTGGTGACCCTGATGATCGAAACTCTACTGCAGGTTATGTATTCACTCTTGGTTCAGGACCTATTACTTGGTCTTGTAAGAAACAAAGTTCCATTTCTCTCTCTTCGGTAGAAGCAGAGTATCATGGTGCAGTTGAAGCCAACAAGGAAGCCCTGTAGCTTCGTCAGATCCTGACCAAATTTGGTCTTCATCAGCAACATCCAACTACACTTTGGTGTGATAATCAGAGTGCCATTCAGCTATGCAAAGATCCAGTTCAGCATCAGCGTATGAAACACATTGAGCTTTACATACACTTCATCAGAAAGCTCATTCATGATCGTGTTCTTGAAGTGCAATATTGTTCAACCAATGATCAAGTTGTTGATATCTTTACAAAGTCTCTCACAGAAGTGAAGTTTACCAAAATTCGATCTATGCATGGAGTTCAGGAAATTTATCATTAAGGGGGGATAGGCTCTAATGCCTCCTTCCTTCTCCTATTGTGTCACCTTTGTAAATCCTTCAATCCTATCCCAAGTTGTTCTTAAGGGGGGATGTTAGGATATTTTCACACATAGGAAATAGTATCCTTTTGTGTCACCTTTGTAAATTCTTCAATCATATCCAAAGTTGTTCTTAAAGGGGGATGTTAGGTTATTCCGACACATAGGAAACATTTAAGTATAACTTGGTATAGAGTAGAGTTAGGTAAAGTGTGTTTCTTTACTATGTACATTTGTAACTTATAATCTGACGGTCACGATATGTAGTGATCTGATGGTTCACTGTGTCCTTGGTATTACCGAAACTTGTTCCGTGGCTTAACACCCGATTGGTCAATGATCTCTATTTAAAGAGCATGGAGGGTCATTTGTCCGGTAACCATTTATGAGAGAATATTATGTAAATTTTATTTCCTTATATTAATAAATTCCTGAAGTGGCCACGTTGGATCAGGCCGTGGACTGTTTCCCTCTTCGAGGTTTTAACCACGTCAAATATTGGTGTACTGATTTGTGATATTTTTGTGAGTGGTGACCTTTGGTGTTTGATCTAAGGAACTTACCCTATAAATTCCTACAATTCCAAGACTCAATAGCCAGTGAAGTAGAAAAAAGGAGAAATAAGGGTACAAAGGATCATAGTTGAATCCATTAAGGATCCTCTTGTTCCATTTTTTACAAATTTGAAAACCTCAAAGGCTATGTATGAAAATATAGTGAATTTTTACTCTATAAGTACATCAAGAAAAAATATTTCTTTGCAAAATAAACTAAACAAAATAAAATAAATCAAAGAATGAGGGCATGTAATCCTTTCTGATTAAGATATATCAATTAAGAGATCACTTGTAGATGCTTGGAGAGGTAATTTATAATTCAGAAATGACCACCTATGTATTAAATGGAGTGCACTAGAATGGAGAAGCTTTGAAACAAGCATATACTCTAAGAAAGATTCGAGAAAGAATACATGATCAAGGTAAAGGATGACATTGGATTAGATGAACAATCTCAAGCCTTTCTAGCTAGAATCAAGAAGTTTAAGAAGGGAAAGTTCGGGAAGTCCAAGAAGAAAGATATGTCCAAGGTTCAATGTTTTATGTGCAATGAATATGGACACTTTAAGAGGGACTTTCCAAGCCAACATAACAACAAAAGAAAGGAAAGGAGAGAGACTCACATAATTGAGGAGATGGGAGAACCTGAGAAGAATCTGAAGAAAGATGTGAAAGATATTTGTCAGGTTCTCTAGGAAGACTGATATTTCCTTTAGGATAGTATGCATTGTTGTTTATATAAGAGTCTTTATTTTGCATAGCATAATATAGAGAAGCATGTGATAGTAACATGTGTAGATTCTACTTGGTTAAGTTGCTTTGAAGAAATAATCTAGTCTTTAAAAATAGACAATAGACCATTTTGCATATTGGTCATCTAGGCATCATATATCATTATGTTAGAGGTATTCATCTTGGTTAGGTGGATCATCATGAAACTGTAAGAACCATCATTTTCAAAAGGTTCTTGGAAGAAAAGCATTATGAAAAGGTTAGTATACATTTCATATAGTATGAAAATAATTATTTTAAAGGGATGAAGGAATGCAATGGGTCAGGTTGCACGCCCGTTATGAGACACATAGTTAGATTATGGAATAATAAACATAGGAATACATATTAAAAATGACTCTTGGATAATATTCATGTGTGTAGAATCTTGTAACATGCTTTGTATGATTATGTGATTTTTACTTACTCAAGGATTAATAAAGGATTAAGACTTTCTCTAGAATATGAAAAATAATGATTAACATCCAATATAATCTTCGGAACGAAAGTTCTGACTTGGTAATCAAGTTTGATCCTTTGGCACTCTGATGCATGAAGGAATATTTTAGTGGATATGGACGATGAAGATGTTTATGCTTGGATGAGAACATCATCATGGTGAGGTAGGTTTAGTTTTAATTAGTTTTGGTTATCTGGTTAACACATTATTTTTATACCTGAAAGGATGTTGCAGGAATACATGTTGACAGTTGAGGCAAGTTCAACTATATGGATGAAATGTATGAATAATTTTGAGGAAGATAAATATCTAATACCTGGAAATTACGAAGTCAATATATTTTAATTTTTGGATTGAAAGGTAGCAAGTGCAAGAAGATAACCTAAAGGTCAATACGGGAGATCACTTTCAAGCATAAGGTATGATCAACTTGAAGTTTCAAAAGGCTCAATGTACTGCCTCCATCTATGATGTCAAGATGAAAGTGAAAAGAAAGACCTTGATCATATCACAAGGTTGAAGAGTGAGGATGGCTCCATGATACCTTGAAAGGAATCAATCTTGATACAAGAGATCCCAGGAAGAGAGGGAACCATGTAGCTATGAAGAACAAGTAGCTAATAATATTTCAAAGAAAATATTTAAAGCTAGTGGTGTTGACTTCCCAGTTTAAAAGGAAGTCAGGAATCTCCTCTGGTTTTTGAAAGGGAACAAACGAGTCTCCTTGAATAGGATTAGGAATATATTATCTAATAAAAAGGAGAATATGGATGTCCTCTCTAGTTGAGAGGAATTTATGTTGGACATCACATGAGCATTCTCTCCAAGTAAGAATAGCTAAAGGTCGTAAAGAGAATGGTGGAGGATAGGATAAGAATTTGTGGTTTCCCTGAGGATATAAATCCAAGAAAGGTAGGGTTTCAACACTCTTTGAGGATGTGACAAGTATCCAATATAAGAGTGGTAAAAAAGGATTGATATTCTTTGAGGATTCAGGATTAGGAATCCAAGATAAGAATATTCCTAAAAGGACATGTTGTCCTCGAAGATAATTGGGGTCAATAAATTATGCCAGAGAATCTATAATATTTTGTTTTATTTTAAGTTTGGAATTTTTGGATGACCAATGTATAAAAAAATCTTGCAACAACTGTGTCTAAACCTTTAGATAATATTAATTAATAAGGCAAAGGGTTGTTGTTTTATTCCACACAATGATTTATATTTGCAGGTGTTTAAGCAGAATATGTAAGAAGATATGATTATTTAAATATTCAAATTGAATGTTTTAAATGATCATAAGTGTGAAACTTTCAAACTATGTCTAAAATTTTAACAAAATATATTTAACATTATGAAGATGCTGATAATTTATTGATGAGAGGGACTTACACAAACATATAGTTTAGTAAATCATTCTCTGATATAGATAATAATTTTAGGAGGAATTTAAGACAACTGAAACTTAGTTATTCTCACCTAGTTATCTTCATAAAAATTAAATACATGTAGAAAACATAATGTAATAATAAATAGGAAAATTCACAAGAGTTGCCATAGACCCCCCTAGAGACAGTCTAGAGTTGCCATAGACCAGTGCCTAGGACATCTTAATATAGCAAGTGGCTCATTATATAGCTTGGGTTGTCAGTCTAAAGAGCTCACTTACTATCTCTTGTTTGAACAAGGAAATATGATTAAAATGGGACCAATTCCTCTCAGAAGCTGATACAAAGATAAGAATAATGTAGGGACACCATGTAAGACTTCAGTACAAAGGCGTCAGACAGTTAAGAGACAGCTTACTGTAAAGAGGGCCGATTCAGATAATATACCACAGAAATCAAATATCAGAGAGTGGATGCAGTGATGAAACATAAGAAGATACTAGCTGACATGAGACTGATACCCAGATACACAACAGAACCATACAAGGGCGTACCAATTTACGAATCCTTATATGACAATGGCATTTTAAAAGCACCTTCCTCAAGCAACTAATATAGCAGAAAATATGGAAGAGATGAACATGGAACAGTATATCATGACTAGGCCTATTTAAAGCGCTTGACTAATTTCAGAAAGGGCATCAACTAGGATGAATCCTTACTGCAAACTAGTGAGCCACTCGCATTCTAGGACATGATACAAGAAGACATAAATAACGCATGAAAGAGATATTGTATTAACACATGAGAGAAATTACATACTGTGAGATACCAAAGACCAGAATCCTCACTACCGTTATAACTCCTCCTCACTGAGACCCTACGGGCTCTGAACCTTCATACAGAAATATTACAAAATGTATACAAAAGCCTTGTCGCTGCACAGTTTGCTGATAGAAATCTGGAACCTTCACAATGTCTTATTTTTGAGCCTTTATAGGGAAGATAGAGAATTCTAGAGGAGGCGGAGGTAGATGAAGCACATTTAATGACTTATTTTCAATCAGATGGCGGAAAACATTCGCGCCCATCTCTGAATGACTAACTATAAACAAGTGTACTTTACAAGCTGTCTATAGAAATAAATGCTGGGAGATAAAAATCTCCTTATATACAAGACACAAATAATAAAATATATACAGCGTGTTGCCTTCTGCTGAGGGAAAATCTGCTGCCGTAAGAGACCTGTAATATTCTGCAATTTTGTATTGTACTCTCGGCCCTTGATTTTGGATTCGAATCTTGGATCTTTAATGCGGTGCGAATTTCTCTGGAGGGTTCTATTGATCCATATCTCTGTCTTCTTTAATGGTGGTCATCTCTCCCACCTACCCTCAGCTTCCTCTTTAAATTTTGCTAGCAGAATATGTCCTTTGGTATGCTCTTTGATCTCTGCAATGGAGGCGGTAAACTAAAACGCCTTCTTTGTCATTTAAAACCTGCAAAACCCGCAAAACATTAGGGAACACAGCCTCGGAGACAGGGAGTATGGAGGGGGAGATGATAATGACGTCGTGAAAATAGACAAATAACAGGAATACGCATGGAGGTGGAAGAAAATCGATAGAGGTTCGACAGATAGACGAAATGTGGGTTTTATTTGTGACACAGTCGGGTCGTGAGGAAGAAATAACGACAAATATGAATAAAAACATATGAACAAACACTCACACACACAGACACACACACACACACACACACACACATATATATATATATATATATATATAGCGCGGAGGGATATTATGGATGCACGGGACGGAGACACGTGGATGTACGATGGACGGGTGGGGACTGACGTGGCAGCAGAGTCATCGGACGGGGAGACTGGGATCTGGATCGTCGGATTATAAACGTAAATCAGCGGCTAGGAATGGACGAGAGCGACACGATGGTGGGCCACAAAGCACGGCGGACACACGTTAACAAGCGGGCAGTTTTGGTACGTATCCGCCGTTGGATGGCGATCGACAGATCGGACGATTCAAACTAATTCCGCTGCCCAACGAGCGTACAGGATTTAACGCGCGGGGAAAAATGGTTTTAGGGCCCGTACAAGAGACGCGTGGCTCCTCTCTAATGGAATCGCTGGTCTATGCTGAATACCACTGGCCCGGTGGAAGCGGTGCGGGGCAATACCGCCGGTTTCTGGCATGCGCGGGGCCCTCCGACTGTAACGCTCACCGCTTCGTTGATTTAATTCAATCGCACGGCTGCTATCCCTCCTGATAACATAAAACAATAAGCCCTCTTCCCTTTATCCTGTGGTTCTTGGGCTCGGGTCGTATGAAAGCAATAAGGAGAGGGGCTAAGGACTTGGGGCTTCGGCCCGATATAATTTAAATGAAGGGTCTTCAACCTTTGTGGAGTGAATTTTCGGGCGGAGACATTTATATAAAACGGGAGCGTGGGACTTTAGGCCACGGTGGAGCTTCGTATCCGATTCGAGTGGGGCAATAGGCCAAAATTCATGGGCAGGGGTAAATATGTACAACATCGGCTCCATCTGGGGACGACATGTTCGTCCTCGGACATGTCGAGAACACGCAGACCTCAGACCCTCCTGTATGTGAATTTTATTCTACAATCCCCTTGAATTTTCTTCAAAACTCATTAGCACCCATTCCTTATTAAAAGAATGATAAAACAAAAGAAAACTAATGTACAATATAATACACCAGGCTGTCTTCGCCTCCTGGGTCCCATACTTTGCTTTGCTGGCATCCATTGGTTACATTATTCTTCAGTTGTACCCCTCCATGTTTCCATATTTTATTCTGCAATTTGCCTCCAGCTATGCTTTCACATTCTGTTCTTGTTTTTCCATTGCCAAATTTTCTTTGCTTTCTTGCTGTCATCTGCTTTTTCCGAGGCATATTCATCATTAGTCTTCTGATGCTGTCAATTCCTATGCCCAACCTTTCTTTTATTTGGAACTGACTTTTCTCACTGCTGTCTTCATCCTGGGAAGCTTTGATTTTTGCACTTTCCACTGCATCTTCAATATGGCTCTCGGAAGCTTGATCACCTTCTTCTTGTATTTTGAAAGGCAGTGGGATCTCTTTTTTTTGTTCCACAATAGCAGCTTTGAAAAATTTTCTCTCTGCTGGGAACATACTGCCAGAAAATACCCTTGATCCTTCTTCAAATGTTTGCAAAAAATGAGCATAAGGATCATGAAAAGATACCTGGTCGTGTATATTAGGCAGGCAGGCTTCAACTAGGATTTCTTTTCCTTCCACTGGATTAAGAACAAGACTCTCTTGAGAAAGAGAATCTCCCTCATTTTCTTCATTTTCTGAACTGGAGGACTCATCATATATGGCAGTTGAGTCCTCATAGGGCTCGGATATGCTCTGCTCTGACGTGTTGAGCTCCGTGAAAAGATCTAAGTATTCTTGAGCAGGGGCTTGTACCTTTGCTTCCTCTTTTTCAAGAGTAGGCTCATTATTTTCATCTTGCTCAAGGACTTCTTCTTTTCTCTCCTCCTCTTCTTCTGAAAGGAAAGACTACTGATCGCCGATCACATGACACTCATCACTGATGCTTTCATAACTTTCTCCATCAGTGTCATAGATAGGTCGGATGGGTTCACTACTTCTCTGGAGACAATCATCATCAAATAAATCATAATTAGGAAAGTCACAATCATAAGCAATGTCACCAATCAAACTTGTCAGTTTCTCGGCAGGTCTTTCTTCGTCTTGATTCTCAGAGGAGCTTTCTGGATCCGAATTATCAAACTCAATGGATGAGTGAGCAAGGGAATCTGTTCTGTAAAAGACTTCTGAGGTGAACTGCTGATTTAATTTCTGATCAACCTCATCTTCTGTCAAAGGGGATGATCGCTTTGTGTTCCTCTGTGCAGAAGAGCAGCAGCTCTCCTTTTCTTGTACTAGCTGATTGGGAGGCGGGATGTTCTCTTGAGCCTCTTATTTTACATCGGATTCTGCCTCTTCTATGTGGTCTCTTGCTTCTTCAAGGCAGCGTTTCCTATTAACTTTTGCTATTAGGTCGTGATATTCTCTGACCAGCATAATACAAGATATAGGCAAGAATTCAGGCAATTCCTGATTGCTTTCCTCTTCATCTTCCATGGGCTTTAAAACATCATACATGCCTTGCTCATTATCCACGTCTTGATTTTGCTCTTGTTCTGGAAGAGGCATGGGCCCTTCTAAATAATTATCATCCTCATTCATATTAGCGCTATACCTCTCCTGCACTTTACCAAACCTTTTTATTAATTCATTTAATTGATAATACAAAGCCTCTAGCTTTGTATCCCTATCCATGCTTGGATCCATGCTTCTGCAAAGATGATCACTAGATCTTCTCAACCAGTTCAGAGTCTTCTGCCAGTGGGGTCTTTTAATTATTCAGGAACTGTGGAGTCACCAGGTGGATGGTTTAAGATCTTTACTGTCCACCACAGTGATTTTCCAAATCAAAGCTATTGTTTCTTCCCCAGCAGAGTTGGGACTGCAAATAGATTTATCAAATAAACAACAGTGGAGTCGGGATTTTCTACTGAGATTTCTTGAGAAGAAGAAGGCGGATAATCTTCAATGGAATATTCAGGGTTTTCAGCACGAGCTGACTTCCTCTCCTTCCAAACTCTTTTATGAATGATCTTCTCTGGGTCAGACACGTAAGGTGTTTTCGACTGAGATGTATCTGACCTCAAATGTGGCTTTCGAGAAGCCAGGACTACCAATAAAATTTATCAAATAAAGACCAGTGGAGTCGCCAAGGTGAGAGATATGCAACTCTTCAACTCTCTGTGCTCACCTGATTAGAGAGTGAAAACAATTTGTCGAGACCCAGGGAAACTGATATTCTTGAATTCGTTCCCCGGCAACGGCGCCAGAAAGATGTTGTGGATGATTTTGTCACCCCCCTAGAGACAGCCTAGAGTTGCCATAGACCAGTGCCTAGGACATCTTAATATAGCAAGGAGCCCTTTATAGTTTGGGTTGTCAGTCCAAGAACTCTCTTACTATCTCTTGTTTTGAACAAGGAAATTAGATTTGAATGGGACCAATCTCTCTCAGAAGTTGATACAAAGATAAGAATAATGTAGGGACACAATGTAGAACTTCAGCATGAGAGCATCAGACAGTTAAGAGACCGCTTACTGTAAAGAGGGCCAATTCAAATAATATATCACAGAAATCAGATATCAGGAAGTGAGTGCAGTGAGGAAACATAAGGAGATATTAGCTGACATGAGACTGATACCCAGATACACAACAGAACCATATAAGGGCGCACCAATTTACGAATCCTTATATGACAATGGTGTTTTAAAAGCACCCTCCTCAAGCAACTAATATAGCAGAAAGTATGAAAAGAGTGAACATGGAACAGTATATCATGACTAGGCCTATTTAAAGCGCTTGACTAATTTCAGAAAGGGCACCACTTAAGATGAATCCTTACTGCAAACTAGTGAGCCACTCGCATTCTAGAACATGATACAAGAAGAAAAATAGCATGAAATGGGATAATGTATTAACACATAAGAGAAATTACATACTGTGAGATACCATAGATCAGAATCCTCAATACAGTTATAACCCCTCCTCACTGAGACCCTACGGGCTCTGAAACTTCATACAGAAATGTCACAGAATGTATACAGAAGCCTTCTCGATGCACAGTTTGCTGATAGAAATCCGGAACCCTTACAATGTCTTCTTTTTTAGCCTTTATAGGGAAGATAGAGAATTCTAGAGGAGGCGGAGGTAGATGAAGCACATTTAATGACTTATTTTCAATCAGATGGCGGAAAACATTCGCGCCCATCTCTGAATGACTAACTATAAACGAATGTACTTTACAAAATGTTTATAGAAATAAATGCTGGGAGATAAAAATCTCCTTATATACAAGACACAAATAATAAAATATATACAGCGTGTTGCCTTCTGCTGAGGGAAAATCTGCTGCCGTAAGAGACCTGTAATATTCTGCAATTTTGTATTGTACTCTCGGCCCTTGATTTTAGATTCGAATCCTGGATCTTTAATGCGGTGCGAATTTCTCTGGAGGGTTCTATTGATCCATATCTCTGTCTTCTTTAATGGTGGTCATCTCTCCCACCTACCCTCAGCTTCCTCTTTAAATTTCGCCAGCAGAATATGTCCTTTGGTATGCTCTTTGATCTCTGCAATGGAGGCGGTAAACTAAAATGCCTTCTTTGTCATTTTAAAACCTGCAAAACCCGCAAAAAATTAGGGAAGACAGCCTCAGAGACAGGGAGTATGGAGGGGGAGATGATAATGACGTCGTGAAAACAGACAAATAACAGGATACGCATGGAGGTGGAAGAAAATCTATAGAGGTTCGACAGATAGACGAAATGTGGGTTTTATTTGTGACACAGTCAGGTCGTGAGGAAGAAATAACGACAAATATGAATAAAAACATATGAACAAACACTCACATATATATATATATATATATATATATATATAGCGCGGAGGGATATTATGGATGCACGGGACAGAGACACGTGGATGTACGATGGACAGATGGGGACTGACGTGGCAGCGGAGTCAACGAACGAGGAGACTGGGATCTGGATCGTCGGATTATAAACGTAAATCAGTGGCTAGGAATGGACGGGAGCGACACGATGGTGGGACACAAAGCACGGCGGACACACATTAACAAGCGGGCAATTTTGGTACGTATCCGCCATTAGATGGCGATCGGCAGATCGGACGATTCAAACTAATTCCGCTGCCCGGCGAGCGTACAGGCTTTAACGCGCGGGGAAGAATGGTTTTAGGGCCCATACAAGAGACGCGTGGCTCCTCTCTAATGGAATCGCTGGTCTATGCCGAATACCACCGGCCCGGTGGAAGCGGTGCGGGGCAATACCGCCAATTTCTAGCGTGCGCGGGGCCCTCCGACTGTAACGCTCACCGCTTCGTTGATTTAATTCAATCGGACGGCTGCTATCCCTCCCGATAACATAAAACAATAAGCCCTCTTCCCTTTATCCTGTGGTTCTTGGGCTCGGGTCGTATGAAAGCAATAAGGAGAGGGGCTAAGGACTTGGGGCTTCAGCCCGATATAATTTAAATGACGGGTCTTCAACCTTTGTGGAGTGAATTTTCGGGCGGAAACATTTATATAAAACGGGAGCGTGGGACTTTAGGCCACGGTGGAGCTTCGTATCAGATTCGAGTGGGGCAATAGGCCAAAATTCATAGGCAGGGGTAAATATGTACAACACCATGAACCTTATAAAACATAATCAAACTCAATTTAAGACCCTTGAGGTGTTTCCTCTTCATTAATTATTAGTTGAGCAATGGGCTCCTCAACCACTATCATCTTCAAACCCTTCTTCTCCAATTATTCATGAATCAATTCTAATTGTTCTTGGAGGTATTTGACTTGATATTTTAGTGTCCTATTCTTATATTTCAAGTGCAGGTTCATTTTTTTGATATGATACACTTCTCCTCTCAATGGCTGAGTCCATTTGATCAATTGTTGTGTGTTATCTAAGGTCTTTGACACAATATTAACTTGCTCTTCCCAAATTTCTTTCATTTTCTGAAACTGTACTTTCTGAACCTTGTGCTTCCTTACCTCTTTCTTCAAGACTGATATTTCATCATTTTCCAGTTTCAACTACTGCTTAAGGACCTCAATATTTTTTTTTTTCAATAATTTTCTCTTTTCCTTTCCTTTGTTTAATGACTGATTATTCTTTTGCATGTGAGGAAAGGTCAATAATACTTGGTGGTGGCTGGATAGTTTCAGTGACCTGAGCTTCTTTATTGCTTTCCAAGAGATTCCTAGCATGTCTTAACATTGGTTTCCTAGCTTGAAACATGAATCCTACATCTTCACCCTAAAACTCTAACTTCTTAACTGATTTGGCTTTCTTGAGCTTCTTTCCTCCCTCATCTATATCTTCTGCTTGGACTATGGGAGTTTCCTCAATATCAATAGCATGCAGAATGTATTATAAGTTACCCTTAGCCACTGTTTGGCTTCTTGTAACTCTCTTGCTGCCATGTTTTCTCACTGTTGGATTTTTTTTGCAGGTGTAACAACAGGTGTATCAACTTTCTGCAATGGATCTGTTTCCATGATTACTGGATCACTTTGCTCTGCCACTAAAGGCTCACTTTTCTCTGCCACTGAAGGTGATGGTACACCTCTAGGTTTAAGAGTTCTTTTAGGAGTGATAGAATCTACTTCAAAACCACTGAAAAAAGAAAATATGACCAGTCTCTGCCTAATCTCTTTAAATCCTCTAAAACCAACAACTTGATTAAACCATGATGAAAGAGTGACGTTTCATTTCCTTCAGATTTAGCTTGAAATTTGTCTAAAATTTTAGCTAAGCTTCTGTATAAGTAAAAAGGTAAATCAAGAGACCTCTTACCAACAAAATGTAGCAGAAGCCTGAAATCGTATGATTAAACCATGTGGTACCTCCCTTCACAAGTGCAGTATTTCTGAATGATTAGCAGCAGCTTTGAGAAGTTGTCTTTCATGTAGCTCCTTGGGATGGAATTTGTGAGATCAATCTCACCATGTTCTGGCTTGATAAATTCCTTACATTCCTGCATAGTGAACTTGAAACCTTTGAACCATTGTTCTCCTCCTCTAGGAATTCCTGTTAATGCTGCAATGGTTTCTGGTGTTACTATGAGGTTCAACATCCCCACCTTTGAATCTATCCCATTGAAACTGATGGAAAACTCCTTAGAAACCTTCAAATGGCATCCTTGCTATTTTTGGAAAAACTGAAAACACCCTGTTCTTCTAAAAAATTCTAAGGATTTGGGTCTTCATTCAACAAATTCGTGTCTGATGGCTCATATATGAGATAGTGGCCTCCTTTGTTGGTCTTCCTCTTTGTAGCCATGGTGCTTTTATACCTTCTTTGTCACGCTTGATCAATGACACCCGCAATTGCTTGAAAATTCCAGCCACCAGCTTTGCTTGGTGAAAAAACTCTCCTGAACTCAACAGCATGCAAATATGGAGCGGAGAATGACAAAAGACTCAATTGCGAAAGATTTTAAAGTTTAGATGACAACTCGTGGGTTAATCATGATTCATAGATTCTTAAAACAATAATAATGACCTCAACCATGACCATTGTACCTTGGATTTACCCTAACTAACTCGAATGACACCCACTCTAACACCTTTAATGATTGATTGACACCTTGCACTAAATTTAAAAAGATAGACAGAAAAACCCCTTTTTGTAGCGTAATTAGTGTATTTCCTGGCAGTTTCACTATGAAAATGTTATCACAAAATTGCACTTGATTGGCTGCTAATCAGAAAACTTCATGTAACTATTTCAAACCAACTTGTAACTGAATCTTAGCCTCTTCAGTCTGAGAGGGCTCTCTCAAAGGGGTTAATGATATTTGATAATGATGAAACTAGATGGCTAACTCTACTTAGAAAAAACTTGATTTGTGATGTGTGTATGTTGAAAAGAGTACAAGTCTGCAATCATTGGGCTTATGGAGTCAAAAAATTAATAGTTCAGTAGTAAGTTCTCTTGAGATGGAAGCTGAGGCAAGTAAGATTTTTTAGCAGAGGAAAATCACACATGAAACATGAAATAACACAGCCAATTCATCAATAAAGGAATCCAGAGCATACACCTATGAATTATGAGTATTAAAGATGAAAACCATTGAAAATGGTACACATAGAAAATATATATCAAATAAGCTCGAAAAAATTCATGAGAATATCAGGTTGGTCAAGAAAAAGTTCTCTGTATTGCTGATATCAGTCAAATTACATAAAGCTACAGTATTGCCAAAAAATCTCCAACCCTTTACAAATTCGAATATCTTCCCTTTAATAGACCTTGTTACATGAGAGATGATTTGCCTCTTGGCTAGATTCATCGAAATTTTCCTAATGACACCTTGCATAACAGGAAAACATGTACTTTCATGAGAAAATGACAACTACACTACAAAACAGTCCTTTTCCTAACAGGACTCAAACTGTTAATTATTACATCAACTACCTTATCTCCTAAAAAAGTTACACATATAACAACTAATGCTTCATATGTTCGAATGAGCTATTACATAACTCATCACTACTTGACATATTGATTACCCTCCTTAAAATCTGGAAACACACCCTATTTTTTAGGAAAACAGGTCCTTATCTTCAACACATGATTCAGCTGATGGATTGTCTTCATCTCATGGTCTTCAAGTCTTGGATGATTGTTGGAAAATTACCTTGACCCTTTGAAAGTGTCCACATGTCCAAAACTGCCCAAAAACCTACTCAGAAACCTTCAAAATAGCTCGCTATGAAAGTATGACAGTTTCGTAGCGTACTTTCGTAGTGTACAAAAAATGACCTTTGTAATCAAATTTTCTGCTTCTTTCCTTCTGCATTGTGTTCATCATGCCCTGACACATCCTCCATATAATTTCCTCTCCTTGGAAGCTCCCCAAAGTGGTTTTAAATGCAAAAACAAAGCTACAGGTGGTTTTGTAGTGTTTTCCTGGCTTCAAGCCTAGGAAACTCTGCGAAACAGTGGAAAACTGTGTTAATTCCATATTTTTGCTTAATTTCAAAAATGTACTTTCCAGATGTGTAAAATTTGTTTTCAACATGCCTTTTACCTTTCAAAACATAAACCATCTCAAACTAGGAGTCTTGCGGTGTTTCTTCTTCATTGATAATGAGTTGAGCTATTGGCTCCTCAACTATTGTCATTTTTAGCCCTTTCTTCTGTAGCTCCTCATGGATCAATTCTAGTTGTTCTTGGAGGTCTTTAAGTTGATCCTTCAGATTTTTGTTGGTATATTTTTAGTGTAGGTTAATTATTTTGACATGTTTCACCTCTTTCCTCAATGGCATAGTCCATTTGATTAATTGTTGTGTGTTGTCTAGGGTCTTTGATACAGTGTCAACCTGCTCTTCCCAAACCTCTTTCATATTTTCAAACTGAAACTTTTGGACATTATGTTTCCTTGCCTCCTTCATAACTACAATTTCATGACTAGCTAACCTCAACTGTTCTTCAAGGAGTTCAAACTCTATTTTTTCAATGACTTTCTCCTTTCCGTTCTTTGGATTGCTGACTCAATATTTTTCTGCAAGTGATGAAAGATCAATAATGTATTGTGGTGGTGGGACTGTGTCAGTGGCTGGATGAACCTATTTACTTCTTTCCAAAAAATTTCTAGCATGTCTTGTCATGGGATTTCTATCCTGGAACATAAAACCTACATCCTCACCTTCAAATTCTAACCTCTTTGTTGATTTAGCTTTCTTAAGTTTCTGTCAACCTTCATCTATATCCTCAACCTGGACTATAGGAGTCTCTTCAATATCAATGGCATGTAGTATGTCTTCTAAATTGCCTTTAGCCACTGTTTGGCTCCTTGTAACCCTTTTTATACCTTTTTCACTCACTGTGGATTCTTGTTTTGCAGTTTTTCTCATTATTGACTTTTGTTTTGCAGGTGGAATAGTGGGTGTATCAAATCTCTGCAACTGCTCAGTTTCCATCATAACTAGTTCACTTTGCTATGCCCCTATTGGTTCACTTTTTTCTGCCAATAAAGGTGATGGTATACCTCTAGGTTTAGGAGTTCTTTTAGGGGAAATGGTATCCATTTCAAAACCACTAACAAACAGAAATGAAGACTAGTCTCTGCCTAGTCTTTGTAACTCATCTAACACCGGCAATTTTATTAGGCCATGATGAAAAAGTGAGGTTTCACTTCCCTCATAATTTTTTTGAACTTTATCTGCCATTTTTGCTAAACTTTTGTGTAAATAGAAATTCAGATCAAGAGATATCTTACCAACAAAGTGTAGGAGAATCTTGAAGTGGTAAGAATATACATTATGATATCTCCCTTCACAAGTGAAATATTTTTGGATAATAAGCAGTAGCTTTGAGAAATTTTCCTTCATGGAGCTCCTTGGAATGGCATTTGTAAGGTCAACTTCACTAATTTTTGGCTTGATAAACTCTTTGCATTCCTCCATGTTGAATTTGAACCCTTTGAACCATTTTTCTTTTCCTATTGGAATCCCTGTTGTTGCTGCAATGATCTCTGGTGTAGTAGTGAGATTCAGAATTCCCACTTTAGTAGTTGTTCCATTGAAGTTTAGGGGAAATTCTTTGGAAACCTCTACATGGCATCCTTGTAGTCTTTCACAAAACTATAACCATCCTTCCCTTCTGAAGACTTCTACAGCTATTGTGTCTTCATTTATCAGGTTCATATTTGATGGCTCATATCTAAAATAGTGACCACCTTTATTTGTCTTCTTTTTTGCAGCCATGGTTCTTTGAAGTCTTCTTTGCCTCACTTGATTAGTTATATCTACAATCCTTTGAAAAAACCAGCCACAGTTTGGGCTCAATGAAATAGCTCTCCAGAGCTCCTTAACATGCAAAGAAGAAAAGAGAATGACAAATGACTCAATTTGGAAATATTTTGAAGTTCGATGACTACTCATAACATAATGATGACTCATACATGCTTAAAATGGTGATGATGACTTCAACCCTAACTATGTATCTTGATCATTACCCTAATTGACTCGAATGGCATCTAACTTATCCTTTTCAAATCATTTTCTGACACCTAACAACTAATTTGACATGACAGACAGGAAATCTTACTTTCATAGCATTCCTAATGTATTTCTGGGCATTTTCTCTACGAAAGTATTAGCATTTTCGTAGCGAAAAGTGAAATTTCTCTATGTATTTCACTACAAAAGTGTGGTTTCTTGTCTAAAATGACCCTTTCGGTGCTAAAGCCTTGGAAAATGAAAAATGACAGAAAATTATGATTGATGTGACATGAGAGGATTTGAATGAGGGTGGGTTTAGACCTTAGGGTAGGCTAAATAAGAAAAATTAGAAATTTTCCTTGACCAAGTAATGAAAAATGAATCCTATAACCCTACCTTTGACACATGAACCTTTAGGACTTTGTCAAATGATACTTCATTTTTTCTGAGTGATAACAGTGGCTCCACTTGGGATGGTGTGCCCCTGTGGTACACCAAAAAACCTGTAGTTCCAGTGCTGCTATCCATCTTCTTGAAAACAAAAAACTTTGAAATTTTCCAAGCTTTCCTTCAATCTCTAATGGCCTTCACCTCAGGCTCAAGCTTGATGATCAACTTGTATTTATTAGCAGAAAAACATATAAAATGGAATATATACAATGGAATGAATGATTAGCAGAATTTAAGAGGAATAGTACTTCAAAAATCTGCCATTGACAAGCCCTCCAACACATGGTTGTCCATCCATCTCCTGCAAAATGTAAGTTTTTTTCCCATGAAATGCAGCTACTCTGAATGGACCTTTCGAAATGATCTCAAACTTACCATGTTTCCCCTTCTCTTCAATCCTGGCCTCCCAGTTCAAAACCACATCTTGGATTTGAAAGTTTTCTTCCTTGACCTTCCAGTCAAATGTCTTCATGATTCTATTTTGAGATTGCTGATTACTGGTATATACTTCCTCCCTTTTCTCCTTCAAATCCATCAACTGATTAATCCTCCTCTGAATTGAATTTGGCTCTTCCTCCAATCCTTATAGCAGCTTCATACAGGCACTCCCAAGGATGTAGGAAAAATGGCTTCAGCTCCATATACCAACTCATAAGGTGAAGTTCCAATTGATCTCTTTGTACACACTCTATCAGCCCTTATAGCATACTTTAGCTTCAAATGCCATGACTTCTTATTTTCCTACAACACCTTCTTAAAAATCCTCACAATTCTCTTGTTAGAAGATTCAACAAGACCATTACCTTGTGGATAATATGCAGTAGAATGCCCAAGTGAAATGTGATATTGATGAGAAAAACTAATCAGCTTCTTAGATTTGAATGCTTGTGCATTATCTGTGATGATCTTCATAGGGCAGCCAAACCTAGACAATATATTATTTTCCAAAAATGAAATGATAACTGAATCATTTGCTTTCCTAGTTGGGATTGCTTCAATCCACTTAGTGAAATAATCAGTTGTTGTCAGAATCCAGTGATGTTGACCTGAATATGATGGAATCTCACCAATAAAATCTAGCCCCCACTGCTGAAATGGCGCCTCAACATAGATAGGCATCAAGGGTAAAGGTACAAGCTTCTTCTTACCATAAAAAATATGGCATTCATGGCAGGCATCAATCTTTTTGTAGACATATTTAAACATTGTAGTCCAATAATACCTTGCTCTGAGAATCTTATTTGTTGTAGCCTTCCAATAATGATGACCTCCACATCTCCTTTGTGAAATTCCTCAATCATTTTTTCAGCCTCCTCTTCCAGCAAACAATTCAAGAGAATACCATCGGTATCTTTCCAATACAAATTTTTATCAATGATGTAGTACCTCAAAGACTTTAGCTTCACAAATCTTGCCTTGGAATTTTTCAACTCGGTAGGTGCTCTATGATGATGTAAGACAAAAACAATGTCTTTGTACCAATCTGAAATAATTTACTTTTCTTCAATGGGATCAACTCTTCATCTTCATCTGAAATTTCTGCAATTAAATTCATGTCAAGACAGTCAAAGTTTGACTATGCCATCAGCTTTGCGAGGCCTTGACCTTTGACCAATTTTGTGGGCTTGATATCTATATCATATTCCAGCAAGTTAGCAATCCATTTCCCCCTCTTACCATCAGGATCAACTTGAGTTAGAATGTCTTTCACAACAGCATTAGAAACAAAAGCTATAACATGAGAATGCAGAATGTAAATCCTGAAATCTTTGATGGCCTTGACCAAGGCATAAGATTTCTTCTCTAAGTTGTTGTAATTCAGCTGAGTTAGCTAATTTCCTACTAAAAAATGAAATAGGTTGCTCAGTACCTTGCTGTCCTTTCTGCAATAAAAATCCAGCAATTGTATTTTCTGATGTAAATGTAAAAACCAGAAATTCTTTTAAAAAATTTGGGCTGATCAACACTGGTGTTTGAGTGAGTGCCTTCTTAATCTCCTCAAATGAGTGTTCTTCTTCTGTTGTCCACTTGATGTCAAATCATTTCTTCAACATCTTTGTTATGTCTCTTACAATCTCAGCAAAATTAGGAATAAACCTCCTCACAAAATTTACCTTTCCAAGGAAAGACTGAATTTCCTTTCTGCTTCTAGGAAGATCCACTTTCTGAATTGCATTTACCCTGTTTGGATCAATCTTAATCCCATCTTTAGAAATAATATGCGCAAGTAACTTCCCTGAAGTTAGAGAAAAAATGATTTTAGTGGGATTGAGAGAAATACCAAACCTTCTACACTTCAACAGAATCTTTTCTAGGTGCTTCAAGTGATATCCTTCCCTCCTTGAGAAGACCGTTATGTCATCCAGATAGACAACCACTATCTTGTCCTTCTCCTCAGCAAAGGAAATGTCCATTGATCTTTGAAAGGTAGCTCATGCATTCATCAGACCGAAGGGCATTTTGGCATACATGAATGTGCCCCATGGTGTGGTAAAGGTTGTTTTCTCCTGATCTTCTGGATGCATAAGTATCTGATTGTAACCTGAAAAACCATTAAGCATAGACATCCTTTGGGAACTAACAATGTTCTACAAAATTTGGTCCATCTTTGGGAGAGGGTAATTGTCCTTCCGAGAGGCTTTATTCAAGTTTCTGAAGTCAATGCAGATTCTGATTTCTCCACTCTTCTTTCTGACTAGAACCAAGTTTGCAAGCCACTTTAAGAATGTGATTGGAACAATAATTTTGGCATCAAATGGTTTCTTGATTTCCTTCTCAATTAGAGGCACGAGAAGTGGATTAATCCTCCTCAGCTTCTGCTTGAAATGCTTTTCATTTTCTTTAATGGGAATTGTATGCTAAATGATAGTAGGATCATAATTCTTCAAATCGTCATAAATCCAAGAAAAAACATCTATGATCCTTTTCATCATCTCAATATATTTCTATTTCATGTCAACTGAAAGAAACTTTGAAAGCTTAATCATTTTTGGCATTGCTATTGTACCCAGGTTACAATTCTCTACCTCTTCATCGTTAGCTTGTATCCTAGGAGATTTGAACACATCATTTTGATCAAAAAGCTTCTCAAGGGGTATGAGACCTTTGGGTATAGAGTTATTCTTCAACTGTAACACTTCATAATTTCCCTTTGATTTAACAAGCATGTTTTGCTGATCTACTTGTGTACTTTCAAATTATTCTTTTAATTCTATAAAAATTTTGACCTGATGATCATCCTCAAAAACTTTCCAATGGATAATGTTATCAAGGATAACAGGTCTATGGCAAACTTCAACCTCATATCTTTCAGTAGAATGAATAGGAATGATAAATATACTTTTAGAAACAGCTAGGGAGTCAGCTACTGAGTTTTGGTCCCTAGTCTTCACAATAAATGAATATTCTTGGAAAGTATCTAACATCTCCATGATCAAATTTTTGTATGCCCTCATTCTCACATCCTTAGTTTGATACACACCCTCAACTTGCTTAATAACTAATTCAAAATCTCCAAAAATAGAAATATTTTGGGCACCCATTCTTTTCAAAATTTCTAAGCCCAACAATAAAGATTCATACTCAGCCATGTTATTTGTCCATTCAAAATTTAGTTTGTAAGAAAAAAACTAACTTTCATCTTCTGTATTTGTGATCCAAATTCCTTCTCCTACCCCTTCTCTTCCTGCTGATCCATCAAAATGTAACAACCACCAACCTTCCGCCTTCTCCTCACCGATTTTCTGATTTGTTGTTTGCTAATTTTCTATTTGTTGAATTACAGTTTGTAGATTTTCTGCCTTCTTTTCATCCTTTGCTTCAAATTGAAAAGAATAGAAGATCCAAGTTCAGTATCAACAACATATATTGGAAAGTTCTGAGGTTTATCTTTACTACTTACCATGTAAGCCATCCTTGTTTCTCTATAAACTCTCCTTTTCTCACCAAAAACATGAATGGTAGCATGAGTTAGGTCCATTTGCATTGTACCTTTGATCTTCGCTGCCCATGACCTTGATAACAACATGCCAAACTTAGGTGGAATTTCTGCTACCAAAATGTCCATGACCACTGTATTGGCAGGGACTTGTGTAAGACCAACAACAACATCTTTTATTAAACAGATGCACTGAAATATTTTTGAATCAAAGAAAAACAAATCCTTATATGGTTTAGTAATTTCCAATCCCATCTTTTCCATGATTACTTTGGGCATAATATTATGAGATCCTCCTAGATCCAACATGGCATTCTGCAATTTCATGTCATGAATACTAAGGCTGGCATAAAAAGGAGGAACCTCTTCATTCTGCTCATCCTCTAATCTTGGACCCAAGTATATGGTTGGATGATCTTCTTGAACATTTAGGATAAACAGATCCTGGTTGGGAATTTATAATTTTCACAATATTACTTCTATATTCATTCACCTTAATAATTTCTCCAAAAGGTACTGGGATTTTGATCTTAGAGATCTCACTCTCCAAATTGAAAACAGAAGCAGATTTTTCAGTCTCTTTAGCAGGAGGAGGAGGTGGTGTATCTTTCCGAACTTCAGCAGCCTTGGTGGCATATTTCTTGGGTTGTGTTTTGTTTGCAGTGATTGGCACATTTCTGTTTCTTAGGTTTTATTGTTTCTGCATCTCAAAGATTGCATGTTGATACCCTTTAAGATAATCAGATGGTTCCTCACCCTTGTTTACTTCATGATCTAACTCATCATGTTCCTCCTTAGTAAAAAACATCCCTGACATGTTTTCATCTAAGCAATGAATTGAGTCTTCTTGTATTTAAGGATGATCTTCTTCATCAACTAAGTTTTGTTGAAAAGGAGGCCTTACTTGACGGTCAGGTGGTTGATTTTTTTTTTCCCTTGGTCTTTGCTTATTTTGAGGTCTTCTGAACTAAGGATTTCTAAACTGAGGTTCATGTTGTGCAGGAGGAGCAGAGGCATTCCCAAGGGAAAGCCTATCCATCATTTTTTCCATTGTTTTCATCATAGAATCAAATTTTTCATCTGAGGTGGAAGGCTTATCTTCTTCTTTCAACTTATTCTTTCCCATCTTGGACTTTTTTGCTGCTACCATATTGACCTCCACCTTCACTGCATCATTTTTCATTTCAGCACATGAAGGGGACTCTCTTTCTCTTAGCAGGATATAAAATTCATAATCAAAAGCTTCAACATATCTCAGCTGAGTTGCTCTAGGTGGAGGCTTTAGATGGGCAGGGATAGAGTCATACACTTTATTAAATCTTTTTGAAAATTTTTGAACAATTTCATCAAAAACTCTCTTCAAAATATTATACTCAGTGAGGGCTTGCTTAGGGTTGGTTCTATTTCCCGACTTCCTTTAAAAAATTAACTTCAAATTCAGTCCAATTATGTAGGCTTCCAGGAGTAAGGGATTTGAACCACTTCCTAACTTCACCAGTGAAGCTCTGAGCAAAAAATATCATCTTTACATCCTCATGGTCAACCTCCTCCTTGTCTATAAAGTCATCGAACTGATATACATGCTCTTCAGTTGTAATCTCTTCATCACTTCCCCAAGTTTTGATTCTAGCAGAATATTTGCTAGGAAGGGCATTTAGGACAGCTGGAAGGGAAAGAGGGGCATACCAAGCAGGTGCAACAGGTGGAGATGGCACATTTCTAGCCATAATGATTGGGGCTGTGTTAGTTTTATGGACAACATCAGTAGAGGAAGAGGAACTGTTAGGAGGAGGATTGTTTGGTCTTTGTTGTCCAACACAATAGAACTCCAATCAGGAAGAGGAACACCATTTTTACTTCTTAACAGAATTTCAAATGGGTCTAGTTCCTTCAACCCATCCAAAGACTCTTTCTCTAATAGTAACTCTGAAGTGACTGCTTCCCAAAACTCTTCTTTATCTTTTTGAGTTACTAAGGCTGAGGTATCAATACCTCTTCTATGTAGTTCTAAAACAATTTCAGTGAATTCTTTTTCACTTTCTGACCTAAACAAGTTTCCTGAATTTTATCATCAAATCTTTTATCTTCAGGACTTCTTAAAACTTCAGAGGACAAGGATTTTGTATGTAATGGAGTACCTGATATTGCAGAAATGCCTTGACTACCTCTGCAAATGGTGTTTGGGTTGTCCATAATGGTAGGTGGATCTGGGTCAGGATTACTCCTCATGTATCTCCTTCTCGAAGCCACCTTTGATCATATGAGTTTTGAATGGAGTCACCAAGGTATATGCAACCTCGAACAACTTTATGAGCTCCTGTTACCTTCAGAAGTTCAACTTCAAAATTTCGGGAAAGTATAATCTTTAGGCTCCTGGAAAACGCACCAAAATTTTATCACAAATTGCACTTGATTGGCTGCTAATCAGACAACTTCATGTAACTATTTCAAACCAACTTGTAACTGAAGCTTAGCCTCTTTAGTATGAGAGGGCTCTCTCAAATGGGTTAATGATATTTGATAATGAAGAAACTAGATGGCTAACTCTAATTAGAAAATAACTTGATTGTGATGTGTGTAGGTTGAAAAGAGTACAAGTCTACAATCATTGGGCTTATGGAGTCAACAAATCAGTAGTTCACTAGTAAGTTCTCTTGACATGGAAGCTAAGGCAGGTAAGAGTTTTTCGCAGAGGAAAATCACACATGAAACATGAAATAACACAGCCAATTCATTAATAAAGGAAGTCAGAGCATACACCTATGAATTCTGAGTATTAAATATGAAAACCACTAAAAATGGTACACATAGAAAATATAGATCATATAAGCACTAAAAACTCCATGAGAATCTCAGGTTGGTCAAGAAAAAGTTCTTTGTATTACTGATACCAGTCAAATTACATAAAGCGACAGTATTGCTAAAAAATCTCCAACCCTTTACAAATTCGAATATATACCCTTTAATAGACCTTGTAACATGAGAGATGATTTTCCTCTTGCCTATATTCATCGAAATTTTCCTAATGACACCTTGCATAACATGAAAACATGTGCTTTAATGAGAAAATGACAACTACACTACAAAATAATCCTTTTCCTAATAGGACTCAAACTGTTAATTATTACATCAACTACCTTATCTCCTAAAATAGTTACACATATAAAAACTAATGCTTCACATGTTCTAATGAGCTATTACAAAACTCATCACTACTTGACATCTTGATTACCCTCCTTAAAATCTGGAAACAAACCCTATTTTTTAGGAAAACAGATCCTTATCTTCAACGCATGATTTAGCTGATGGATTGCCTTCATCTCATGGTCTTCAAGTCTTGGATGTTTGCTAAAAAAAGTCCCTTGACACTTTGAAAGTGTCCACATGTCCAAAACTGCCCAAAAACCTACTCAAAAACCTTTAAAAAAACACACTACGAAAGTATGACAGTTTCATAGCATACAAAGAATGACCTTTGCAATCAAATTTTATGCTTCTTTCCTTCTGCATTGTGTTCATCATGCCTTGACACGTCCTCCATATCATTACCTCTCCTTGGAAGCTCCCCAAAGTGGTTTTAAATGCAAAAAGAAAGCTACAGGTGGTTTCATAGCGTTTTCCTGGCTTCAAGCCTAGGAAACGATGCGAAACTGTGGAAAACTGTGTTAATTCCATATTTTTGCTTAATTAAAAAAATGTACTTTCTAGATGTTTAAAATTTGTTTCCAACATGCCTTTTACCTTTCAAAACATAAACCAGCTCAAACTAGGAGTCTTGAGGTGTTTCTTCTTCATTGATGATGAGTTGAGCTATTGGCTCCTCAACTACTGTCATTTTTAGCCCTTTCTTCTCCAGCTCCTCATGGATCAATTCTAGCTGTTCTTGGAGGTATTTAACTTGGTCCTTCAGATTTATGTTGGTAGATTTTAAGTGCAGGTTCATTCTTCTGACATGTTTCACCTTTTTCCTCAATGGCATAGCCCATTTTATTAACTGTTGTGTGTTGTCTAGGGTCGTTGATACAGTGTCAACCTGCTCTTCCCAAACCTCTTTCATCTTTTCAAACTGAACCTTTTGGACATTATGTTTCCTTGCCTCCTTCTTCATAACTGCAATTTCATGATTAGCTAACCTCAACTATTCTTCAAGGAGTTCAAACTCTGTTTTTTCAATGACTTTCTCCTTTCCTTTGTTTGGATTGCTGACTCGATCTTTTTCTGCAGGTGATGAAAGATCAATAATGTCTTGTGGTGGTGGGATTGTGCCAGTGGCTGGATGAACCTCTTTACTACTTTCCAACAGTTTTCTAGCATGTCTTGTCATGGGAATTCTAGCCTGGGACATAAAACCTACATCCTCACCTTCAAATTCTAACCTCTTTGTTGATTTAGCTTTCTTAAGTTTCTGTCCACCTTTATCTATATCCTCAGCCTGGACTATAGGAGTCTCTTCAATATCAATGGCATGTAGTATGTCTTCTAAATTGCCTTTAGCCAATATTTGGCTCCTTGTAACCCTTTTGCTACATTTTTTACTCACTATGGGTTCTTGTTTTGCAAGTTTGCTCATTATTGACTTTCGTTTTGCAGGTGGAACAGTGGGTGTATCAAATCTCTGCAACTGCTCTGTTTCCATCATAACTGGTTCACTTTTCTCTGCCCCTACTGGTTCACTTTGTTCTACCACTAAAGGTGATGGTATACCTCTAGGTTTAGGAGTTATTTTAGGGGTAATGGTATCCATTTCAAAACCACTAACAAATAGAAATGAAGACCAGTCTCTGCCTAGTCTTTGTAACTCATCTAACACCAGCAATTTTATTAGGCCATGATGAAAAAGTGAGGTTTCACTTCCCTCAGACTTTTCTTGAACTTTATCTGCCATTTTTGCTAAAATTTTGTGTAAATATAAAGGCATATCAAGAGATATGTTACCAACAAAGTGTAGGAGAAGCTTGAAGTGGTAAGGATAAACTTTATGATATCTACCTTCTTAAGTGAAATATTTCTGGATAATAAGCAGTAGCTTTGAGAAATTGTCCTTCATGCAGCTCCTTGGAATGGCATTTGTAAGGTCAACTTCACTTATTTTTGGCTTGATAAACTCTTTGCATTCCTCCATGTTGAATTTGAACCCTTTGAACCATTTTTCTGGTCCACTTGGAATCCCCGTTGCTGCTGCAATGATCTCTGGTGTAATGGTGAGATTCAACATTGCCACTTTAGTAGTTGTTCCATTGAATTTTATGGCAAATTCTTTGGAAACCTGTACACGGTATCCTTGTAGTCTTTCACAAAACTGTAAACATCATGTCCTTCTGAAGACTTCTACAGTTGTTGGGTCTTTATTTATCAGGTTCATATCTGATGGCTCATATCTAAGACAATGGCCACCTTTATTTGTCTTCCTTTTTGCATCCATGGTTCTTTGAAGTCTTCTCTACCTTGCTTGATAATGTCTTCTCTGCCTCGCTTGATCGGTTATATCTGCAATCCTTTGAAAAAACCAGTCATAGCTTGGGCTTAATAAAATAGCTCTCTAGAGCTCATTAACACGCAAAGAAGAAATAGAGAATGGAAAACGACTCAATTTGGAAATATTTTGAAGTTCGATGACCACTCATAACATAGTGATGACTCATACATGCTTAAATAGTGATGATGACTTCAGCCTTGACTATGTACCTTTATCATTACCCTAACTGACTCAAATCGCATCTAACTTATCCTTTTCAAATCATTTTCTAACACCTAATAGCTAATTTGACATGATAGACAAGAAATCTTACTTTTGTAGCGTTCCTAGTGTATTTCTGGGCATTTTCGCTACGAAAGTATTAGTAGTTTCGTAGCGAAAAGTGCAATTTCTCTGTTTATTTCACTACGAAAGTGTGGTTTCTTGTCTAAAACGACCCTTTCGGTGCTAAAGCCTTGGAAAATGAAAAATGTCAGAAAATTATGATTGATGTGACATGAGAGGATTTGAATGAGGGTGGGTTTAGACCTTAGGGTAGGCTAAATAAGAAAAATTAAAAGTTTTCCTTAACCAAGTAATGAAAAATGAATCCTATAACCCTACCTTTGACACATGAACCTCTGGGACTTTGTCAAATGATGCTTCATTTTTTCTGAGTGATAACATAAAGTATTAGTAGTTTCATAGTGAAAAGTGTGTTTTTACTGTGTAATTTGCTACGAAAACATGAAATCTTGGCTAAAGTGACCCTTTCATATATATAAGCTTGGGAAATGAAAAATGTCAGCAAATTATGACTGATGGGACATGATATGACTTGAAAGGAGGTGGGTTTGAACCTTAGAATAGGTTAAGATGAAAAAACTTAAAGTTTCCTATACCAACTTCTGACAAATGAACTCTATGACCATACCTTTGACAAATGAACTCTAAGACTATGTCAAATAATGTTTCACTTTTTCTGAGTGATAAAAATTTGTATGGATGGCCATACCTCTGTCATGGATTGGTTGATGTCTTTCCAAATATTTTCCTTGGCTTAAGCCAAGGTATCTGCCATTAGGGACTCACTTTCCAAATTCTTAATCTTAAGTCCCAATCTGGGGTACTTCCGCATCTCCTCCATATACAGAGTATCATTTTTAATTTTCTGCAACTTTAAGTTTTGTAATTTTTTTAGTAGCTTTTCATTTTCGTGTTTATGTGTAGCCAATTATTATGATAATTTTGTTGGATCTACTACTGTTGAGGTAGACTGAATGGATGTTGATGATGAACTAGGTTTTGTACCTGCAACTGCTATTGGAACTGCTGTGACTAGAACAATAAGAAGTTGTGATGCTTTTTTCTCCTTCAGTAACCCTTCAATTTGCTCTTCCATTTTATTTTGCTGTATATTTTGCTCAATGATAAGCTTGATAATTTCTACCCTATTATGTTCACTCGATTCAATTTCTTTGGTCTTTGGATCCTCATTTGAAGGTAGCTTTAACTATTTTCGTAGAGCTACAATGTCTGCATTTTTATTTTTAAGCATCTCTTCTACTACCTTGCAGTCTTTTGGGTCATAACCAATATTGACTACAAGATATTCCAGGGACTTGAGCTTGTTATCTTTAGCTAAGGAAGATAAATTTTCAATCTTGAGCTAATATTGAACTTTGGATAAGGCAGTCCTAAGTTTAACAAGAGA
This sequence comes from Pinus albicaulis, assembly GCA_034641835.2. Lineage (NCBI taxonomy): Eukaryota > Viridiplantae > Streptophyta > Pinopsida > Pinales > Pinaceae > Pinus > Pinus albicaulis. Next base: position 944,863 of record CM076582.1, on the reverse strand, counting down.
CATAGCAATATTTGTCATGGTGGAAAACAATGTCTCACCAGACTGTTTTTACATATCCATCCAATCGATTGGATAGTTTTGATTAGAATCAAACGAAAATACATTATTTTTATAGTTCGATGGATACTTGGGAAATGGTACTTGGGCTTGCAAGAAATCCATCTGTATTCTTCCTTTCTCACTATCAAAAGCAGAAAGAAGCCTATGCTATGAAGTGGAGGTCTATTTCGAGAATTGTTTGTATACACTAGACTTTAAAGTCTCATTCTTTTTTTTTTATTTCAAGGAACCTTGAGAAGATGTTTTGATCATATGTGGAACTAGTTCCTGTAGATTAAATAATTTCCAGAGGTTCTCTAGAAGGTGAAGTTGTAGGAGGAGTGTTTGGAACACTAGTTCTTGCTGATGTAGAAACTTATGGATCTCCAAGATCAATTATCTTTGGTTGCTTTTCTTATGTTGATATTGTTAAGCCAATATTTGGCTTCTTATATTGTATAATGAATTCTTTCATAATGTCCACATCAGATTGTTACACAGTAATTTGTCACCGTCCCTGCAATCCCTGTCCCGCACATTGGAGGGCTCATTCCGTGACCTGTGAGCAGTGACATAACTTGAAAACACTTTCATGGCATTCCCCTTAACATGTACTTTCATTGCCCTGAAGACATCTCTTTGTTAAAAACCCTAAAAATAGCCCTTTTTGCATTGGCGCAGTTCCACAGTTCAGCCCTCGTGCCAAGGGGGCAAATCCTCCAAAGAGGGCGCGCCAATTGGCGCTCTGTCTCAGAGCCGCACCCGCGCCAGCCATAATAAGGGGTGTTTTAAAAAAAATAAATGGCGAAAGATTGACCCAAACCACTTCCTAAACTGGTCTCTAATTTGAGTTGAGAGGTTGGCTCTGGATTTCCATTTAGAGGAAGTAGTTTTCCACCTCTCATGGAAGCTTCCTTGAAGATAGGGCCAATCCCATGATAGTAGGGATCCCAACTCTCCTTCCTCCATCTATAAAATCTTGCCATTTCCCTTTGCAAGATAATCTCCAAGAGCCTTGAGAGCCAAAAGAATGTTGCAATTGTCCTCATAGTGTCAAATCTATAGCAAGGAGATTGTTGATCGAAGAGAGAGGCTTGTCCCCATTCCCGACAAGCTTTGCGAGACGTGTTCTGCTGACGACCCGCCAAAGGAGGATTTCAGCGTCAGAGCCAGGTTGTATCATCCTTTGTTTCATTAATAATAAGTGACTACAATTATGGTTCCACTTGTGATTGTTTATGTTTTACGATTATGAGTTGTGTCCTCTTTGACTGACACATAGTTGCAAATATTTGGTTTTACGCTTGTATGTTCGTTGTGTTTCTTGTGTGCAGGTGTTCGATTGCATCAAGTGGGAGAACTGTGACCTGCCGGAGCAAGGGATCGGGAGCATCATCCTCTCCACAACGATAATAGCATTGGACACAAGGTAAGCCTCGCATCGCTCCTTGGTTATTGCAATTAGGAGCTTGCGTTGTAGCGTGTTTTGATTGTTGCTAGACCCGGCCTGGGCTAGTAGAGATCGCCTCTGTCCGTAGAGGGGATTTACCTCTCCAACAAATTGGCGACTCCACTGGGGAGTTAGCTTGTTGTTTGATTTATAAACTATAGATGGAGCCTGAAGTTAGCCAGATAGCCTTCGAAATGCTCTTGCTCTGCATTAGCGAAGTAAATCAAAATTGCTTCAGTCAATCTCTGGCTTAGTTTATGAACTGAACACTTGGAGTATTGTCTTCTCTTTCGATCGATTTTTGACTTTCCTTGCTTGATCAACTTTTTTGGGTTGGCTCTTGCTGTGTGTTTGGATTTTGTTTAAGCTTTACCATTGTTGGTCTGCTTCTTGGATTGCTCTTTCTTCATCTTTCCTTAGTAAACTCGATTGGCGCGCTTTTCAGTGTGACAGTCGCGCCCACTGGCGCATGTTGTCAGTGTCTTACTCACGCCAATTCTATTCTGGCGCTAGTTTCAGCCTTACAGTAGCGCCAATCCTGTAAGGTCTTAGGGTTTACTGTGTTTTGAGCCTTTTGAGACTGATTTGGGTGTTTGGTCTTATTTTTACAACTTCTTGAGTGTTCCGGAGCCTTGCTTGACTGACTGTGACCTTCATCCTTTGGTTGTTTGCCCATTTCTATCGATTTTTTCATTCTAGCCCTAGGGCATCTAGGTGCTATTGTGTTTCGAGCCTTCATTGGGATTTTTTGGTGTCTATATGTTCAGTCAACTTTGTGATTGCTTCTCTGCATTCGTTTGGTGGTTGTCTCGCTTTGGACCTAGATTACATGGTTCATTTGAGTCTTGGAGATTCTGCTTGAAGTGGTGAGTTTGGTCTTGGTTGGGAGAAATTCTTTGTTTTTTCATTTTCAGGCGTTGGCGCTTGTTCTCAGTTAGCAACCTGCGCCAGTTGGGCATTGGCGCTAGTTGTCAATGAGAAAGTCGCGCTAGTTGGCGCTAGTTGTCAGTGAGCAAGTCGTGCCAATTTCAAGGTGTGTGAAAATTGAGATTTTTTCCCTAAATCCTTCACTAGTGTGTTTTCCCTTCCGGTCTTTTCATTGTATGAGCATAGATCACATTGCTCATTGTTTGAAATGTCTTATTTCCATGATTGTTTGATGTAAAAGGGAATGAATGCCTTGTTTTGATCTCTTTCTTTGGAAGTCCTCTTTGTGTTTGACCTCATATGTCTTGTCGCCTTTTGAGGGATTTCGTGACAAAGTTTTTGAAACAATGATTGCATTCTTAGTGTTTGTTTACATCTCTTTTGCATTCATCCTTCATTAAAAAGATTTGCGTTCTTTTAGTTTTGGTCTCATAGTTTGCTTTTCGTTAAAATGCATTAGATCACATTGCATTGAAAAGTATTTTTTGAGATCCATCATTGAACTTAGATTACATTGTTTAATGATTGAAAACTAGAAATCGCTTTGATTGCATTCTCTTTTATTAAAAGCATGCATTAAGTAGATTCTCATTTCATCGAAAAATGCATTGAGTGCATTCTTATAATTTGAAAAGGAAAAGGAAATTGTGCATAGATTACAATTGCATAGTTTTCAAAAAAGAGGATTTTGCATAGATTACATTGTATTATTCACATTGTTGAATGTTTGAAATTACTTTTGATAGTGAAAGTCATCTAGTTTGGAAAATTTTCATTTGCAGTGTTGTTGTTTATTGCATCATTGTTTGAAGCTCTTCCCTTAACTAGATAGCATTCCACCGGGTCTGAAAGCCTTTCACAGAAGCACATATGAGATTTCTGTATACATACCAAGAGGCCTTGAAACCGAAACATAATTGAAGATCAACATTAAAATTCATTCAATTTACACTAATGCAGCATTGAAACATTAACGAAATATTTAGAGGTCTAGGCTAGAGACGTGTTCCGGCGTCTTTAAACCTAGTAGCTGTCGTTCGCCTCTTGGCTTTAGACAACACTAGTACAGACTTGTGCTCCCCGTACCGTTGCGTATATAAAGGGAGACCCCACTAGGTTTCTATCCTTTATCCATAGGAAGCCGATTCTTCCACCCTATACCCGTGATACACCGGACACAGCATTCGGGGAGATTTCCTGCACATACGTTGAGTCCTTGGTTGATTTCTCTTTCATTTTGAAACCAAGGTGTATATTGCAGTTCACAGCTATTTGGTACACCTTTGCCTAGTATTCCTGAGCAGTCATTTTGATCTTATCTGACTCCTTAAATTTGAAAAGATCACCAAGCGCTTGTCCTTTCACGCTTGCTTAAAAACTAAAAGAGATAGAGTCATCTTTAATCCATTTCTCGACTCTTAAAACATGAAACAGTGAAGTTTCTAAGTTTCAATGTGGTAAAATAAATCACCCGCAATCACATGCCCTTTTAGAGTTTGCTTGTTGGCCGTTTGATTGTGTGCCTTGGTTTTTGGCCCATGTGCAGTTTTGAGTTGTTGATGGCAAATTTTCCAGAGTTCACCAACCAAGGAACTCCGATGGGAATCCTGGTCATTTTCCTCCTTTTGGAAATGTTGGTGCTCCTTATATGGCAACATTGTCCCTTCCTGGGTTAACTGTTGGGTTGCCTGTTTGGTTGTTTTCAACCTCTGTGGTCTCAAATGCCCCAGCTACTAGTCAATCAGTTCCTCTGCTTGAAAAACATCATGTTGATTCCAAGGTGGACCTCTCCCCTTCTTCGTCTGTTTCTACGTCCTCCTCTTCTTCTTTGCCCAGTGAAAGTTTGGATTTGAGTAACCAGGTAGCTAAGAAGAAGAAGAAGAAGACAAAGAAGAAGACGTCCGATAAAAGAGAGGCTAAAGCTACCACTGCTGTTTCTGACACACCTCCTCTTGATAAACCTCCCAACCCTCCACGGAAAGTCAAGTTCCCTTGCATGTTGTGCACGGGAGACCATCTTCTTTGAGACTGCCCTGGTATTCCCAAGGTGCTTGAAGTATGGTCCAACGGTCGCCCACCGTTGTCGTTGGCTTCTGGGAGTCAGGATGGGGGCACGTGTTCAACTGGTGCTGGTAAGACTCCTAAGAAACAGGGTAAGCTCACCAATCCCTGTAAGTTGTGTGAAGGGCACCATGCCATTCACCTTTGTCCATATATGTATGAAGCCAAAAGAGTCTTGGACAGCGCAACCGTTTCTACACCATCCCTCCTGGCTGGTTATAATCAGCTTTCTTTGAGTCCTCCACCAGCTGATCCTACGATTGGTCAAGAGTCATCCTTGGTCGATCCCACTCCCCCGGAAATTCAAATTCAGGAATCTGTTCCCGACCAACAATTGGTCGTGGGATCGGTCGAGCTGGCCCCGTCTACGGTGCACCAGGTCTTTTCCGTTGATAGTGGATCTCACACCCCTCAGGTTCTTCTTGTTTCTTCAGATTCTACGGACTTGGAGAAAGATTCTCCTATCCCTATACCTCAAGAAGCTGCTCCTCCACCTCCTGTGATGGAGGTCTCGGAGGATACTCCTCCTACCTTCGAGATGGAGGTCGTGGAGGATGCTCCTTCTTCTTCCGTAACACCAAGGGAAGACCATCTCAGTTCGATGGTAGCCCCTCCAAGTAGTTTGGTCCCTTCCTTTGATTGGAATCAATTTGCAGGATACCGCCTTCCGTCTTATGTGCCTTTCGAGATCACAGTACAGGCTTTTGGTTTGGTCGTACCCAGCACCATTATAGACAAAGGCATGTCTATTAGTGTTCTATCATCAACTACTTGGCAAGCTTTTGGCTCACCGCCACTTGCGCCTATTACGCAAAATTTGTTAGCATTTAACAGAAGAACGAGTCAACCGTTAGGGATCATTCCAAGGTTACCTGTTACTTTGGGAGGTAAAACCGTCCATATGGACATGATGGTTGTTCTAGGCCCCTTAGATTTCAATCTCCTCTTTGGGCGCGATTACACCTATGCCATGGAAGCACTTTTCTCCTCCCTTTTTTGCGTGGTCTGTTTTCCACATGAAGGACGGATCGTGACCATTGATCAGCTTTCATTCTTTGGTCTTGATGTGGCAACTGGCCCACCATCATCCCTTCCTAATTTTTTTCCACCCGTTGTATCTGCCCCACCGCAGGTCAACTATGTGGCTACCTACCCCGTGCCTATACTCAGTGATAGTGCCGTTGTGCATCAGGTGCTGGGGGCATTGGGTCCTGACTTTCAGGATGTTTTCCTTCCATCGGGAGTGGAACTCTTGGAAGCCATGACTTCTTGTTCATTATGATGAGGTATGTCGGAGCATAGTTTGTTTTCCTGTGTCAAGCTCCTTTAAAAATGAAACCAAGTTCCCGGAGCAGAGTTCCTTTCCTTATGTCAAGCTCCTTAAAAAATGAAACAAGCTCATTTGAGGATAGTTCTTTTAATGTGTCAACCTCGTTAAAAAAATGAAACATGTTCCTATTCAATTCGAGTCTTTGCTAAGATCTCGTAAAATCCCAGTCGAGTCTTTCTCTTGATCTCGTAAATTGAACCTTCACTCCATCTACCTTTCATATGGACTGAAGCTTGGGGGGCATGCACCTCGAATTGAGTCACCATGCTGGGGGGCATGCTTACTTTTTCAAGCATAGTTTGTTTCCGTTTCAAGCTTGTGTAAAAATGAAACCGGTTTCAAGCATAGTTTATCTTTGTTTCAAGCTTGTGTAAAAATGAAACCAACTTCAAGCAGAGTTTCCTGATTTCAAGCTTGTGTAAAAATGAAACCTTGCCCATTTTACCTTTTGTGATTGCCATTTTATCAGCCTGTTTTTGCCAGATGAACCTTGGTTCTCACTCCATCGTCATTATCTGCTTGGCCGATCATATGCTTTCACTTAGTTTTTTTACCCGTTCCTGAGGAACCACTGCGATGAGTGGTCTTGTTAGCCATCCTCTTGACTTTTATCTTGTTTTGAGAAATTCCACCATTACCGGAACCAGTAGCTACCCTTTATACCACTTGTTCCTCCAGGAGGAGTCACCTTTCAGCTCTTTTCTAACTCTTTAAAAATGAAAAGATTGTCGAGTCCCTTGTTGTTTCGATCTCGTTAAAGTGGCCACAAAACAACATCTACCCAGTATACGTTTACCCCTTTTTCGGGCTGGGATAGATTATTTAGGAAAAATGAATACCCTAGCCGATCGCGACTAGGAGGTTTTCTCAGACATAGTTTTCTACCTTTTCGAATCTAAGGAACTATTTACGAAAAGGAACCATTGGAGTTTACTTTTTTGCTACCTTTTCAAACTCTCTAAACATGAAAAGACGTCGATTTCTTCCTTTTTCAGACTCGTTAAACCCTAATGACATTGGATTCAGTCGTAATGACGTTACTCGAGTTCCTCCTTCCTAGGGCTTGTTAAATGTACTAGGATGGATTCGCCCAAAGGGCGGACTTATATTACAAGCATATGCTATCCCCTTCAAGCTTGTTTTCAAAAATAATTGGGGTACTCGCCAGAAATGGTGGGGGAAAATGGAACCAGAATCATTGTCGTGTCGGCAGTATGTCGCTCTTGAACATGGTACTTGTTTGCATTCGTGTCGGGTTGGGGACATCTCATCTCGTTTTTCACTTTCCTCCGTGGGTTTGGGTGATCCCTTTGACCTCTCATCTGCTCTTTGCCTCGTCACCATGACCTCTGATCTTTTGATGTCAAATACTTCCAAATCCACTGTCGTGCCGCCCATATGTTCAAGAGAAGTTGACCTCTGCAAGTTTCAACCTTCCTCTGATTCTCATCTGATCTTGATTCACAAAGACCTTATGTTCCTCTGTCTCATGTCGATGATGTGGGAAACACTATGGCCCACCTTCGATCAAGGTCACTTCCTGTCGACTTCAGCTCATTATCCAGGAAGCTGATCTAGAGACTCTCTTCTGGTACCTTGGAGCTTGCATGCCTCAATGGCAGGTTCTTCACGTTCGACGTGAGGTTTTCATCATTGGCCTCTGATCGAGTGATTCTACGGGTGTTCGACGCCAGCTCACTGATTCACATGCCGTAGACTGTACCTATAGTACCTTGAGGACCATTGTCATTATTGGTGGTACCTCTCGCGTCTGTTAACAGCTTTCATCATTGGTTGGTAATCAGACGATGTTCTTGCATGTTCGACTTCAGCTCACTTATTCACATGCCTGAACTTGTACTTTGATCGGGTCGAGATGGAGCGCAAGACCCTGGATTTTGTCTGTTGGAATCCAGGCTGCGATTTTGTGGATTATTATGATTAGTTACATGATTCATTCACTGGATGGCTGCGACCATACCTGATTCTATTTATCGATCCTCACTAGATGGTTGTGTCCATACCACATATATATCATGTATCTGAGATATCAGTTGTACTTCTCTACGCAGGTTTTCCGACGGCGGTATTTTCAGTTGGACACGTTCTCGTAAAGCATTTCACCCCTCTCTCTCTCTTGAGCCTCATGCTTTAGGGGGAATCTGTTACATAGTAATTTGTCACCGTCCTTGCAATCCCCATCCTGCACATTGGAGGGCTCATTCCGTGACCTGTGAGCAGTGACATAACTTGAAAACACTTTCATGGCATTCCCCTTAACATGTACTTTCATTGCCCTGAAGACATCTCCTTGTTAAAAACCCTTAAAATAGCCCTTTTTGCATTGGCGCGGTTCCACAGTTCAGCCCTTGCGCCAAGGGGGAAAATCCTCCAAAGAGGGCGCGCCAATTGGCGCTCTGTCTCAGAGCCACACTTGCGCCAGCCATAATAAGGGGTGTTTTTAAAAAAATAAATGGCAGAAGATTGACCCCAACCACTTCCTAAACTGGTCTCTAATTTTAGTTGGGAGGTTGGCTCCGGATTTCCATTTAGAGGAAGTAGTTTTCCACCTCTCATGGAAGCTTCCTTGAAGATAGGGCCAATCCCATGATAGTAGGGATCCCAACTCCCCTTCCTCCATCTATAAAAGCTTGCCATTTCCCTTTGCAAGCTAATATCCAAGAGCCTTGAGAGCCAAAAGAATGCTGCAATTTTCCTCATAGTGTCAAATCTATAGCAAGGAGATTGTTGATCGAAGAGAGAGGCTTGTCCCCATTCCCGACAAGCTTTGCGAGACGTGTTCTGCTGACGACCCGCCAAAGGAGGATTTCAGCGTTAGAGCCAGGTTGTATCATCCTTTGTTTCATTAATAATAAGCGACTACAATTATGGTTCCACTTGTGATTGTTTATGTTTTACGATTATGAGTTGTGTCCTCTCTGACTAACACATAGTTGCAAATATTTGGTTTTACGCTTGTATGTTCGTTGTGTTTCTTGTGTGCAGGTGTTCGATTGCATCAAGTGGGAGAACTGTGACCTGCCGGAGCAAGGGATCGGGAGCATCATCCTCTCCACAACGACAATAGTGTTGGACACAAGGTAAGCCTCGCATCGCGCCTTGGTTATTGCAATTAGGAGCTTGCGTTGTAGCGTGTTTTGATTGTTGCTAGACCCGGTTTGGGCTAGTAGGGATCGCCTCTGTCCGCAGAGGGGATTTACCTCTCTAACACAGATGTAGTCTCCTCTCTCACCCTTTTCTGTTGCTTGCTTTGAGCAACTGGAATTTTTGCATTGGATGTAGATAAAACCTGTTCCTATGCTTCTTGAAGCGTTCCCTCGGCCCACTACTCTTGATTCATGAATTTTTCTATTTCTAGTCTTGGAGTATGATTATAGAGATTTGTTTTTAATTCAAATTTCAAAGCATAAATGATACGAAAAGGGTCATAAGACCAGGTAAAACTAGGCTGGAAATTCATATTCTTTAACAATGTGTCTGCCTCAACACCAGTTGATCTGGTGTTGCAAATGAATGTTACAATCTTAGACTTGATTTTAAACTGTGATTTCCTCTTGCTTAGCACAAAGTGAAGGTCATCCATGTTGATCATCTGCCTAATATATTCCAGAGAAAATATTCTCATAGGAACATATTCGGGCAGCGTATATGGTGCAAGCTTGCAACCATATACCCTTATCTATGTATAGTTCTGGTATAAATACCAGTCACCAATTTTAGTCTACTCACTTAAGTGTATAATCCTTTTTATTTCATCTCCAATCCTAGGCTCTGTCTGACTGTTGATAAGTTGCGCCACTGGATGTATAAATGTATCTATAAAATCTGAGAATGAAGAATTTGTTGAGGTAGTCCTGACTAGTTCAATCCAATGAATCACTGATTGATTCACTCCTTGTTCATTATGCTTACTGAGTTTGATGGGAAAAAGATCTCCTTGCTAAAAAAGAAACATATGTACAAGTACAAATATGTACTTGAACACTTCCTCTATAGTAAGATTCATGAATTTTTCATGTATATTATCAGCCAATAATTGACTGTAATTATACGTGAATGTTGGTTGATGATATTTGTTAAAGATGGAAAGGAATCCAAGGATAGAATCATCTACGGTTTTGTCATAAGGATATCCTAATAGGTAAGAAAGCATAGAAATATAGTTCTTAGAGGCTTCGAGGAAGATGGGTAGGGTGGATTCCTTTTTGGTAATTCAGCATCCTCAGGCAGAAATATTTCAAAAATTTGGGCTCTCTGTGGAAAAGTCACCTTTTGGTATAGATCCATAAGTGTTGCTGGGAAAAATGGTTGAGGGAGTCTGAAGTAGGAATTAGGAGCATATAGTTAATGATTTCAGTAGAGATGGTGATCAAAATGTCTCCATTCTAAGCCACCACTGCTCTTTTTACATGGTCATATCTGACTTGACACCAGATAACTAGCTCAGGGAATTCATGTGTTTTTGGAAAACTAAAGAAAGACAATAGTGACTCCTAGAATCTGATTGGATCTTGTTTGTCAAGGTACCTTTTTTTTGAGCGAGAGGTGTAATTCATGGAAGTCAAACTCACATTCAGCATTTGTAATCTTGAAAAGGAAATATGTGAGGGGGACATGGTTGAGATCGATGGAAGAAAAGGAATAGGAGAGGATTGTCGGTTGACTGGATAGCAGAGAGTAGGCTGATTGAATCTTGTGATAGATCAATTATATTTGTAGAAGACTGTGCACAAATAATTGTTTACCTGCAATAAACAGTAACAAGTCAGAGGAAAGTGACAAAGAGGTGGGCTTGGATTTATTTATAGTATGCAGGGTCAGGCTAATAGTTTGCTAGTAACCGTAGCAGCTTTAATGTTTTTGGAGTGGAGCTGTGACATGGAGGCTAACCGTCTGGGAGCGAAGCTATAATGGATGAATAGGAGGTAATGGATATAACATTTGGGCAATGGATATGACAAATTGGCAAAAAATATGGAAGCTGGCGGTCTTTGATTGGAAAAAAGGTAATAATCAAGGCGTGGGGTGAATAACCATTGACGGCTGAAAAACCATTGGCAGATTTTGGAGGGTGTTGTGAATGGTTTGCAGTTTTGAGTGTGGGGGGGTGTGAAGTCATGATATTGTGACACGTTTTAGGCACCTGCCATTAAAACCACATTTCGGACCACCCCCCCCCCCCGCCCCCCGTGTTAATGCAAAATGGTCGAGGGGGGTGCAAACTCTCTCTCCGTCGTTGATCTAAGCGAGGAGTAAATCCACTGTCGAAAGATGTGCGCTTTTTATTAAAGCCGACAAGACATTTTTTTCACTTAGTGACTTTGGATAAAACAAATAATATGTGCCATAATATAAAGTTTAATCTTGAATAATTCATAACTAGGATTAACGCTTTTTAAAGTAGATCAACCATAATTTAATGAAAATTAAACATTTAAATGGTGCATTTAAACAAGAAGCCATTAAATTTATTCATTTTTGTAACTAAAGCATTTATTTTTCTTTTTGCTTCCCTAACATTTTTATGCCTTCATTCTTTAGGGCATTCAACCTCTAACATTTTATTTGATATGGATGTATAAAATGAACATTTGCCTAACATTTTTTAGATTTTTTTTTCTTTTTCATCTATATCCTAACTTAACATTTTGAATTTATTTTTGATTAATATGATAAATTATCAAAACCAAATAATGTTACAAAATCAGCTCCAACTGGGGACTGCTTCCTCCTGTGGGATGAAGAAAACAAGAAAATCCAAGTGCCTTCTCCTCGGGCTATGGAGTCTTTGCTGTGAAAAATAAAACAGACTTCATTTTTTTTAAAGAAAAATGGTAATGTACAATGATGATCTTGAATTTTCTTTAGAGTCTTCAGTACTGCATATAATGTTTCAGAAATCTGCCATTGAGAGGAAATGTAGAAAACATTCCTTCCAAATTTTGTAGAATGAATGTATTTTTTCCTTTGACTTCAACAATGTTGAATGTTCCAAACCAAATATTATCAAATTTACCATGTTTACCTCTGTCCTCCCTCCTGGTACCCCATATCAATACTAGATCTCCTTCCCTAAAGTCTCTTTCCCTGGCCTTTCCATCAAAGAGACTTTTCATCTTATTTTGATATTTCCTTAATTTTTATTGAATCTCATCTCTGTTTTCATTCAATTAAATAATTTGATTTATCCTTCTAGATAAATCATTAGGTTCATCAGTAGCCTCTTCTAAAAATTTAAGAATAGGGAAAGCCAAATTGGTAGGAAAAATGGCCTCCTTACCATAGACCAATTGGAATGGAGATTTATTTGTTGATCTCTTGGGAGAAATTCTGTTTGCCAAAACTGCATAGATAAGATGACTATCCCAATTCTGCTTATGGTCTTCTAGAGTCTTTTTTATTACCTTGACCAGGCTCCTGTTGGATGATTTAGCAAGACCATTTCCTTGAGGATAATAAGGAGTTGAATGATTTAGTAAGATTTGATATTTTGGGCAGAACTCAATCATATTTACACTACTAAATGTTGTGGCATTGTCAATGATTATTTGTTGAGGGAAACCAAATCTAGAGAGAATGTTTTCCTTAATAAATTTAATTACTACTGTATCTGTAGCATTTCTGATTGGAATGGCCTCTACCCCCTTGGTGAAATAATTTGTCGTAGTTAAAATCAATCTGTGTTGATTACATGACGTTGGGTGAATTTCTCCTATATAATCTAGTCTCCATTGAAGAAATGGTGTTGAAATAACTACTGGAACTAGTGGAAGAGCTGCTAGTTTTTTCTTACCAGCAAACATCTGACATGGAATGCAGCTTCTAACCTTTACTCCTACTTGTGAAAAAAAAATAGGCCAATAGAATCTCTCCCTTATTATTTTGTATGTTGTGGCTCTCCAAGCATAGTGTCCTCCACATATGCTTGCATGAAATTGATCAATGATTCCTTCATTTTCTGTTTCTGTTAAACAAAGTAACAAGATGTTGAGAGGATATTTCCAGTAAATTAGCATTGATGATGCAATATTTAATAGATTTGAACTTGATTGTTTTGCACTGACTTCTTGAAAATTGAGTTGGACACTCAAAATTGTTCAGAAAATGTACAATAAATGCATACCAATATGACAGTAAAAATTTTCATCAATGTGAACAGGAACTGTTTGGCTTGAAGGAGAAGGTTCTTGTGTGTTCTTTCCTTGATAATATTTGGAAGGTTCTTGCGGATTCTCCCCTTCTGGATTTAAGGAAGGTTCTTGTGGATTATCCCTATCTAAATTTGAAGAAGGTTCTTCTGTATGCTTCTAAGAGATTTAAAAAATAGAATTGATTCCTAAAACTTTGCAATTGGATTCAACTAAAATTCTAGCTAAACCTTGGCCCTTTACTAACATAGTGGTTTTGATATTGAGGTCAAACTCAAGGATTTGGGTGATCCAGCTTCCTCTTCTTCCATCAATGTCTGGTTGGGTAAGCACAATTTTTACAGCACTGTTAGGAACATAAGCAGTAATGGTTGAGTGAAGGACATATAGTCTGAATGATTTTAAGGCTTGAACTAGGGCATAGGCCTGCTTTTCAATAATATCATACTTGAGTTCAAAATATCTCATACCCTTACTGGAAAATGCTATGGGATGATCATCAGAATCTTAATTTTTATGTAAAAGGACAGCAGCAAGAGTTTTTCAGAAGCAAAGGAAAATATACTAAAAGGACGAGAATAATTTGGGTTGACTAAGGTAGGAGCTTCAGAAATAGCCTTCTTAATTTGATCAAAATCATATCTAGCAGGAACAGTCCATTTAACTTCATGATTCTTTTTAATCATATCAATTATGTCTTTAACTATTTCAACATAGTTAGAGATGAATCTTCTCAAGAAGTTAATTTTTCTTAGAAAGGATTGGATTTCTTTCTTATTTCTGGGCAATGATAATGACTGAATAGCATATACTCTTTTAGGATCTATCAACACTTATTCCTTTGAAATGATGTGGCCCAGCAACTTTCCTTATTTTATGGAAAACAAAGACTTCTTAGGGTTGAGAGATATTCCAAACTTTTTGTTAGGGTCCCATAGTTTGCAAGATTGGAAAGAACAAACGCTGCATGGCCTACATCAGAACCACTTTGGAATCCTAGGATCTAGCCCTCCTGGATTCAGAGAGGTGTCTCTCTATATAAGTGTTTTCAAAATATATTTCTTTATACTTAGTTTATGATATTAGGCTAGTTATGAAGCACAAGGGATTTGTTTGTTTTTGGTTGGGTAGGATATCATCAAAATAAAGGAAGTCTTCTGAAGGGTAAAGGTGTGAGCAGGTTAAAAGAATGGTTCAATTGATAGGATAGTTAAGAGACAGTATCAATCCATTGGGCTATGGAGTCACAAAAGGATTTAATTGCACAACAAGTTTCAAGAGTGGTCCATGGGGCAAGTCATCTATATCAAAGGATCTCTCTAGATTGATTTTTGATATGGAACATTAAAAGTGTTGTGAAAGAAGAAAAGCTAATAACCATTTAAGAATCTATTAAATTCACTAAACAAGAAAAGCCTTTCAAAGTAACTATTTGAAGCAAGCCAAAGGACAGGGAAAACCATAAACTTCTTTGGGAAAACTTTTACTAAAGAACACTTTTCAGACAACAATCCAGCAATCTAACAAATTACCTTCAGAAAGAAGAAAACATATAAGAAAACAAAGGGCAGCCTAAGATCAAGTAAGGACTTTGAACCTATCCTTCTTTCAACACACTCTCAAGGGAAAACATTTAAGATAAACATAAAAAGTAGCTAAGATCAAGTAAGGACTTTGAACCTATCCTGCTTTTGGCATACTCTTAAAGGATATTTTCAAAGCAACTGTTGGAGATAAACTAGAGGACAGGGCTAACCATAAACTTCTCGAGTTCAACTTTAATTAGCAGACTTTTTAAGAACTTTTAAAGACAATATCTCAAGTTGTACTCAAGAAACATGGGCTCAGCAACACTTCACTGGTTATACTCTATTGAAACATCCTCAAATCACAATTAGAAGAAAACATAACGATAAATCTTATCAGTGAGATTTAGGGTACCTTTTACAGTAAATCCTAATCTAAATTTGTTTTTCTTTACCAAAGAAAGTGGACAATATGAAAACATAAGAAAAACAACAATTACAGTAAGAAAAACATCACCATTGACATAGACCAGGATCCCATAAATCAGCTTGTATATTTGATGTTCAAACCAATTACAATCTACAAGTCGAGTAGGTCTTTACAACTTCAAACTTCTCTTCTCGGCCTATCTTTCTTAAATTACTAACAAAGCTTCAACAACCTCAGTAACTATTTACATTCAATAAGTATTCAACCAACAACAATACTAGGCTCCTCATATGATATATATAGGTAAATCGAGGAGGTGGAGTGAAAGGAAGGTCTAACTATTCAATTAATACAGAGTAAATGCTTCTCAACCTTTGGGAGGCCTAATGGAGAAGATATCTAATGTTTTAACTCTGTTAATTGATTTTTACATTAAATTTCATCTACTTCAGTCACTTTTGTTGACTTTTGAGGCTTTTGGTGGCTGGCAATTACTTTCTGATATGTCTTTGAAAATATTTCTGACTGTGCATTAACTTTGTAGGCTTTTGAGTAAATAGGCCTGTAGGTGACATTTTTAGTCATTGGGGGAGTAAATAACCTTGATGATCTGGAAATTAAGGCTATCTTTTGTTGATTTGTCATGCTTTGTGGCTTTAAACACTGATTAGGCCTTTGATATAGCTTTAGGCCTCCTTTAATCATCTTTCAGGCTTTTTTTCCTTTACTGACCGTATTTCTATTCTTTAATCCTTTGTTCACAGTCTCTATCTTCGTCCTTAATCACTGTTTCAACCTTCATCCTTTATCTTTATGCTAATCCTCGTTTTTCTTTGATTTCTTCAATTAAGCCTTTCATCACTCTGTTTTCTTTCTTGTAGGGGTTTCTATGGCATTTTGGAGGGTTTATGTGATTGCATCGATCAAATTCTCGGAATCAAACCCAGGATCCCTCATCTTGCTTGTTATAACCCTGAGGATCGTCATCCGGGCGTTTGCAACTTAGATGTTTTTGTGGGCGAGCCTGTAAACCTCAAGTTTCCATTAAACTTGCACTCAAACACAAAAAATATTATGAAAACCTGCATTTTTTGGATAAACTACAATTAGAGGCTTTGGGATGGGTATTTGAGCATTTGTAGAGGAAGGGAGATGTGCAGGGGAGGGGTTCCACAGGCGAAACCAGGAGAAGATGGTGGAAAATTCAAATATGGGCGCGAAAATGGAAAAGCGATTTTGGAAAACCATGAATGGTTTTCGGGCAAGCAAAGGGTGGTAAACAATTTTCTGCAAATCAAACGCAATATGGTTGATTGGATGACACATGCCCCCCACAAAACCACCTATTTCACACGGAAGATGCACGTTGAGGAGTTTTGGGCGGATCAAGCACGAAATGGATTTGGGACCATCCGATCTGGGGGTGATAGATCTACGACCACCGGGGAGCGCGATGGTGAAAATTTGTGCGGTCGGAGATAGGTGGGACTGATGGATGAGGTCAGCAAAACTGTCGGGAAGTGGGAGTGTTAATGGGCAGGGTTAGAGGGTGAATTTGAGTGATGATCATTGGATGACAAGGATCAACGGCTAGGATCTGTTGCGGGGGGACCACGAAGGTATGGACCAATTTTCTGCATTGTGCTTCCGCAGTGAATCTCAAAAATTCATCTGAGTTTATATGCAGTCAACCAAGTCAACTGCGGGAGCACCTCTGGTGTTAACCCGTGGATTGAAAATGCCCGCGAGTGAAATGGAAGGTTGGGGAGGACCGTTGGATCGAGGCTAAGGGGTTAGATCTATGGCTGGGATGGCCCGAGGAAAGGTAAGGTGGGGTGGGAGAGAAAAGGGCCCACCTTTGAATTTTTAAAGGTTTTGGGAGTTAGTTTGGGGTATGAAAATAATAAGGGCAGAGGGGAAAAGAGAGAACGGGGAGAAGTAAGGTCACATGGGAACAGAGGGAGCAGGGGCTTTAAGGAAAAGGGGCCAAGGGTTAACAGGTGTTCGGGCCCTCGGGTCATATGAAGAAAAAGGGCAGAGGGTTAAGCCTGCAGGGGCTTAAGGCCCATTTTTATGAAAAGTCGGAAAATAGGTCGAAAAGTGGGTTTTTAGCCCTTTTTTGGTGTTCTGATAAGTATAAAAAGGAGCTTTAAACCATTATAAAGGGGTTTTAATGGTTTAAAAGGGTTTTTTAGAGGAATGGAGGGTAAATGAGAAAGGTAGAAAACCTTTTTTGCAGGGGGGAAATGACTATTTGGATAAGTGAAAATGAATGAAAATGGGCAGAAATGATGGAGGTGAAAAAATGGGAAATATAGCCTGAAAACAATTTCTTTTTGAGATGGCAAGATAGTGAACATGGCAAGACTTCAAGAACTCACAAATTTTGCATGAAATTTCTTTCTTGAAGGCTAAAGACTTGTTGTTTCAGGGAAATCTCACCCTAGAGGTTGGTTGGGGTACAACCTCCACAGAGCAGGGGCATGCTACTTAACAGAGACTCACACAACCATGCACGTTCAGAAAAACCAAATAGAGCAGAATGAGAAAGTTACCCGTAGGTCCTACGGTTGAAGTAGATCCACGTGGGGTTCAAACCCCCAGCAACCTTCCTTCCTTCTTAACCTGAAAACAAGAAGAAACCAGCACAAAGGACAGATTGTACATCATATATCTACTCTAAATGTTAGTGAGATTCATATAAAACATTAAATAAATCATAATGAATGCTTGTATAACAAATATTCTCATACATATAAGCATACACTAACACGTTTATTTCGGGAACAGCATGGTACTTCTGTATTATAAATAGCACGTACAAAAGTAACAAGTGGAGAGATCACCTGATCCTTCCAAGGCCTTCGCAGACCGTCGTCCGGATCCATCTAGCCCTTGCCTCGCTAAGACTCCTTCCAAACTGGTGCATACGATATAACATATAAAGGGATGTGCATCTTAAGGAAACAAGGGTTTCCTGTAATGAACTGGGAAAGTACAGGAGGCACGGGGAATCAGACTCGGATAGGGAATACCAGCAGAGTATAATATCAATAATTCTCTCTCTCCCTTAGGCCATACACATGAGGGCTTTTTATAGTCCCTCCAAGTAGTTTCAGCAGTTGGAAACAGTTGGCCACAGGCTGGGGTGGTTGAACTACCTGAGTAACCGTCAACCCAGCGCGAAATTAGGGATTTTTTATATATATTTTTAATCATTTTAATGGCATACACGGAAAAGTCTAGCTGGACTCGCGTATACACGCGGAAAAGTGCGGGCATAGTCGCGTATGGGGGATTTTACATTGTTTTTAAGTGAATTTGTCCAAGTCTGTAGGAATGGGTGCCCAAAAGCCATGAAGTAATCATGAATCATGTCAAGGTGAGAAATGATGCTATAACAGATGCCCCCTAATATATGAGGTCAGAAGGGGTACATGATGGCCGAAATGTATTATGCACATAGAAAGAACTTCGTAAGGACAAGAGAGGACTTCACCAGATTTCAGCCTGCCAAAAACCAATGAAAGAAACCAGAGAGTCAACTCATGCTGAGGCGGGCATACCCATGCTCAGTCAAAAATACATCATATAGAAAGTAATGAATAGATCCAATATGTATACAAGTATAGCTGAACTGAAAGTACACAATGGATCATCTGAGCATGGCCCGGAAATACAAGTCTGAATCAATTTCCAAGTATCACATATAGAAAGCTGATCAAAGATGGTGCAACTGGATGTCTGATCAAATAAGTAACTGAATCTCCAAGTACCGGATCATAAGAGGTGGATCAAACGGTACAATCACGCAACTCGGGGACCAACATATAAGATGTTGCTGTGCTGAACTGCAACATATAAGGGTGGACAACATCACTGGCAGGTACTGAAAGGACTGTCAAAAGTGAACCGAAACATGCTGATGCAACCCGAGGTCTTCACCGATCACTATGGCACAATTCTACACAATGGGAATAAATGAGTTGAAGTCGACCATGTGAGAAATCGTTGGATTACCGGGCAATGATGTATCCCGTTAACCAACGCAAGACAACCCACCAATAATGATAATGAGTGTCAAGGTGCCCCAGTACAATCTGACAAGTGCGAATGAATGAGTTGAAGTCAAACACTTGAAAGAATCTACCAATCAGGAGGCAATGATGAATCCCCACTGTCGATAGCGAAGAGTCTACCACTGATGACTGCAAACCCTAAGGTACTAACAAAAAGACTCTAGACCTTATTCCCAGAGCAATGAGTCGTAGTCGATGGGAAAATATTTGTTGGAAGGAAGGCATTAAGGCATCCCACATTAGTCCAGCGTGAGTGTAACCCGCAGGCCAAGATTTGGAAGGAATCGGGCGAAGTAGAGTGATGGAACCAAACCGAAGTACGTTTCCGACATGCACAAGATGAAGCTAGCGCACAGAAGAAACCCTCTGAACCAACCAATAATGAAAGCTGACACAGAGGCGAGAAATCCACCGATAGGGTCAAATGGAAATCAAGGTATCGCAACGCTAATCCCAAGCAGGATAATGTGTGTCGTACGTTGCCTCAAGTACCACGGTATTCCTCCCGCAACAATTGCAGAACCTAGGAGTGGTGAATTTGGGACACCAATCCGCACGAAGTCGGCGAACGGTCTTGAGGTCGATTCCGCCTAACGAGGGGGTATCCCTCTTCTCAACCTTCACTTCCCCTCGCGCTTGACTCTCGGATGAGAGCTTTCCCAGTCCACCTCACGGAGTTGGATTTCGCTCAATTAATCAACTTCTATGTTTGTTTGAGCGGCCTTGGAGATTTAACTCTCCACTCACCTATTCTAAGGCCCTACAACCTAGCTAGTTGGTGATTGACACTTAGAAAAACTTGCTAGTTGATTTTAGATTAAATCGCTTATTTTAAGGGCTGTTATATTAAGTCACAAGGATATGGAGATGAAACCAATGGTGTTTTGATGCAAAAGAAATTAATAAAAACTTAACTACATGCACATGCAGTTCTTTGTCTTTCGATGAAAAGTAATCTCTATACAGGTTCTACGAGACTAAAAATTGTATTTTTCTTTTCAAAAAACAAACTCACACTCACAAAAACTAAGAAGCTAACTAAATGCTGAAATGCACCTAATGCAAATCACTACAAGCATGTAAATCCTAAGATGCAAAAATATTTTAAAACAAAGTGAAATTTCCCAAAAAGCTCCTTCAGTTTTAACTCCTTTTTGATGGCCCAAAAAGCTAGTTCTCGGAAACAAGAACTCTTAATATAAGACACCAAAACACTCAAAAACAAGAAGAAGAAATCAAATGACAACTCCTCCTCCAAATCAAGCCAAAAACTATAAGCAAGAAACTTCACAAAAGCTCCAAAAGATATGGAAAAACGAAAATGAAAATGCAACAACAAAAACAAAAACAAGACCAAATTTTTTTTGAGTTTTTGAAATGCAACAACAAAAAGCAAAACAAATGTTTTTTGGGCTTTTTAGTTTTATAAAGCAAAAGCTCGAAAAGACCAAGCACAAACTATCAAAATCCAAACCAAATAAGACCGAATTTCAAGCACAAACTTCAAGAATGCTCCCAAACCTTATAAAGCTAACTCGTAGCAAGATCAATAAGAGCAAGAGAAGACCAAAAACTCAGCCAATCAGCCTAGACAAATAGTGCAAACTTGTTGCAACAAAAAACTCCAAAGAAGCAAGAAAAGTTCTTCGAAAATTGCAACAAAACCCTAGCCTATGGAACTCAAGAAAACCAATCAAAAACCAAGCAAAAATCGCAATGCGAAGCACAACACAAAGATAGGAGCGAGTCAGTGAGCAGAAGCTCTCTGTTCTGATAAAACAGAACAGCCAAGAATGCTCAGAAAGCGATCTTGGAACTCAATCCAGAAGTGCCAGCACCAGAAACAACACTTTGCCGAAAAGACTAGTTTTCACTCAAACGAAAGAGAGAAAAGACATGAAACCACTTCCTTCACACTCCAGTAAGTACAGAGACTCTGTAGAAACAGGCCTCCACAGCCAGAAACGACCAAAAAGTCAAGAATCCCAAAAATTCAAAATCTGCCTAGGTATACACGGCTTCACATCTGTGCAACCAGCGTGCATACGCGTCTGTTCTAAAAAAAACTCGCGTATACGCGGTTTCCTTCAGAAAAACTCGCGTGTATACACGACTGTGTGCAAAAGAAGGCACGTATGCAAAGGTAAATAATGAAAAAAAACAAAAGAACAAGCCTGGAAAAGACACCAAGACTTCAGACTGACTGCAAGAAAATAAACTGGACTGCAAATGAAAGTTAAAACTGCTGGGATCCTACCAAATAGCTGAAACCACCCAACAGGAGAATCACAAAAGTGTGATCCCCAGCGGAGTCGCCAGTTCTGTTTCGGGGAAATCTCACCCTAGAGGTTGGTTGGGGTACAACCTCCACAGAGCAGGGGCATGCTACTTAACAGAGACGAGCACAACCATGCACGTTCAGAAAAACCAAATAGAGCAAGAAAATAAACAGTGGCTCCACTTGGGGAGGGCAGCTCCATGGAGGTGTCAAGAACCTCAGAGATAAAGCTCTGGAAAGTAGACGAGTGTCTTTGTATTTTGACAACATTTTCTTCTTTGATCATGCTACTTTAAAAGATGATCAGTACTTATATCAACAAACAGATTTCTTTCCCCAAACAACTACCTACATAGCCTACTTGTCCTAACATTTTTTCTTCATAAGGTGCACTTGGACTTACAAACCTTTTGACATCAACATTTTATTCTTTTATTGAAAGTAGGAAACTAATCTAAATATACCCTTATTTCTTCCATGAGTTCAAATTAAACAATTGAACTCATAGATTCTCTACCTAAGCTACTATCTGTTAGGATTAAGCTGTCTGACGGATTTTATTCTCTATATTCTAAAACAAAAAATTAAAACACAGCCAAACCAGGATTAAGCTGTCTGATTTGCTATTGAGACTATGACATAAAAACAAGCTGCACATAGACTGAAATTTACAGAAAATTGAAACAAAATTGTGAAGGCTTAAGATCTGAAAATTACAAGCATCCTTCTTTCTTCTTATGACTCAGATTTTAATCTATTCAGAGTCATCCTTTTTCTTTTTTACCTGGTTCAAGCTTTCAGCATGTTAGAACCAGTCCTTTCTTTTCTTTGACTCAAGTTTTGAGCTTGTTAGAGCCATTTTCTTCTATCCTAATCTATTCTACTAATAAGCCAAGATTAAATTGTTTGGCTAATCTTCTTCACTAACCTATCAGCATTAAATTGAAATCTATCTAGTCATGATTAGGATGTATGACTAAATAGCAGTGCTCTCTCAAGTAGTGGCATTTAAGCTTGTACACTTTCAGACTCTCTTTCTTTTTTGGTATGGGGCTGTACCTTTCTTCTTTTATATCTGCCCTCTTTTCTCTTTTTCTATTGTTTTTGTATTTTTTCTTTTTTTTTTTAATTCAAAAGAAGTGTTATATATAATGAACAAAAAGCTTTGAAATCAAAATATCAGTTAACAGAAATAATGTTTGAGCATCCTGCCATTGATAGGACCTCCAAAATATTCAGCTCCATCCAGTTCTTGCAGAAAGAATGCATTGTTTCCAATAGAAGATTGAATAAGATAAGGGCCTTGCCATAAATTATCAAATTTTCCATGTTTGCCCTTATCTTCTCTCCTTGAATCCCATTTCAATACGTTGTCACAAATTTTAAAGTCACTTTCCTTGGTTCTTTTGTCAAACAACTTCTTGACGTTTTATTGTAGTTGTTGTGCTCTGATGTATACCTCCTCTGTGGTTTGGTGTAGATTTATAGTCTAGTGTATTCTTCTTTTCATATCATCATCTTCAGACTGTACATCTTGGATCAGCTTCATGACTGGCACTCCTAGACTGGTTGGAAATATTTCATCTATTCCATAAACTAGCTTGTAGGGAGACATTCCAATTGATTTTTTAATAGTTAGTCTATCTACCCATAATGCATGTACTAGCTTACTGTGCCATGATTTCTTGTTATCTTCCAGCAACTTCTTGATTATGTTCATCAAACTTTTATTTTAGGACTCTGCCAACCCATTACCTTGAGGGTAATAAGCTGTAGAATGACCCAATATAATTTGATATTTATGACAAAATTCCACCATATTTTTAGACCCAAATGCAGCAGCATTGTTAGTTATGATCTTTCTAGGACAGCCAAATCTAGACAGTATATGATTTTCAAGGAATGAAATGATAACTGAGTTTGTGGAATTCCTAGAAGGGATGGCTTCTATCCATTTGGTAAAATATTATGTTGTTGTGAGGATCCATTTATGTTGGGCAAATGAGGCAGGATGGATTTCCCCAATGAAGTCTAGACCCACTGCTGAAAAGGAGCTTCAACAGTGATTGGTTGCAGAGGTAAGGGAAGCAACTTTCTTTTGCCTTCAAAGATTTGGCATTTGTGACAGGAAATAATAATTTTGTGGATACCTTGAAAGAGGGTGGGCCAGTAGTAACCAGCTCTAAGGATTTTGTTAGCAGTTGACTTCCAGTAGATGTGGCCTCCACATTCTCCTTCATGAAACTCGTGCTTGATCTTATCTGCATCATTCTCAGGAAAAAATTTAAGCAATAATCTACTAGCATTTTTCCAATATAAACATTTATTCAAAATGCAGTAATTTACAGCTTTCAACTTTAAGAATCTTGCCTTTGTTTTAGACAAACTGGGAGGGGTATTAAAATAGAGCAAAACATACAAAATATCAGCATACCAAGATGAATTCAGAAAATGATCTTCAATAAGTGGAGTTGTCAACTCCTCCTGTTCATCTAATGCATTAAACATGTTTATATCAAGAGCTTGAAAGTTGGATTCAGCCATAAGTTTTTCCAATCCTTGACCTTTGATGAGCTTAGTGGGCTTGATTTCTAAGTCATATTCTAAAATTACAACAATCCACTTTCCTCTTTTGCCATCTGGATCTTGGGTCAATATGTCGTTTACAACTGAATGAGGCACAAATGCTATAATGTGGAAATGTAAAATGTAAACTTTTGAAGTCTTTTAAGGCTTTGACCAAGGCAAAGGCTTGTTTTTCCATTATATTGTACTCAAGAGGTGCATCTCTTAATGCCTTACTGAAAAATGCATTTGGCTGCTCTTGTCCCTTAAAGTTTTTCTGTAATAGGACAACAGCTACTGTATGTTCTGATGCAAATGAAAATATGAAGAAATCTTTTGTAAAATGAAGATTGATAAGAACTGGTGTTTTGGTAAGTGCTTGTTTTACCAGCTCAAATGATTTCTTTGCTTCTAAGGTCCATTTAACTTCTTCTTCTCTCTTAAGCATATTTTTCATGATTCTAAGGAGTTTAACTAGATTGGGTATGAACCTTCTCAAGAAATTGATCTTCCCAATGAAAGATTGAAGTTCCTTGATGTTTCTAGGATGGTTGATTTGCAATATACCATCGGTCCTCTTTGGGTCTATCCTTATTCCCTCTTCTGATATGATATGTCCCAGAAGTTTACCTTCTTGGAGACCAAACAATGTTTTCTTTGGATTTAAGGATAACCCATATTTTCTGCATTTCTCATAGACTTTTCTCAAGTGTATTCGATGTTCTTCATCTGTTTTAGAATAGATAGTGATATCATCAAGGTAAATCACAATGAAGTAACCTATTTCTTTTGAGAATTCTATATCCATGGCTCTCTGAAATGTGGCACCAACATTCATTAAACCAAAGGGAATTTTCAAATACATGAAATTACCCCAAGGAGTATTAAAGGTTGTTTTAAGTTGATCATCAGGATGTACCAATATATGATTGTAACCTGAGAAGCCATCCAACAAATAAATTCTTCTAGAACCAACTACCCTTTGTAAGATATGATCCATTTTGGGTAAGGGATTGTTGTCTTTTAATGAGGCTTTGTTTAAGTTTCTAAAGTCAATGCAAAGCCTTATCTCTCTTATTTTCTTCCTGACTGATACAAGATTAGATACCCAATCTGAGTATCTAACAGGGACTATAATTCCAGCATCATACATTTTCCTAATTTCTTTCTCTACCAGAGGTAATTGAACAAGGTTGATTCTGTGCAATTTTTGTTTAAAATACTTCTAGTTTTCTTTGAGGGGTATCTTATGTTGGATTATTTTTGTATCATATGATTTCAAATCGTCATAACTCCATGCAAATACATTAGAAAATTCTCTAAAAAGCTCAATGTATTTCAGTTTAATGTGAGCTGGCAGCGTTTTACACAGCTTTATCATTTTGTGCTTTTCCTCACTGCCTATGTTGCATTCTTCCACTTCAGCTTCAATAGGTTCCAGTTTTGGCTTTTTGGCAACATCATTCTAGTCAAACAATTCTTCTAATGGGACCAGTCCTTTTGGAAAGCTTTGATTTTTAGATTGCAGCACTTCTAAGTCTTATTTTTCTAAATCTGTGCTATTTTCTGTTGTATGTTTGGGTCTATTAGTTAAAATATTTATTTCAGCAATCTCAAGAGACTTTTCTTCTTCAAAAAGTGGGTTTTCTTCAGTAAGACAGTCTTGTTCATACTCTGAATTTGAGTTTGGTATTTCAAATTCATTTTTGGACTGTAGGAAGTCTTCTATTTGTTTATCTCCTTCAAACACTTGCCAGTTTTTTTCATTATCTGGGACAGCTGATCTATATTTTACTTGCATGGTGTATTGTTTGCTTTCATAAGGTCTTAGACAAGTACTCGCAGCAAAGGCTAGTCCATTGGCAAGAATGTTTTGGTTCCTTGAAACAAAGGTAAGTTGGAATTCAGCAAATGTTTTTAACAAGTCCATGGCATCATCTCTTTAGGCTCTAAGTCTGGGATGTTTAGCAGTATATTCCCCATTTACTTACCTAATTATCAACTCTAAATCTCCATGAACCGTTATCCTCTTGGCCCCTAATTTTTTCAATAAATTCAGGCCTAAAAGGAGAGCTTCATACTCTGCTATGTTATTTGTGCATTGGAAGTTTAATCTATAAGAATGACCCTCAGCATGATTATTTACAGTGTTGTGTACCCATATGCCTGCTCCTGCACCAATTTTAGAGCAAGACCCATCAAAACTCATACTCCAAAGAGGATTGTTTTCAGATTTGCCATTCATTTCATTGTTTTCCTCTCTGTTTTGTTTGCCTAATCTGTGGCTGTGTTGTTCCTGTAGGACTACCGTGTGTTTGTCTTTATTTTGTTCCTCAATATTTTCAATGTTTTGAGGATTTGTTCTTTGATTTCCTTGATTGATACTATGTTCATGATTTTTTGGAACCTTAATACCTTCAATTTGTTTGCTGTGAATTTCTAAGTTTGCAAACTGATCTAATGATTTTTCTTTTCTCTCCTTTTCCTCTATGGCTGCCACTATGTTTGGATGTGGAGTGACCACTATATTGGGTGATGTTTCATTGACTAACTCTTTCTCATTAGGAATCTCATCATTGTAAAGAATGAATGAGTCAAGGTCAGTGTGTATGGAATAGAGAGGAGAGTTTTCTGGTCTTTCTTGGTTACTCACCATGTATTTCATGTGTGTTTCCCTATAGAGTCTTCTAGGTTGACTGAAGACAGGGATGGTGGCATAAGTCATATCCATCTGCATAGTACCATGCAACTTAGCACCCCATGATCTTGAAAGAAGCATGCCATATTTGGGGGGTATATCAGCCACTACAATTTCCATCACTAAGATTTTAGCTGGGATTTGAGCTAAGTTAACACAGAGATCTTTTATAAGGCCTAGGCATCTCACTCTGCTTGAATCAAAGGAATATAAATCTTTATAAGGTCTAGTTACATCAAGGCCTAATCTTTCCATTATTACTTTGGGCATGAGGTTATGTGATGCTCCTAAATCAAGCATGGCATTGTGCAAAATATTATCATGGATGTTCAAACTGATGTAGAATGGAGGGGTAGTTCCTTCTTGAAATTTTCCTTCAATCTTAGGACCAAACAGAAGCTCTGGTGTATCATCATTCAAGTTAACAATATCATGAATATCTTCTATGTTCAAAGCTTTCAAAACTTGTGTAATATTCTCGTTTAAGGATATTAGTAAAACACAGCAAATGCTACAGCGATGGAATGACTCTAAAAGCAAACATTCACAGCACATAAAATAATAGGACTGCTCATGCACAGATATACGTTAAACAGCGAAAAGCTGAGCCATTTTATTATGCTGGGAATTATCAGTGATTACAATAGATGCCCCGATGATAGCGCTCAACTGGGGCGGGCAAGATAAAAATACTTCCTCAGAAAAAAAGGGGTACCACGGTTTTCCTATTTGAGTTCAAGCGGCTGGGAATAACTGCCGAGTGCTTCCAATATGCTGCGGCTGGAAAAGGGAACCATTGAGCGACTCCCGACACTGCTCAGGCCCTCAACAGGCACGGACTGTCTCTGCTTCAAACTCCAGACCTGAAACCTCCAAAATGATAACGACTCTGTGCACACACGCGATGAACTGTGGTCTTTTCACTCAGACGGCACTACCACTCCTGACGCAACTCTGCAACAAGTTTGCAACAAGCTCCAGACCCAATCCTTCTGCAAAACAATGATAGAACGGCCTCACCCAAGCAGGCACTCGAAGTCCCCCGGGGCTGAGGTTGAGATCTCCGCTCGGAGACACTCGGCGCACTGAACAGTGTTGCAGACCTGCTAAACAGCCGGCGTGCTCAAGTCTTAGCGACCAGTTTCAATATCATAAAATTCATCAATAATCAAAAAGAAGGAAGCTCTCTCCCTTTTGTATGCGGCCTTCCTCTCGAACCTTCGACTCCTCCTTTCCCGCGCAGCCCTTCTCGGCCCCATGCTGCCAACGCAGCCCGCGTGCTTGCCTCCGCGTGCTCGGGTGAGAACACGACCCACTCATTGTTATTTGAAATTGACTATTGGCGGAAAAATTGGTCCCGATTAATAGCTATTGCTAATTGGGAATATTACAGTCTCCCCCGACAAAATGTTGCTTGCCCTCAAGCAACTGCCTGAACATCTCTCCACCGATACCGAAAAATGTGCCTGGGTCCCAGATGCGCCACGGAATCTCTTCTGACCTCTGCATCACCCTGATATGAAGGGATCTCTCAATGCCAGGATCCCGACCCGATCTCTCATGGTACCAGCCAACCAACAATCCTCCCGGATCCCATTGCCACCATGGCCAATCATCGCTCAAGTTCCACGACTCAGGCTGCGCACTGTCTCTGGCTATGGTTGATGCTCTCAGAGGTGAAGACCACCAACAAGCATCAATTTCCCTGGGCTCCCGGTGTGCTGTACCTGTAACCACATATGCTGCCCCACCAATGGCATACCAACTCATCACCTCTCTCCAGTCCAAGTCCCGACTCAATCCCGTGCTGATCCTGCTCTCCTGAAATCGAGAGGTCCTGAGGTAACGACAACTGGTGCCCTCCTGCTAACTGGAATCTGTTACATCTACTATGTCTAGGGGCCCCTGCTCCGCTGTGCTCCCCACGAAAAATACCGTACCATCAAGAGGGTACCTACTCATGATCTCCCGCCAGTCCATCCTGGAGGAAGAATCTGATGTAGCAACAACTGTATATGGAACATGCCTAGAGTGTTGCTGCCAGCTCGTGATCGACTCCCACTACTCTGCCCTATCTGCCAATGGAATCTTCCTATAGAAGAAAGCCCCTCTCTCTATAATGGGCCAAAGTGGGCAAGATATGCTGCAAGCCTCATTGATGTACTTATGGGGAGTGCTACTCACTGACGATACTGCAGCTCTACTAACTGCGTGTACATCTATCTGCACGTCATCCCGGTGTCGACCCATCCATGGACGCTCTTCCATCTCCAACAGCTCATTTCCCTCCTGATTGGGAATGTAATGCTCCTGCTGCCTATTAGCCCCCTGCAAATCCATCTCATCAACCTCCAACATCTCCATAGGATATGGGTTTGTAGCTGCTGTCACCGTACTCGGTGTCTGCGCATCTAACTGCTCCCCCTCAAAGGCTGACCCCAATTTTAGTCGCATATCCATCATAGGCTCAATGTGGGCGCCCATCTAGACCTCACCCAAGGAAATGTCATGCCTAATGTCCCTAGTATCCTCCTCTACTAACTCAGGCTCCATCATATGCTGCTCTGGCTGAATCGTCACAAAGGACTCATCACCCAGAGTATCTCCTATACAATCCCCTGATTGCTCACCCTGTACACTGGAACACAACTCTGGTCCCCTGTCATCATCATCTCTGCATGGCTTCTCTCACTCCCCAGAAGCCTCCTCAAATGATCCCATGGACTCATTTGAAGAAGAGTCCTCATCTTGGCATACGAAAGGAATGCCTACCGGCTCTACCTCTGCCACCTCATCTGCATCTCTCAAACATGAGTGATCAGGCCCCCAAGGTTCTTTGCAAATGAAGCAAAGTCCCTTCCTCCTCAGCTCCGGAAATGAAGGTGGGCTGAAAATCTAAACTTGGCAAGCATCATAGCTTACCCCATGCTGTCCTTCCCTCCACTCATGGCGAGTGTAGCGTGCATGCTGATCCTGGGCTGCAAAATCATTGCCCTCCAATGGCAAGGTGAAGAACAATCCTCCAAGGAGGGTTCCTCCATCAATGAAGAACAAGATGGCCCAAAACAAACCATCCATGAAGACTAGGACATGGTCATCATGGATCATCCTAATGAGATGTCTGCTGAAGGTTTTACATGCTGATACATGATGCAAACAATCTCTCATGAGGATACAACGCAATTTCATCCACTGCAACTTCGGAAAATTACATGGCAAGCGATGTACAAGATCCATCACATCTACTAATGGATAGTAAATGGCTGAATGTAACAACAATAATACATGATCAAGCACTTTCCCATCGCTGTACAATGGATGAATATCAATCTGATGGCCCACCTCCAAAGAGAACACATATGTAGTAGTGGTGGCCATGCCTCCTCCCATGCTCCCATTAGAACATGTAGTGCAGAGAATGTGAGAATCTTTCCTACTCACGGACACATCCAGCTCATGTGTCTCCCTCATAATAAAGCCTCCCACACAAATCTGATCTAGATCAGCAAATGGAGACATGATCAACAGCAAAATGAGGGAAACACTGAAGGTTACAAGTGATGAAAAGAGGTACCAACAGCTTCTCGAACAAGTACAACGCAGTTTTACAAGTTGCTGCTTGATGAAAGTACAAGGCAAAATGTTTCTTCTTACATAGTTAATCATGCATGTCTCTATATGATATATGCTATAGTGTATAAAATGAACATGCAAGTGATGATAAAACATTTGCCCAAGGCCACAAAAGAGATGGCTGCCTCCATCACGTAGATTGGCCCAATACAACTCATGGAGCAATGTGACATGCTTGCCCTCTTGTGAAGCAAGGCACTGCATAGGAATGACAAGAGTGTGCAAGTCAATGAATGTATAAACAAATCCCTCACCATATGTTGGAAGTAAGATGGTACATGGGTCTAGGAATGAGTCCTCCATAGTGTGTTGGCAAGCTATGAAGAAGAAAGACCCATGTGCTGCAAGAAGATAATCCTCCTTATGCTTGGGAACCCAAGTCACAAAGAATATGCCATAGTGATAGATGTCTCTTCCATCATTACCTCCTCTTTGTTTATCAAGTGCAACAGATATGAAGTGATCATGGGACCTATGGGTTATAGATCCACTATATCTCTATCGGGCACACTTCATCCATAAATCTCTGCTCCAAGGTGACAACGCTATGAGCTCATGCAAATAAGCTCCTGTCAATATAAAGCTTCGTTCTTTGACATGCTCCTTGTCAAAGACTCCTCTAATAATGCTGCAACAAATGCGGAATACTTCCCAAGATGGAAGTGCTTCCAAATCATCATCAAAGACCAAGGAGATAGTGCCATCTCCTCCTCCTCCTACAACATCATGCAAAGTGTGAGAGCAAATCTGCCCTTGCTCTCCCCGAAACAAACAAAGCAACAAGACATTGTGTTTCCTCCCCATACTTCCATCATACCAATCATGTGATGAAGACACAATGAATGATATAAGTATCATATTAGCACCATGCATCCATACTCTATGCTTCTCAATGATGCAAGTATCCAGCCATCTTCTCCCCGTCCTCCTACTCTTAAGAAGAGTGTTTGCCAAGTGATGGCCAAACTCTTTCAAGAGTAACCAACGCAGCCGAGCCTCCTGCTGCTCGATATCATAGATCGGCAGGTAGCTCCCTAGCTCCTTGCTCATCATCCACATCCACTCAATTACTTGTGCATGCCTTCTTCTTCTCTTCATCTCGGTACTCCTCCCATGAGGGCTACCATCCTCCCAAATCAAATTCATGTCTCTGCACTTCATGGGATTTCGAAATGTAAGCTTCTCAAGGATCAATGAGACCCTATCAAGAATCAAATAGGTGGTAGGCGAAAACCTCCCCTCATGATGTGTATGGCTCAAGAGATGTCCAACACAAGCATGAGAGATGTGATCCATCCTAAGATTTCCTCCATCTTCTATATGCTCTTGTGAGAAGGGAAGAAAATCATTACATCCCACAGTGTGTCGAAGTGCATCTCCAGTGAGATCTCGCCTTAAGACCTCCCCTTCATCCATGGTCTTCGAAAACAAATGAGGTCTTGGATCTGAAAGTAGAAGCTCCTCTTTGAGCTGAGAGGAGCTTATTGAGGAAGTGTCATCTTGAAGGGAGAAAAGGTTTCTTACTCCAAGATGTCTACCATCAATCTTCACATCTTCAAACCCCAACCTCCAATGTGATGTACAATCCAACAATGGCTCATGAGACTGATGGTTTGATTCCTCCTTTAGTGTTTCACGTTGCACAGCGCAGTGCAACCAGGCTGCTCTTGATGTGCATTTGGAGCTTCTTGTAGAGCTGCAAGAGTCCCATCCTCAAAAGTGTTGGTTACCCCAACTGTTGATGCATGTGGCTGCTCCTCCATGAGTGTGACAGCATTCTCACCAACCTCTTCGAGAGTTGATGTGATCTCTTGTTGATGCGAATAGGAAGTGCATGGGGCTTCTTCTTCTTTTTCTTCAATCTTCTTGGCCTCCTCAACGGTGGATGTATATCTTCTGGTTCTGAAAAGAGATGAGAATAAACTCATCTTCTGCTTGGGCTTATATTCATAGGGACTAGTGGACCCCTCCTTCATGGGCGAAGGTGACCTCCCCGCAGTATGACGCAACTCTGATTTCTGCATGCTAGGAACCCTACTGTTCCTTTCATTGTACCTTCCTCCTTCATCCTTCCTGAGCTGACAGTAATCTTTGAAGGGCAAAGCTGGTTTGAAGTCTTCCCCCTTGGACTGCCATTCTCTAAAATAATCTCCCAAGGGTAAATGATCCTGCTGCCTCTCTTTCTCACTCGGCACTAGAGGTAAGAATGTAGGCATTGTGATAATGTCCACAGGCTGAGCCAGAACCATGCTCTGATACCACTGTAATATTCTCGTTTAAGGATATTAGTAAAACACAGAAAATGCTACAGCGATGGAATGA
The DNA here is from genome assembly GCA_034641835.2 of Pinus albicaulis. Taxonomy (NCBI): domain Eukaryota; kingdom Viridiplantae; phylum Streptophyta; class Pinopsida; order Pinales; family Pinaceae; genus Pinus; species Pinus albicaulis. Next base: position 912,356 of record CM076582.1, on the reverse strand, counting down.
CTCTAAAAGCAAACATTCACAGCACATAAAATAATAGGACTGCTCATGCACAGATATACGTTAAACAGCGAAAAGCTGAGCCATTTTATTATGCTGGGAATTATCAGTGATTACAATAGATGCCCCGATGATAGCGCTCAACTGGGGCGGGCAAGATAAAAAGACTTCCTCAGAAAACAAAGGGGTACCACGGTTTTCATATTTGAGTTCAAGCGGCTGGGAATAACTACCGAGTGCTGCCAATATGCTGCGGCTGGAAAAGGGAACCATTGAGCGACTCCCGACACTTCTCAGGCCCTCAACAGGCACGGACTGTCTCTGCTTCAAACTCCAGACCCGAAACCTCCAAAATGATAACGACTCTGTGCACACACGCAATGAACTACGGTCTTTTCACTCAGACGGCACTGCCACTCCTGACGCAACTCTGCAACAAGTTTTCAACAAGCTCCAGACCCAATCCTTCTGCAAAACAATGATAGAACGGCCTCACCCAAGCAGGCACTCGAAGTCCCCCAGGGCTTAGGTTGAGATCTCCACTCGGAGACACTCGGCGCACTGAACAGTGCTGCAGACTTGCTAAACAGCCGACGTGCTCAAGTCTTAGCGACCAGTTTCAATATCATAAAATTCATCAATAATCAAAAAGAAGGAAGCTCTCTCCCTTTTGTATGCGGCCTTCCTCTCGAACCTTCGACTCCTCCTTTCCTGCGCAGCCCTTCTCGGCCCCACGCTGCCAATGCAGCCCGCGTGCTTGCCTCCGTGCGCTCGGGTGAGACCACGACCCACTCATTGTTATTTGAAATTGACTATTGGCGGAAAAATTGGTCCCGATTAATATTCCAATTAGCTATTGCTAATTGGGAATATTACAACTTGACATCTATATACATTTTGAGTGATTAACTCACTAAGTGGGACAGAGATATTGATTTTGAAAATTTCATTTTCTAGGCTAAAAGGAATCTGATTTTTCAAAATGTTTGATTTAGCCTTCTTAGTCACTGATTCATCAGCAAAATCAGCGTGCTGATTTCTACTATTTACAGCAGTCAAAATGGTTTTTTCAGGAGCATTAGCTGAAATGCTAGTGCTGCTAGGGTCACCACTCTGTTTTTCATTGATTTTGGTGTTTTTCCCTTGTTTGGATCAGAACTTTCAGCCACTATTTTATGATTTTCTGCTGTCTTTTTGGAAGTATTTACAGAGTTGTTTTTGGCAGAATTATCAAAGGTTTTGTTCCTGGGAGTTTCTTGATTCTTTCTACTTCTTAAGTCATATTGTTTAAGCGATCCTATGATGGCATTTTCAAAGTCTTGTTCATAGTATTCAGTTTCTTGTCTTCTATCATCATAGGGTGTATATAGATCTTGTTTTCTTTCATGGAGGAAATCAGAATCGTCATTGCTTACTCCCAGCATGTTTATGTTATCATCCTCTGTTTGTTCAATTGTTTCTCCATCCTCATTAACATAATTTTCTTGGAAAGGAGGTTTGATCTATTGATCAGCATCTCTTTGTTTGTTTTGAGGTTGATTTCTCCTAAAGTTTTGATTTTGGTTGTAGGATTGGTTTCTATTTTGAGGAGCTGATCGATTTTCTCTATATTGTGCTCTCTCATAAATGTTCATCCTTTTCATCATCTCCTCCATAATCCTTTCCATTTTTGAGTCAGATGTGGAAGATGCCGCTTCATCCCTATATGATACCCTCTTCTCAGTCTTCATTCTAGCTCTCTTCTCAATCAGATTGGCTTCCACACTAAGAAATCCCTTCTGCATGTCTTCTAAAGTTAAGGGATCCCTTTCTCTTAGCTGATAGGCCATTTCGAGATCAAATCCTTCAAGGAATTTGGCCAAAGCTGAGCCTTGTGGAGGTTTCAAATATGGAGGTAGTGCGTTATAAACACTATTAAATCTAGTGCAATAATTTTGAACACTTTCCCTAGTGTTTCTCTTGAGGTTGTTGTAATATGAAAGTATTTGGAGAGGGTTCTTCCTAATTTCCCATTTGTTTATGAATGTTTTATGTAAATAAGGGAGATCATTAATACTATTAGGAGTTAAACCCTTAAACCATTTCTTAGCCTCTCCTCCTAAACTTTGGGCAAAGATTTTCATCTTAATGGTCTCATCTTCTATTTCCATATAATCAAAGGCATCGTTCATCCTGTCTACGTGTTGTTGAGCAGTAGTGGGTTCATTTCTGGCGAAATGGGGAATTTTGGACTGATATTCATTAGGTAAAGGAACCAGAGGTTGTGGTAACACTAGTGGAGCATACCATGTTGCCATGATATGAGGTTGTGGAAAAAATGGGGGGTTCACAAGTGGAGGGTTTATGAAAGGAGGGGGAGGATGGAATGGAGTAGTTTGAACAGTGGGTGTATGGAAAACAGAAGTACTTGGACCAACAAGAGACTGTTGAGCAGATCTAGGATGAGAGAAACCAAGGTTATGAATGAAATGCATATCAGGTGGGGTGGTTTCTCTGTTATCAGTATGTTCACCACTATGTTGGGGTGAGTGTGGAGGCTCAAAGTCTATCTAATCTATATCACTGACTGACTTAGTTCTGGATGGGTTTCTTATGGATGGTAAGTCAACTTGTGTATCTTGCAGAGCTGAGAGATTTTCAGGGACAGAATTAGCTCTATGAATTGGTCCGACAACAGTTGAAGTCTTGGATTTAGGAGATTTCCTAAGGATACTTTCTGGATTATCAACTATCTCATGAGGATTTGGGTTAGGATAGGCTCTAGTATAAATTCTTCTAGAAGCCACTATGTGGTATTTTTAGACCTAATGATGAGAAAATTTCGGCCAAGTATGACAGTATTTAAAAGGCTAACTAATCGTTTTCAAAGAAAACTCAATCCTCAAAGTCTTCTTAACTAGGTTTGAATGATGTTTGAAGGATAAAAGAATTTCCCAGTGGAGTCTTAGGAAAAACCAGTGGGGTCAGCAGGCCTATTGAATACCAATGGAGTCGCCAGGTGAAGGATTTTTACTTTTTTTCAATGTTTGGTTGTTGTTCACCATCAAAAATCAATAATAACCAGTCTTGGTGACACTTGCCTCATTTATAAATAGGGGTTCGTTGATTTGTGAAGTTATCTATTACTCAATATTCCCCAGTATGGTCGCGACTATGTTAGGGTCCCCGTAGTTTGCAAGATTGGAAAGAACAAACACTGCAGGGCCTACATTAGAACCACTTTGGAATCCTAGGATCTAGCCCTCCTGGACTCAGAGAGAGATATCTCTATATAAGTGTTTTCAAAAGATATTTCTTTATACTTAGTTTGTGATATTAGGCTAGTTATGAAGCACAAGGGATTTGTTTGTTTTTGGTTGGGTAGGATATCATCAAAATAAAGGAAGTCTTCTGAAGGGTAAAGGTGTGAGCAGGTTAAAAGAATGGTTCAGCTGATAGGATAGGTAAGAGACAGTATCAATCCATTGGGCTATGGAGTCACAAAAGGATTTAATTGCACAACAAGTTTCAAGAGTGGTCCATGGGTCAATTCATCTATATCAAAGGATCTCTTTAGATTGATTTGTGATATGGAACATTAAAAGTGTTATGAAAGAATAAAAGCTAATAGCCATTTAAGAATCTATTAACTTGACTAAACAAGAAAAGCCTTTCAAAGTAACTGTTTGAAGCAAGCCAAAGGACAGGGAAAACCATAAACTTCTTTGGGAAAACTTTTACTAACGCACACTTTTCAAACAACAATCCAGTAATCTAACAGATTATCTTCAGAAAGAAGAAAACAAAGGGCAGCCTAAGATCAAGTAAGGACTTTGAACCTATCCTGCTTTCAGCATACTCTCAAGGGAAAACGTTTAATATAAACATAAAAAGTAGCCTAAGATCAAGTAAGGACTTTGAACCTATCATGCTTTCGGCATACTCTTAAGGGATATTTTCAAAGCAACTGTTGGAGATAAACTAGAGGACAGGGCTAACCATAAACTTCTCTAGTTCAACTTTAATTAGCAGACTTTTAAAGAACTTTCAAAGACAATATCTCAGGTTGTACTCAGGCAACATGGGCTCACCAACACTTCACTGGTTATACTCTATTGAATCATCCTCAAAGCATAATTAGAAGAAAACATAAAGATAAAGCTTATCAGTGAGATTTAGGGTACCTTTTACAGTAAATCATAATCTAAATTTGTTGTTCTTTACTAGAGAAAGTGGACAGTATGAAAACATAAGAAAAACAACAATTATAGTAAGAAAAACATCACCATTGACATAGACCAGGATCCCATAAATAAGCTCGTATATTTGATGTTCAAACCAATTACAATCTTCAAGTCTAGTAGGTCTTTACAGCTTCAAAATTCTCTTCTCGGCCTATCTTTCTTAAATTACTAACAGAGCTTCAATAGCCTCAACAACTATTTACATTCAATAAGTATTCAACCAACAACAATACTAGGCTCCTCATATGATATATATAGGTAAATTGAGGAGGTGGAGTTAAAGGAAGGTCTAACTATTCAATTAATATAGAGAAAATGCTTCTCGACCTTTGGGAGGCCTAATGGAGAAGATATCTAATGTTTTAACTCTGTTAATTGATTCTTACATTAACTTTCATCTACTTCAGTCACTTTTGTTGACTTTTGAGGCTTTTGGTGGCTGGCAATTACTTTCTGAGCTGTCTTTGAAAATTTCTCTAACTGTGCATTAACTTTGTAGGATTTTGAGTAAATAGGCCTATAGGTGACATTTTTAGTCTTTGGGGGAGTAAATAACCATGATGATCTGGAAATTAAGGTTGTATTTTAATAACTTGTCATTCTTTATGGCTTTAAACACTGATTAGGCCTTTGATATAGCTTTAGGCCTCCTTTAATCATCTTTCAGGCTTTTTGTCCTTTACTGACTGTATTTATATTCTTTAATCCATTGTTCACAGTCTCTGTCTTCGTCCTTAATCACTGTTTCAACCTTCATCCTTTATCTTTATGCTAATCCTCATTTTTCTTTGATTTCTTCGATTAAGCCTTTAATCACTCTGTTTTCTTGCTTGTAGGGGTTTCTTTGGCATTTTGGAGGGTTTATGTGATTGCATCGATCAAATGCTTGGAATCAAACCCTCGATCCCTCATCTTACTTGTTAAAACCCTGAGGATCATCATCCTGGGCGTTTGCAACTTAGATGTTGTTGTGGGCGAGCCTATAAACGTCAGGTTTCCATTAAACCTGCACTCAAACATAAAACATATTCTGAAAACCTGCATTTTTTGCATAAATTGCGATCAGAGGCTTTGGGATGGGTGTTGAGAATTTGCAGAGGAAGGGAGATGTGTAGGGGAGGGGTTCCACAGATGGAACAAGGAGAAGATGGCAAAAAATTCAAATATGGGCTCGAAAATGAAAAAGCAGTTTTGGAAAACCACAAATGGTTTTCGCACAAGAAAAGGGTGGTAAGCAGTTTTTTGCAAATCTAACGCGATATGGTCGATTGGATGACACGTGCCCCCCATGAAACCACCTGTTTCGCGTGGAAGATGCACGTTGAGGAGTTTTGGGCAGATCGAGCGCGAAAGGGATTTGGGGCCGTCCGATCTAGGGGTGATAGATCTACGGCCACAGGGGAGTGCTGATCTGTAATTATGCAAAAGGAATTAATGACATCTATGTGAACTTGCTTATGTTAAATTATGCAATAGATCGAAAAGATTACAATTAACATAAATGACATAAGCCATTAAAGACACATTTTAAACATCTCAACACAGCAAAATTTAATAAGGAGTTCACCAGACTTCCTGGCTACGTCTCCTGGTCCTTTAGCTTCCAGTGTTGACCTTTATATTATGTCTTCAAATGATTTACAAACATGAGCTCAAATAGTGAAACTCAAATGATGAAATAGACCTCACCATGATGACCGGCTTGGAATTATGGTCAACTCGAAGATACTCAACAGCTAAAACCAACTTTTGGTGGTCCAAAAGCTTTCCAGTGGGGAGGAGTGCTTTACTGGGATTTGTACCTTTAATTCCAATTTCTATCCATTGTGCTTTACTGGGATTTTTACCTTTAATTCCAACTCGAAGATACTCAACTTCTCCCCATTGCGAAGTCCTTATTCTCTTGTCGAGAATTGTGTCCTCCTGCAACTCATTGAGATACTCTAGCGAAAAATCTTCGATGGAAGGTACCTGAATTTGCTCTTCTAGATCTTCAATCATTGAAGGTTCATACAATCGCAAGTTTTCCACATTTACAATGGAATAGATTTGCATATAAGCTGGTAGATCAGGGCTGAAAGCATTTTCACCAATTTTATCAAGAATTTTGAAAGGACCATATCTAATTGGTTTTAACTTTTTACCTTCCCCTTGAAGTATTTCTTTGCTGATGTACAACCAGACTTGATCACCAACTTGAAAACTATGCTCAACTTGATGCTTGTCGTGCCTCACTTTATACTTTGCTTGGATCTTTTCCAACTGTTCCTGTACTGCCTGGTGAATTTCTTGGATTTGTTCAATGAACTTGGTTGCTTTGTCCACATCACTGTTTCCATCAACTGCTATTTATTTACCAAAGAAAAAATCCAAGGGAGACTTTGGTTCAAAACCAAAACAAGTCTCAAATAGAGATCTCTGAGTAGAAGAATGTTTTGCACGGTTGTAAGCATGTTTTACATAACACAAATGTTCATCCCAAATCTTGGCGTGCTTGCTGCAATAACCTCGAAGAAACTGTACCACTGTCCTATTGACCACTTATATCTGGCTGTCTGTTTGCAGATGAAATGTTATGCTCTTCTTTAACTTAACGTCCATGAGTTCCCATAAACTTGACCAAAAGTTCCCAACAAATCGATAATCTCGATCAGATACAATAGAATTGGGTAATCCAAAGTGAACCCATACATTTTGGAAGAACAAATTTGCATTTTGTTCAGTTGTGACCTGTTTAGTACATGGAATCAAAATACACATCTTACTGAACCTATCCACAACTACATACAAATAATCATGCCCTTTTCTAGACATTGGCAATCCTCCAACAAAATCCATGGATAAACTTTCCCAAGGACGAGAAGGAATTGGAAGTGTATTGTACAAGCCTAATTTTCTATTACTTGGCTTGCTTGTAGCACACATGGTACATCCTTTAATATATCTTGAAACTATTTCATTCATTCGTGGCCAATAGCAGAATCTTTGTAATTGTGCAATTTTTTTACTTACACCAAAATGACCTGAGATTAGAGAAGTATGTGCTTCTCAAATCAAATTAACTCTTTCAGTTTGTGGAATGCATAACTTGCCCAAATGATATAAGAGTTTTTCCTTTATGAAATAATCAAATTCTTCTACCTGCTTGCCATGACTTAAAGTTGCATATACATCCTTAAAATCTATGTCTCGAGCATATTGTTCAATATAGCTTTCATGCATTACTGAATTATGCTTAAGTATTGTGGATGCATTTATGATTGATCTTGATAACATGTCTGTAACCTTATTATGTATGTCTTTCTTATATCTGATTACAAGATGAAATTGTTGTAAGAAACCCATCCAACGATAGTGTCTTGATTGCTACCTATTAGTTTGTGAGTGTAAATATTGTAGTGGTTGATGATTTGTATGTACGATTGTTTCTTTTCCCATTAGGTAATGTTTCCACTTTTTAACACTCTACACTAATGCATATAATTCTTTATCGTATGTAGAATAGTTACTTACTGTTGGCGTGAATGTCTCAGAATGAAAGCATATGGGCTTTCTGTGCTACATCAACACTGCCCCCATGGCATAATCACTTGCATCTCTCTTGATCTCAAATGGATGTTGAAGATCTGGCAGTGCTAGTACTGGCGTTGTACTGATCCTTTCTTTCAATGTGTCGAAGGCATTCTGTTGTTTGCCTCCCCACTGAAACACCTGTTTCACACTTGTCAAAGCATGTAGAGGAGCTGCAATCAAAGAAAAGTTAGCAATAAACTTTCTCCAATATTGTGCTACCCCTAAGAAACTTCTAACTTCTGTAGCAGTATTGGGCTTTGGCCAATTTTCAATGACTTCGACCTTAGAGTAATCTATCTTCAATTCACCACCCCCTACAATATAACCCAAATAATTTAAAGATGTTCTGCCAAATTCACATTTGGACAGTTTTACATAGAGATTTTCTCTTTTTAAAACATCTAAAACCTGCTTTACATGCTTTACATGTTCATCCCATGTCTTACTGAAAACAAGAATATCATCTAAGTAGACTATTACAAAATCATCTATAAATGGTTTAAAAACATCATTCACGACTCGCATAAATGTAGCTGGAGCATTGGTCAAGCCAAAAGGCATAACCATCCATTCATAGAGTCCTTGCTTTGTTTTGAAAGCAGTCTTCCATACATCCTGTTCTGAAACTCGGATCTGATGGTAGCCGCTTCGCAAGTCTAACTTAGTGAAGTAAACTGCATCTTTCAACTGATCTAATAAATTTTCGATACGAGGAAGAGGATAACGATTATTTATTGTTACTTTATTTAATGCTCAGAAATCAATGCACATTCTCCACAAACCATCTTTCTTTCGCACCAACACAATAGGCGATCCACATGGTGAAGTGCTTGGTCAAATAAACCCTTGATCGAGAAATTCCTGTACCTGCTTCTTTATCTCTGCATTCTCTAGAGTTGATAACCTGTACATTCCAATGTTAGGAAGAGGAGCATCTAGCTGCAAATAAATCTCATGTTCTATCTGTCGCTTGGGAGGAAGCCCCTTAGGCTCTTGAAATAGAATATCATAATCAGAAACAACTTTTTTTTTTTTTACAAGAACGGATATGAGTTTGTATTAAAAAGTGGGCAACTGCCTTCGAAGGTTACAATAAGTCAGGCCTAGCCTGTAGTCTTTCTTCCCTGGTCTTCTCATAGACCCCGAGTTTTGAGAATCCACAGTTTTTACACAAGACTAGAGAGTCTATCTTTGTTATTTTTCCTAGTTTAAATACACACACAAACTGATGCAGAATGATGCAGAAAAACATTTCAGAATTATGGAATAGAATCCCACTCCTCAGTTTCATCTACCAGAAGAGAGCCTTCCGGAAGGGACACTGCCTAGTTGGCTTCCAGATCTGCATCTTTATTATTTTCTCGTAATACATGGAGGAAGCTAGCAGTTCGAAAAGATTTCACCATGTTTCTAATTCTTGAAACTGCTCTAGCCAGTCTAAGATCTACCGGAGAGGAAACCTCCACTAAAATTTTAATGATAGACTGGGAATCTCCTATAACACTTAATTCTGAAGCGCCGATGTTCTTTGCTTTCTTAAGCCCCTATAGCAGTGCCAAGGCTTCAGCTTGGATGCTGGTGGAATTTCCAAGACCCCAGGTGTACTTGGTCACAATTATGCCCTCTTTGTTCTTTATAATCCCTCCTGCTCCCGCCAAACCGGGGTTGCCTTTCGCTGCCCCATCGAAAAATAAACAGTATCTGGCTTGTTTGGTGAGCAGATCTGATAGTTCCTGTTCCTTCCCTCTAAATTGCCACTCTTTTATGTTCTTGTGTTGCCTTGCTTCGCCAACGAAGTGTAGGCCCAACGAGCCACCCCAGTCTAGATCAGTTTGAGATAAGTTCACTTCCGACATGTGCTCACCCAAATTTTCTTTCCAGAGGCTTTTGACTTTGATGGAGATGCGCTGAGGAGTTAATTTTTCATTTCTAAACACTCTTCTGTTGCGCTCCAACCAGATTTTCCAGCATATGAATTTTGGCAAAGTGAACCATGCTGCTTTAAAATTCTCGTTTTTTGGAAGAGTTCCTGGATAGCAAGTCTGCCAGTTAGCAAATATGTCAGAGATGTATACAGGGAGAGAGAACTCTGTTTTCCAATAGCTCAGCAGGATCTGCCAGATTTCTCTTGCAAATTTACAGTCTAGGATGATGTGCTGGGCACTCTCTTCATTTTCGCTGCATAGATGGCATCTTGATGGGCCTTGAAAGCCTTTTTTCTTCAATTTATTCTCTGTTAGGATTCTTCTGTGACAGAGTAACCAACAGAACATATCTACCTTGGGCATCGACTTTTATTTCCACAGCCCCTTCCAAACTGCTGGGTCGGGGGCGACATAGGGACGATCCTGCAGGCTTTGGTACCCTTGCGCGACTGTATATTTGCCTAGGGCGGCTCCCCATCCCCGTGTGTCTTTTTTTCCTGCGCGTAGGGGCGCTTTTCCATTGAGTAGTGATAACAGCAATCGACTGTCCTGCGTTAAGTCTGGGGGCACGGGGGGAAGGTTCCAACGCTTCCAACAGCGATCTACCCACAACGATATATCCCACAATGTAACACAGCCTGCGCTATCCAGCCACTGTCGCAGCGCGTGGAGAGAACTGTGTGTTGCTATGGGAGGATGCAGCATTATGCTGTCATCCCAAATATTTATTTCCTTACCGTTACCTGGTATCCAGTAAGCTCGATCCTTGATAAGGGAGACTGCCTTATGGCAGCGTTTGACCAGGTGCGATCCAGATAATGGAAGAGAAGAGTCCAGAGATCTAATCCTTTTTCCTGAGAGGTATTTCCTCCAAAGGGCTCTTTACGCCCAGCCTGGATGCGGTGCTATGAGACGCCAGAAGAGCTTGGCCCCCATGGCAATATTTTGAAGGCCAAAATCTTTGAAGTTAAGGCCTCCTTCCATCAGAGGCTTGCCAATTTTCTCCCAGCTAACCAGCGGTATTTTTCTGTCATTGAGATTACCCCCTTTCCAAAAAAACCTACGGATGAAGGCTTCCAATTTTTTTATAACGCCAGAGGGTGCTAGGAGCACAGAAAATTGAAAAATGGGGAGACTGCTGAGCACTGATTTGATTAGGACGGTTTTGCCTGCAAGGTTTAACCAAGAGAAACCCCAGGCCTGAATTTTTGCCTTAAATTTGTCCAATAGAGGAACCCAGTCTCTACTGCAAACTAGGTTTCGGAAGATGGGAAGGCCAAGATAGATAAAGGAGGATCAGCTGAGAGTGGCATTAAAGCCCAGAATTCTGGCGATGGCAGCAAGAGTGTGGACAGAAATGTTCCAACAGAAAGCTTTGCATTTCCCTTTGTTTAAGCTGCTTCCTGTAGCTTCACTAAAATCATCTAACACCTCCTTAAATCTTAGAGCAGACCTTGCCGAGGCTGCCCCTAGAAGGAGGGTGTCGTCTGCGAAAAGAGTATGATTTAAATTTTTTACCCCTCGGGCTATATTAAGCCCCAGGATCTCCTGGTCTGCCAATTTCTGATCTAGGAAGAAGCTTAGAGCAGAAACTTGGAGAACGAAAAGTAATGGAGAGAGGGGGCAGCCTTGCCTGAGCCCTCTTGAGGCTTTGAAGAAGCCAGCTGCCCGCCCATTAACCAAGGGATAAATCCAAGGGTCAGCTATGCAAGCTCTTATCCAATTTACAAACCCCTGACCAAAGCCAAAAATTTTCAAGGCTTCCCAAAGGAAACTTTGCCTTACTCGATCAAAGGCATTTTCCAGGTCTAATTTGATCACCATACCCTTCTCCTTACGAAGATGGCTTGAATGTATCGCCTCTTGCACCAGTATGTAGTTTTCGACAATCTGTCTCCCCTGAACAAATCCTCCTTGATTCTCAGGTATGATTGTTGAAAGGATGCCTTTTAACCTATTTGCAATTACCTTTGTAATTAGTTTGTATCCAATGTTGCAAAGGGAGATTGGGTGAAACCGGTTGAATTCTTTTGCGCCCTTTTCCTTGGGAATGAGGGCGAGAAAGGCAGAGTTGGTGCTGCCCCCAATTTTTTGACAGTTTTGTGATTTCAGGATCATCTTGTAAAGATCTTTCTCCACTATCTGCCAGCAAGTTTGAAGAAATCTGGCCGTGAAGCCATCCGGGCCAGGGGCTTTGTCAGGCTCCATACTGTCTAGAGCCTCTTTTATTTCTTGGATGGAGATCTTTACTTCGAGCTGCTGATTTGTAAAGTGGGAGATCCTTGAAGGTATTGCCTCCAAAAATTTGGAATTTGGATCAGACTCTCCCTCTTCTTTGTAGAGATTTTGAAAGTGGTTGAATGCTGCCTTCTTTATGCTCTCATTGTCCTTGTGGATCAGGTTGCCAATTTCTGCTATAGAATTAAAACTTTTTCTTGCTTGAGCTTGTTTATGGAAGAAGGCAGAATTTCTATCACCCGCTTTGAGCCATAGACTCCTGGATTTTTGTCTCCAGTGTTCTTCCTTTGTGAGGCAGGCTTTGTGATAGATTTGCTGGAGCACCTCTTCCTTGTCTAAGACTTCAACAGTGATTTCTACATCCTCACTTTGGGCTTGATGTTGAATAAGATTGTCTTGGGCCTGCTTTCTCTCTTGAGCAGGGGTGGGAAGAGCTTTGGCCCATGATTTGAGGGCAGCTTTCAACCTTCTAAGCTTTTCTTCCCAGATGAAGAAGGGAGAACCCTTCACTGGCATTTTCCAACTGTCCTGAACCAAATTCAGAAACTCGGGCTCCTTAACCCATAGAGCGTTGAACCTGAATGGAATGGGACCCAGATCCTTTTGGCCTGACATCTCTAACAAAATGGGCTTGTGATCTGAGACACTGCAAGGAAGGATGTGCAACCTAGATTCTATTCCAAGCAAAAGAAAAGAACTCTGCATCAAACATCTATCAAGTCTAGTAGCAATATGACCAGGGCCTATTCTTTTATTGGTACAGGTGTACTTACCGTTGTCTGGAGGGATATTGAGCAGATCCCAGTCTTGCATGAGGTCTTCCACCCACTCCCTTGCTGGGTCCCTTACGATTGTGCCTCCTCGCTTTTCATCCGAGCGTAGAGTAATGTTTAGGTCACCGGCAATAATGAGGTTTCCCAGGTTCTCAGTCTCCGCCAGTTGTCTAATGGAGTCCCAGCACTCCTTTTTCTCCCCTATATTATTAGGTACAGAGACATTGAACAGGCAGATATCCTCCCTTGTTTCTACAGAGTGTAGCTTCAAGAATAGCCAATGGCTGTTGCACACCTCTGTGACTAGTCTGAACTTGAGGGGATTCCAGAGAGAGCCCAATCCCCCAGAGGCTCCTCTTGATGATACTGCTAGTCCGCTGCTTCCTTTCCAAAACTTTTTGCTGATTTGGAGAAACTCCTTGTCCTCCATTTTAGTCTCCTGGATCAGAAGAATGTCCGGGGTTTCTCTTCTTATTAGACTTCTCACTGCTTCTTCTTTTACTTTACTCCCCATTCCTCTGCAGTTCCAGGAGATGGTCTTCATCATTTATTTCTTTGATGAGAGGCTCCCTTGGAGCCATGAACTTGATTTTTAACCGTCTTCGTATTCTTGCTGAGGAGTTTTTCCAATGTGGGTTGACTGCCCTGGAGCTTGTCTTTATAGGTTTCCTGATCTCTCTTCTCTCTTGCAGATTTTTGGCCCCTTGCAGATCTTCTGACCGAAGTCTGCGTGTCTCCAATTTCTCCTTCTTCCTCAGACTCCTCTGAGTCATGTTCCTCCTCGGAGGCTTCTATTTTCTTTTCTTTTTCCCTTGCCATGATGCTCTCTTCGGGTCTTATTCCTGCTGAAGCCGATTTTTCTGCTGGTTTGTCGGGCCTCTCCTCTTCCCTTGGAGCTTCTTCTGCAGAGCTTAGGATCTCGTACCTATTTTCTTGACTTCTTGACGGGGATACATTTTGGGCAGTGGCAGGTTGAGATCCTTGTGCCCCAGGTTTCTTGTAGTTTGTCTTTGGCCTCTTGACTTGGTTCCATCCTTCCTCCTTTCCTTTTTCTGCTTCGCTTTTATTCGGGCATCCTCTAGCAAAATGGCCGTAAATGTGGCATTTGCGACATTTGAAAGGGAGCTGTTCGTAGTCCAGAACTTGAACATGCGTCCAGCTTCCGACCTTTATTTTGATGGCCTCCGGGAGACCCACCTCGAGATCTACCTCGACACAAATCCGGGCGCAATCATATTGATCGTTGTTGTTGGCTCTGTCTATGAACTTGCCCAATGTGTTGCCAATATGTTTGAGGGAGTCCCAATTCCAGCAGTGTACCGGAAGATTAGGAAGCCGAACCCAAACGGGGACTGCCGACGGAACATCTGCAGCCGGATCAAAGTCCGGGGTCCATTTGTTGAGGTAAAGACCCTGAGGACCCATGAAGTAGGGTCCATTCTTGAAGATCAGGTCTTTATCCTCCTTAGTATTGAATTCGAACAGGAAGTAGCCTCTTCCAAGAAAGTACGAAGTGACTTTATTCTTGATTAGCGGAATCCAGTTCTTGACGACCCAGTTTTCAGTTGATTTAGGTGAGGGCCAGAGACCCGTAAATTGACCCACCAGGGCACGATCTGCAAGAGATAAGGCAACCTGGATCGGTCCCTCAGGAGGTAGGTTTACCTCCGGTACATCATTGAGCTTCTTAACGAACTTTGAGGCGTCAGGCTTCTTCTTCTTAGGCAACGAAGCGATCAAGGAAGAGAAAGCAGCAGAGTCATCCGGAGGAGTGGACTGAGAGGGCCCGAGAGGCGAGCCTTGGGTCTCCATAGTCCAGATCAGAAGCACACCATTCCTGCTCTAGATATGAGAGGCATCGTCGAGGTCGAGCAGAGACTGAGTCAAGGCACAGCAAAGGATCTGGGTAGCAGATCCGAGCAGAGGATGAGCCACAGATCAAGAAAGCAGGGGCGCAGCTCTGGAGGAGCCAGAGGCAAAATCTGTAGCTTGGAAGGCGGATCCGATCAGATCCAGGGTGGATCGAAAGCTCCAAAGGTCGTGAGGGCCGAGACTGCAGCACGGAGGGTCGTGAGGGCAGCGCCCATGCGCTGGCTACGCAGGCCAACGTAGCAGGCGCAGAGATGCAGAGCACGAGCGGGCTTTTTGACTATGCAATATTCAAACTAATTATTATTATGAATGAATGAAATAGAAACAACTTATTACAACCTTGAAAAGCATCGGATTTATCAGGATCCTTTGCTTTTACAATCATAAGTAAAAATTGTTTACTTGAGTTTATAATTCTTTTCATCTGTCCTGAATTTATGAGAGTGTAGTTATCTTTGAGTTTATGAGCTCGTAATACATATTCGATTCCATCCTTAGTGAGTTGATGCTTATTCGCCTTTTTATAGAATAAAATATCTCTATCATACAAGTATGGACTCCCTAGCACAATTCCACATATATCCAATGGGACTATATCTAATTCAACCTCATCTACAAACTCCAATCCAATTGCAAAACACAGTTTGCATTGTTTCGTAACCTGTAGTTTAGTTTTATCATAGACCCAACCCAATGGGTATGGCTTTTTATGAGGTTTAGTTTCAATTCCCAATTTATTTACAATCGATTCAGAAATCAAATTAACTTGAGAGCCACTATCAAACAAAGTATCAATTTTAGTATTCTTGGAAACGACTCTAATATGGAATAGCTCATTTCTTTTCCTCTCATTAGTTTCATTATCAACAGAATGCAAAGAAGTATTTGTAGATGCTTGAGAATTTTTACCTTTTATACCTGTAGTTGTAATTGTTGTTTCATCTCTTGAATCTGATCCCAAGTCCTTCTGAATAGCAGCAGTGTTCTTTCGCTCTTTACTTCCAAACTTTTTAGGCTTCAATTCTGGATGCAGTGACTAGTAGTGTGCCTCATTGTGTCCTTCTTTCTTACAATGAGTGCATGTAGGCTTTTATTTCTTGACTGTGTTCACTTTCCTTTCCTTCCATTTTTGTTTCTTCTTCTCTTTATTCTTGGATTCAATAGATTTAGATGGCTTTACGGCATCATGAGATACATTTTTACCCCTAGCTTCTAGATGTGTTGCTTGAACTGATACATCATCTAAGCTAGTCGGATTTAACATCAGTATGGTGTGCCTCAAATAACTATGTAGGCCACCATTGTATTTCAATAATGTTTCTGGTGAGTCTAATGATATGCCTAGTGTCAAAGCTCTTTTACGAAACTCTTGAGTATAACTTTGCACACTTTGACCCTTTAATTGACACAATGTTTTCCAACTCATCATAGCTTGTTGCATATAATCCAAAGGATAAAATTGCTTTTTAATAGCAGAAACAAATTCTTTCCATGTCAAAATTATTTTACCATGTTTCTGAAGATCTTCTTTTGTCTTACCTTCCCACCATACAAGTGCAGTTCCTCCAAGACGAAGGCTAGCAAGCTGGATCTTCTTTCTTTCTTACACAACTTTCTGTACCCTACTATAAACTTCAATTTGTCTTATCCAATTATCAATTTTTTCAGCATTAAGTTCACCATCATAAATTGGCAAATCAAATTTTACATCTAATTTGATCAAAGAGGATTTCCTACTCTTCTTCTTTTTAGAAGAACTAGATTCATCAAAAGAAGACGATGATGACGATGGTGGTGACGATGGAGGAGTTGGTGGAAATAACAAAGGAGGCTTTTTACCTGTTTCATTGTCTGCTTTAGGTGATGAAGTGTCTTCGCCTTTGTTCTTCTTAAACTCTTTATACATCTCCTCTACCATCGCACGTATTGTCATGAAGTTGTCCAAAAACTAAGCTTCTGTTCCCAAGATGTTTTCTTCCGTCATCTTCTTTTGCGAAAACACCCTTTCAATTTCTGGATTTGCTTCAACAAGTTCTCCTTCACCTCGCTTGGACTTTGACCTAGTAAGCATTCAATCTTCACACGACACTGTCAAACCTTTACAATTTAACTTGATGTTCTGATACCACTTGATCTGTAATTATGCAAAAGAAATTACTGACATCTATGTGACCTTGCTTATGTTAAATTATGCAATAGATCGAAAAGATTGCAATTAACATAAACAACATAAGCCATTAAAGACACATTTTAAACATATCAACACAGCAAAATTTAATAAGGAGTTCACCAGACTTCCTGACTACGTCTCCTGGTCCAACACTGTTACCGATGAAATACGTAACCGCACTGTTACCTATTTTTTTTTTTTGGTAGCATAAAAAGCACCTGATTTTGAAAAGTGGTGATGCAGAATCGCCCCTTTTTTTTTTCACATTTTTGACACTCTAATATTTTTATTTATGAAGTATGAATATTTGTTTTAAAATTTTAGTGATTTTCATGCTAATTTTGAAACGTATTGATGCAGCATCAACTTTTTTTTTTTTTTTTTTTTAGAGTGGTGATTTTCATGCTAATTTTGAAACGCATTGATGCAGCATCAACCCTTTTTTTTAGAGTGACGATTTTCATGTTGGTAATAAAACACAAAACTTAGATTAAAACTATATATATATAAAAAAAAAAAAAAAAAAAAAAACCACTTAAAATGTTAAAAAAAAACAAAATTAACTCTTAAAAATAAAAAATTTAAACAAAAATAAATTAAAACAAAAAACAAAAATATTCGAAAATTATATCAAAAGAAATGACAAAATTTGAAAAAAAAAACACATAATTTAAAGAAAAAAAAAAACAAAAATTAACCAAAAAAATAAAAAAATAAAAACATCAAAAACATTTTTTTTTCTAAGTTATTAAAAAAAAACCATATAATTAAAAAAAATAAAAAATAAAATAGAAAATTTCAAAATAATTAAAATTTCAAAATCAAAATTTAGATAAAAAAAAATAAAATACAAAAAAGAAAAAATTAAATTAAAAAAATAATAATAAGAAGAAAAAAAATACAAATTTTAAAATTAATTCAAAAAAAAAAAAAAAAATTGAAAAAGAAAATTAAAATAAAAGAATTAAAATAAAAAAAATTATCATTAAAAAACAAAAAAAATGAAAAAAACCACGTGCAAATAATTAAAAAACAAATATCCATAAATTTACTGTTTTTTTTAAATGAAACAATTTATAAATTTTAAAAATGAAAAACTAAATAAACTAAAAGATTAAAAAAATTAAATTAAATTAAATTAAAATTTAATAAATTTAATAAATAAAATTTAAATTTTAAAAAATAATTAATTGTTTTTAAAAAAAAATCGGAGAAAATCACATAAAAGAAATTTTTGTCGACGCGTTTCGAACCAACCAGTGTGGTTCATCATCAGGACAAGATGGGATATTTGATCAAGAAACCTAAATAAATAGACTAGGAAAACTCCAACTAGCCGTTGCAACATAACGGCTAGTTTGACTAAAATAATAAATTAAATAAAACTTAAAAAAATTTAAAATTAAAAAACCATCAATATTAGATTAAATTCATCATATTAAATTAAATTTTATTATATTTAATTTAAATAAAATTTAATATAGAAGTTTTAGTTAAAATTAATTTAACACTAATGTTAAAATAATTTCAATTATTTTTATATATATAAATAAATTATTACTTCATACCCAAAAAAAAATAATAATAATTTTAAAAATAATAAAATTAAATAAATGAATGAATAGATACAATACACTAATTATATAAATAAATAAATAACGAAATAAGAATAGTAAAAATGAAAACATAAAAATAACAATAAATAAAGATTTATATAATTTACTTCATAGATATTAAAATAAAAAATATAAAAAATAATTATATAATAATAATAATAAAATAATAGTAAAAAATAAAATAAAATAAATAAATAAAAATCAATCAATCAATAAATAAATAAAAAATAACAGAAGCCTCCGAGGAGGAACAAGACTCAGAGGAGTCCGAGGAAGATGGAGAAATCGGAGAAACGCAGACGTCGGTTAGAAGATCTGCAAGGGGCCGAAAATCTGCAAGAGAAAAGAGAGATCAGGAAACCTACAAAGACAAGCTTCAGGGTAGTCAGCCTACGCTGGAAAAACTCCTTGGTAAGAATCCGAAGGCAGCTAAAAATCAAGCTCATGGCTCCAGGGGAGCCCCACATCAAAGAAACAAATGATGAAGACCATCTCCTGGAACTGCAGAGGAATGGGGAGTACAGTAAAAGAAGAAGCAGTAAGAAGTCTTGTTAGAAGAGAAACCCCGGACATTCTTCTGATCCAGGAGACCAAAATGGAGGAAAATGAATTTCTCCAAATCAGCAAAAAGCTCTGGAAGGGAAGTAGTGGACTAGCAGTGTCATCAAGGGGAGCCTCTGGGGGACTGGGCTCTCTTTGGAACCCTCTCAAGTACAGACTGGTCATGGAGGCACTCAATAGCCATTGGCTGTTCTTGAAATTACATTCAGTAGAAACAAGGGAGACTATCTGCCTGTTCAATGTTTATGTTCCTAATAACATAGGGGAGAAAAGGGAGTGCTGGGACTCCATAAGACAGCTGGCAGAGACCGAGAACCTGGAAAACATCATTATTGCAGGAGACCTAAATCTCACTCTACGCTCGGATGAAAAGCGAGGAGGCACAATCGTAAGGGACCCAGCAAGGGAGTGGGTGGAAGACCTCATGCAGGACTGGGATCTGCTTGATACCCCTCCAGATAACGGTAAGTACACCTGGACCAATAAGAGAATAGGCCCTGGTCATATTGCTGCTAGACTAGATAGATGTTTAGTGCAGAGTTCCTTTCTTTTGCTAGGTTTAGAATCCAAATTGCACATCCTCCCATGCAGTGTCTCAGATCATAAGCCCATATTGTTAGAGATGTCAGGCCACAAGGACCTCGGACCCATCCCATTCAGGTTCAATGCTCTTTGGGTTAAGGAGCCTGAGTTCTTGAAGGTGGTCCAGGACATCTGGAAATTGCCAGTGAAGGGTTCTCCCTTCTTCATATGGGAAGAAAAACTAAGAAGATTGAAGGCTGCCCTCAAAACATGGGCCAAAGGACTTCCCACCCCTGCAAAAGAAAGAAAGCAGGCCCAAGATAACCTTACACAGCATCAAGCCCATAGTGAAGATGCAGAAATCACTACAGAAGTTTTAAACAAGGAGGTGGAGCTTCAACAAATCTTCCACAAAGCCTGCCTTTCAGAGGAAGAGCATTGGAGGCAAAAATCTAGGAGCCTATGGCTTAAAGCGGGAGATAGAAATTTTTCCTTCTTTCATAAACAAGCTCAAGCAAGAAAAAGCTTTAATTCCATAGCAGAAATCAGAGATGGCAATTTGATCCACAAAGACTTTGAGAGTATAAAGAAATCAGCCTACAATCACTTCAAAAACTTGTATAAAGAAGAGGGTGAGACTGATCCAAATTCTAACTTCCTGGAAGTCATACCTACAAGGATCTCCCCTCTTACTAACAAGCAGCTCGAAGAGAAGATTTCCACCCAAGAAATAAAAGATGCTCTAGACAGTATGGAGCCTGACAAAGCCCCAGGCCCGAATGGCTTCACAGCCAGATTCATTCAAACATGCTGGCAGATCGTGGAGAAAGATCTCTGCAAGATGATCCTGAAATCACAAAACTGCCAAAAAATTGGGGGCAGCACCAACTCTGCCTTTCTCGCCCTTATCCCCAAGGAAAAGGGTGCAAAAGATTTCAACCGGTTCCGCCCAATCTCTCTTTGCAACATTGGATACAAATTAATCACAAAGGTAATAGCAAATAGGCTAAAAGGCATCCTCCCAGCGATCATACCTGAGAACCAAGGTGGATTTGTTCAGGGGAGACATATTGTTGACAATTACATCCTGGTACAAGAGGCGATCCATTCGAGTCAACTTCGCAAAGAGAAGGGTATGGTGATTAAACTAGACCTGGCAAATGCCTTTGATTGTGTCAGGCAAAGTTTCCTTTGGGAAGTTCTGAAAAAGTTTGGCTTCGGGTTGGGGTTTGTAAATTGGATCCGAGCAAGTATTGCTGACCCATGGATCGCCCCCTTGGTGAATGGAAGAGCAGCTGGCTTCTTCAAAGCCTCAAGAGGGCTCAGGCAAGGCTGCCCCCTCTCTCCGCTCCTCTTCGTTCTTCAAGTCTCCGCCTTAAGTTTCTTCCTTGATCAGAAATTTGCAGAACAGGAGATCATGGGGCTTAATATAGCCAGAGGGGTGAAAAATGTAAATCACACTCTTTTTGCAGACGACACTCTTCTGTTGGGAGCTGCCTCAACTAGATCTGCCTTAAGGTTTAAGGAAGTCTTAGATGATTTCAGTGAAGCATCAGGAAGCAGTTTAAACAAAGGGAAATGTAAAGCTTACTACTGGAATATTTCTGCTCTTACACTTTCTGCCATCTCCAGAACTCTGGGATTCACTGCTACCATAAGCTGGTCCTCCTTCATTTACCTAGGTCTTCCCATCTTTCGTAATCTGGCTTATAGCAGAGATTGGGCCCCTCTTTTGGATAAATTCAAGGCAAAATTCCAGGCCTGGGGCTTCTCTTGGTTGAACCTCGCAGGCAAGCTCGTTTTAATCAATTCAGTTCTCAATAGCCTTCCCATATTCCAATTTTCTGTGCTTCTAGCACCCGCTGGCATTATTAAAAAAATGGAAGGCTTCATTCGAAAGTTTTTTTGGAAAGGAGGCAGCCTCAATGACAGAAAAATTCCTTTGGTCAGTTGGGAGAAACTGTGTAAGCCTCTGATGGAAGGAGGTCTTAACTTTAAAGATTTTGGCTATCAAAATATTGCAATGGTGGCCAAGCTATTATGGCGAGTCATTGCTCCTCATCCAGGCTGGGCGCAACGTGCTATTTGGAGGAAATACCTCACAGGTAGCAGGAAAAGAGCCCTGGACAATTTTCAACCCACGACAGGCTCACACTTGCTCAAGCGCTGTCACAGAGCAATTTCTCTCATCAGGGACAGGGCGTTTTGGATACCGGGCAATGGAAAATGTATTAAGATATGGGAAGACAGCATTATGCTGCAGCCTCCATTAGCGACAAACATATCTCTGCTTGAGCTGAAACATTGGTTGGACAGCGCAGGGTTGGTCACGCTATGGGATATATCACAATGGTCCGATAACGTTTGGCAACAATGGTGCCTTCCACCAATGCCACCAGATCTCGCGCACGCCAAACATATGTTGCTCGAACTTTTAAATGGGAAAGCGCCTATACGCTTAGGTAAGCGAGATGTTAGGGGTTGGGGATCAGCTACAGGAAAATTCACAGTCGCGCAGGGGTACCACTGTCTTCAAGAACGCCCATATGCAGCCCCCGACCCTGCAGTATGGAAGACTCTGTGGAAATATAAATCAATGCCAAAGGTTGACATATTCTGTTGGCTGCTTTGCCACAGAGGAATACTGACAGATGACAAGCTGAAAAAAAAAGGTTTTCAAGGACCATCAAGATGCCATCTTTGCTGCGAAAACGAAGAGACTGCCCAGCACATCATGATGGACTGCAATTTCTCAAGAAGAATCTGGCAGACCCTTATGAATTACTGGAAGACAGAGTTTACTCTCCCTGTGTATATTGCTGACTTATTTGCTCATTGGCATACTTGTTATCTAGGAACTCTACCAAAAAATGAAAGATTTAAAACAGCATGGTTCTCCTTACCAAAATTTATATGCTGGCAAATCTGGCTCGAGCGTAACAGAAGAGTCTTTAGGGATGAAAATTTAAATCCACAGCTCATCACCAACAAAGTCAAAAGCCTCTGGAAAGAAACTTTGGGTGAACAGCTATCGGAAGTCAACTTAAATCCAAATGATTTAGGTTGGGGAGCCTCGTTGGGCCTTCAGTTCACTGGCGAAACAAGGCAGCCCAAGAACATGAAAGAGTGGCAATTCAGAGGAAATGAGCAAGAGCTGTCAGACTTGCTCATTAGAGAAGCCAGATCCTGTTTATTCTTTGATGGGGCTGCGAAAGGCAACCCAGGTAGGGCTGGGGCAGGAGGAATTATAAAGAATAAGGAGGGCATAACAGTGACCAAATATGCTTGGGGTCTTGGGCATTCCACCAGCATCCAAGCTGAAGCCTTGGCACTTCTGCAAGGGCTTAAGCAAGCAAAGGCAATCGGTGCTTCTGATATAAGGGTAATAGGAGATTCTCAGTCCATCATTAAAGTTTTAGTGGAGGACTCCAATCCGGTAGATCTTAGATTGGCTAGAGTGATCCTAAGAATAAGAAACATGCTGAAATATTTCCGAATTGCAAGCTTCCTCCATGTATTGAGAGTAAACAACAAAGATGCAGATTTGGAAGCCAACAGGGCGGTGTCCCTTTCAGAAGGTTCCCTCCTGGTAGACGAAACTGAGGAGTGGGATTCTATCCCATAACGCTGCAATGTTTTTCCGCATCATTTTACATCAGTTTGTGTGTCTTTATAAGCTAGGAAAAATAACAAAGATAGATTTTCTAGCCTCATGTAAAAATTGTGGATTTCCAAACTTTGGGGTCTACGACCAGATCGAAGATGAAAGACTAAGGGCTAGTCCCGACAATTGTAATCGATGAAGGCTTTAGCCACTATCTAATATAAAATCATACCCGTTCTTGTAAAAATAAATAAATAAAAAATAACAATAAATTAAAATTAAAATTAAAATTAAAAATAAAACTGAAATTCGATTCTAATAAATAAATACAATGATATAAATAAATAAATAACTAAAAAGTAAAAATGAATATAAAAATAAACAGATTTTTATATAATTTACTTCATAGCTTTTAAAAAAAAAAAAACAGACAAGAGAGAGAAAACGGGAACGAGAGGAAGACACAAGGAGAAAAAGGGGGGCAACTAAGAGTGAAGGGCGGGAATCTAGCATCTACTAACACTCCACCCATCATCCCTATTAAGGTTGACAGACCTCTTTTCAATCTCCAAGGCTTCCCTTAACTTGCGATGGTGGAAATGGTCAATCCTCGCAATAACCTCAGCATTCTCAACACAGATGTGATGATTTGTCAGATAGGCCCTAGTGTTAAGATAGATCCTTGTGATCGGTTATCTGGAGTTCACCTTCCGTTTATTCAAGGTACTACAGATAAAATCGTTAGGATCTTGAAGAAACATAATGTTTCCTCAACCTTTAATCCCCTTCACACCATTCGGAGTTCGCTTAGATCAGTTAAGGACCCGGTGTGCCCTAAGGATAGTAAAGGTGTTTACTTGATTCCTTGTTCTTGTGGGACATCATACATTGGTGAAACTGGTCGTTCCATTAATCAAAGAATTCAGGAACATATAGCAGACCTCAGACATTGTAGATCTCGGTCCTCTGCCTTAGAGGAGCATGCCGAAAAGACAAATCGTCACATCTGTGTTGAGAATGCTGAGGTTATTGCGAGGATTGACCATTTCCACCATCGCAACTTAAGGGAAGCCTTGGAGATTGAAAAGAGGCTTGTCAACCTTAATAGGGATGATGGGTGGAGTGTTAGTAGATGCTGGATTCCCGCCCTTCACTCTTAGTTGCCCCCCTTTTTCCTCCTTGTGTCTTCCTCTCGTTCCCGTTTTCTCTCTATTGTCTATTTTTTTTTTTTTTTTAACTATGAAGTAAATTATTAATTTATATTTATATTTATATTTATTGTTATTTTTTATTTATTTATTGATTTATTTATTTATTTTATTTTATTTTTAATTATTATTTTATTATTATTATTATATTTTTATTTTTTATATTTTTTATTTTAGTAGCTATGAAGTAAATTATATAAATATTCATTTATTGTTATTTTTATGTTTTCATTTTTACTATTCTTATTTCGTTATTTATTTATTTATATATATAATTAGTGTTATTGTATCTATTCGTTTATTTATTTAATTTTATTATTTTTAAAATTATTATTTTATTTATTTATTTTTTGGGTATGAAGTAATAATTTATTTATATATATATATATATATATAAATAATTGAAATTATTTTAACATTAGTGTTAAATTAATTTTAACTAAAACTTCTATGTTAAATTTTATTTAAATTAAATATAATAAAATTTAATTTAATATGATGAATTTAACTTAATATTGATGGTTTTTTAATTTTAATTTTTTTTTAGTTTTATTTAATTTATTATTTTAGTCAAACTAGCCGTTATGTTGCAATGGCTAGTTGGAGTTTTCCTAGTCTATTTATTTAGGTTTCTTGATCAGATATCTCATCTTGTCCTGATGATGAACCACACTGGTTGGTTCGAAACGCGTCGACAAAAATTTCTTTTCTGTGATTTTCTTCGAAAATTTCTTTAAAACAATTCATGGATCACAGAAGCAAAATTCATAGAATAATTAATCTAAAATATTAAATTTAAAAAGAAAAGAAAACAAATTAAATTTAAAATAAAAAATTTGAATTAAAAAAAAAAAAAATTAATTTTTTGAAATTAAAAAATAAAAAAGAAAAAATAAATTTAAAAAAAAATTAAAAACAAAAATGAAAAAAATCAAATTAAAAAAAAATAAAAAAGAAAAAGAAAAAGGAGGTTACGAATTAAAAAATATTAAAAATTAAAAAAGAAAACTAAAAAAAAGAATTTTAAAAAATTTAAAAAAAAAAAAATCAATTTAAAAAAAAAAAAAAAAAATTGATCGTGGTGGCGCCACCAATCAGCCTCATGGCCGGGGGGCGATTGAGATGAGCCTGCGTCGCCACCTCGTGAGCGGAGTTAGCGGCACCACCACGATAAAAAATTCTTTTTATTTTTTTTTTTTTAATAAATTTTTAATATATATATATATATATATATATATATATATATATATATATAATTTGATTCTTTTTTAATTTTTTTTTAATTCAAAAAATTTAAAATTATTTTTTTTAATTTAATTTTTATATTTGAAATTTAATTTGTTTTAATTTTTTTTGTTATTTTAATTTTTTTATTATTTTTTTTTTCTAAATTTTGTTAATAATTTTTATTAAATTTTGTATTTTTTTTTTAATTTAATTGATTTTTTTTTTCATATATATTTTTTAATTATTAAATTTTATGTTTAGTTTTTTCATTTGATTTTTTAAAATTTAATAAATTTTTTTTTTTTTTAATTTATTTGAATTTTAAAAAAAAAAATTTAATTGTTTTATTATTATTTTTTTAATTACATAAAATTTTATATTTTTTTTATTTCAATTAAAATTGTGTATTTAAAATTAGATTTTTTTTTTTAATTAAACTTAATATTTTCAAATTAATTTGTTTTTTTTTAATTTAATATATATATATATATATATATATATATATATATATATATATATATATATATATATATATATATATATATATTTTCAATTTTTCATTTTTAATTGATTTTTAAAGTTTTTTTAACTTTTAATTTTAACAATGTTTTTTTTTGTTTTTTTTTTTTTTTTTAACAGAAACGGGTAGAGAGATATATTAAATTCTGGCCAAATTGCCTCAAAGCTGGTTACAAAATGCTAAGCAAGTTTCAAATATCTCCGATACTAGGATCAGAGTGTCTTTTTCTTTGCTAGCCCAGAGGTTCTTACAAACAATTTTCCTGGCAATCGCCTCTATCTTCCCCACTTTAAAAATGCAGACAAACTGCTCCAATAAAAGGCTGTAATACATAATTGACAGATAATTAGGGAATGGGGTCCCAACCTTCTACTCCATCTCTGAGGATGACTCCGAGGGGGAGGTGAACAGCTTTATTAGCTTCAACGTCAGCATCTTTATTATTGTCTCTCTTGACATGGAAGAAATTCAAGCTCTGGAAGGATTTCATCAGGGTTCTTATTCTGCTGATCAGTCTGGACAATCTTAGATCAGAAGGGGAAGAACAGTCAACAATGGTTTTTATGATAGACTGGGAATCTCCCATCACAATTGCATCGCCGATACCAAGGGAATTAAGTTGCTTAAGGCCTTGGAGAAGGGCCAGAGCTTCAGCTTGTATGCTAGTATTGAAGCCCACTCCCCAGGCATATCTAATAACAATGTTGCCATCTGCTTTTTTAACTACTCCACCAGCTCCGGAGCTGCCCGGATTTCCTTTCGCCGCCCCATCGAAGAAGAGAATGATATGCGCCTGCTTTGTGCAAAAGGCCAAGAAATCAGTAGCGTTAAGTCTAATCTGCCAAGCATTGAGAGGAGGGAGAGGTCTGATAATATCGACGAAGCGGAGACCAAGAGAATCGCTCCAAACAGCGTCATGGTCTCTCAAGCCTGCCCCGTCCAGATGATCACCAAGACACTCCTTCAGCTGGCTTTTAATGTTAACCCAAACAATCTTGTGGTCTCTTTTCTTAGCTCTGAAGATCCTCTGATTCCTTTCCAACCAGGTATGCCAGCAAATCAGTTTAGGGAGAATGCACCAGGCGGCTTTGATATGAACATTATGAGGAGAGCCTCCTGGGTACAAACTCAACCAGTTCGAAAACAGGTTGGGAATGCTAGTTGGGAGGACGATGTCCAGACTCCAAGGGCCTAAGGCCTCATTCCAAAGGTCTATCACAAAATTGCAATTGAGCATCAGGTGTGCAGCAGACTCTGCGTTATCTCCACACATCGAGCAACGAGAGGGGCCTAGATAACCTCTTCTCTGCAATCTATCATCTGTCAAAATTCTCTGATGGCAAAGGAGCCAACAGAAGGAGTCAATTTTGGGCAGCGAAGACTGGGACCAAACCCCTTTCCATGGTTTCGGATCTGCAGGGACGTGGGGAATTGATGAGATTTGCCTCTAGCCCTGAGAAACAGTATAGCATCCAGGGGTCGGACCCCAACCTCGGGCATCTAATTTTCTGCTGTTCAAGGGAGCCTTGCCATTTAAAAAGGCTAGGAAGATTGCAAACTCTTTGGACAGGACCTGGGGCACCTCGATGTTAATCCAACTATGCCATTTACCGTTTTCCCAATTGGAAATATCCCACAAAGTAATGTAGCCTGCTCTATGCATCCAGTCCTTCAGCAGATCCAGAGATCGATCATCAACCAGAGGATCACAACCCATAATACGATCCTCCCAGATTCTAATTTGCTTGCCATTGCCAGGAATCCAGTGTGCATGTTGGGTTATTATGGAGGAGGATTTAGCACAGAGCTTTTGAATTATCGAGCCAGAGTTTGCTACAGGCTGGTCCAAACACCTTTTCCTCTGTCCACGAAAGTACTTCTTCCACAAGGCGAGCTGTGCCCACCCCGGTTTTGGGGCAATAATCCTCCAACTCAGCTTAGCTCCCAACGCAATGTTCTGCATGCAGATATTCTTAAAGTTCAATCCGCCTTCTAATTTGGGCATGAAGATTTTGTTCCAGCTTATTAAGGGGATTTTCTTTTCATTAGCTTTCCCGCCTTTCCAGAAGAATTTTCTAATGTGATCCTCCATTTTCTTCATAATTCCAATGGGAGCCAGCATCACAGCAAACTGATAGATGGGAAGGCTGTTTAAAATTGCTTTAACAAGCACAGTCTTACCAGCCAGATTAAGCCAGTTGTATCCCAGGAATGGATCTTGGAATCAAACTTTTCCAGCAGGGGTAACCAGTCTCTGTTGACAGGACATTTTTGAAAAATTGGGAGACCCAAATACTTGAAGGATGTCCAAGACGAGGATGCTGCGAAGCCAAAGCAACAGGAAATGGCTTGCATCGTGATGGCAGGGGTATTCCAGCAGTAGATATTGCATTTTCCTTTATTGAGACTGCTTCCTGAGTCTTGACAGTAATCGTCAATCACTTCTTTAAATCTTTTGGCAAAGGACACTGAGGCAGCACCCAGTAAGAGGGAATCATCCGCAAATAAGGCATGGTTTATATTGTTGACTCCTCTCGCAATATTCAGGCCCATTAGATCTTGCTCCTGTTGTTTTTTGTTCAAAAGGAAGCTGAGGACAGAGGCTTGGAGGACAAAGAGCAGAGGGGAGAGAGGACACCCTTGTCTTAGACCTCGAGAAGCTTTGAAGAAGTCTGTGGCCCTCCCATTCACCAGAGGGGCAATCCAAGGCTCACTGATACAACCCTTAATCCAATTAATGAATTTGGGACCAAACCCAAATTTGCGCAGGACAGCCAGCAGAAAACTATGTCTCACTCTATCGAAGGCGTTTTCAAGATCTAACTTGACAACCATTCCTTTCTCTTTGCGAACCACACTGGAGTGAATCGCCTCTTGGACCAGGATAAAGTTATCCACAATCTGCCTACCCTGAATAAAGCCTCCCTGATTCTCTGGTATGATGCCTGGAAGGATGATTTTTAGTCTGTTAGCAATAACCTTCGTAATCAGCTTGTAGCCTATGTTACAGAGGGAGATTGGGCGAAACCTTCTGAAGGTGTTGGCGCCTTTCTCCTTGGGGATGAGGGCCAGAAAGGCCGAATTAGTGCTTCCCCCAATCTTCTGACACTCTTGAGATTTCCGAATCATTCTGCATAAGTCTTTCTCCACAATCTGCCAACAGAACTGCAGGAATCTGGCAGTAAAACCGTCAGGACCTAGGGCCTTATCCGGTTCCATTGCAAAGAGGGCGATTTTTATTTCATTGTTAGTGATCTCAGCTTCCAGGAGTTGGTTGTTTCTAACGGAAATGATGGTGGGCACCTCGTTCACAAGGACAAATTCATGACCCAAGTCTTCCTCTTCACTATAGAGATTTTTGAAGTGAGAGAAGGCAGCGTTTTTTATGCTTTGGATATCTCTATACGTAGAGTTCTCAACTTTAATTTCAGAGATAGAGTTGCGGCAAATGCGGGCCTGAGCTTGCTTATGGAAGAAGGATGAGTTTCTATCTCCCGCCTTGAGCCACAGACTGCGGGATTTCAGTCTCCAATATTCTTCCTCAGCCAAGCTAGCTTTGAGGAGCATTTGCTGAAGATTAGCCTCCTTGTCAAGAATTTCTTTAGTGATCTCAACGTTTTCCGAAACCAGGTGATGCATCTCAAGACGTTGTTGTAACAGCTTCCTTTCCACAGCGGGGTTAGGTAAGGTTTTGACCCAGTCTTTAAGAGCAGCTTTGACTCTCCTAAGTTTCTCCTCCCAAACAAAGAATGCAGAGCCTTTGACTGGGATCCTCCAGCTTTCTTTTATCAGAGGCAAGAAAGACTGTTCCTTGACCCAATGAGAGTTGAATTTAAAAGGAATGGGACCTTGATTCAAATGTGCCAGCAGATCCAGTTTAATGGGGTGATGGTAGGAAACACTACAAGGAATAATTTGCATTCTAATCTCTAGACCAAGAAGAGGAAAAGAACTTTGAACAAGGAATCTGTCTAACCTTGCAGCGATATGTCCCGGGCCGATTCTTTTGTTTGTCCAAGTGTATTTTCCTGATAGAGGCTTAATGTCTATCATGTCCCAGTCTTGGAGCAGCTCCTCAACCCATTCCCGCGCCGGGTCCCTAACTATGCTTCCTCCCCGTTTTTCTGACAATGATAAGGTGAGATTTAGGTCCCCAGCTATAATTATGTTTTCCAAATCTTCAGCTTCTGCCAGACCTCTGATAGAATCCCAGCAGTTCTTCTTCTCCCCTACGCTGATAGGAGCGTACACATTGAAGAGGGAGAAGGTCACATCTGTTTCTACGTGCTGCAGTTTTGAGAACAGCCAATGGGTGTTTTTAAGTTCTTTGATCTTTATGAATTTGTTAGCATCCCAAATAGTGCCCAGCCCACCTGAAGCTCCTCGAGCTGAAACTGCTTGCCCTTCACTTTTCTTCCATAATTTCTTGCCTATCTGGAGGAAGGCATAGTCCTCCATTTTGGTCTCCTGGATAAGGAGCAGATCGGGAGATTCTGATCTAATCAAGCTTCTTAAGGCTTCCTCTTTTATTCTACTCCCCATGCCCCTACAGTTCCAGGAGACGATCTTCATCACTTGTTTTTAGAATGTTGAGCTCCTCTGGAGCTCTGGGTCTGATTTCTATTCTTCTTCGGAGTATGTGCTAAGAGTTTCTCAAGGGTAGGTTGGCTTCCCTGAAGTTTTTCTTTGTAGGTCTCTTGCTCTCTTTTTTCCCGAGCAGATTTTCGGCCTCTCATTGATCTTCTAGCTGAGGTTTGCGAATCACCTATTTCCCCTTCTTCTTCTGAGGCCTCCGAGCTTTGCACTTCCTCAACCTCCTCTGTGGGTGTCTCTTTTGTCATGTCTGCATTACTGTCGGTTTGCTTTGATCCCGAGGGGGACTCTTTTTGGGGCGATCCTTCTTTCTGCATCTCTAACTCTTGAGTGTCTTCTTTTGCTGAGCTTAACTGGGCAAATTTATTTCCTTGGTCTTCCATGAGAGGTGTTTGGATCCCAGAGCCTACCTGGGGCCCTTTACCATTCATGTTGCCAGTTCTAGAGGGTTTGTGGGCAGTTTTGGTCCTTTTGACCTGAGTCCAACCCTCCTCTTTGCCTTTCTCCACTTCGCTATTCTTAGGACATCCTCTGGCAAAATGACCGTAGACATGACATTTCCGGCATTTGAATGGAAGCTGTTCGTAATCCAGCTTTTGCACATGTGTCCAACATCCAACTTTAATCTTTATTGCCTCAGGCAGGCCAACCTCAAGGTTGGCTTCAACACAGATTCTAGCACAGTCGAATTGATCCTTACTGTTTGCTCGATCAATGTATTTGCCCAAGGTATTTCCGATGTGCTTAAGTGACTCGTCATTCCAGCAATGTAATGGCAGATTGGGCAGCCTAACCCACACAGGAACGGCCGTAGGGACATCCATTGCTGGATCAAAGTCGGGCGTCCAATTATTGAGGTACAGCCCCTGAGGTCCCATGAAATAGGGACCGTTATGGAATATCAGTTGCTTATCATCTTTTTCAGAGAATTCAAACAGAAAGAAGCCCTTGCCCAAAAAATATGAAGTGACTCTGCCTTTAATCAGCGACGCCCAGTTTCTAGAGACCCAGTTCTCCGTAGATTTGGGGGAGGGCCAGAGCCCAGTGAACTGACCCACCAAAGCCCGCTCAGCCAGAGAAAGGGCGACCTGAATCGGGCCCTCCGGAGGGAGTGAAATCTCAAGAATGTCATCTAAACGTTTCACAAACTTCGAAGCCTCGGAAGCTTTCCTTTTAGGGAGGGATAACACGAGGTTGAGGAAGGCCTCAGCTTCAGAGTTAGGAGGTGGAGGGGGCTCCATTGGAGCAGCACCGCCCAGGCTTGAAATGAGCTCACACCAAACCCTGCAACCAAGACATGGAACTACAAAACAAAGCGGCAAAAGCGAAGTAAGAGAGAGACCACGAGAGAGGTCCAAAAGCAGACACCACTGCGGGTAGAGACGCCGATCGGCAAGGCGGCGTGGCAAGGAGGAAAGCGCAACGCAGTGGGGCCCGTGCGAGATGAACGCCGCGCCGGTGGGGGCGCGGTGGGGGCTGCGGGGAGCGAAAACGACGGAGGCCACACGGAAGGCGGCGGCGCGCGGTACCGACGCGCGGTGAAACGACTGGGGTTTGCGGTACACGGCCCTTACAATTGGAAACCAAATAGAGGATCGATAAAACACCGCACCATTTTTTTATTTTATTTTTTTCATTTATTTATTAATTTTATTTTATTTTTAAATTTAATTTGTTATTTTAATATTAACATTTCTTTTTTTAATTTAATAAAATCTAATATATATATATATATATATATATATATATATATATATATATATATATATATATATATATATATATAGTTTTTTTAATATATATTTTTTTAAATTAAATATTTTTATTGTATTTTATTTTTCATTTTTTTTAAATTAATTTTTATTTTTTTACTTTTAATTTAAATAATGTTTTTTTTTTCAATTTTTATTTTAAAGTTTTAATTTTATTAAAATTTAATATATTTCTTTAAATTTTTTTTTTTAAATTTAATAAACAGTTTCTTTTTATTTTTTAATTTAATAAACATTTTCTTTTTCTTTTTTAAATTTAATTTTTATATTTAATTTTTTATAATTTCTTTCTTTTTTTTAATTTTTTTTAATTTAATATTTTGATTTTGTTTTTTTTTTTTTTTTTTTATTTTTATATATTTTGAAATTTTAATCTTTAAATTTTTATCTCTTTTTTTTTTTCTTAAATATTAGGTTTTTTTTAATGTTTGAATTAAAAATTTTATTTTGTTTTGTTTTTTGTTTTTTTATTCCAATATCTTTTTAAATTTTGAGCTTTAAAATGTTTTTATTTTTTAAATTTATTTTTTTCTTAAGAAACAATTTTGTTTTTAGCATAATTTTATAAAATGTTGAAATTTGACCTTAAAAAAAAACCAAGTGTGGAATACACTTTTTTTTTTTGTTTTTGGGGTGTTTTTTCATGTTTTTTTAGTCTTTTTGGGCTAGAGTTCCCGTTTTGAGGTCAGGTTACCTATTTCCTCGGTAACAGTGTTGTCCTTTAGCTTCCAGTGCTGACCTTTATATTATGTCTTCAAATGCTTTAACATGAGCTCAAAAAGTGAAACTCAAATGATGAAATAGAACTCACCATGATGACCGGTTCGGAATTCTGGTCAAAATGAGTATAAACTTGCCTATGTTTGGACACCGTGACTTCCAGACCTCCTGAAAAGTCAAAAACCACTCTGTCTTTCTGCAAAACCGCCTCTGTCTGCAAGAAAACTACCTTTCCGCAACTAAAACTGTTTCTGGAAAAACCGCGCTGGTTATGGGCTTCGGTACCTGCAAGTTTATATACAAATTCATATCTTGGCTTATCAAGACTCATCATATAGTGCAACTGGTCCTCTGGGACTTGTGAAATCGTTGTCATATATAATCTTTTGGAGGTCGACGGGTCGAAACCCCCGCCCGACCTTTTCTCCAACCCTCCGGATGTTATGGCATATATATTTGGAATACACTTATTGTATGCTTTTTGAAACCTTGGATAATACTCATCCGAAGGTTTGATAAATGCACATATGGTAACATATATCGACGGCATTTAAACCTTACGATAATATTCAGTTGCATTAATACATTGCATCAAACTATATGCGGAGGTTACGTTGTATATCATATATATATCATATGATATATTTTAATATATTTGGCAGCGAATATGAATGCGACGGCTTTGACTATAGTTCCGGCAGTAATATATGCGATAGCATATAACTTTGTTCAATGGTTCTGCGGTTTGGTAGGTGCAACAGTTTTGTTATGGAGCTCCGGCGGTCACGCAAATATATGCGATGACATTTATATTATAAACCTTTGTTATAACATAACCATAGGTTTGGTTGTTACGATATATATAATGTATTGCCACATTAATATATATACCTTCGACTTAAAAACCAATTGAAGTATTGGCCCAACCGGTATTTGAATTCCAATTAAAACTTAGCAATTCAAAATTGGAAAAGTGAAGGATATCATCAAATTAGAATGAAGACTGAAGATATTCCGAAAACAACATTTCGAACTTATGAGGGTCATTATGGATTTTTGATCATGTCTTTTGGCCTTACCAATGCACCTTCTACATTTTAAGGGTTGATGAATTCCATTTTCAAACCCTTCCTTATAAAATTTGTGCTAGTATTTTTTGATGATATACTAATCTACAACAGGTTTTGGAAGGATAACGTTCAACATGTTGACAGGGTGCTCAAACTATTGCAGGAGAAACAATTATATGCAAAAACATCCAAATGTTTCTTTGGAGTACAAGAGGTGGAATATCTGGGTCATATTGTATCTCACAAGAGTGTTAAGGTAGACCCTAAAAAATTAAAGCCATTAAGGAATGGGAAGTCCCCACAATCATAAAGCAGTTGAGAGGATTTCTCGGGTTAACATGGTATCATCACAAGTTTTTTAAGAATTATGGGAGAATAAAAGCACCTCTAACAACATTATTGAAGAAAGATGCATTTTCATGGACTCGTGAAGCAACTAAGGCCTTTGAACATCTTAAAGAGGCAATGTGCCTAGCACCGGTCTTAGCTACGCCAGACTTCACAAAAACCTTTATTGTGGAATGTGATGCCTCAAGAAATGGAATTTGTGTTGTTTTAATGCAAGAAGGAAGACCCATTGCTTTTGAAAGTCGTCCAATCAAAGGAAAGTATTTACAGAAACCTATTTATGAGAAGGAAATGTTAGCAATACTGCATGCACTAAAGAAATGGCGAACTTACCTAATGGGAAGACACTTCAAGGTAAAAATTTATCATGATAGTCTTAAACACTTTTTGGAACAAAGACTATCTTCAGAAGAGCAGCAAAAATGGGTCACAAAGATGTTGGGTTATGACTTTGAAATAATCTACAAAAGGGAAAGCTTAATGTTGTTGCAGATGCACTCTCAAGAAAGAATGAAGAGGTGGAAGCATTGCTTTGTGCCATTTCTATTATCCAACCAGATTGGATAACCGAAGCAAGAGATGAATGGAAGAAGGAAAAAGATGTATGGACACTCATTCAAAAGTTGCAGCAAGATCCTAGTACATCTGATACATTTAGTTAGAAAAATGATTCCTTATGGTACAAAGATCGCTTATATCTTTGTAAGAATTCCCAACTAAAACAAAATATTCTTTTGGAATTGCACACTTCTCCTTTAGGAGGACACTCAGGATTTTTAAAAACTTACCACAAGGTGAAGAAAGATTTTTTTTGGGATGGCCTTAAATCTGATATTCAAAAGTTTGTGGCGGAATGTTTGGTTTTCCAGCAAAATAAAGTTGAGACAATTAAGACCCCGGGTCTTCTACAACCTTTATCCATTCCAAGTCAACGTTGGGAGAAGATTTCAATGGATTTTATCACAGGTTTACCTAATTCCGAAGGAAAGAGTGTCATCATGGTGGTAGTTGATAGACTTACCAAGTATGCACACTTTTGTGCATTATCTCATCCATTTACATCAATTATAGTTGCTACTACCTTTATGGACACAATTCAAAAGCTACATGGAAACCCAAAGATTATTGTGAGCGACAGAGATCCCATTTTTACCAGAAATTTTTGAACGGAGTTATTTTCTTGTTTGGGTACTCAATTAGCTCATAGCTCATCTTATCATCCTCAATCCGATGGTCAAACTGAGATAGTGAATAAATGTTTGCAAGGATATCTTTGTTGTTTTGTATCTGACAAACAAACACAATGGGTCAAGTGGTTACCTCTCGTTGAATGGTGGTATAACACTTCCTTCCATACTGCAGTAAAAATAACCCCATTTATGGCACTTTATGGATATCATCCACTGTCCATCACATCATCTTTAAGAGAAAATTCTAAGGTTCAAGCAGTGGAAGATCACATCGAGCATCAATAAGAAGTTCTCCAACTCTTAAAGGATAACCTAAATTTGGCACAAAATCGAATGAAACAACAGGCATATCAACATCGCAGCGAGAGAAGTTTTGATGTAGGAGATTGGGTATTTTTACAGCTACAACCACACAAACAAATGTCCCTCAATCAAGCTAAGAAGGATAATAAATTATCGCAAAAGTATTATGGTCCTTACAAGGTGTTGCAAAAGATTGGTACTATGGAATACAAATTGGAGCTTCCTGCTTCTTTGCGAGTGCATCCAGTTTTCCACGTTTCATGCTTAAAGAAGGTTATAGGTGAAAATATTCCATTTCAAAAAATATTGCCAGAACTTGATGAGGAAGGAAAAATCATATTGGAACCTGAAGCGGTCACGGAAATAATAACTCGACAGCTACGAAATCAATCAATTTCAGAGTATCTCATCAAGTGGAAGAACTTACCCACTGAAGATTCTACATGGGAGGATGAAAATTTTATACAGAAGCACCCAGAGCTACTCAAGCGTTGAGGACAACACTTTTTTGAAGGAGGGGGGCATGTTAGGTCCCTATATACTAGTTTAGTCCCTTATTGTTATTAGTGTAGGCCCCTTATTGTTCATTTTGTACCCCTGTAACCCCAATATTGTTATTATTGTGCCCTTACATTATTATTGTTAGGTCATCTAGGATTATATTGTGGCCCCATGGACTCATATATATAGAAGGAGTTTTTGGTCAATTGTATCATCCAAGAATTGTTCATTTATGTAATGTATTGGAGGTTGCCCCCTCGAAGTGGCTAATTTTTAAGGTGTTGATCTCTCTTTTCTTCTATTTTTGGAGTTGGCTTCATAACACAGGATCACTAAAAACACTTAAATTTTTCACCTTTAAGCGTCTAGAAAAATCTAAGCCTAAGAGGGAAGCTTCATATTCTGCAACGTTATTTGTGACCTCAAAATCTAGCTTGCATGATTGGGTAATGTTTTCTTTCTCTAGTGAAATTAAAAAAACACCAGCTCCAACTCCATCTTTGGTACATGAACCATCAAAGAAAAGTTTCCAAATATCAGCTTGAGCATATTTAGGAGTTTCAACTACATCTTCAATCTTAATTTGGTAATTTTGTGAAGTGTTTGAAGATAATTGGAAGCAACCAAAATCTTGGTCAACTGCATAAATGGGATCATTTCTGGCTTGGTCTTCTTTACACATAGTATGCATAAATCTGACCTCTCTGTACAACCTAAGATTTTCTCCTCCATACATAGGAATTTTGGCAAAAGACATATCCATCTGAAGGCTTCCTCTTAGTTTGGCACAACATGATATTGAAATAAGCATTCCAAACTTTTGAGGAATATCAGTTGCAACAATGTCTAAAACTATACTTTTCACTGGTATTTGAGCTAGAGTGACCACTAAATATTTTATACTCTTTTGGAATCAAAGGTGTATAGGTCATGATAATATCTAGTGATTTCAAGATTTAATTGATCCATGATAATATTAGGCATAAGGTTATGTGAGGCTCCAGAATTTAACATACAATTATATAACAAAGAATCATGAGCTTTCAAAGTTACATAAAATGGAGGTACAATTTCATCTATCATATCAGAACATGTGTTGGGCCGTGAATATGACCACTTTTTAACACTTATTTCATCCATTTTTACTCTTCTTTATCATGTCATTTATTATAATTTATCATATAAATCCATCTTATAATGATTTATGCTCTTATGGATGAATATTATTTCTTCTCATTTATTTTTAATAAATTGATGATTATTATGCATAATTTTATCAATGATGGTTTATTAATATATTTTGTAATATCACTCACCATTTTAGCCTCCAAGATATTTTCCAGATTAAATATTTGATCTCCAAATCATCATCAAATATTCCAACTCAAAAATTCGCTGGAATAAGAAGTGACAGTTTTGCGGTTAAGATTCTGGGCAAATGAAGAAGAATCTGGAAAATCTAGAACATGGGCTTTGTCCAGAATGGGCCCAATTAGCTTTATTACAGAACATTTTGCCCAAATTCGGCCTGTACTGAGAGAAACGCAGGGTTCTTTGAGCACGATTTTCTCATATTTGTTGTTGCGACCGTCCTCCAAATCTCAGCTGCAAAGCCAAATTCACCTTGCTCTTGTTGAAAGATTGTTGGAAATGTATTTTCTGGTTGATCAAGTTGTTGGGAACAATCCAATATTGTTATGGGAGATCATATTTGCTATTTAATTTCTCCTCTTTCTGATTATAAAAGGAGAGCATGTATTATGTATTGAAGGACAATGGATGATTATTGAATTCCTCTTGTAACACTGTAATTCCTTGACTCTTGTGATCAAAGAGAAACTGATGTAAAAGCTATTCATGTTTGATTAATACAAAGAGGCGTTCTCGTTCCATTTCTCAAGCTCTGCAGTAGCCCAGTGGCGTTTCACTGGCAGTTGAGGGCCCGACCTTGGTGGATCAATCCGCTATTTGTATTTCTATTCTTTTATTTTTGTTGTGTGATAATTGCATTTAGATTTATTACGATTACAGAGTTATTTGATTGTTGTTGGATTGAATTTAGATTTGATGTATACGCTAATGAATTGCACTGCTATTCTATCTTAGCAAGGATCATATTTACTATCTTATTCATCTTGCTATCTTTTATAAAGCGTTGTTATTCCATTGATTTATTATTCATTCCAATGAACTGTTTCATAGTCTTGGCTGTCAACAGGATTGGAGTATTGAGATTAGTTGCTTGATTGCGTTAGAACTAGAATTGTTGTTCATATTGCTGTTCCATTTCTGTTTATTGTTCATAGCTTCAAATTAGCAAATAGATGAGTTACAATTGGTATGCATAAGAATTACAAGCTACTGTTCCTTTCCAGATTTTGTTCCTTTCAGTTATTTTCATTAGCACGAAGATTGAGTTTGCTTTCATTTCGATTGCTTTAAGATCACCAACTGTAGAGGACACTGATTATTGCTTCCAAGTTCCCAGATTGGTTATCTTGCATCAATTTCTAAGGGAAGGAGTTATTGCTACTGTATCCCTGATCGATGTTTTGCAGATTGGTTTAATTAAAGTTTCAGAGAATTTCCATTTATGTTACTGTAATTAGATTTATTTTCCAAGCATCCATTTACTCTTGTATTTCGAACATTGTACTACATATTGCAAGGCATTACTCTTGGATAAATTTTTGCCTCAGACTGAGTACACTCTTGAAACAAAAATTCGTTCCTGGATTGATAATTAATGTGAGATAAATAGGTATTAAAAAGATACATTTTATACCTCGGCAACATGGACCAAAAAATACTGGTGGTTTCTCATCTTGAAGGCCAATGACATATCCTTCAGCATCTACACTAGAGTTGTAGATCCATTTTGAGACTTGACTCTTATCCAGGATTTTTAGAAAGTTCTAAAGGTGGAATAGGAATTTTGACTCTTTCTAATTCTTTTTCAACATTAAAAGTAGTCAAAATTGTTCTATCAATTTGTGTAGTATCATTTGGCTAATTCAAAGGTTGAATAGAAGTAGTTTGAGTTTCAACAGATTTCACTTGAGGTTCAATTATGATAGGATATTTAGTAGGTCTACCAGGACCTGCTCTAGGTATTAAATCATACCTTCTGTTAAGTTCAACAATTAAAAATTCAGAGAAGGATTGATATTTAGAGACATGAGAACTTTCTTGATCTTCTTGGAACATTTGACTCTGATGGATA
The DNA here is from genome assembly GCA_034641835.2 of Pinus albicaulis. Lineage (NCBI taxonomy): Eukaryota > Viridiplantae > Streptophyta > Pinopsida > Pinales > Pinaceae > Pinus > Pinus albicaulis. Next base: position 872,607 of record CM076582.1, on the reverse strand, counting down.
GGGACAATAGCAGTATAAATAGATGCGTTGTATATTTTGTTAATATCTTCAGTGATTGACAAAGTATTATCATCAGTTTTATGATCATCAATCAACAAAGGTGTAGGTACTTGTTGATCATTATTTGGTCTCTGAAGAATTTTCAATTGAGGCTCTTTCTTGAATTGACCTTGGGTTTGTGTTTTGGGTCTAACAACATTTTGTTGGACTGTTCTAGGTTGTGTTTCAATCTTAGAAAAATTTGAAAGGTTTCTAAGAAGTGATGTGATTTCATCTATTTTTGAGTCTTCATTTTTAGATTTAGAAGAAGAATAGCCTTCATGATTTGATTTTAATTTTCTTTGGGCTTTTTCAGCTTTGGCCTTTAGCTTAGCTGAGGTAGACCTATTTTATTCAACCTATATAGCATTTGTTTGCATGTCTTCTAAGGTACGATTTTTCCTCTCTCTTAACATGACAACAAAATCACCCTCAAAGGATTTAGAAAATATAACCTTTGTTGCTGCTACAAGTGGTTTACAAGCAGGAGGAATTTTATGATAAATTTTATTAAATATTTTGATGAAATCAACTACTTGTTCACCATACTTTCTTTTAAGCTCTTCAAATTCTGTCAAGAAATAAACAAGATCCTTTTTCACACCCTGTTGATTTTTAGAGATAGTTGTCAATTCCTCCCAAGATCTAATATAATTTACTAGTAACTGTCTAAACCAAATCCTAACATTTTCTTCTAAAGAATGCACAAAAAAACTCATATAAACATTTTCATGTTATCAACAAAATCTAGAAATGCTGCTAGATGATATTCAACTGAAAATCTAGTTTCTCCATTAAATCTTGGGAGATGTTTCAGATATCCAATAGGAAAATCATTAAGTATGTTTGGGAGCAATAGGGAAAGATATATTTCTTAAACAATTGGCCTAAAACCATCCATACTTAAATATGAGGATGCAAAATATTCAGTGGTGGTATTTGTAGAAGTAGAGGATGAAGATGGGGAAGAAGGAGGTGAGAATGGAAGAGTTAAAGAAGGTGGAGGAAGAAGTGGAGTTGAAGATATTTTTATGGATCTTAAGGGTGTTCGGGTGACCAAATTTTGAACCTCTTCTTCTCCTTCTTTGTGTTCAAATAAAAGATTAGAATAGAGAGAAAAGAGATCCTCTAGTTGTACAGAAGTAGATGGAGAAGAGTATGAGATAGGGGATATGAAATCAGTAGGTTTGAATCCAGGTAGATGTATATCCAACTCCTTTTCTAATTTAGGAGATTCAGAAGGTGCCTCGGGTAATTTATAGGACTCCAAAGAATGAACTAACAAAGTGTTGTGTAGGTAAATCCCCTCTACATACAGAGGTGATCCCTCTAGCCCTAGGGTGGGTTTAGCAGTAAGAGGACATGCTAATGCGTTGATTCCTAGTTAATGAATGAAACTGAGTCAGGATATATGTCCTACCTTCGTTCCAACGTAGTTGTCGTAGCTGTGGTAGCAGTCTCCTGATCTTCGTCTTGACACGTCGCGGTCCTTCAGCAGTGGTACTCAGGTGCCTGCACAAGGATCAGAGAACAATAGCAACATATAGAATAATATTTACATTCATAAATATCTAATTAGTCAAGGAGAACTAAACGTATTGCACAAGATTAATCATCTCAAACATAAAATGCGAACCAAAACATCAGTCATGTATTAATAAGAACAGAGAAAGAGTTTACAACCAAAAGAGCTTGACGTTGCAGCCTCCTTCAGCGGGTCCAGTCAAAAGGCATCTCAAGCATTCATCAAGGAATTGGACTTGGTGAGGAAATAATACTAGAATCTCTCTCGTCAATAGGTCTCTCTCCACTCTATCTCACACCAGCTATATCAGATTGCTCATCTATTCAACCATTTCATCTATCGCATAAGATGTTCAACTAGCTGCATCTATGTGAGAGAGATGTATTTATAGGAGAGGAGGAGGAGGTTGGGATCCCTCATATGGTGGAAGGGAGGCCTTATCCTTTGGTAGGTTGCTCAAATGTAGGAAACAAGAAGCCAAAGGAAGATGTTCGACGTTATTCAGTCGAACAACTCATGTTGACTCCGCTCACGAAGTGGTTGGGAATGGAAAGTTCGCTTCTATTATAAAAAAACTTTCCAAAAATAGCTCAGCGTGGGCAGTCCACTGAGACAGAGCGCCAATGGGCACGAGACTATAACCTCTTGCCGGCACCGACCCAAAATCATATGTTTTTGATAGTTTGTTCTAGGAATATTCAACAGAGGAAATTTTCTTCTCATGGCAAGGGTTGCAATGACACTTTTTGCAAGGCATGAAATTATACATAAGTCATAGAAATGATCCTCCAATGTGCAAGATGGGGATTGTAGGGATGGTGAAAAAATGTTGTGTAACAGATGCCCCCTAAAGCATAAGTTCCAAGAGAGAGGGAGGAGTGAAATGCTTTACGAGAACACGTTAAAACCAAACATCGCCGTCGAAAGACCTGCAAGTACAAGTACAACTAATATATTTAATACTTGAATATGTGGCATGGGCACAGCCATCCATTATAGAGTACACATAAAACTGAAATCCTAGTTATGGGCGCAACCATCCAACAATAAGGATCAATAAATAGACTCAGGTATGGCCGCATCCATCCAATCAAAAGAGTCATGCATATATTCAAGATAAACCAAAATATCCTGCAGCCTGGATTTTATAAGACAAAACCCAGGGTCTTGTGCTCCATCTTGACCCGAACAAGTAAAAATTCAAGCATGTGAATATGTGAGCTGAAGTCAAACATGTAAGAAAGTCACCTGATTACCAGCCAATGATGAAAGTTGTTAATAGGCATGAGAGAAACCACCAATAACGACAATGGCTCTCAAGGTACAACTAGTACAATCCACGGAATGTGAACAGTGATCTGGCGTCAAAAACCCGCAGAATCACTCGATCGAAGGCCAAAGATGAGGACCTCACCAAATGTGAAGAACTTGCCATTGAGGCATGAAAGCTCCAAGGTACCAGAAGGGAGTATCTATATCAACTTCCTGGATAATGAGCTGAAGTCGACAGGAAGTGACCTGGTCGAAGGAGGGCCATAATTTTTCCCACATCATCAACACGAGATAGAGAAATAAGATCATAGTGAATCAGGATTGAAAAGAGGATCAGAGGTTGAAAACTGAAAAAGGAAACTTCTCTTGAACATATCGGCAACACAACTCCAGAATTTGGCAATATTTGACATCAAGGGATCTGAGGTCATGGCGACGTGGCAAAGAGAATATGATAGGTCAAAACAGATTACCCAAACCCATGGAGGAAAAAAATGATAAAATGAGATGTCCCCAACCTGACATGAATCCAGATGAGTGTCATGTTCAATAGCGACATACTACCGACACAACTGAGAACTGGTTCCACTTTCCCCCACCGTTGCTAGCGAGTACCCCAATTATTTTTGGAAACAAGCTTGAAGGGGATATCATATGCTTGTCATGTTAGTTTTTCCTTCGGACAAATCCATCCTATACATTTTACGAGCCCTAGGAAGGAGGAACTCGGTTACATCATGGTGACGATTTCCGATGCCATTTAGATTTTAGCGAGTCTGACAAAAGAAGAACTCAACATCTTTTCATGTTTAGAGAGTTTGAAAACAAGCGAAAAAGAAAACTCCAATAGGTCCCTTTTCGTAGGTAATCTCACAGACCCGAAAAGGTAGAAAACTATGTCTGAGAGAACCTCTTAGTTGCGATAGGCTAAGGTATTCCTTTTTCGTAAATAATCTATCCCAACCCGAAAAAGGGGTAAACGTATACTGGGTACATATCATTTTGCAACCTTTTAATGAGTTCAAAATAACAAGATTCTCGGCAATTTTTATTTTATTTTTGAGAGTCAAAAAAGAGCTAAAAGGTGAATCCAGGAGTGACTTTTTCATGTTTTTACCAAGTTCGAAAAAGTATAAAATAAAACTCATTACTTCATCGTCATCATGTCGAGGACTTGTTGTTGCACAAGAGACGCACACAAAACCCATTTTTCGAAATAAAATAGAAAAATAATTGAAAAATATGGTTCAAAACCTAATTAGGGTTTTGAAAATTTTATAAAATGCCAAAAATGGTAAAAAATAAACTACTTCTCACTTCTACCTCTTGTGAGTAAATTTTTACCCTTTTTCACTGTGATTTTATGGAGTTGATAGCGGGCAATCCAGAAGGCTAATCGTGAATCTATCTATTCCATGTAAGAACTCATATCTTTCCCTACATTTTCATATCATTTTTATTATCTGCAACCCATTTTGTAGATCTATGGGGGATTTTTTTTGTAAAAACTAGGGCGCGGCGGTCAGCACGGGTATCAGGCATGGACTCACGCCAACCAGCCTAAAAATCAAACGAAAGTGTGCCATTTGGTGCGACTATTTTTAAAACAATCACGCCAACCTCAGCAACCATTTTAAACTTGTAAATCCAACAAGTAAGCCCTATTTAAACATTTCAAAATCATTTTATTTGACTAATGAAAACCATATGGATGTTTTTTCAAGTGTGAAAGAACAAAATGACGATCGAATGGAAAGAACAAAAACATAGTGAAGAATATGAGGAAGCCATGGGCAATGTGAGATGCATGGAAGTTCTCAGGGACTGCAGGATTAAGAAATTCGTCATGGCACCATGTCTCAGAGCTCAACTGGAGCTATTTCAGTACTTGATCAATATTTGGGACATTGATCAAGAAAGATTCATCATTCGCGATCAGGAACTCAAGATTGAAGTCTCGGATGTTTATTTCATAACCAGATTTTCGCGGAGGGGGGCAGTACCAATCCTAACAGGTACTCAGCCCACAATGGAAGACATAAGTATGGTTATCGACAGAGTGTGCCGAGGAGCACGGAAAGGATCCAAAAGCGGGAAGGTGGATATCCAAACCATTCTCGATCTAACACTCAGAGTAGTTCTACACACCATCACGCGAGCTGCTGGAGTTCAGGCTCCACATGAGGCCACAAAAAAAAGTTAGTTCTTCTAGTGGATTGCATGGCACCAACACTCTACAACTGGGTAGAGGTGGTATCAATCAACATAAAACATCAGTTGACAAAATGAAAGAATGGTAAGCTGAAGCAATTCGGCTACAAGTCCATCTTGGAACGATTACCAATTTTCCAAAGACAGGAAGTGATATTTCCGACACCACCAACCCGGGAGCCACGGATGGTCTATTGGGCAACTAATTCCAAGATCAGGGGGCGGTCAACAGATTTCCTAAAGACTAGAGTTCTTTGAGTGGCTCCGCCGACAGCTGATTGTTGTGGAGGACTGGCCTATTCTGGCACGGACTTCACCGGTGATGCAGATCTCCCACTCTCAGAAGGAGAGGATTGGGATGAAACATTGGGTAAGATTCATTTTTTATTTTGATGAGTATTATGTTTCTTTTTGTTATGCATGTTTTGACATTAATCTATGTAATTGCATATGTTGGCCCAGAAATAACTACAGGCATGTCTCCAATAGCACGGAGAATTCCTCATGACTATGATGTGGCCCATCATGGTGAGGGAGGCGAGGAGGAGGAAATCATACGCAACTTGGAGGAAATATCCTGTGGGATCCCAGACTATGCGCAATTCAATGATTTCCATCGCGCATACCAAAGACACACTGTAGGGGTATCGAATCATGTTCACCGCTTATTGAGGCGGATTGTACGAGCGGTGGCATGCTATCATGAGCGTCATGCTGACTAAAAACCTAGGCTTTTATTTTCGCATATTTTTTGAGGGACATGATGTCTCAGGATGTAACAGAAACATACATATTTTTTGAACTTATGATGCACATGGATGCAAACACTCAATATATATATATATATATATATATATATACACATCTATTTTCCTATATGGATCTTCTCATGTGATGATGATGTTTTTACAAATTACACAAATGTCTATCTAATACAACATTAGCTAATGTATCAGCTAATGCATTCATTCGTCTAGGAGTATGTTGATATATAATGTAATCAAAATGTCTTTCTAGTAAACGAATACGCAAATACAACCTTAAGATGTGAGGATTCCTAACAGAATAATGCCCATTAAGTTGAAGAACAACAAGTTGTGAGTCTAGGTTAATAAGCAATGCACAAATGTCGAGAGAAAAGACCTCGGTTAATAGTTCAATAACAACACTATATTCAATGGAATTGTTTGTGGTTCGTCCTAGATGGATACCTTGAAGGTCTATCAACTCACCAGCAAGATTATAAATCACCCATGCTACTGAAGATAGGTTCCGGGTACTGCGGGAAGCACCATCTGCGAAACCAACATAAGGGGTAATAGACATCTGCACAATAAGAAATGATCCAATAAGTAGGAAAATGCTCGCAAAGCACACCAAGCAAAAAACGTACAAAAATGAAAAAAACACATATGTACAAAGAAACATGCACGAAAGACTCATGCATAGTACTTTTTAAGATACAACCCATTTCTGGGATGATCTAGAGGATGACCTTCATAATCAATATGCTCATAAGCCCCATTCTACAAAACACACTTAACAATGTAGGGCCCACGCCACATGGGTTGAAATTTTCCTACCCCCAGCTTATCGTGAGCTTGGTCGTACAGGAGGATGAGGTCTCCTTCTATAAATGAACGAGGGGAAACTAACTAGTCAAAATGAGCTTTGACCCACTATTTATGTGCTTTTATGACCACAACAGCAAAGTGGCGAGTTTCATCAAGCCTCTCTAGATATAGAAGACGCTCTTATTCTGACGAAGTATTAGGCAACAATTCCACAACTAGTTTGAGAGAAGGAATTTCACATTCAATCGGAAGGGTAGCTTCGAGACCATAGATAAGCTAGAATGGATTGTATCCAATCGCATCCTTCACTGAGGTTCAGTAAGCCCAGAGAGCTGAAAACAACATGATATTCCAGTTTTATTTGTGAATCCCAATTGTACGTTGAAGCATAGTGACGAGAAATTTGTTTACGACTTTAACCTGGCCATTGGCCTGAGGGTATTACGGCGTTGAGTTGTCGTGATGCATGTTGAAGTACACACAGTGGAAAAATAAATCACACACAACATTTAAAAAATGAAGACAACGATTTTAACGTGGTTCACCCAACCAATCCGGGCTACATCCACCAAACAGAGGTACCAGCAATCTTATTACTCAACAGGAGATTACAACAGTAGATTTGCACATCTGCACTTCCTCTTCCTCACACCTCACACACATTTGCCTCTACAGGCTTACAATTTATAGATGTAGAGAAGAAAATGAATAATAAATTCTATCACAAAAAAATAGGATAGAATATCTCCTCATCAGGATTTGATGCAATCAGTTTAGGAACAAATCCTATTGTTGGCATTATCCAAGAGATTTGTGCCAAAATAATATGGAAAATCTCAACAATCTCCACCTTGACAACAATTAGCCTGATACCTCGTTCCTGTTTATTCTTTTCATTTTTTTCTGCAAGCCAACAGAAGCTAGACACCATCGTAGCTTCTCTAATAAAACTGGTTTCGTGAACATGTCTACACAATTTTCCTTTGTATGCACTTTTTCAAGAGAGACTCCCCGTTTAGTGATAACCTGTCTTACAAAATGGTACTTTATAGGTATATGCTTTGATTTACTATGATAGGCTGGATTTTTAGCCAAGTGAATTGCACTTTGACTATCACAAAATAACTTTATGTTGTCTTGCAGCCTACCAAACTCACCAAACAAACCTTTCAACCAAACCGCTTCTTTGCAAGCATGTGAAGCAGCTATGTATTCTGCTTCTGTAGTGGATAAAGCAACAATATTTTGTAGCTTTTACATCCAACTAATAGTTCTACCTACAAGAGTAAAAACATATCCTGAAGTTGACCTTCTCTTATCCAAATCACCTGCAAAATCGGAATCAACATATCTGCAAACAAATTCACTACTTTGGTTATAAGTGATACAATAATCACTTGTGCCTCTCAAATACCGAAGCACCCATTTCACTGCTACCTAGTGTTCTTTCCCTGGATTTTCCATATACCTACTGACAACCCAAACTGCATGTGAAATATCTGGTTGTGTACAAACCATCGCATACATTAAACTTCCTACTGCATTGGCATATGGTATTCGAGACATATATTCCTTTTCTTCATTTTTATTAGGACATAAACTTGAAGAAATCTTAAAATGGGAAGCTAAAGGGACTGAAATTGGCTTCACATTGTTCATACCAAACCTTAAGTGTATTTTTTCAATATACATCTCTTGTGATAACCACATCTTATCATCACTCCTGTCTCTGAAAATCTCCATGCCCAAAATCTATCTTGCTGCTCCTAGATCTTTCATATCAAACGTCCTAGCCATCTGAGCCTTTAACATGTTGATCTCACTTATGCTTTTGCTTGCTAAAACAATATCGTCAACATATAATACTAAGATAATGAACATGCCATTACTTAATTTCTTAAAGTAAACACAATGATCATATTCACTTCTTATATAATTTTGGCTCATCATGAAAGAATCAAATTTCTTGTGCCATTGTCTCGGCGATTGCTTCAGACCATACAATGATTTCTTGAGCCTGCAGACAAATTTCTTGTTGCGATTTTGAACAAACCCTTCAGGTTGTTCCATATAAATCTCTTCATCTAAATATCCGTGTAAGAATGCAGTCTTAACATCTAGTTGTTGTCATTCTAAATCAAGTAAAGAAACTAATGCTAAGACAATCCGAATTGAAACAATTTTAACAACTGGTGAAAATATCTCATGAAAGTCAATTCCTGCTTTCTGAGAAAAACCTTTCGCAACCAGCCTCGCTTTGTACCTGTCTTCTTTATCATCAACACCCCTTTTCAATTTGAAAACCCTTTTACTTCCTACAATTTTTCTGTCTTTAGGAAGTTCTACCAGGTCCCATGTGGCATTCTTGTCTAATGCCTTCATCTCATCCTTCATAGATTCTTTCCACTTATCATTGTTAGAACCTTCTACAGCTTCCTGATAGCATAAAGGTTCATCATCATTAGCGGTTAAAGCAACTGAAGTAACATAATCATCATACCTTTTATGAGGATGTTTGATTCTCGTGGACCTTCTCAAAGATGTTTCTGGTTCTTCCACAATTTGCTGATTATTATCTGTAGGAACTTCTTCGTGATCTTCATCTGAAACTTGTTCATCTTTACTATCTTCAAAATTTGAACTGGTTTCAAACTGAATATGTTGAAACTTAGGTACAGTTTCTTGTTTCAATTTATTATCTACATCTAGATTGTCAAGTGAAGATCCATTGAATTTAACATCTTTGTTAATGATGATCTTGTGAGTTGCAGGATCCCACAACCTGTATCCCTTAATCCCATCACCATATCCAACAAAGATATATCTTTTTTATTTAGGATCTAATTTAGAACACTAATGTTTTGGAATTAGAGCATATGCATCACAACCAAGAACTTTCAGTTTAGAATAATCACAAGGATGACCTTTCCATACCTCTTGAGGAATTTTGCATCCTATTGCAGTTGATGGTGACCGATTTATCAAATAGCAAGCCGTAGATACTGCTTCTGTCCATAATTCCTTCTGTAAATTGGCATTACTTAGCATACTTCTTGCTCTTTCTAAGAGAGTCTTGTTCATGTGTTCAACAACTCCATTTTGCTAAGGAGTATATACAGTAGTTCTATGTCTTTCAATCCCAAATTCCTTGTAATAATTATCAAATTCCTTTGAAGTAAACTCACCACCATTGTCAGTTCTTAAACATTTAATGGTTCTTCCAGTGATATTTTCTACTAATTCTCTAAACTACTTGAAAAATGTGAATACATCAGACTTTCTTTTTAACATGTAGACCCATACTTTTCTAGAGAAATCATCTATAAAATATACAAAATATGATGATCCTCCATATGAGGTTGTAGGAGATGGACCCCAAACATCAGAATGGATATAATCAAGGATTCCTTTACTAGTATGTTTTCCAGTTTTAAATTTCTGCTTGCTTTGTTTCCCATATATACAATGTTTGCATAAATCTAACTTAGAAGATTTTAATCTAGGAAGTAACATACAATCAGATAAAAATTTTAAACCTCTTTCGCTCATATGGCCCAACCGTTGATGCCATAGTCGAATAGAATCACCGTCGTTTTCAGATATAATAGAAGCATGATCTGAATATGTTCTTCCTTCTAACTGAAAAAGATTTCCAACCTTCTTTGCTTTCATTACTAATAAGATTCCTTTGTAAATTTTCATTACTCCACCTTGAATAAAATTTTTATATCCATTTGTGTCTAACACTCCTAGAGAAATAAGATTTTTTCTGAATTCAGGCACATGTCTTACATCAGTTAAGATTTTATTTTTCCCATCAAACATTTTAATCTGGATGCTTCCAATTCCCACAAAATTAGATGAGACATCATTGCCCATGTAAACTACTCCATCATTGATTGATTTATAATATTTAAACCACCCTTTATGAATGCACATGTGATTGGACGCACCAGAATCTAATGGCCAATGTTGATCATGATTTAACAAATTAACTGATAGAACTTCATCACTTATACCTGAACCGGATGCTGAACTTGAACCTGTATCTGACATGTTTGCTTCTTTATTTTCTATTGAAGAGTCTCCTTTGGATGTTTGGTGTCTCTTCCAATAGTCCTTCTTCAAATGTCCCGATTTGTCCCAAAACCAACATTTTAGCTTACTCTTCTTCCCTTTTGATTTTGACCGAGAGTTGTTTTTCTGACTGAAGCATTTTTCTTTAGATCGACCTCTCACCATCATTGCTTCTGATGTAGAGGTTTCTAAATTTGACCTTTTTCTGGTTTCTTTAGACAGCATAGCTCCAACAACATCATCAAATTCAATGGTTTTTGATGAACTAAGACTTATAGAAGTAACAAAATGATCCCATGACTTAGGCAACGAGCATAATAAAGTTACAGTTTTATCTTCTGAATCTAATTTTACTTCTATGCTATCTAACTGCACCAAGAGAGTATTAAAGGTATTCAAATGATCAGTTATTGTAGTACCTTCCCTCATGCACAAGCTGTACAACTATCTTTTCAGAAGAATCCTATTGGTTAAGGATTTAGTCATGTATAGTTTTTCTAACTTTGTCCATAGACTAGCGGTTGTTTTCTCTGACATGATGTTAAATAAAACATCATCCGCCAAACAAAATCGTATGTCGCTCAGTGCTCTGTCATCGATGTCACTCCATTCGTCATCTGTCATGGCGAAAGGTTGTTTGGATTTTCCCAAAAGTACCTTTGCCACACCTTGTTGTACGAGTAAATCGTGCATATTAACTTTCCAGATTTTGAAGTTATTCCTCCCATTAAACTTTTCGATCTCAAACCGAGCATTTTGAGTTTTTGACATTTTTAACTTCTTCTCTATGGATTCTTAATTTCCTTTTAAATAAAAAAGGAGCATGAAAAAGCATTCAAAAAAAATTTAATTGCCTTTTAAATAAAACAAAAAATGCATACACTGTCATATGGAGTTAGCGCAGCTCTGATATTTTCTCCGATATAATAGCAACTTTTTGTGATAGCCTTGCTTTAAGACCCTATTCCAATAATATGCCGACTACCACAGCACCCTCAACACCAACATTGCTGGCAAGCATATGCACTGGTGTCTTCAATGAAAGAGAAGCTACGATGGTATATACACAGCACTATCATTTAAATCAAAACATACCATTTGTACTAATTAAGCACAGCAAAAAACTTATCGACTCTCTTTGTGTGGAATGTAAGATTTCAATGGCGTTCGAAGGAAAAATAAAAAATAAAAATTCATGGCCATGCTCTTGCAGGAACAGCGCAATTTCGGAAAGGAGTTCAAGTCCATCATTTGAAATGATGAATTGGCCTCCACCTTCAACAACTTCTCAGTTTATACTTTACGCATAGGTTTGCACCAGCTCACGCGTAGTGGTCTGGACCTTCATGCAAGCTGCCGCAGCCTTCACGTGCAGTTCGTTTGACCAAACAAACAACTCACGAACATGCCACACCTCACAATCTCTTACTTGGGATTCTGCTTTCACTTCGACTCTCTGCGCTCCTTCTCCCACTCCATAGAGAACGGTGTTGTTTCATCCCTTACAAAAAAAACAGCACACATCATTTTAATACAACAAATCGATCATTTCAATACAACGAAATTTCAATACAATGAATCCACGGTCTCAACGGTCCATGCAGGAAATCATAGATCAAACAAAAAAAAATTGCAAATGCAGATCCACAAATCTGGTCTCTACCACCGGTACAATGTGCACCTTAACTCCTTCAAACACGTGTAACTTAAAGCTTCTCTCAGTCCTCGACACTTCATGAATAGGCAGCGGCTTCTTCAACAACAGACAGAAACCCTCGGATTATACGCATCAGCATAAAAAACAAATTGCGGCTCCCATTCAAATAGTCATGGATCGTGCCCCCTCAACAATGGCTGACAACAACAGCTTCAGGCTCTGTAAGCTTGCACACCACCGGCTCCGATACCAATTGTTGAAGTATACACAGCGGAAAAATAAATCACACACAACATTTAAAAAATGAAGACAACAATTTTAACGTGGTTCACCCAACCAATCTGGGCTACATCCACCAAACAGAGGTATCGGCAATCTTATTACTCAACAGTAGATTACAATAGCAGATTTGCACATATGCACTTCCTCTTCCTCACACCTCACACACATTTGCCTCTACAATCTTACAATTTATAGATGTAGAGAAGAAACTGAATAATAAATTCTATCACAACAAAATAGGATAGATCCTCATCAGGATTTGATGCAATCAGTTTAGGAACAAATCCTATTGTTGGCATTATCCAAGAGATTTGTGCCAAAATAATATGGAAAATCTCAACAATGCAGACCCAACTTGGAAGTCAACTCAGCTACCATGTAATGATGAAAATGGGAACCATGATCGGTAAGAATGGTTTTAGGGACACCAAACCTAGTAATTACATGATTGAATAGAAACTATGTTGTTATCTTACCGTCAGTCATAAGTGTAGGCATTGCTTCAGCCCATTTTGTGAAGTAGTCCATGGCTATGATGATATAAGCATGCCCCCTGGCTGAGTGAGGGTTACACGTCATAAAATCGATGCCCCACTTCGTAAAGGGACAAATGGTAATGACAGGGTGAAGATAGGAAGGTGGCGCACACATCTTGCGCTGATAGTTCTGGCAATCATGGCACTTACGGAAAAAAACAATGTAGTCTTTAAATATGGTGGGCCAGAAATAACCAGCACGAAGAATCTTCTATGCAGTAGCATACCCAGACATGTGACCAACATAGGTGCCACTATGACAATCATTCAAGACCTTTTCAGCCTCCTCAAGAGTCAAACATCGACAGAGAATGAAATCAACTCCAATGCGGTAGAGTGTATCTCTGACTATGCGATAGGGTTGCAGTTGATTGTGGATGTGTCGGCGATAATACTTTGTCAACTCAGATCGGAAGGTGGAAATTTGAAGATATATGATGATATCACCATACGAAGGATCAAGGGTGCTAATAAGAAAAAGGGTGTCATCCGGAATGCGTTCCTTGGAACCAGATGGAGCAAAATCGGAAGGGAGAGAGCAGATCAAACCGGTGAAGACCAATGACTTCTTTGACTTGGTGGTAGTTAACTCCAAATCGAGCTCTTAGAGGATGAAAATCCACTTTGATTCTTCCCCCCCCAACAATTGACGAATCTATATGTAAGTCATAGGGTTGCAATCAGAAATCACGGTCATTGTGCGCAATAGAATGTAGTGACAAAAATGTTGAACATCTTGAACAGTGGCCAACGCCAACTTCTCGACATGTGCATAATGCGTCTCAGTATCGAGAAGATTGTGAATTAGATAATAAATGACATGTTCATGACCATCATCATCGGCTTGTACCAAAACCATGGCAATCGTGTTGAACGCAGCAGCCAAATAGATGGAGTAATCGTGATGATAATTTGGAGGATGCAAGAGAGGAGCATTCACCAGTAATGTTTTCAGTTCATTGAAGGACTTTTGGGCAACCTCATCCTAGAGGAATGGGACACATTGCTTCAGTAATCGCATAAATACTTTGGCCACTTCAGCATAGTTAGGTATAAAACGACGTAGGAAGTTAGCTTTCCCCTGCAGACTCTGCAGCTGATGTAAGGAGGAAGGAGAGGGGAGATGAACGATAGCTTCAACTTTGAGTAGATTGAGATGAATTCTATATTTGGAAAATATAAACCCTAAGAATCTACCAGAGTCAACGCTGAAGACACACTTATGCGTATTGAGCCAAATTTTATAGCGTCAATAACGAAGAATCTAACGGAGATGATCAGGATGGTCTTTACACTTAGTCGAATGAGCCAGAAGGTCGTACAGATAAGGTTGAACAATGCGCTTGATATAATGGAAAGCATATTACATTGCTCGTTGAAATGTAGCCCAATCATTTTTAAGACCGAAAGGGAGCTTTTTATAGGTGAAAGTACCCCAAGGATAGATAAATGCAGTCTTATGTTGATCAGTCGAAAGAATATTAATTTGGTTATACCTAGAAAACCCATCCATAAGGGAAAAAATCTCACTCCCAGCACAATCATCAATGATATGATTAATAAAAGGAGTGGGATAATTATCTTTAGGGAAAGCACGGTTAATGTCACGGTAATCAACACAGACCTGAATGGTACCTTGTTTCTTATCCACAGGAAAAATATTGGAAATCCATTCTTTCAAGGGAATCGGATAGATAAAACCATCTTGAAGAAGTTTTTAAACTTCACCTTTGATAGCAGTTTCCTTTCTAGGGTGCACAGGACACAGATGCTGGCGAACAGGATTCGCGCTAGGATAGGTAGGAATCTCATGCACCACTATACTTGGATCGATGTCGGGCATCTCTTCATAAGACCATGCGAAAATGTCCTGAAACTCGCAGAAGAGACTAGTATAGATCTGAATCTCATCGGGAGAACAGGTCACCCTAATATGGATGTTCTCGACAACCCTCGGTTTAATGGAGATGTCGATAGGCATCGTTTGTGTGATGTTTCCCAAGTTACCTTCGGCAAAGACTTCGTGTGTCAGGATGGGTGTTTCAAGAGAAGGAGAAGTAACTTGAGAAGTGAATATCTCGAGACAAGTAGACATGGCCCCAAGGCCAGGCATGAACGATAAACGATGATGACTATCATCCCAAGGAGGATCATCAAGCGACATAGTTTCCACGATGGCCTCATCGGAGGGAAATATCTCACTTAAGGGATCAGGCGAATCTGAATCTCCGAGCCAAGGGGATTGAGAATAAGTGTCAAGAGACATACCCAAAGGAGCATGATCAGGAGGCAGAGGATTTGAAGCCAAAATAAGTTCACAATAATCAATCTCGATCGAACATAACGACATCAAATCTCCAAATGAATCAATCTACTCAGGTAAAGGGATGATCCACGAATTAGAAGACCTGGAGATCATATTAACTTGAACAAGGTTGGGTGGAGAAAGAGGAAAATACCCATGAGGGAGGGATCTTTGAAAATACCCAGCCCTATGCTCTCATAAGGCGTAGGAATTTGATCTATGTTTGGAACGTTGCTCTCAGAAGATGAAGAAGTGAAAAAAAACAACTAATTGATAGTGATGATCTTTCCTTCGTGCGGAAATTTAAAAACACGAAAGAGAGTGGGCAGAACACACAGCATGGCATGAGTCCAATTGTGACCGAGGAGAAGATTGCAATTAAGCTTGGCATCAACTACTTCAACCTCAACGTTAACTGTTTTCCCTTCTAAAGTAATTGGTAAAATGGCGAGAACACCAAGAGCTTTAGATTTCCTTTCATCAAATGCTTCTAGAGCATTTGGAGATGAATTAAGAGCTAGAGAACCAATGGATTTCCAATAGTAAGCTGACATGACACACGTAGACGCACCTTCGTCCACGACCGCTCGGTGGATATTCAGTCCATTAATCCCAACTTGGATGATCAGTGCAAGCTGGTGAGGGTACATGGGACTAAATTCTCCAAGTCAAAAGTGATAAGGCTCAAATCAGCGGGATCAACCTCACCGATAACAGATAGCAAATCCTTCCGTTGAGATGGAAAATTATGAAGTATTTCTAATGCATACATAGCAGATAGCACGTGAGCCAAATCCTCAACAATACTGTAATGCTAAGCAGCACGAGCGTTAGGATTGTAAGAAGACTTTCAGAGTACAAATTTGGAAGGTAGCCTGAAAACGGGCTCAGTACTGGGCCTTTCATTCTAAAGAGGGCCAGAAGCAGGCAGAGGAGGAGGACCATCAGCGATCTCTTTCCCCACTACCTAAAGTGGTTCAGTATAATATTTCAATCGGGTAGCAATAGAAACGGATGCAGGACCGTTCATCATGAAAACCTGAGAGCCAAATGGGGCAGAGGATTGAGGTTGCTCTACCAACTGAGTCTGTTGTGACGGAAATGTTTCTTTGAGAACAACCAGACTACCTTGGGTGCTTTTGAGAAATCGACTCACTTCAACCCATCTAAGACAGTCCTTGGTGTAGTGCTCTTCGTCACAAATCAAGCAAGGATACTTCAGTTTACGTTGCGAAACATCATCAACACGAGATTTCTGAGAATCCTGTTTCGGGGTATTGACTTTGGCCTTACCTATATTGTTCTTTTTACCCTTGGAAGTTTTATCCGCCATATTGACCTGAATAGCATTCACTTCCGTGGTTTTTCCAGAATTCAGGATCGGCTGAGAAGCAGTATCATTGGAAGGAGTAGATTTTTGCTTCCTAGGATACGTAGGAGGAGACTTCTAAGAAGTCTGAGACACAGAACCGATGATACCATCGACAGATGGCGTCGCCTGTGCTTTGGAGTTCCAGGTCTACGAGCGTCAGGCAAGATTTTGTACAACGTGCTGGATTGAGAGTACACAAGATCAAGGTATTGGGCACTAGCAATGGCTTGTTCCTCAGTAACGCATGCCCCCATAGCAAAGTCCTTAGCAATTGGAGCAGCGAAGGAGGTAGTGAACCAATCAATTAGAAGTTGATCAAGAATTTCAAACTTGATCAGATGACAATGACGCTCCCATTCATGAATATGATCAAATATATGGGTAGCCCGATCTTTCTTCAAGGATGTGAGGAGGTGCATCCTGGTTTCATATCAAACCAGTAACTGAAAATGCATGAGAAACGCCATGGCTAAAGAGTTGAAATATTGGAAGACACCAAGAGATAATTCAATGTACCACTTGGCAGTGGCACCAGTAAGATTTCGTTGGAAAAGACGAATTCGGATAGAATCATCAACCCAAGGTTTAGAGGAACACCAAAGGTGATATGTCATAACATGCACTTGGGGGTCTTCTCTAGACTTACCCTCAAACTTGGGACAATCGCTAGGAATTTTGGTTGGAACTAGAGACCAATATGGATTATGAAGGATCGGATCGTTCGTCAACTTCAACACATCGGGCAGTTCCAACGTAGCAAGAAAAGGTAATTGAGTATTGAAAAGCATTACTGGTCGTTGATAAAGACCAAGATTCAGATTCCACCCAAGTTGAGAGAAATTCTGCACCCATATGTTTTGTCCCGAAGGATTTTTTCCATATGGATTATAAGCCTGAAAGTTCTGCCCATACGTGGGTTAAGGACCGGGATATTGGTTATGATCATACCATTGAGGTCGTTGTTGAGAAACATATGGATTTTGTTGTGGAATGAAAGTAATGCCTTGAGGTGCATTACACAACACCTGAGTTTGACCTGGCGGAAGATACGCATTGCCTTGAGGAGCGTTGTATACCAACTGAGATTGACCTTGAGGGATGGAAGAAATGCCTTGGGGCGCACTATATGCGACCTGAGATTGAACTGGAGGAAGATAAGTGGCGCCTTGCAGCTGAACGGGCTGCCCTTAGGGTGTAGGTTGAACCAGATTTGAGGTTGGATAGGCTACCCGTGCGAAGCAAGTTGGCCTAGATACTGAGGGCTACCAGGTTGACCCAGCGCAGGACCATAGGGTTGTCCTTGTTGTATAAAATTTTGGCCTTGCTGAACGTAAGGTAGATGTTGTTGCACAAAATTTTGTCCCTGTTGCGGATAGATTTGTCCCTGAGGGACATAAGATGCACCCTGTTGAACATGATATTGACCAGTAGAACCGAAGGTTTGTCCTTGTTGGACCAAAGGTAGTCCCTGAAAGGGTTGTCCTTGCAGGCCATAAGGTTGTCCCTGCTGGATTGAAGGTTGTCCCTAAAAGGGTTATCCTTGTGAACTAGAGGGTTGTCCCTATTGGTATGTGAACTGACTGGGATCAATCGGGGGAAAATAAACAGGATTACTGTATACGTCATAATCATGCAAAGGATTTCCAGAAGTTGCTAACTACTGAGAACCCTGAGGGGTAGAATTCTGTTGCTGAGGACCTTGAGAGGTAGAATATTGTTGTTGAATGGCCAACAGATACTCATCAAATGTATAACCACTAGGAATGGAAGTAGAAACCATAGGTGCAGTGAAATTAGGTGGGATTTCCACAACGTGAGGCTGTGATCCACTCATGACGAGCCTAACAGGTATCATGGGATTGATAAAGATAGACCTATGGACAACAGAAGGCCCCAATGATGACGGAGTCATACTAACAACCGGTGCAGATGAAGCCACACAGATAGTGGGTCATACGGGAACAGAGGTTACAATTGTCGATGTCATAGGAATCGAGGGTGATGCCCCTAATACCGAGACAACCGAGATCCCAAAGGGAGTTGACGTATCGGTCCATATTGGATTCTGATACAATGATTGAACGCCCGAAATAATCTGACCCAAAGTTCGATAACCACGTGGGAGAGATACTGGTTGTGAGGAAGGTTAATCTGAGACATAAGGAAAGTTCTCTGGAGGGAGCTGATATTCTCCTGTAGAAACATAAATCTCTTCACTACTAATGGGACTCGAAGAATCCATGTTAGAAGAAGACATTTGATCGTGAAAAAGACGATGAACAGTGTCGAGTAAGGCAGTAGCTAGTAGAGGTGATTCTGAAGTAAGAGGAGGGAATTCTTCCTCATTCCCAAAACCAAACCAAGTGTCCCGAGGTTTCCATTTGATATCAAATGGCTCGTAAAGAGGATATTGGGTAGCAAGAGGTAAGATACTCGGAAGGAGAGACTGCCAGAAATCGACAGACCTAGTGGGTTGAGATGTTTTCGAAGAAACTTTAGGAGAAGGGTTACCACTAGGAGGTAGTGAAGAGAACGACGAAACTAGTGGTTCCGCCACCATGACAATGTTTCAAAACAGAAAGGAAATGAGATAGCCTATTTGAGGCTTCAAGACCAAACACTAAGGAAATACTAAAAAAAAGACAAGAAAATATCTTTAACGGACATGTGATGTCTTTGAGGAACTCCTTATAAAAATACCCCAGAAATCCATTTCTAGCAGAGGTTACTAGAGGAGGTTATCAGGCAGAGGTTTTTGCAGATGTTTTTCGTCCGGTGAGCTTATCATCGTAAACCGCACCGGTGCGTTCAACAAGAGAAAGCACCGGTGCACACAAAACATTAGCACACCAGACACCATGCGCTGTGTACACACCCACTCGGTGCATCGTATTACTGTAGCACACTAGTGCTTTACAACTCTTCTGCATCGGCGCATCATAAAAAAGCGCGCCAAAACAGAAACCACCTGGTACAATATTAAGAAACCGCATCGGTGTGCCCATAAAATTACGGCCAAAAAACCGTATTTTTCACTTTTCTAAGTGCTCTAGAGCTCTCAAGCATTGGTGCAATTTATCCTTGTTTGAGTCGCCCTGACATAGGCGCTCCCATTGCACGCACTGCTGTTGTGCATTGCCCACCAATCTCCAGCTTGAATTTTGCAAAACAGTGGGCAAATTTTCTTTTGCAAATTCTATAGCCAATATGCCTCCTCGACGGCCAAATGTAGATTTATTTTTCTTTTTTTTTCCATAATTAAGCCTTTTAGCAAATCAAATTTTTAATTAACCTTAAAATTAACCATAGAAGAAAAAATTTATCGCACGGTGCGCTCCAGCCGCTCGACTCGCACCGGCTCGCAGTGTTGCCTGTAAAATTTACAGGCCACACCGCAACCAGTGCTAATGGTATCTACACTAGTTCCATAGTGGTATCGAAAGGCACACAATGTTATTTTAAAATTTTTAAAAAAATGTGGTGCAGTTGTTTACCCAGCCACACCGTTGACAGTGTGGAATAGCGGCAACACAGTGCGTTGACTGAAATATACACCCCAGGGCAGGTAATGTTGTCAGTTCACCGCATTCCGCATTTCGAAAGGGTCAACAATACAACCTGGTAAACCGGTGCTAACGGTATACGCATCGGTTCCGGGGCGGTACCGAAGGTGCACCGTGTTATTTTAATTTTTTTTTTAAAGTGATGTGCGGTCGGTTACCTGGCCGCACCGTTGACCTAATGGAATAGCGGCAACACGGTGCATTGACTAAAATATCCTCCCCGGGACAGGCATTTTTGTCAGTGCACTGCTTTCCATACTTCGACAGGGTCAACAATGTGGCCTAGTAAAAGACCGCACTGTTGCCTATGTAATGATGGCAGGAGGTCAGTCTGCTGACTTAACTATATGCCTCAAGGCGTAGACTTTAGTCAGTGCATCACACTCCTAACGCCATACATAGTCAATGGTGTGCTATAAATTTTTGGGAGCAACACCGCCGGTACGTTGCATATTATGTGGTGCACCGTCACCGGTGCGCTCCATAAAAAGACGCACCGGGACCAGTGCATTATTGTTTTTTTTGGCACACTAAATATTTTTTTTTTGTTTTTCTAAAAACAATTATATACATATATTTCTAAATACATGTCTCATTTAATAAAAAAAATATATTAAATATGTCAATCATTCAGAGACATGAAAAGGGAGAAGAGGGGGAATAAAAACAACAACAGGTGGAAAAATATAACATGGTTCACCTGTGAGAGGCACAAGAGAGGGAGAGAGATGCATACCCTTGCCCTTTTACAGCAGCTACCCAGGGGCTCCTAAGGCAGGTAGGCCTCCTCAAGTTCTATGAGGAGGCTACTTCCCTAAAGGGCCATGGTTTGTTTTTGAGACATCTTATCCGAAGGTGGAATGCCCACCAACAGGCTTTCCGTGTTGGTCATAACCAGTGGTACAAACCCACTGAGGAGGATATATATTTTATTACAGGGCTATCAAGGAGAGGGGTGGATTTTCCCTCATTCCCAAAGGTTCCATCTGGCTATGTAGCAGGGAGTCAGTTAGTGTACTCCCAAAGATACATTGGAGCATCAGTATTGTCTCCTTCATATTTTCAGGTCACTAGAGGTCAGTTACGTATTGGTGCATTTGGTAGTGAGGAGGTGCAGTGCCTCTCACTTCTCATTTCGACCATTTCACACAACACCAGTGACAGGCAACGCGTTAGTTGCTTGCTTCTATATTATGTTGATTCTTTAGTACAAGAGCCACGACTTGTCAGGTGGTCTACCATTTTCTTGCGGCAGTTCTGTATAGCCTTAGATAGATGTTGTACTCATGCATAAGGGAGGGTCAACTTCCCTTTTTCTTCAGAGCTTTTATTTTTATTTTTTGAGAGGTATCCAGAGACAAGGCCTAATTTTTTTCGGCAGTCTCGTAGGCCAATGTTCGAGGCATGGATGCACATGTAGGGGCAGATGATGCCCAAGAGTGGCGAGACTATGTTTCCAGCGAGGATATCGAATGATGAACTGGAGTTGCTAGCTAGTGTTGAAGAGCATCCCTTCATTATGTTCCCCTGTCCTTATGCAGGTTTGTATTGGCGAGGGTGTGCTAACATCCTCTTCACAGCTAATGAGCCGCCAGATGATAGAGGTAATATTACCGTTTTACTTAAATTTATTCTAACATGTTCTTTAACTTGTTTTTATTAAATTGTCTAATTATTGTTGTGTAGTTGTATATATTTTGTATACATTGGGTCTTTTGATGGCGATTATATGTCGTCACCACCACATGATCTAGGTGTGGACCCTAATGACGACCAAGGCATGCAAGATGTTGAGGATCATCAGGAGGCTGGTGCAGAGAGACCTACTCCTGCTGGTGCACTGGTACTGCTTTTTGCTAAGCACGGTCGGCTTGATAGCAGATATAGGATGGAGTTGGGCGACCAACTCACTGCATTGATTGTTGAGGCGAGCATCAAGCCCGCTCATATGAGATACATACAGGGCGATGGTAGGCTGTTACATATGTGGAGAGGCATGCCACGTGACATGTACTAACTAATGAGGCATGTCGTAGGAGCTACGACCTTAGTTACGTGGTTGAGGAGGACCATTGCACGTTATAGGTGTGGTCTAGATGCATCACGTGATCGACAGTCCATGAGCAGTGACTCATGATCTCATGATCGTTCACCTCGTGTCACGTCAGATGAGAAGCCTCCACTAGCATCTAGCAGCATTCATCATGGAGATCAAGCTAGACCATCGGCCATGTCCAGTCAGCAGCCTGTAGCATCCATTAGTACTCACGATCATGAGCAAGATGGACCATCGACCGTCGAGGCTGCACCATTAACTGAGCAGGCCTCGACTAGTACTGTTATATTTGATGTTGTACCACTAGCTGATCCATGAAATTTATATTACAATTGTATATTTTTGACATTATTCAGTTATATATATATATATAGTCCATGTATTTTATGTTCATGTTGCAGTTGTACTTAATTTACATGTTGGTGATCATCATGATGTGTATATTGTTAGGTCATGTTAGATATTTTCATCTAATGTGCAGCTTGTAGATAGATGTGTATGTGATAGCATGAGTTATTTGACATGAGATGTATATTTGATGTTTGTGTTGTGATGATGTTAATATATATATATATATATATATATATATATATAGTCCATGTATTTTATGTTCATGTTGCAATTGTACTTAATTTACATGTTGGTGATCATCATGATGTGTATATTGTTAGGTCATGTTAGATATTTTCATCTAATGTGCAGCTTGTAGATAGATGTGTATGTGATAGCATGAGTTATTTGACATGAGATGTATATTTGATGTTTGTGTTGTGATGATGTTAATATATAATGTTAATTGTGTTTTGTTACATGATCATGATCACGATGATGTTAGCGATTTTGAATGTATTTTTTAGTCAAATATGATGTTTGTAGGATGGTTATCATGAACATGATGTTTATTAATTAATTTGATATTAAATGATCATGATATTGTAAAATTGTAATTGTAATTGTAATTCCAATTCTATGTAAAATATTTGTAAAATTTTAATTGTATTACTGTGAATTAATTGTAATTGTAATTGTATGTAAAATATTTGTAAAATGTTAATTGTATTAATGTGAAATGATTTTATTAAATTTTTTAAATTTGTAATTTTGTAAAATTTTAAATAATTGTAAAATAATAAATCTAGAATAATATGAATTATTGTAACATAATAAAGTTTAGAAAGTAATGCAAATAAATTCATGTACTTTAGAATTATCATTATTTTATTATGATCTTAGATACAAAAAAAAAACTAATTTATATAGTACGCCATTTTTTTTTAGATCCACATAATCGCAAATTATCAAGTGAAATATTGATTTTAACATTAACACAATGCAAATTACCAATTAATTCAAAATACATATTATAATGTTTCAAAAAACCCATCTTAAAAAGTATAAATATTAATGAAATAACACATGTACCATATCACTCTCGGTTCTCATAATCATCCTCATCATCTTCCAACTCACATGGCATGATAACACTATTGTTCTCAAAAATATGTTTTGATCTAGGGTCATGTGTCAATACGAACCACCAATCCCTATCCAACACATCTGGGTAAAAAAACACTTGGTTGCAGTGTTTGGGGAAAACATAGGGCTCCTTAGCTTCATCCTACATCTTTTTAGAGTTGATACATATCAGCCTACTATCGCGATCTTCCTTTACATTATTCTGATCAAAGGTGTCCCACCACTTGCACCTAAAAATAACACATTGGAAAGAAGAGAAATCCACTTCAATGATCTCTTGTATCTTTCTGACGTAACCTAACATCCCTTGTACTAGGTTTTGATCATGGTGGATATATCAACTAGATTGATTGAACTCGACTTCCACTCCACAGTCTTGTGTGATGTTTCCAACATCAGCATTTTCTGTGTGAAAATGGTGTCCATATGCCCACATATATGGGAACAAATGCACGTATTATAAAAAAGTTAAAAAATCATTGTGTCATATGTCTTATAATAACCCAATAGTTAAAACATAAAATATAGATGTCTTATTAGTTTCAAATTTACATATAAATTAAAAATATTATTACTGAGTTGTTGCACCCAATCCCTACATTTAGCGCATCCTCTTCAGCACGCGGGTAACGATTGTTGCATTGTATTTCTCTCTGACTTGGTCGGCAACCCAACTATTGTGGCATATTTTTGGCATATTTTCTTTTAAATGATCAGGATAAGGCACACTTCTACCATTCAACCGTCTGAATTCTTTCCTGTCACTATTCCATTTTGTCCTCTTTTTTACGTACAATGTGACCCACAGTTGTGTCGCTTCAGAATTGTAAAGAACGAATTTATTGATTTCTTCAATTTTTGCATTCGCTGATGAAATCAAACCAACATTATATAGTACTTAGATATCAAAATATACATTATATTGAAGTTCAACATGAATATTAACTTTGTGTAAATTTGAAAAATTATAAGTCGCTTACTCTTTATCAAGCGCTTTTTTCCACTTGTTTGGAGCAACTCCCCTTCTCTTTTGCCTTCATCCCTTTCATCATCCCAAATCACCGCACCTGGTCTGATGTCAATCTTCTTGATGTACTCACTGGCATAATAGAAAGACTCATATGATATGGTACCCCTCGGGTTTTGCCCTTTGTCTAACAAAACCTTTCAATTTCTTCATGTACCTCTCTAATAAGAACATCCAACAACAAGAAACCACCCCAACTAATTCAACCTCATCTACTAGGTGGATTAGAAGACGAACCTGTAAGTCCATGAAACTCGTCGGTAGTTCCTTCTCAAACATACAAACAATCTCAACTATCTCTTGACACCACCGTGGAATGCTAGCCACATGAATCTCCTTTGACATGATCCAACATACAAATGCAGATAAGCTAGATATGGCACGTCCTAGGTCTTGAGGGAATTCATGTTTCACACAACCACACACGAACAAAGGATAATGACACTGAAAAGTTATAAGCACATGCAATAATATACAAAATTAGTTATGTTTTATGATCCCCACATGGGATAAGATTTATTAATATAATAAATAATAAAATCATGCTTTTGACATTATAAATACTCTTAGAAGATTCAAATGGTCATGTGATTTCAACCCTGACAAATTGTCATCCACGGTGAAGCAATGCCGTAGTGAAGACCCGTATGAAGCTGGCACCCTCACACCCATTATAACTTCCTTTGCCAAAGAAATATCATCTTTTTTTTAAATCCATGGGACATCACCTTCCTTGAAAAACCATGAATTAGAGGGACCAGCGCTTGCCTTTGATCTCGTACTTTCTAATTGTCTTGGCCAATGTTTCTTTTTAGTTTTTGAAGTAATAAGATCTTTCCTAAAAGCCAATGTGTCACTTTGTTTCAATGATATGTGCCTCCATAAAGAAGATGAAACATTTTTAAACATATGCATGGGATCTAATAAGTGGGTAATATTAAGATGCTCCCAATATGGGAGGTTATAAAAGATAGATTTCCTTTTCATCCCAATGGGAAATTTCTCAACATAGGTGTCGAAGAATTATGGATCATCGAACATAGGCTCCCCATTTGAATCGAACATTTCTATGAACTCCTTCTCCTTCTCTCTCTCATATGATCTAAGCCATTCAGCTGGTGTTGTTATTGGAGGCCTTTGGTTCTCTCTCATTTACCATTGAAAGTGGATGTTGCTCTTCTATAAGGGTGTTCTTCTAGGAGGAATACCCTAGAGCAATCATACAGTGGCTTTCGTAGGTCCTTGGAAAATCTAGCTTTTAGAGAAGGTCCACAACATTTACATCCAAAAAACCCTTTTGTTACAAGACATGTGAGATTATTGTATACAATTAATATGCATGGCACGTTAAAGAATATCATGAAGATCAGAACAAATATTACAACGAATTAAATAACTAATATGTGAAAGAATATTGTTACGTATATAAACAAATAAATAAATTAAACATGTAATTTACCAGAGCAAACTCATAAGCCTAGATAATCATGTGTCGTGTAAGCACATATGCCATACAACGTAAAACTCCTCTCTACTGCGATGGGTCTTGATACATCATATACATTTACCCCATCCCATAATTCCTTCAATTCATCTACTAGTGGCTGTAAGTAGACATCCATATTCTTCACTTGTCTTCTATCAGGGACTATGAGAGCCAACGTAAGATGTTCATTCTTCACGGAAAACCATGGGGGGATATTGTTATTGATCACTAGTAAATTCCAAATAGAATAGTTGGTGTTCTGGAGGGAATATGGGTTGATGCCATCCATGGATATGCTAAGTCGTAGACCTCGTACTTCATCCTTGAATTTTTCTTGCCATGCATCCTCTATATGATTCATGGCTATTGAATTAGTTGGGATTTGCATAACTCCCAACTCACTTATGTGTGAGGCATGCCATCCCTGCAACATAGCTAATTCTATGCAACGAAAGAGCCTTTGAATCCTTGGGATTATAGGCAAGTGACTCGATATCTTAAAAGGAGGACCAGTACGTGATTTACCCTTATTTTTTTATTTATCATGCCTGTCATGCCCACATTTCAGACACATCTCTTTGTCTGCATATTCTCCTCTATATAGAATACAATCATTTGGACATGCATGATATGATATGTACTCAACACCCAACATTTTCAACAATTTCTTTGCCTCTTCGCAACTACCGGGCAAGACATTATCACTCAGAAGAACCTTATCTTTGAATAACCTGTAGTTGGTGATCATGGAAAAATATATTAATATATGTACATTAATGTTGATATAATTATTAACGTTCATAAAATTTACCATTTGTAATGTTCATTGCAGTGTACTGATTACATTTCAAATTTATTTAAGGGAGTACTTTATGGTAACTTACCTCAAAATTTCTGAGAAACATGCATTCAACAAGCCAAAATTTGCTTTCAAGTTGTACAATAACATTGTTGTCCCCAACTGGGTATACTTTCACTGACCGCCAGGTCCAAAGAGAGGGGTGGTGGAAGCAAATTTAAGGCTTTCGGAAAAGGTGTCATCATCTCCTAGCTGATCATCCTTTTGGAATGCATCTAACAACATTGTCTCCATGGCGGTCATATCCCTTAAGTAATCATCCATACCAACCTCTATTTGATTGCCTCCATTTCAAACTTGTGAAGAACTACTATTGTTGTAGTAATTCCTAATTGGTGAATCTGGACGTAGCAGGAATTGAATAGGTGGTTGATTCAACCATTCTTTGTATCGTTCCTCTTCGATTTTTTCTCTTAATTCAGTCTTCTCTCGATTTGACATTGTCATGGGGTGCAACAGAAGATGGTAGGTAGGTCGCTCATCATCACTAGATCCTAATAATTTAAAAAAATATATATATTTGAACATGATTAGTAAAAAATATATGATATCAATTAGTAACTACGTCGACAATATTGCATGATTATAAATTGGTTTGACGTTGAAATAATTACATTAATCAATATACCAAACAATTATAATTATTACCATCATTTTCCCAAGATTGTGGCTAGAAGATGAAATATTGTTACAATTGGCAGGGTGAAGCGGCTGTCCATTTTCATCTACCAAATGTGCCTTGCGGTATGCAGCTCCTGATAAGAGCTTCCGACATTTTGGAGTTGTTTGAATATTTTGTGCATCTAAACTCGATGTTGAATTTGCATGAACCTGGAAATTTGTATACATTATAAATTTAATTAAGTTGTGCATGATTGACATGGATAAAAAAAATAAATTCAATTAGATAATGAAAATATGAATAAAATCTGAAGTAAATATTACGTCTCAAGATGGATAGGGAGAACTACACGATGGACTTTGAGAAATATTATGGAAGGAGCTAGATTTTGAAGAATTGTCCATTCGATATAATTATGATATTTTCACCCTACATCCAAGAAAAATCAACAATAAATTTTGGTGCACACACCTAAAAGTAATTTTGGTGCCTTAAAAATGGACTTCTTATTATCGATGCTAATGTATAGATCACCGCACCGGTGTGTTTTTGGTACTGTGCACTGGTGCCGTTTTATAAACAGACGCACCGGTGCAGTGCTAAGTGACGCACCGGTGACGAATAACCGCAAATAAAAAAAGCGCAAATCTATTTTCTTTAAGTGAAAAAAAAAATGCGGTAAAATGAAAAATGGGCTGCAAAATATTTTTGAAAATCTAATTTCATAAAATATTTCTTTAAATACTAAACACTTTTCATTATTTCACTTTTTTTGCAAAAAAATTCAGCCAGAGATTTGCAGGAGACATACCTGGAGCAAACAGAGCACGAGAACACTGTGGAGTAGGGAAATACGTTCGAACAAAAGTATTCAGACAATAAGAATTCCAAACCTCTAGTGATTCAAACCGTGCAGCATAGAATTTCAAACGATCTCGTGATTAAAATTTATTGTTTTTTTTACTTTTTCTGCAGTTTTTTTTACGCAATGAAAGAAAAAAAATCAAAGTTTATTGTTTTTTTTTTAATTTTTTCTACAGTTTTCAGAAAATAATAATAATAATAATAATAAATTAATTAATTAATTAAATTAAAAACAAACCCTAGATTCTTTTTGTTTCTGCCCTTTCTTCTCCCTCTTTCTGTGATTTCAGAATTAGGGCTTTTCAATTTAGATTTATAGGGTTTATGTTGTTAAATATAGGTGTAAGACATCTAACCCACGGGACCACTTGCATATTCGGATCCCAATCCATGTCGGCCCTTCCGTGAATTAAAAAAAAAAAGATTTTTTTTCATCGGTGTGCCCAGCATAACGTAGCACACTGATGCATTGTATTATCCCAGCGCACTGCGAAAGTACTATGAAAGAAAATTAAAAATATATATATATTTATTTATCAGTGCACCATATGTAAAATATGGCACCGGTGCACTATTTCATTATGGCGCACCACGAACGTGTTGTTTTGCACACAAAAAAAAAAAAAAATCCATTTTAGAAACAAACCCTGCATTCTTTTTGTTTCTACCCTTTCTTCTCCCTCTTTCTGTGATTTCAGAATTAGGGCTTTTCAATTTAGATTTATAGGGTTTGTATTGATAAATATAGGCCTAAGACATCCAACCTACGGGATGACTTGCATAGTCAGATCCCAATCCATGTCGGCCCTTGCGTGAATCTAAAAAAAAACAGATAATTTTTTTTCATCAGTGCGCCTGGCATAACCTAGCGCACCGGTACACTATATTTATCCCAGCGCACCACAAAAGTAATCTGATAAAAAATTAAAAAATTAAAATATTTTTTTCTTAGTGCGCCATATGTAAAATATGCCGCTGGTGCGCTATTTCATTATGGCACACCGTGAACGTGCTATTTCGCACAAAAAAAAAATCTATTTTTAGAAACAAACCCTACATTATTTTTGTTTCTGCCCTTTCTTCTCCTCTTTCTGTGATTTCGGAATTAGAGCTTTTCATTTTAGATTTATAGGGTTTCTATTTCTAAATATATGCCTAAGACATTCAACCCACAGGACAACTTGCATAATCGGATCCCAATCCATGTCGGCCCTTGCGTGAATTTTAAAAAAAATAATAAAAAATTTCATTGGTGTGTCGGGCATAACCTAGCGCATTGGTGCACCGTATTGTCCAAGCGCACCGCGAAATTACTGTGATAAAAAAATAAAAAACAATTTTTTTTATCAGTGCACCATATGTAAAATATGTCATTGGTTTATGCTACAAAAACTAACACTAGACGATTTTTATTATTTTCTCTTTGTTATTCAGTGCGGTGGTTAAAATGTAATGCACCGGTGCTCCTTGTTGACATTGAGCACCGTACAGTCTATTATATGGTTTGTATGGTGCGTTTATAATACCTGCACACACCGATGTCGATGCATACAGAATAAATGGCACATTAGTTTCTTGAGATTTTTTTTTACCTGAAAAGTTGACAATCTATTTATCAATATATTAATGAATGATATGGTACAGGTTTCAGATTGATAAAGAAATGACGGACAAGAGATCAAGTAACTAAAATACTGATAACACATCAAGAAAATCAAAAAAGGTAAGTTCTTTGTAAATTCTTTACAAAAAATATTATTTTTGAACTATACGTAAGTTTAACTAATATGTATTGTTTACTGTGTATCATGCAGAGCCATAAAATGATGAAGCTCGATAAGATTATTTCTGATCTAGGACTAGAAGAGCGTAAAATCTTGATGGAAAAATTGCAAAAAGATGAATCAAGTGAATGAAAAAAATACTATCGATCCAATATGAGTTTCTTTTTTTAATTTTCATTAATAATATACAAAAAATATTTAGATAACATGTGTCAAACAATCTATTAATTCACATATATTTAATGTTCTACAGGGACCAACAACTCAGAAAATGAATGTTGTTTTAAGAAAAGAAAACAAATAGAACATGCAAATGAAAATGAATTGCTCCTTAGCTCATCTGGAGTGGTGTTGGAGGTTAACGAAAGGGGGAAAATTTTTTACAAAAGTTTGAGGGATCTAGTTGAACGAATGTATAGACATTCTTCCACTTACAATACAAAAACCAACCTAATGATTCCAAGAACCAAATTTTATCTAAACTACAGGAAGAGTTTCCAGAGAATTGGTCAATGAGACATGTCAGAATTTTCATAGAAAAAACATACAAAAACAAAAAAGAAGGAATGAAAAAGTAATATTCATTTAAATACTTGCCTAGAATTATTTATAAATATCACTTTTGTAATATTTACTTTTCATATATCAATATAAAAATTAAATATTTTATTGTCATGCTACATTTTCAGGAAGATTATGAAAATCTCAAAAGATGAACGAGTTGATATCAGAAATATGCCAGTAGGAATGTTCAAAAAGGTGTACAAGGAGATGGTCAAAGAAATGGACAAAATTGCATCGCAGGAGGAGCCATCTCAACAACAACGTGCTTCAAATGTAATATGTAATCATTGAATTTTTCGATCATTAGGTACAATAAATAAATAATTTAGCATTAAATATAATTTTCAAGTATTTTCTTGCAGAAAAGAAAAGAAAATGGAACCCATTCAGCACATAAAACAGGACAACAAGGAAGAAAAGAGTCGATCTCTAAGTTTGTGAGTAATTTTTACTTCCTTATAACAACTTAATTAGATTTCATTTTTGAATGTTTTAAGTTGTTTTACAAAAATCATCATTGAACATCTTCAAACAGGTGCTAACATACAAAGAAGAACCATCAGAGGAATTGATTGAAATTGTGTTAAATATGGGTTGTGAGTATATGTTGGCATATCAGAAATTAATTGTGGAATTTATAAGCATCTATCGATCTTGTTTTACTTAGCTCCGTCTATAATTAATAGAACAAAAAAATCCTTTATATTAAATATATGATTTGTTATGGGGTATAAAACTTGCAGGAAACAAAGTATGGAACTGCGCCAACGGATGAAATGTTGAAAGATGGCATGTTACATGGTTTTGAAAGAATGTGTATAGTTTATGAGTTAATTGTTGCAATGGTACGTCATTTCTTTTCGATTTACATTGATGTATATTATTTAATATTTCAATTTTCATTATTCTCACCAATGTATATACACTCATTACAGTTTATTTTTATGATCGTAGATGAAATATGAAGAAGAAGAAAACAATCAACACCGTGAAAAAAACATTCCTGAAAATAACCCCAAGTCATGGAAGTAGCTCTAGCAGTGACAACATATCAAGTGAAGAATGATGATCACTATGTTTGGATGTCAAAGCAAGGTGTTGTATTTTTTGAAATATTATCCTATGAAATCAGACATTTTGTTTAATATAATGGACATAGTATCCCAATTGAAAGACAAAGGGATACCAATAACTGTCCCATTTTGTATGACAAAGACTGTCTTATATATATATATATATATATATATGTGTGTGTGTGTGTGTGTGTGTGTGTGTGTGTGTATATGTTTTAACTTATTCTATTGCGTTCTGCATTAACGTTGTGAAATGTAACACCACTGATTGAATTTATGGATGATTAAATATTATAATGAAGAGATGTGAAATTTGATGACATGATATAAAAAATTAATCCAAACATCGCATTCAAATGCACTAATAAAAAATTAATTCATATGAATGTTGTTATAATATATATATGTGTCGACTTTTGATGAATAATGAATTTTAAAAAATCACAATAATTATGATATGATATAACCAATTAATCCAAACATCTCATTCAAATGCATTAATAAAAATTTAATCAATATGAATATTGTTATAAGATGTGTCGACTTTTAATGAATAATGAATTCTAAAAAATCACAATAATTGCACTGTCACGGGTCGATGTTTCTAAAAAATACAAAATGAAAACCAGTGCGTGTCAGTTACTGTACACCAGCGCGTTTGTATTCTGAAGCGCACCGATGTGTTTCTACAACCTATGGGCACCGCACAAATACCAAAACCAATTAAAAATATTAGTGTGTTTGTGCGGTACTGCACACCGGTGCATTTATGTGGAATTACACATTGGTGTATTTGGATGACCTCTGGGCACCACACAAATATCGATACCAATTATAAATCTCGGTGCATTTGTGTGATACTGCGCACCGGTGCATTTATGTGTCTCTATGCACCGGTGCATTTGTATGACCTATGGGAACCACACAAATACCGATACCAATTATAAATCTCGGTGCATTTGTGTGATACTGCGCACGGGTGCATTTGTGTGATACTGCGCACGGGTGCATTTCTATAATTCTATGCACCAATGCGTTGAGACAACCTATGGGCACCACACAAATCTGAAGACCAATTAGAACGGCCCTATGCATTGTATCACCAACATTGCGCCCAGTGCGGTTTTATACCTTGACAGCCCGGTGCATTCTCCTTTGACCGGCCCGGGCCACCTTCTAGATGTACGCACCGGTGCGTTCAAGTCCAAGTAATAACCTCCGGTCACCCATTTTTTTTTAGTTGTGTTAAATTTCCGTTAAAAGCTCTGCCAAAACCTCTGTAACCATAAACAGATGTTGTAGAAAATGTTTATTTGACAATTTTGGCCAATTTTATAACACTAAAAACCTCCTTTATAACCTCTGCTAGAGGTTCTTTTCCTTGTAGTGCTTTCAAATTGAACGAGTGTTAAAGGACAAGTGCTCGATGATATTTTCACTTTTAGAGAGTCACGAAAAGATCACAATGACTACTCAGGTAATCTAAGCAAGAGGGTGTACCAAGTTTTCGTGAACTGCAATATACACCTTGGTGATTAAATGAAAGAGAAATTACCAAGGACTTGACATACGTGCAAGAAGTCTCCCCGAATGTTGTGTTTGGTGTATCACAATTATAGGGCGGTAGACTCGGCTTCCTATGGATAAAGGATTGCAACCTATGAGGGTCTCCCTTTATATACGCGATGGTACGGGGAGCACAAGTTCGTGCTAGTGTTGTCTAATGCCAGATGGAAAAAAAAAACTAATAGGTTTAACGATGTCGGAACACGTCACTAGCCTAGACCTCTAAAATATGTGCGTTAGGTTTCAATGTTTCCTTAGGTTGATTGAATTCATTTTAAGGTTGATCTTGAATTAATGCTGCGATTTCAAGGCCTTACCGAATGTGATCTCGAATTCCTAAATGCAAACTACATGCAAAAGAAAATCATTTCCATTCAACGAATGCTAAATAAGAGAAGAATAGGAATCTTATGACAAAGCAGCAATCAATTGAATCACAAGAATAACTTCACTAATGCACCTAATACAACCAAATCAGAAAACGAAAACTCTTTCCTAGTTCGCTAAGAGCTACTAATGCAAAAGAACATTTTCATTTTCAAATGAAGCGAAAGAATGAAAATTTTGTCTTTTTAGATGAATAAGAATGCTCTATTACAGTAAAAAGCAAAATAAACACTAGTTTTGAGCACTGCGAATATAACGATCTAAAACAAAGAGATCAATGCAATACAAACATAAAACACACTCAAAACAAAGATGCACTCTTCCAAGCAAACAAAGGGCTTTCGAACTGATTCAACAAGAAATGTAATCTATGCTCAAAGTGACGAATGGAAAGCTAAACGAAAACAAAGGTGATCATTCAACAAACCAAAGACACGAAGAACCGAAAGAAATACTAAAACAATAAGTCAGTGAATTGAAACGACAAATATTAAAGTGACTCGAACTCAACTCAGAAGGCTCAGTGAGGAGAGAGTCGAACAAACAACACAACACACCTAGAAACCCTAGGGCAAAAAACTTCACTGATGAGATGATGGACAAACAGTTGAGAAGACTCAGACTAAAAAGTCAAAATAATCTCAGTAGACCAATTGCAAGGTAAAAAACCAATCCAGAGCCAAGAAATACTGACAAAACTCATAAAAAAGGCCAAAATTCAATCCTACAGGATTCGGCATGACTGATTAGCTGTAATTCATGCTAAACAAGGGTTGGTGCACCTGTAACAAAAGCAACATGCGCCAATGGCACGACTGTTCAAAGAAAAGCAACGTCGAGCTAGAAAACCATGGAAAAAATAAAAACCACTGAGTAGAGGTCAGAATTGACACTCTAGAACTGAACAGGATGGTTGAAAACAATCAGACAAGTTAAGGAAAGCAGGAAAATGATGAAACGACCAAAGTCGACTCGACAAGCAAAACACTCGACAAACAATGAGACAAAAAACACACACTGATCCCCAACAGAGTCGCCAACTTGTTGTGTAGGTAAATCCCCTTTGCAAATAGAGGTGATCCCTCTAGCCCTAGGGTGGGTCTAGCAGTAAGAGGACATGCTAATGCATCGATTCCTAGTTAATGAATGAAACTGAGTCGGGATAGATATCCTACCTTCGTTCCAACGCAGTTGTCGTAGCTGTGGCAGCAGTCTCCTGATCTTCGTCTTGACACGTCGCGGTCCTTCAGTAGTGGTACTCAGGTGCCTACACAAGGATCAGAGAACGATAGAAGAATAAAAAACAATATTTGCACTCATAACTATCTAATTGGTCAAGTAGAACTAAACTTATTGCACAAGATTAATCATATCAAATGCAAAACAGGAACCAAAACATCAGTCATGTATTAATAAGAAGAGAGAAAGAGTTTACAACCAAAAGATCCTTGAAGTTGCAGCCTTCTTCAGCAGGACCATTCAAAACGCGTCTTGAGCATTCATCGGGGAATTGGACTTGGCGAGGCAATAAGCCTAGACTCTCTCTCAACAATAGGTCTCTCTCTGCTCTATCTCACACTAGCTATATAAGACTGTTCAGCTATTTAACCATTTCAGCTATCGTACAAGATGTTCAGCTAGTTGCATCTAAGTGAGAGAGATGTATTTATAGGAGAGGAGGAGGAGGTTGGGATACTTCATATGGTGGAAGGGAGGCTTTATCCTTTGGGAGGTTGCTCAAATGTAGGAAACAAGAAGCCAAAGGAAGATGTTCGAGTCATTAGGGGGATTTTGAGGTCTAAAATGGGCCTCCTAAGAAAAATGTAAAACCAAAATAAACTTTATAATAACCAATAAGATTCAAGATGATGATTTCAATCATGAGGGATGATTCACCATTTTTTAAGTAAAAGGGTAAAAAGATTAAAAAATAATAAAATAATAAAACTACTTTTTCAACTCGTATTTTCAACTTATCTCCCAAAGTTTTTACTCAAATTTCGAGCGGGAGTACTCATTGGATGCAACATTTAATTTCTCATCCAATGCGCACCCATGTTGCATACTTTTGATGGACCCTGCTACACGAAAAATGAGAAATACATGAAAAACGTGATTACAATCACGCTTTTCATGTATTTCTCATTTTTCGTGTAGTAGGATCAATCAAAAGTATGAAACATGGGTACTCATTGAATGAGGAATTAAATTTTTCATCTAATGAGTACTCCCGCTCGAAATTTGAGTAAAAAATTTGGGAGATAAGTTGAAAATACGAATTGAAAAAGTAGTTTTTTCTTTTTTCAATCCAAAATTTGATGATGTAATCAAATCTTATTTTATTATTTCTACTATTATTTATAATTTCCTTAGGAGGCCCATTTTAGACCTCAAAATTCCCCTTAGGCGAACAACTCATGCTGACTCTGCTAACGAAGTGGTTGGGAATGGAAACTTCACTTCTATTTTAAAAAACTTTCCAAAAATAGCTCAGCGCAGGCAGTCCACTGAGATAGAGCACCAATGGGCGCAAGGCCTAGTGCTAATTCCTTTACGGGCGTGAGGCCATAATTGCTTGCCAACGCCAACCCAAAATCATATGTTTTTTATAGTATGTTCTAGGAATAATCAACATAGGAAATGTTCTTCTCATGGAAAGGGATGCAATGACACTTTTTTCAAGGAATGAAACTATGCAGAAGTCACAGAAATGATCCTCTAATGTGCGGGATGGGGATTGCAGGGACGGTGACAAAATGTTGTGTAACACAAAGCAAACTGAAAATCCACTCCTTTGGATACTAATTCATGCACTCTAGGAGGTAAGTCTTCTGATTCTAGGGGAATAGGTCCAGATTTGAAAGGATCAGGAACTGTTGTTGTCTCCTGTTGAGGAATAGAAGAAGAGGTTTGATGTATTATTCTGGAAGAAGATTCCCTTATGTAATATGGCAAAAGGGAGAATGCAATAATACTGAAACACAATATAAGAACTGTAACTAAGTAAACAATAAATCTAAAGACAACATCATAATATACAGATAAGCTAAGCCTTTTTATTATGTGGAGAATATTACAGGTACAATAGTGTAAAAATAGAGGTACTCTATCCCAAGAAGTGGCCTAGAATGACCCTGCAAGCATGCTACAACTGGCACTGCGTAACTGGTGAGCTACAGAAAGAAACACTGCGCTGTCCCTTTTGTTGATGATGTACATATAACTTCTACAAAGGAAAATTAATATCTATTGAGCTCAGGAGCTCTGATGATGCCAAGATTCAAGATCTGGCCAATGTGATGGGAACCCAAGATAACCCAGAAAGGATTTTCCAGATCTATGAGTTTGGAAAATCACCCTCCTAGGGTTTGATCCTTTGATTACTGGGTTATGCAGATCTGAAGCTATATCTGATCCAAATATGGCTGCAAAATGTTATACGAACATATCTGAGCTTTGAGGGATGATCCCTCCTTCAAATCTCCAAGCTAGAAGCTTTAGATCTTGCCTCTTCTTCCTCCTCCTCAAAATGCAGCAACTGGAGATGCAACTGCTGGAAAAATTTCTGCTGTATAAGAGGGAGATACTAAATGCCTGCTGAAATGTGCTACAATAAGCTCCATTCTTATGGAAATGGTGATGGCAAGGTGAGAGGATGATCCCTCACAGGATTACTAGCTGAAATGCTAGCAACTTCCTTCCTCCTTTAAATCTGCGATGATGGACTTTGTAATCCTTGATGGGACTACTGCTGATAGAAGGTCAATAAATTTTGGCCTGATTCCAGATCTGAAATGAGGCCCTGGGATTTCTGATCTTGAAGTTCAAGGTGATAGGAATAATCATTCACCAGTTCTCCAGCTGAAATATTGAAGACAACCTCCACCTCCCAAACTGATCTTCAGAAATTGCATAATTCCTGAAGGTAGGTGTTCTGTAGAGAATGGAAAGAGTGTGGCACCAATTCCTGAAGATGAATGGAAGCTCAGAATAACCTTCCCAAAGTAGGCACACAAGTCCCCTATGGGTAATGGTGGGATTCCCGCTCGGGAACACCCTATGCTAAACAGCATGGCAAACTTACCTAAACAACATAAGGATGCATGGAAATGTCACCTGACTAATCCTGATCTAAGAAGATCTTCAAACCATAAACTAAAGCATGCCTCCAATGTTGCCTTCATCTCCTTTATATACAAAGTGAGCCTTCCCAAGCCCTGGCCCACCTCTAAACTACGTTGTTCATGTGGACATAATCCTCCATGGTTGACTGCGTTGTCTCTCCAAGTTCTCCATCATGTCTACATGTAATGTGCACCCTCTCCATCATGTGTGCATTAAATGCACTACTTCCTCCATCACTTCATCATGAATGCTCTATGATCTTACATTAGATTCCCTCCATGATCTTAGTTGAATGCTTCAACCTCCATGATCTATCTCATTAATGAGACATGATCTCCACTCCATTCACATTAGTAACTGCTCCACTACTCCATTATGTGGATATATTATTAATTAATCCACTTTCACACATAAAAAGTGGATCTTTATTCATCTTGAGGATTATGGGTCCCTCCACCCTTTTATTTACTTACTTAATTAAGAAAAATTAAGAACTCTAATATTCCAAATATCATGTGAAAATTTGGGAATATTATAGTCCTTCACGGAAAAATGTTGCTTGTCCTCAAGAAACTGCAAAATTAGATGCAAAGCCATCCATTCCCCTCCAAATGGCATCCACATAAGGAACGCCTCCTCCATTTGCTGCAATGTGTTATGCATGTTTGGTTCCAAAGTTGTCTCTCAAGAATGTACAGAATGACCTCCAACTGTATAGTTAGATGCCCTTCTTTCTCCAATAAGTGCCAAGTGACAACCATATGTTGTCCAACATCATCATCAATACATGAGATACATAAAATAAAGTTGTTCTTCCCACAAAGGAATATTCACATCTCACAAAGCATCTCTTCATCCCATGTTTCATGAAGTATATTAAGCCTTGACATGCCCTCATCTTTAGCCTGTTGGCCTTGTTGGATCCAAGCATCATTCCAACATTATGAAAAAGAATAAATAGAGATATATGGGTAGACAAATATGTCAAAACATATTCCCCCAAAAGTAACTACCGGAGTAGGGCCTCTTGCTGCCATCCTCCATCTCCACCATGCAAGATGGACAAGCCAAAATCCCCTAAAAGCAACCAAAGAAACAAGAGATATTGTTGCCTTTTCACCTCCTCATGTGCATCATGGAGTTAAAACACACTGATAGACATGTGGAAAGTCACATCATCCCAGTACAAGAAAACACCATCAATACACATCATGAGAGTACCATGCCAATTTTTACACAATACAAAACACATATACATAGGAGATGTCATGTGATGGCAAAACTCTCTCAACCAAAGTGAACATGCCTTCTTCTATTTCAATCTATCATTGATACACATGGTATGAGTCAAAATAATATGAGCTATTGGGTGGTAACCATACTTACCCAAGAGCAGCCATCGTAGCCATGCCTCCTTCTTCATTACATGAGTGTTTTGCAAGGCATGGATCAAAGAAATATGAGCCTTTGGGTAGTAACCAAACTCACCCAAGAGAAACCAGCGTAACCAAGCTTCTTGCTAGCCCATGTCATATATCTGCAAGTGGTCATGCAACCCCTTGCTTATCATCCTCGCCCACTCATCCCCATGTGGATGATGAATTATGTTCTGAATAAACATGGTATCCTCCCTTTATATACTACCATTATCTTCAAACTGATGAAGAACTTTGCACTCCATGATATGTTGAAGTGCACCTCCAATGAGATCTCTTAATGAGACCTTCTTCTCATCAATGACCCTCCAAAACCAATAAGGTTTTGGATTTGTTGTAGGTATAAGTTTCTCTTTGAGCTGTGAGATGCTCATTGAGAAAGGGTCATCTAGAAAGGAGAAAAGATTCCTCATCTCAAGATTTCTACCATATATCATCTTAACCTCCATTGAGTCATGAGTGAAGCTACCTTCAAAATTCTCCAAGAATAATGGGGCCCTTTCATTATCACTGTTACTAAGTGACAGCGTTGTAGATCTGCATGGTGGTACATATGTTGTCTCAAAGCAAGGCATAATGTTGATCTCATAACTAGCCATTGTACATAGGATCATGCCCATCCCATCTTCTGAAACTCTACACTTCAACTCAAAGGGTTGAATGTATCTCAAAAATGATGAAATAGGATAGCTCTTCTTCTCCTCCTTGATTAGATCAAGGGCCCTCTGCATTGTGATATGTTGCTGCTTCAAATGAGCATTTTGTTCTAACCCTTGGTTATGCATTGGTTGTGATGGAATGTTCCCATAAGTTTCAATAAGATCTACTGAAACAATATGTCATGAAAGTGAATGCATACCTTGGATCAAATGATGTGTGGGAACCTATTGCAAGAACACAAGAGTTCCTCCAACCGGGGTAGTGGTTTCTCCAACTGTTGGTAAGAGTGATGGATTCTCTTCTATCAATGTACCAGTGCTGGAATCTACCTCCTCTTCCTCATGCATCTCCTGAATCATGCATGGGACTCTGTATGTCAAGAGATCAAGACTAACTTACAAATATTCAAGTGTCTCTTTTACGGATACAAGTACTTCTACAACTGGTGGTGAATGTAGTGAACCCTTGTCTAGAGTGACAAGAATGACATCCTCCCTTGTTCCCTTAGGAAATGTCTCTTTGTGACACATCTCTGTTTTTCTCACATCAAACTTCTTTCTCAAATTGTGAAAGAAATCTGAATATTTAGTCACCTTTGCATGCTCCATGTGACCAAACCACCAATCATTGGCTTCACCTTGAAGATGAAGTGTTGCAATTTGGACAGCCTCTCCTTCAGCTACAGGATGTAGTCTGAAAAATTTATCTAACTCTTTCCTCCAAGCCTTACCAGTGCTTGAGGAAGATCCATCAAATGTAGGAAAATAGAATCTATTGTGCCTCTTTCTTCTATTGCTGCTATACGATCCTCTTTCTTCTTTGATTTTGAAGAATTTTTGGAGAGTTAGTTTCTCCTTGAATTCTCTAGATTGTTCTTTGTACTCTTCAAGATATAGACTGAGTGTCTCACGAGTCTCAGGTTCCATGTTTCTTCTTTCTTCATGAATATACCATTCACCTTCTTCAAAGAAAGTGGGCATAGTTTATCTATGAGGAGATATATGATTCTCTCGTTTTCTTTGTTGCTGATAGGAAGTGCTTGGACGTTCCTCATCAAATCTTCTTCTTGGATCCTCCTTTTGCCTTTCCATCTTCATTTGGTTGACCTATTTGGAGAGATCTTGCATGGATCTAAAGAGAAGAGTGGAAAAACTACAATTCTCATTCATGATACATCTCATCTATATGCTTCTTCTTTTGAGGAAAAAGATGAAGTGTCCACCAGTTGAGCCAAAGATCATGCTCCGATACCACTGTAATATCCCAAAAGGGAGAATGCAGTAATACTGAAACAAAATATAAGAACTGCAACTAAGTAAACAATAAATCTAAAGACAACATTATAATATACACATAATATGAGCCTTTTTATTATGTGGAGAAGATTACAGTTACAACAGTGTAAAAATAGAGGTACTCTAGCCCAAGAAGTGGCCTAGAATGCAAGCATGCTACAAATGGCACTGTGTAACTGGTGAGCTACAAGAAGCAATACTACATTGTCCCTTTTGTTGATGATGTACATATAGCTGCTACAAAGGGAAATGCATATCTATGGGGCTCAGGAGCTCTGATGATTCCAAGATTCAAGAGATGGCCAATGTGATGGGAACCCAAGATAACCTAGAAAGGATTTCCATATCTATGAGTTTGGAAAATCACCCTCCTAGGGTTTGATCCAAATATGGCTGCAATATGTTATACAAATATATATAAGCTTTGAGGGTTGATCCCTCCTTCAGATCTCCAAGCTAGAAGCTTCAGATCTTGTCTCTTCTTCCTCCTCCTCAAAATGCAGCAACTAGAGATGCAGCTGCTAGAAAAAACTGCGTTGTATAAGAGGGAGAGAATCAATGCCTACTGAAATGTGCTGCAATAAGCTACAGTCTGATGGAAATGGTGATGGCAAGGTGAAGGGATGATCCCTCACATGATTACTAGCTAAAATGCTAGCAACTTCCTTCCTCCTCTAGATCTGCAATGATGGACTACATAATCCTTGATGGGAATATTGCTTATAGGAGGTCAATAAAGTTTGTCCTAATGCCAAATCTGAAATGAGGCCCTGGGATTGCTGATCTTGAAGTCCAAGGTGATAGGAATAATCCTTCATCGGTTCTCCAGCTGAAATACTGAAGACAACCTCCACCTCCCAAATTGATCTTCAGAAATTGCGTAATTCCTAAAGGTAGGTGTTTTGCAGAGAATGGAAAGAGTGTGGCACCAATGCATAATGATGAATGGCACCTCAGAATAACCTTCCCAAAGTAGCCACAAAATTCCCCTATGGGTAAGGGTGGGATTCCTGCTCGGGAACACCCTGTGCTAAACAACACTGCAAACTTAGCTAAAGAGCATAAGGATGCATGGAAATGTCACCTAACAAATCCTAATCTAAATAGATCTTCAAACCATGAATTGAAGCATGCCTCCAATGTTGCCTCTATCTCCTTTATATACAAAGTGAGCCTTCCCAAGCCCTGGCCCACCTTTAAACTTCGATGTTCATGTGGACATAATCGTCCATGGTTGACTGTGTTGTCTCTCCAAGTTCTCCATCATGTCTACATGCAATGTACACCCTCTCCATCATGTGTGCATTAAATTCACTACTACCTCCATCACTTCATCATGAATTCTCTATGATCTTACATTAAATTCCCTCCATGATCTCAGTTGACTACTTCAACCTCCATGATCTATCTCATTAATGAGACATGATCTCCACTCCATTCACATTAGTAGCTGCTGCACTACTCCATTATGTGGATCTATGCTTAATTAATCCAAATTCACACATAAAAAGTGGATCTCTATTCATCTTGAGGATTATGGGTCCCTCCACCCTTTCATTTACTTAATTAATTAAGAAAAATTAAGAACTCTAATATTCCAAATATCATGTGAACATTTGGGAATATTACACCTTACCAGTCT
The DNA here is from genome assembly GCA_034641835.2 of Pinus albicaulis. Taxonomy (NCBI): domain Eukaryota; kingdom Viridiplantae; phylum Streptophyta; class Pinopsida; order Pinales; family Pinaceae; genus Pinus; species Pinus albicaulis. The sequence goes on along the minus strand of CM076582.1, from coordinate 829,272 downwards.
CTCTGGATCTGATAGAGGCAAGACAATTTCAGAATCAGAATGAGACCTCGTATGCTTTGAAGGAGCCATCTTGGGTTTAGTGAAGTCGTCAGGTGAAATTTTTTGACCTAAATAGACCTTTAATCACCCTTAAAGGAATAGTATTTATCATTGTCCCAGGGAAAACAAATCAAATTTTTTTCCCCAACAACGGTGCCAGTCTGATGTTGTCCTATGAAATAATTGGGGTCAATAAATTATGTCAGAGCATCTATAATATTTTGTTTTGTTTTAAATTTGGAATTTTTGGATGACCAATGCATAAAACAATATTGCAACAACTGTGTCTAAACTTTAGATAATATTAATTAATGAGGCAAAGGGTTTTTTTATATTCCACACAGTGATTTAGATTTGCAAGTGTTTAAGCTGAATATGTAAGAAGATATGATTATTTAAGTATTCAAATTGAATGTTTTAAATGATCATAAGTGTGAAAATTTTCAAACTATGTCTAAAAGTTTAACAAGATATATTTAACATTATGAAGATGCTGATAATTTATTGATGAGAGGGACTTACATAAACAGACAGTTCAGTAAATTATTCTCTAATATAGATAATAACTTTAGGAGGAATTTAAGACAACTAAAACTCAGTTATTCTCACCTACTTATCTTCATAAAAATTAAATACATGTAGAAAATAGAATGTAATAATAAACAGGAAAACTCACAAGAGAACAAGGTTATATGAAACAAATAAAAAATCCTTCATTTATTATTAATGATCAAAAGCTTGTACACTGATGCTTACAAAATGATTATCCAAGGGTGCAACCCTTAATAACTTGCAATGAGAGTTATTTATACTAGTTCTAAGACTAAGAAAATATCTAGAACTTGTTACAAAAATAGTATCAAATAATAGGAAGAAGGAAACTGTTGAATGATGTGTCCCTGCTTTGAGGAGGTTGTTGATGACTTGGCCCTTGAATTGTTTTTGTGTTATCATACTATTAAGATAAAAAATTACTCAATTGTATCACACCATTTATCCCATATTTCTTCACTTGGGATTTCCAAATTCACCATATTTCTAAATACTTCATCCACTTTTGTGTATCTTTCAAAAGTTGGCTTATTAAGGAACATATGTCTAATTTCATGCTTGATGATCAAATAAAACTCTAAGGCTTCTAGAAAGGCCTTCCCTGTTATTTTTCCTTTGATTCCTGCAAACTTAGCTCTATCCACTGCAATAGTATACAATTTATTACAATAATCTTCTAATTTGATTAACTTATCATTTAAGGCTACCAATACGGGTAGTCCTTTTTTATTTAAAACATTAAACTTTGAATGAAACCTTTGGACAACAATTTCCAAGGTTTGACACTTTGTCTCTAGCTGGTTAATCAAATTCTTCTTTTGTAAGACCTTGTTAATCTCCAAAATGGTAGTTGTTATTTTAGGAATGTTTATCTCTTCCAGCTCTTTCCTGATTTTTGAATTTAACACATATATCATATCTATGGCTTCTGCTAGCTTGGTCTTCAAGGCTGCTTTCTGTTATTCTATTTCTGCTTTGCATCTAGTAATGAGTTCTTGTTGCTCAAATATTATTTGTATGGATGGCCATACCTCTGTCATGGATTGGCTGATGTCTATCCAAATATTTTCCTTGGCTTGGGCCAAGGTATCTGCCATTAAGGACTCACTTTCCAAATTCTTAATATTAAGTCCCAATATTTGGGACTTTTGCATCTCCTCCATATACAGAATATCATTTTTAATTTCCTGCAACTCTAAGTTTTGGAATTTTTGCAGTAACTTTTCATTTTCTTGTTTCTGTGTAGCCAATTCTTGTGATAATTTTGTTGGATATGTTGTTGTTGATGTAGACTCAATGGTTATTGATGATGAGCTAGGTTATGTCCCTTAAATTTCTATTGGAACTGCTGTGACTGGAACCATAGCAAGTTGTGATGCTTCTTTCTCCTTCAGTAACCCTTCAATCTGCTCTTCCATTTTCTTTAGCTATATATTTTGCTCAATGATAAGCTTGATCATTTCTTCCCTGTTCTATTCACTCTCTTCAATTTCTTTGGTCTGTGGATCCTCAGCTCAAGGCAACTTTAACTATTTTTGTAGAGCTGCAATGTCTACATTTTTATTTTTAAGTATATCTTCTACTGCCTTACAGTCCTTTGGGTTATAACCAATCTTGACTACAAGATCTTCCAGGGACTTGAGCTTGTTATATTTAGCTAAGGAAGATAACTTTTCAATATTGAGCTGAGATTGAATATTGGATAAGGCAGTCCTAAGTTTAGCAAGAGACATAGCAATAGTTGTCATGGTGGAAAACAACATCTCACCAGACTGTCTGTGCATATCCATCTGATCAATTGGATGGATTTGATTGGCATGAAATTAAAATACAGTTTTTTTTATAGTCTTATGGAGACTTGCGAAATGGTACTTGGGCTTGCAAAAAATCCATCTTCACTCTGCCTTTCTCACTGTCAAGAGCAGAAAGAAGCCTATGCTGAGAAGTGGAGGTATGTTTCCATAATTGTTTGTATACACTAGACTTCAAAGTCTCATTCTTCTGTTTGATTTCAAGGAGCCTTGAGAAGATGTTTTTATCATCTGTGGAACTGGTTCCTGTAGACTGAATAATTTCTAGAGGTTCTATAGAAGGTGAAGTTGTAGGAGTGTTTGGAACACTAGTTCCTACTAATGTAGAAACTTTTGGATCTCCAAGATCAGTTATCTTTGATTTTTTTTTATTTTGTTGATATTGTTAAGCCAATATTTGGCTTCTTCTATTGTACAATGAATTCTTTCATAATCTCCACAGCAGATGTAGTATCCTCTCTTACCCTTTTCTGTTTCTTTGATCAACTGTATTATGTACATTCGATGTAGATAAAACCTGTTCCTCTCTTCTTGAAGTGTTCCCTAAGCCCACTGCTCTTGATTCATGAATTTTTCTATTTCTGGTCTTGGAGTATGATTATAGGGAGTTATTTTTAATTCAACTCTCAAAGAAGAAATAATACTAAAAGGGTCATAAGCCCAGGTAAAACTAGGCTGGAAATTCATATTCTTTAACAATGTGTCTACCTCAACACCAACTGATCTGGTGTTGCAAATAAATGATCCAATCTTTGACTTGATTTTAAACTGTGATTTCCTCTTGCCTAACACAAAGTGCGGGCCATCCATGTTGATCATCTGCCTAATATATTCCAGAGAAAAGATTCTCATAGGAACATATTTGGCCAACTTATATGATGCAAGCTCGCAACCATATACCCTTATCTCTATATAGTTTTGGTATAAATACCAATCACCAGTTTTAATCTGCTCAATTAACTATAGAATCCTTTTTATTTCATCTCCAATCCTAGGTTCTGTCTGAATTTTGAGAAGTTGTGCCACTAGATGTATAAATTTATCTATAAAATCTAAGAATGAAGAATTTATTAAGGTAGTTCTGACTATTTCAGTCCAATGAATCATTGATTGATTCACTCCTTGTTCATCCTACTTGCTGAGTTTGATGGGAAAAAGATCTCCCTGCTGAAAAAGAAACATATGTACAATTACAAAGTTGTACTTGAACACTCTGTGTGTAGTGAGATTCATGAATTTTTCATGTATATTATCATCCAAGAACTGACTGTAATTATACATGAATGTTGGTTGTTGATCTTTGTTAAACATGGAAAGGAATCCAAGTATAGGTTCATCTACGTTTTTTTCATCAGGATATCATAATAGGTAAGAAAGCAAAGAAATATAGTTCTTAGAGGCTTCATGAATATGGAAGATGGGTAGGGTGGATTCCTTTTTGGTAATTCAACATCCTCAGGAAAAAATATTTAAAATTTTTGGGCTATCTATGGAAAATTCAGCTTATGGTATAGATCCATAAGTGTTGCTGGTGAAAATGGCTAAGGTGTTGGAAATATTGAGAGGGGTGTGAATCAATATTTCTTTTCAATTGTTACTTTTACCAATCTCTTCTTTACAGTAAATCCAATATAGTAGTATAGAGCTCCAACCATAGATGAAGACACCAATCTTCAACCCTTCTAAGCACCAATATGGACTTCATGAGGCTCCGACATCTAGGGCTCCAACCCTATCTTGCAATGCTCCAACCTTGTCACTTTGAGGTACCAACCTCTAGGGCTCCAACCCTATCTCTAGTATAGGCTTCAACCTGGTCTCTTAAGGACTCCTATCCTTTAGGGCTCCAACCCTATCTTCTAAGGCACCAACCTTGTCTCTTATGAGGCTCCAACCCTTAGCTTCAATTCATCATGATATGTTTGATGATTCTTCACGGCTCCAAATGTCTTCTTCAATGATCCCTGTCAATCTCTTCAGCAATGTATTCCCCAAATCATTTCATCAATGACGACCTTTTCTTTTCATGAAGGTGTCACCATTTCTCTTCATGATACCCAAAACAAATATCTCCAAGGTTAATTCATCATGACATCAACGATGTATCATGATCTCCAGGGGTGCCTTCAAGATGTCTCTCATTTCTGCGCCTACTCTAAAATTCTTCAAGAACTTCTCAAGGGATTCTTCACTTTACTTTCCCAACAAGGTATTTCTTCACAAGTTCTTAAATAGGTGCTTTAAGATGTCTTCAAGAATATCTCAAAATAACTCCAAATCCACTTCAAGATGTATATCAATTCCACCAATAAGTCTACAGCAAACTATGCTCCAAATATGATTGTTATTTCAACAATATTCAATATTCCAAGAGTGTCTTCAATGGTGCTTCTAAAGTAGCCTTCAGTAGTGGTTACAAAACAATATTTAATACTACTCCAAGTTGCTTCCAATATTGACTTCCATAACACTTTCAATTCCTCCTTCAGTAGTATTTCAAGTTTCCTTCAAGGTATCTTCAAGTATTGATCAATGAGAATGCTCAAAACTATTGTAAAAGGACTTCAGCCTCTGCTCAAAACTTTTTCAAAACTCTTCTTCAAAGTTGCAAGATGGTTGCTCCAAATTTCAATATGAAATATTTACCACAGAATTTTGTTATTGGTCGGAATCTGCTTCTTTCCACGGAGGTTGGGTTTTCTACTTCAAGTGACTAAGGGTATTGCTCCGAGAAGGACAATTATATAATTTCGTCCTCTTTTACAGCTAACAGTCTGAAGTACTAATCATAGATCCGAGTCTTTTAATGTATGTGCTTACAGGACAAGCCTTAAAATTCTCACACTGCCCTTACTGATGAATTTTCACAAGTATTATATGCCATAGGTTAAGTCTCCCACCAATCCAAGACTAGTTTCAGGAAGTTTGCACCTTTTCCAAGAGTCCTCATAGAAATTTCAATGTGGTTTAGTGATCTTTAAGCCCAAATAAATTTCAGAACAACTCCTTTTCCGTCCTTAAGCTTCTCTCTTTGGTGTCTTAAATATATCTCTCAGGTAATCACCGAAATTTCTTGGCCAAATGAACAGTTTAAACCTCCTTTCTGTATGATTTTTATGTCAAGATAAAGGGACATGTATTTCTAGGGGTAGGCTGACTTGAAAGACAAGGTTTAGGTTGGCTCACTACTAAATATAAATTTCTTGACTTAAAAATTCAATATCTCACAAACTACTAGAAGTTTTGAGACAAATAGGGGCTCATTGGAAAGAGGAAAAAATCATCTTTAAGATGGTCTAGGTCCCATGTTAAAAGATTGCCTCTAAGGTTGGAAAAATTATTTTTCTTTGTGACCGCCCTTAGATTTTGTGCAGAAAAATTTTTGGGACAACATGAGGAATGTTTGAGACAACGTGGTTTCTTCAACATTTGGATTCTTCATTGTTATCAATGCCATCATAGGATCATAGAGTCATTATGTAGGAGTGCAGCATTCATGTATCATCACGTATCAACCATGCCATCATATAGTGCAGTGATATGTCATAACACAACCTTCATTAATTTGTCAAAATCGCCAAAGCATTATTTCAATCATGTTAAGATGTGGTCATGTTACAAGAGTATGAATTCATCAATTATAGTCCTCCACTTCAAAGGCTTGTTTATTGGCACCTAAGGTCTAGATCATCAATCAAGGCACACGATTGGCACTCGAAAACATTATAGTTAGTTCAAGGACTTGTTCGGGAAAGACTTCTTCATAAGTGGCTTGACATATTCATTGATGGCATCCTTATCAACCAAGATTTATGACATCATCATATGGAACCAAAAATCTATTGTATTAAACCTTATCATCACATTTTTGGGCACCTTAAGAATATTTTCCATCTCGGTCAATTCCATATTGACATCAATGACAACCTTGATTAACAATCTTCCCCTTTTCCATTGATGGCAATATTATTACCCTTCCAACATTCTCTCCCCCATTGACATCAACGGAAAACGAGATGCTCAACTACTCCCCCTGTCAAGCTGCTTCTTTTATTCATTAATAGTAATTCTTCATAGGTATGTTACTCCACTTGTCATGGTGCTCTTCCTTCTAGAAATGTGGTCCATGATAGATGTGTTTACATTTCTTAATCTGATGAACCATATCCCACTGCCTACATAAACTCTTCTAGATCAAGAAAGATTACTTTCTTAGTTATAAAATGGAAGAAATCTTCAACAATATTCCATCAGATGAGTAAGGGATCATGTTATTTATGTGTGACTCATCAAGGATTTCATAAGGCCCATGGATAGCTTCTGCAAGAATGCTCAAGAATTAGAAACTCGCCCTAACTGTATGGTCTCCTTTTGGTAATGTCTCACCATCAAATATTTGAAATATCAAGGATGAATTCATGAAATCAACAACATGTGTTGTTGGCTTGGTTTCTCAAGAGACTTTCAGACCCAATTTTCTTCCTTCTCCATACTTTTGTAACTTTATTCTTTGGCTTGGTTGTCATGGTTTTAGGGACCCAAGTCAAGTGACACTCATGTGCCATATGTCCAATGTTATGGAAATTGAAGCACTTCATCTTGTTCATGAATGAGTAATCATGAATTCTTCTTGCAAAAATTCTTTTAGAAGGTTGACGGAGACCATTATAGTTGCCTTTGTGATATTCCCTACAATATTTTTCCATGTGCCCAAAGTTTGTACAAGAATAGCAATAAATAAGAAAAATACTTTGGTACCTAGGAGATGAAGGTTTCCTTGATGTACTTCTGAAGTATTTTTTCCTTGGGATTATTTGATGATATTCATTTCCTTTTGTATTCTTGACATCATCTACAAGTCTCCTTGAAGTAGGGTTTCTTATAATGTCATCTTGACTCTTGCTTTTGCTAGAACTGGGAGTATCATTTCTTCCTTGCTTCCTCACATCCTTGTTTTTTGAAGCATTATCATTCTTGCTTGAGGATTCACTTGCATAGCCAAGACCTGATTTATCAAGGGGGGATCTTTGATGACCTAGGATGTCATCTAAGGTTTGAGAGCTTTTCAAGTTCTTACTCAACAAGTCAGCTTCCTTTTTAAGAGTGACAATTTCGACTTTCAATTTTTCACAGTCTTCATCTTTCATGACCAATTGCTTCTTCATTTCTTCCATCCTCCTTGTTTCTTTGTGTGCTTTGATTTTAAGGGAGATGATATTAGATTTCATTGTGAATAATTCTTCATTTTCCTTTGCTAGACTACTCTCCATTTGTTCTTTCATTCTTGTAGCTTCACATGTTTTGGCCTTGAGAATATTGATGTCTAATTTTAGTTTGCAAATTTCTTCATCATTTTCTTTTATTTGGCATATCATGGTATTTCTCTCCTTTCTACTTCATCAACTTGTCCTTCTATGAATTCCAAAGATTCCATCACCTTCTCAACTCCTTGTGCTTGTATCCTTGCTTCTTCTAGTTGAGATCTAAGAGAGGAGACCTTTTCCTTGTATTGACCAATATCTGCTTCAAATTTGTTCAAGCTCTTAAGACTTTGTTCAAGGTGCCTTGACAAAGTTTCTTTCTTTTTATTTGCCTTATCCAATTGATTTTTCATGGATATAACCTCTTCATGATGCTTTCTTTTGTTTTCATGAAATTCCTCCTTAATTTTGGTGACCTCTTCATCTCTTTCTTGAACTTGAATCTTGACAAAGACAACTTCCTTCCTTATCTTGTTTTGGTCACCAACTTGCGCTTTATTCTTAAGTTCATCATTTTCATTTTTCAACCTATTAATCTCTTCCATGGAAGCCATAAGTTTATTTAGAATTTCGTCTTCAAATACTTCTTCGTTCTCTTCATCTTCTAGGTCTTCTTTAACCTTGTTGTCATCTTTCTTATCTTCAGCTTCCTTGATGGATTCTGGACTTATTTCTTGTTTTACATCATATTGTTGACTAGATATCATTGTCAACGCTCCTTTTGAGTGAAGATCATGAAGTTTGTCCCATATGACTTTTTCTGACGAACATTTTTCAAAATTTGCCTTCACAAAATTTGGTAACCCACTCAAAATTTCCTCGATTTCTCTTGTATTGTACTACTTAGAGTATATGTTCATTGTGTCATCGCTAATCAATGATTTCCAAAATTCAATTCCTTGAGTCTTCGAGAAATTCCTCATTCTTGCCTCCCATATATCAAAATTTCCATTGAACAATGGAGCTTTCACAAATTGATTGACTTCAATTTTGATGGTTGATGAAGAAACATCTTTAAGAGGATTGGAGACTTTCTTCCTTGGTTTTTCCATTTGTGTTCTAAGGATCAACCTTCAAGCTGTTAGGCTTTGAGTGAAGATACTGGCTCTGATTCCAATTTTTGGAAATACTGAGAATAGTGAATCAATATTTCTTTTCAATTGTTAATTTTACCAATTTATATCTCTTATAATTAGAACACAAAATGAACAATAAGAATAAATCCAATACATTAGTATAGAGCTCCAACCCTAGATGAAGACACCAATCTTCAATCCTTCCAAGCACCAACCTGTACTATTCCAAGCACCAACTTGGACTTCATGAGGCTTTGACCTCTAGGGATCCAACCCTATCTTTCAAGGCTCCAACCTTGTCACTTTGAGGCACCAACCTCTAGGGCTCCAACTCTATCTCTGATACAGGCTCCAACCTGGTATCTTAAGGACTCCTATCCTTTAGGGATCCAACCCTATCTTCCAAGGCACCAACCTTGTCTCTTATGAGGCTCGAACCCTCAGCTTCAATTCATCAATATATGTTTGATGATTCTTCACGGCTCCCAATATCTTCTTCAATGAGCCCTGTCGATCTCTTCAGCAATGTCTTCTCCAAATCACTTCATCAATGACAACCTTTTCTTATCATGAAGGTGTTGCCACTACTCTTCATGATACCCAAAACAAAGATCTCCAAGTTTACTTCATCATGACATCAACGATGTATCATGATCTCCAGGGGTGCCTTCAATATGTCTCTAAGTTCTGCACCTGTTCTAAACTTCTTTAAGGACTTCTTCAAGAACTTCTCAAGCAAGTCTTCACTTTATTTGCCCAACAAGGTATTTCTTCACAAGTTATTCAATAGGTGCTTTAATATGTCTTCAAGAATATCTCAAGACAACTCCAAATCTACTTCAAGATCTTTATTAATTCCACCAAGAAGTTTGCACCAAACTATGCTCCAAAGATGATTGTAGTTTCAACAATATTCAATATTCCAAGTGTCCTTTCTTGTAATGCATCCAGTTTAGTAATATATATCTCTTAATGCAACACTGCAACCTATATTTATTTAACCCAATGGCTTCTCAATATTCAATAGTGATGAACTAGAACCTGTAGTTTCATGAGGAAACCCTTAATTTCAATGTGATCCTCGTTAAATCATTGGTGCCTTTGCAAACTTGTACTTGCAAATAAATTCTACAATCAATCACCAATGATGAAGCTGAGTGATCCCTCCAAGTGACTAGCTAGGGTGTATCCTGCAACATCGAAACTAGTTTTGATCCTTAGGGAGGATAGTTTTATGCCCAAAGAAAAATTACACTCAAGGTTACAAACCCTCACATAAAGCTTTAAGAGCCCAATAAAAATAATTCACCAAATATTAAATCACACCTTTGAATGAGCTCCTCCTTTCCTTTTATTAAGATGGCTATTTGAATACCATGGGTAATATGAATAATATGGGTCATTTCCTTCTTTTAATAGTGACTTATAAAGTCTTAAAAAAAATTCTACCATTATATTCAACTCGTCAAGAGCTTTCTGACGATATACATTTTATCTCAATATGAGTTATGGATCAAACATTATGCCCATTAGAACTTTGGCCCTTTAAAAAGGGCTATGTCAGCACTAGAGCACCACATGGCCCTTGCTTGGCCCTCTTGTTATTTCCACACCATCATTAGGTGGGGATCTACATAGTACTTGGCATGCCATGGAGGGTTGGTTTACACAACATGTAGAATTGTTTGATTGTTATGTGAAAAGGTTGAATGGGAACCCATAGGTCCACGTCATGTCAGACCGGGTTCCTTCGACCTTGCCTTCTATTCCATCCTATTGGCTCGAAATCCAAAATGCTCAGTGGTTCCTCCCCGACCCACATCATAGTGGGCTCATTCTCTGCTACTCTCATCCAAGTGCACAAAGGCTCGTAGGTTGATGGGGTCCACTCATTGATGTCATGTTGGTTTAGACTCCCCACTCAACTGTCCACCAAGGATCCCTATGGCTTTGGCTCCATGATGGCCCGACGACAAAGTTCTGGTAGCTAGATTTTTTGCTTCTATCCAAATTTCTTCCTTTTATTCATTTTATTATTGACACATGACTGTCAACCCTCTTCGCTTGGGTCAATTTTTTACTCTTTCCAAGTGTATGATGATCTTGTAGCCCTATTGTGAGGTTTAATTGGGTAGGGTTCCATCATCAAACTAGCCCTCCTTCCTCGTCATGCACCTATGTTATGTTGCAGCCAGGGGCTAACATGCCGATGCTCGAAGGCCAGTGTGGGACCACAGGGCATAGTTTCATTGGGACAAGGTTCCATTAGTGGTCACTCTGTTTCAGGCCTAATTATATGCTTATATGTATATATAGGTAGGCCATTCAGCCTCATGCCAATGCCTTTTCATGTTATGGCCCCAGGATCCTAAAGCCTTATACCCCAAAACAACGTGTAATTCTTGGTAATGAGGGTAGGGTTTCGACAAGCATGATTCCACCCTTGGACCCTCGGTGTCATACCATTCCTGTAAGTTTGGGTATTATGCTAGTTCGTTCTACTGGTCCCAATGAATGATCTAAATTCCACACTAAAGGTGTTCAAAAGACAAATATTCTTTGTGTATTAAGGCACACAACCCCAAGATCCTAAAACCTCTATCTCTAGTGAATGTACATAACAAATGGTGGGGAGGAAATAACCCGAGTTTCCATTTCTAAGCATGATAACTAGTTATAGGGCCCAAAGTCTATTGGGTATGTGTATATTCTTTCCATGAATAGTGCCACATGTTTTTATATTGTGTTGGGCGCAATGCCCCAAATATTTGTTTTTAGGAAGATCTAACCATGGTTTTGTGCATGGTTTTGGGCATGATGGTTTTTCCCATGGCATTTTGTAGATCTGGTCAAGGGAATTGTTGTTATGTTATAATCCAAGGTTAATGGATTGAGTTTTATGAATGATTCGACATCTATATAATGTATTGTAAAATTGAAAGGAGTATAATGAAAAATCAATGTAGTTTTCTTAGTTTTGGGTTATACGAGAAAATATTTGTGTGTATTTTTATGTTCTCGCCATTATATATTTTTTTGTTTTTAAGAATTTTTTTGTAGATAATTTATGTATAGGGTTAAAACCTAAATTTGGAATCAAAGGAGTGTCGGCATTAAGGGTACGCCTTTGCAGCTGAGGATTTTTTTGCTTAGGACTGTGGTAGACCATGTTACAGTGGGAGATATGCAGGATTGCTTATTACAGTGAAAGGAGATTGCACATGACCCCAAGATCCTGAGATCTTGATGTATAGTGAATGTATGTAATGAAGGGTGTGGGGGAAATACCCCGAGTTTCCATTTCTAAGTGTGATAACTAGTTTTAGGGACCAAAGTCCTAGATCCTTGGCCTTTGCATGCTAACCAAAAATAGAGTACAGGTGCCTTGACACACAACACACACAGTTCTAAGATAGGAAGTGGTAAGGCACCAACACTAATATATAGGTTGCAATACAATGCAACAAGAAAATGCACCTGCCACTCCAACTTTGTTGACCTTTGGTCAATTGGTTAGATATGTTCAAAGGCATATGTTTATCAACTTAAATGGGTGACAACATACAAGTACTGATAACTTTACAAGAGGAATTTTGGACCCTCCACTAAACAATAAAAGTTATGTGAGCCAATAAACTATTAAATTCATCAACCATAACAATCAAATGAATGAGCATAAGTATGTCGTTTATCACATAAACAATGATCTCAACATTGGACAACACAATATATTCATTTATCAAATCATGACATGTAATACATCATGCCAATCATGAACATAATAATGATGTCCACCATTCAAGAGTATACAATAATTCATACTAGACATGTAGTTCATGAAAGATCACAATTCACAACTCAAATATATAACCGCCATTAAAGAAATTTTGAAGTATAAAATGGGCCTCCTAAGGAATATTATAAAATAATAGTGGAAATAATAAAAAAAGATTGGATTAGCTCATCATGTTTTGGAGGGAAAAAAACTACCTTTTTTAACTCATATTTTCAACTTATTTCCCTATGATTTTACTCAAATTTCGAGTGGGAGCACTCGTTGGATGCATAATTTAATTTTTCATCCAAGGAGTACCCATGTTGCATACTTTTGATGGACCCTACTACACGAAAAATGTGAAAAACATGAAAAAACGTGATTGCAATCAAGTTTTTCACATTTTTCATGTAGTAGGGTCCATCAAAAGTATGCTACATGGATACTCATTGAATGCAAAATTAAATTTTGCATCCAACGAGTCCTCTCACTTGAAATTTGAGTAAAATGATAGGGAGATAAGTTGAAAATACGAGTTGAAAAATAGTTTTTATTTTTTTTATTTTTTTTATCTTTTTACTTTTTTACTCCAAAAATGGCGAAAAATCCCCCATGGTTGACATCATCATATTGAATCCTATTTGTTTTTATAAAGTTTATTTTTGTTGTACATTTTTGTTTTGAGACTCGTTTTTTACCTCAAAATTTCTCTAATGAATAGAATTATCTGAGTATAATAAGATGGTTGGAAACTGAAGGAGGGACTTCCACTCACCACCATTGCATAAGCTAGCTACACTACTGATTTCTTGTAGATGACCACCCCTGAATGAGATCCAAATTCTGAGGGGATTCTTGCTCAAGGAAATTACACCAAAGGCTTAGTTAAACTCTCAAAACCTAGAATCCACTGTTTAAGTGGTTTGTCAACTTCCCTCTAGCAGTAAGCACCACAACGACCAACTCATTCTCTAGAGTTTATTTACAAGGATTCACCTAAGGTCTAGATAGTTTAATGCTCATTCCAAGAGTTGGAATCCATTTTCCAAGTGGTTTATCAATTGCCTTTTCATAGAAAGCACCACATGGATCTACATTTCATTATCTAGGTGTTTTATTAGCTCCTCAGTAAGAACCACAATGGATCATATTTCCTTGTCCTAGTGGTTTATCAACTATAGAATAAGCACTTCAGTGATTCAATCATCCACTGAGCCTCCCACTGACCACATAGGATTGAACTACCAGTCTAGTGGCCTCAAACACAAAATCACAAGGGATGTCACCCAAAACCACATAATTCTAGCTCATGTATGTGACTTAGAAATAAAATCCAACATTGTTATGTATTCCATTGTCATTGATCCAATAGATCCACGCACTCCATTGCTATAAATGAGTGATATATCCACATTTTAGGGAGAATTAATCAATATCCAACGAAAGAAAAATAGAGAGAGTCCTATAGAACCCCCTCACTATGTTTTTTTCCTTCAACAAAATTTCCTCTACACTCTCATCCACCATTTATTTTCTCTCTCTCTTCTCGTCCCCGAACTCTCACCATCTCTTCCTATGCGCCCGCAACCTATTCTCGATCAACGAGGGGGATGGGGATGGGCATAATCCATTTTACACTCTATACCTCGTACTGTCTCATTAATTTTGCTGCTAGTAGGTGGTTCCATTGACCTAGTCGTTTGAGAATTTAATTTAAGATGGTGCATGGTTTCTCAAGGCACACAACATGATCTCCCTTACACATTGGATCCATAAGTGTCCCCACCTTCAGGCCATCATTAAAATTTAAATTTAAATTTTAAGTGTTCAATATATTTGGCCTCGACCAATCATGGCTTCCAATTTGGCATCCACAATTACAATTCAATTTACAAAAAGTGAAGCAAGGGAATTTGCATTACGTGAAACATCATTCGCTCCAAGAATACAATCATAGCTATATTTGTGTCAAGTAAAGTGAATACTATAGAATTACAATTGCAACAATGTTTTTACACATGTACCATTGAATTCATCTTTTTAGCAATGCAAACAATTGTTAAGAGGACCATTCAAGTGGATGCCATATAGAGAAAATAAAAAAATACAACGTTGGTTATGGTGTCCACATTTAGGGAGCTACTTGTTAATAGTTTTGCAATGTTTTTTGGATGAATTCATAACAAAGAGATTTATTACTGTAGCTAAATACACAAGGACATAATTTGTATGGTTGATAAGCAAAAATCCATACAATTTGACAAAGAGCTAAATTGTCTGGGATAACTAATAAGAATGCAATTGTGTAATGGTAGATGGAGTCTTTTGCAAGATATTGCAACATCATTAATGCAACATGGGGTGTTAATCTTGTGAAATGTGTGAAACAAATGTGAATTTTATTTTGTCCTAAGGATTCAATAGTTTTGTGTAATTGTATAGTAACTATATGTCTAGAGTGATAAGGAAGTGTTGTTATGATGCATGAGATATATTGTTATAAGATTGAGTGTGGCATGCATAACACTTGGATTTTTTTGTCTTTTATTATTCTATGTTTATAAATCAAATTAAACACAATTGAATCCTTGGTAGAAGACAACATGTAGGTAACCTAGCTTTATTAGTCTTTTTCTTCTGAAGTCCTCTTCAATTAGGAAGAACTCCAAGTGCATTGTTGGAGATCATGCAATATCATAGATCTAAGTGCATTTATGCAATGACCATGACAATTACAATATAAACTATTTATGAGGGATATGGTCTTTGAAAATTTTGAAACAACAAAGCTATTATGAGGAGAGATTCATTGGAGCCAATCAAGATCTCAAATTCATGGTGACTCATTATGGGGGAGTGCTGGAATGTAACTTTGACTTCTTGTGGAAGAAGTGGACATGTTAGATAAATGTAATGGAGTTACATAAATGTGATTTATTACATGTATAATGCATATATTTTGCAATTGAATAATCCAATAGTTCTTCTTTGAATAAGTTCAGGTCATTTTTCTCTCACGTCTTAAATATGCTCATTTATCATTTTTGAACATATGAGGTGCAATGATTCATTGAGAGTGGAGGTTTCACCTTTGTCAAGGAGGTGGAGTTTCTCAAACCACTATGAAATTGAGTGTCAAATAGGTCATTGTACATTGGTTTAATTTTGCATAGAATTGTTTATTTTTATGGGTTAGTGTAGGGATTTAATTGCTAATTTGATTTAATTTTTAACAATTCAAAGGCCACAAAGAACATTCTTATTTTTTTAATCCATGAGAATTGACAACTAGTTAGAGTGACTTGGGGTACCCTACCAATTGATTAATATTATAACAACACATGTCTAAAAAATAAAATCAACTTATGTTTTCAAAATTTAATGTAAACCCAAAAACATGTTTAGGAAATAAAATCAACATATAATTTCAAGATTTAATGTAACATAAGTTTAAAAAAATTACTAAATTCAAATCTAACTCAATATTTAAATATATTTACTTACATTCATAACTCCTTATACATCAACCAATTTTAATATTCATTTAAGAAATTTTATGCAATGTTGAAATCTACTTAAAATAAAATTGACTATCTAAAGTTATAACTCGTAACAAAATTAATAATAATTTAAAAAATCATATTAGATAAATCTACCCTAATTGTCCAACTACTCCTTAGAAAAAAGTACATAAAAAAATACACATCACAACAAACTATAATCCAAATATAAAAAACCATAATCCAAATATAAAGTTTTTTTTTTTAAGAACAACTAAGATCATTCAATTTGAAATATGCAGGAAATATGGTTGTATTTTAAAAAATATTATATAGAGTAAAATTATCTAATATAATGCATTGCAAAAACCCCTCAATACTTAAATATTTAAATTTATTGTTAAATGAATTATTAATAAATAATTATAATTTTTTTAATTTTAAAATGATATTTTTATTTTGAAAAATAATAAATTAATTTTAATTAATAAATAATAAATCTATCAAAATTAATTGTGAACTAGTATTGATGTAATCATTACTTATTATTGTTTAAAAATATATATTAATCATAATTATAAAAAAAACACTCCCCTTAAAATAATTAACTAATATTTTATTAAAAAATGAAAATTCTCCTCATGTAACATACATATAAACCTAAAACTGTTAAATTTCTTTACATCTTAGAAAAATAAACTTAACAATGCAATTATATACTTTTTAAATGGGCTATTTTTACATCTTAGAAAAATAATTTTAACAATGTAATTATATACTTTTTAAATGGATTACTTGATCAGATTTTTCATCTTGTCCTAATGATGAACCAAACTCGCTGGTTCAAAAAGTGTCGATCAAATTTACTTTGATGTGACTTTCACCGAAAAATTTTACTCACAATGCAATTATATACTTTTTAATAACATGTCATAAGTGGTTGGGTATGGTACTAACCTAAGGTTTACAAGGGTAATTATTGGAGTATCTTTACCATAATAATAAATTTCTTTATTATAAAAAAATCTTGATTTTGTATATAAAAATTAATTTAATTTTTTTTTAATAATTTCCATTTTTTTAAGTTTGGTATTGGTTAGGCATGGCACAAAATAACAATTAATTTTTTTTATTTTTTTTTCAAGTTTGGCAAGATTATATTTTCATCATGTCCAATATATCATTCTAATTGTAAGATCCTGATTCATCTTAATAATTTACTTAGATCTAGCACATTTTCTAGTGCTCTAAATAAAAAGTCATTCAGTAAAAACCATGAACATAGACGGGATATGGAAATGCAGCGTTTTATTTATATTATTAATTGAAAACAAAGATACATGCCCACACCAAAAATAACTGAGCCTTTGTAGTGGCATGCTCAACAGCTCATTAAAATAGAAAACCCATACTAAAGCACAATTGTGGACCCTGGATGGATCCACTAGACAAATTCACCACGGGGTTTTCGTCCCAGGATCAATGCTAGAACTGTCCAGGCCAAGTTCTCAACCCAAACACAATAAGATATATAATACTCGAATGAATCTAAATGCCTAAGTTCTGTCCCCTTTTATAGGCTTGATGGACTTTCTAGAGACCTTATTTTATTATTTTTCTCGAAAACCAACAACAAATACCATGGGCGGATACCATGGGAAAATACCACGGTAATACCATGGACCGATTCCGTCCACTTTGACCGGATCAAGAAAAGAAATATTACAAATCCTCCTGCCCAAAGATTGCTTGTCCTCAAGCAATCCACTTCTATCCACAACAGACATGTGAAGTGCCCAAACTCCCTTGCATACAAAGCATAAGCCTTTCCTCCTTAGTTAATTCTTGATGTCTCCACAAATCTTTGTTAGTTCCTCCTTGGTTAACTTCTTTCTAAGTAGTTTGATACTCTGTTTGATCAACCCCTCAGCTAGTTCATAAGAAGCAGGTTATACAATTAGCTCCTTCCTCCAAATGGCCAACAATTTGGATCTCAATTGTTCGCAGATGGCCCTATCTTCTCCTAAGATCGGAGACATGATCTTTTTCATCTCTGTTTTGATGAAGTTTGGATGATACGTTGTAATTCCAATGCAAATTTATTGAAGCATCTGAAGGATTAAGTCATCACACTCTAAATCCAGCATAAGTATACCAAATCTGAATTTCACCATGCGTTCCAAAATTGTGCACTTCTGAAAAAAAGTAAGAAGGGTGGTGTTGTCCAACCCTTGGAGTGATTCTACCATTACCCGAAAAGCCCTCCTCATGATGTCATCATTGTAGGGCAGTAGCGGTGTTGTTAAGGCTATGATTTTACTGAGATAAGAGGCGACTGTGAGTCTAACCTTTTCACGAGAATGCTTCAAGAACCTAGGTTGTATCAAAGCAAGCATGGATGGCTTCAAGGCCCAACTAGACCCTTCCCATTATGTTTGCTCTATCAAGCTCAAAGCCATATTTAATGTGTCTAGTTGTAGGAGGACATCTTTTGACTTTGTACCCCCCAATTTGGATCCAAGTTCAAAGGGGCACTTGCTTTTTAAATCTTCCTTCCAGATATATTTTGATTGTTGAAGGATAACATGGACCTTTTGAGAGAAAGGTTTGTTGTTCTGCTCCTGCTTTTGATTTGTATGTTGTTGCGATCTGTGATCCCCAACAGTATTGTAGCCTAGAGAATCGACTGATGTATCATTATGCTGATTCCTGTGACGTTTCCAAAATTAAAATGATGACATCGAAATCTGGTAGATAATTTCACCCTTACCCTTTGATTACAAAGCAAGTTGAGAAAAACTTGGAGCTTGCTTCAACTAACAAGAATAACTAAAACCATGGATCAATGACCCTGCACAAATGTTTTGAGTCAACCCCAACAAAATGCTACAATGGTGGGCATGAATATTGTCCCCACTCACAATATAAACCCAACAATTCGAACAGTTGGAAGACTAATACTTTTATGCCTTTGAACATAAGTGCTTTTGGCACCAATAAAAAATTATCTCAGAGATAACTTGAGATTCTTACCGTTATGATAATAGAGAAAAATATTATCTCATTCTCTCACACATGGCTAGATTTGATATCTTGCGGTGTTTCCAGTTATGACAGTAGAGAAAACTATAAATTCTAAAACGAGTTCATGTAGCAAGAGCTATTGCGTTAGGGGCAGCAGCTACAACATCTCCATTGAGAAGCGTCTGATCAAAATGCCATACACCATGTCCTTTGCCTATCCATAAAAACTGTGGCACACCCCTTTCTTGATAGTTTCCACCGCCTGGTTCCCTAGATACCTGGGTCTCAATATGTTGCAAGTCATCCCTCCTCTGTGCTCAATAGCTAGAGGTGATGGCATGAACAACGAGCCTTATGATGAGATCTGTGGCTTTCAGTGGATGGTGCTAACAGATCCATTTGTATACTGTGCATGTAGCAATAGGATCTTCTTTAACACCTGACTGATATGTTGAATCTTTGCGAAAAACAAAATCACTCCTTCTTGTAGCTGCATTCCAGAGACCCTGAGAACCCCCACGTGAAAACTCAGTTGAGCTCTCAAAAATTCCAAAAGAAAGAATCCAAAATTTTATTAATGCAACTAGTCCATAAATTACAAAGCAGTTGACTATCCACAAGGTTGGGTCATCAATACAACAGACATCAATCTATGATCGTGGCTCATCGTGGACGCAGTGTTGCAGCAACATGCATTCTTCGATGGAGGTTCTTCTCATTTCTCGGAGAGACAATGTTCATGTTTTTAAATGCTAAAATAGCACGAAGGGCGGTATTACTAAGCACGATGCCCTCCAGCAATGCGCAAATCTACAGGTAGATCGTCGGTCTCCTTTCTTGTGTAGGGACTGGGTCCCCCTGTCTGTAATGTTGATGCAATGGTTTTGGCCCTCACAACCACCACTCCGAACCATAGAACACGTCATCACCCTGCATTTTTCGCACAGAAATTTGGCTCGTCAACCTTGGCTTTGTGCACAATGGTATGACTAATTTTCCCTTGCAATGTGGCGTCTAAATGGCCTACAACTTCCTAGAGGAGTGCCTTTATACACCTATGTTTCCCCCAACGATCAACATTTCTCACACCTCGGCTCAATGGGAGGCCCGTTGCTGCAATTTTCGGCACCAGTCAACCACGAGCTCTCGGTGTGTCGCTCGTCCCTTCAAGAATTCGTCACTCATGGTAGCCTTTTCCAGCAGCTCTTCAGATGCTGTGATCTACTCCAGAGTGCGATTTCGACTTAATAGGAATTGAAGAAGAAATTTCAACCTCCCTTGGGATTGAACTAGGCCCTTGATCATAAAACCTTGTGCAATTAATCCCTTCTTCAAGCTCCAGATTTCACGATACTTAGAACTTGTCTTCATCCACTGTGGCTTTTATGTTAGAAACCCTGAAAATGATAAGACAACTTCACTGGTTTCGATCTCTTTAAAGTTCGTCTCCACAATTAAAAATTCGACCTGCAATTCAACTCATTGGTGGACAAGTAATTTCTATACAATGGTCAAATAGGGTGGTTATGGAGAACCACCGAAATTAATGAGATTCTAGCTAGGGTAATTATGAAAGATCACTGAAAACTAGTTCTCTTAACATCTTCAGGCTAGCAAGAAAAACCAGCTCTGATACCACTATAAGATCCCGAATCTTAATAATTTACTTAGATCTAGCACCTTTTCTAGTGTTCTCAATAAAAATTCATTCAGTAAAAGCCATGAACATAAACGAGATATGAAAATGCAGCCTTTTATTTATATTAATAATTGAAAACAAAGATACATTCCCACACCAAAAATATCTAAGCCTTTGCAGTGGCATGCTCGGCTATTTATTAAAATAGAAAGCTCATATTGAAGCGCAATGGTGGACCTTGGATGGATCCACCAAACAAATTCACCACGGGGTTTTCGTCCCGCGTGATCAATGCTAAAACCAAGCCAAGTTCTCAACCCAAACACAATAAGATAGATAATACCCGAATAAATCTAAATGCCTAGCTTCTCTCCCTTTTTATAGCTTGATGGACTTTCTAGAGACCTTATTTTATTATTTTTCTCAAAAACCATCAACAAATACCATGGGAAAATACCATAATAATACCATGGACCGATTCCATCCACTTTGAAAGGATCAAGAAAAAAAATATTGCACTAATTAAGACAAAAAATTGAACTAATAATTTCCCATAAAAAACCTAACAAAACACCTAATCACAATTTATCCAAAATCCATAAACAATAACTAAAACTATTAACTTAAACTATAATGTAAAAATTTATTAATTCATTAAATTTTTAACATTATTGTTTTTAATACCGGATAAGAAAAACATTAGTGAAGTTATATTGTGTTGATATAAGTTTATGGATATGTGTAATACCACCAATCAGTCCTGGAAATTGACGTCCCACAAGACGTATTTTGGTTTCAGAACTTATTTGAAAACTTATGAATTTCAGTTTGGTATAACTCTCCAACTTGTCAAAATGACATTTAATTTTACAAGTAAAACGTAAAAATTTATAATATCCTATTTCATACTTGTACATACAGTTTGAACTTAAATGCTATTTAAATGATTCAGTGTCCCACTGCCTACTACCCTAGTACTCCCCATTAATGGAGTAACTCTTGAGCTACCATCAGCGGCTGGGCCCATACAAATGATATGCAAATCTATACGGCCATACTAAAAATTTAATATGATGAGACTTGGAAATTGCAACCTCACGTTTCTTATTGTTTACCTATTTCATGATCCATATTTTGGAATCTGAATGTAGTTGTTGTATGCAGAATGCTAAGTTGGTGCTGATGGGTTTGTATAGGAATTTGGATGTATCAGATTGTTACCTCAGTGTATGACCGAATTGTTGCAGCCTCATAAAAAATCAAGTGTAGTGTGAGTTCTGGACATGCGGCTCTGTCCTCACCGGATTGAAGGTTTTGAATTTGGACATGCGGCTCTGTCCTCGGCGGATTCAAGATGTCGGATTTGGACTTGCTAGCAGAGTTACCGGCTCGTTTAAAATAATTTGGTTTTTTCCATTCTTCATGACTGTTTGATTTCTTCATAACACAGATATTTTCAACCATGTTCTTCATTTTTAAGGTAAACTGGAAACCACATTGTTGACAACATGGCACGACTCTCATCTCAGGTTGCAAGCTAGTTTTTTCTTATAAATTTCCTCGAAACATTTCTCTGTTATGATTTGTATGTTTTGACCCAACTTCGATTTTCATATAACTTATAAGCAACCTATTGTTTCCCAGGAGAAACATATTATATATGATTTGTATATTTTGACCCGACTTAATATTCATAATTTATGAGTAACCCATTGTTTCACGGGAAGAAACATATTATATTTTTGAATAATATCTTCATCTTGATTAATTAATTAATTTAATGATAATTAAATAATATAAGCTTGTAAGATTAAATGGAGCAGTGACGTGTGAACAAATTTTTGACTTTTCCCCTCGTTAGCCATGAAAGAGAGAGAATGAATATGGAAACTCAGTCTTGGGATTGGCCGTGAATTGAAAATTTTTAGATTGTGAATAAAAATTCTAATTCAAATATCATGAGCATGTGAAGTCAATATGGAACTGAAATTTGCAGATGAGTGCGGCATTGATTTCATTTTGTTTGGTGAGAGTTTGTTGAGAAAATTGTTGGAATATTTAAAATTCCAAAACAACAATGGAGAATAAAACTCCCCCTCTTCAACACAGAGAAAATATTAAAAATTTCTTCACTGGAGACAGAGTTTTCACTCTAAAAACTATTTCATTAAGCTTCAAAAACTTGGTTACAAAATCACCTCTGACTGAGGGAATACAAAAAAGCTTTGACTGCTTCAAAACACAGTTCAAAACAAAACTCACACTCTCTAAAATATCACTCTATCTGTGCATTCACAACTCACTGCTGTGTGTTGGAAAAATACTCTGTCTCTTCAAAAAATGAATGCACTGCTGTGCAATTCAAATTTTTACACTGCTGTGTGTAAAAATAAAAACTTACAATACTGTTTTCACACAGGCCTTTTTTTTTATATGCCTCAACACTTTTACAACATATAAAAAAAATATATTAAAATAAAAATTTAAAACAAAAGTCTGTTATCCATTGTCCGCCTATACCATATGATGTACATATATGGTGTAATGTTTAAATAAAAAAATAAATTAAAAAACTAAAATCTAAAACCAACTATGGCCCACGGCCTCCCTTTTTGAAAATGTGCATATGATATATATGTAAAACATATATATGTAGGTGGACTTTACGCACGATTGTTAAAACCAAATATTAAAACAGACTATGGTATAAAAGACTATGACCACCGGACGTCAACCAAAAATTAAACCTTCTTGCAATCGATTTCGGGTCACAAAAAACCCAGCTGACGTCACCAAAATTGTGACGTGAAATTTCTATTAAATCTGCCTTATGAGTTTTCACGGGTCCGATTTTGGGCAGCCGTACGGACGGCTGAGTGTGACCCGAAATCTCTTCCAATCCCCCTCAGTGAAATTTCAAATCCGGGTTTGTTGTTAAATTTCTCCATTTAAAAAAAACAGTGCTGAAGTTGACTGCTCACTATTTTTAGCAAGCAACTCACGTACAATATCCTGCAAATAGGAATGGAAGGCGGCTCATTGTGCTTTGCGCGACTGAAAGTAATTTTCAACACTCCCCCTTACTTTCAGCTGCTGGGTTATCAGTCAAACCCAGACATTTCCTCAAAAACTCAAAACTCTCCTGCCCCAATGGCTTGGTCAGAATGTCTACAAACTGCTCCTAAGTTCTGCAGTGTTCCAAAACAATTTCACCATTGTTTACCAATTCTCTGATGTAATGAAACTTTGTGTCGATGTGTTTCGTTCTTTTATGAAACACATAATTCTTCGATAATGCAATAGCTGAGCTATTGTCACAGTAAATCACTGTTCCTTTTACCTGCTCTTGGCACAAACTTCATAACATCCTCCTCACCCAAATTGCTTGACACGCTGCTGCTGTAGCTGACACATATTATGCCTCTGCTGTAGACAATGCTACAATGGGTTGTTTTTTAGAAGCCCATGAAATGGCTCCTGAACCCATGTGAAAAACATAACCGGAAGTGTTCTTCCGATCATCTACACTTCCATCCCAATCACTGTCAGTGTATCCAACTAAATCTGAATTTTCTGAAGCAGTATATAAAATACCAAACCTTTTTGTACCTTTAACATACCTCAGAATTCTCTTCGCTGCCTGCCAATGTGCATCCTTTGCCTTCTCCATGAATCTGGAAATCAAACTAACAGCATGCATTATGTCGGGCCTAGTTGCAGTCAAATACATGAGGCTGCCAACTATGCTCTTATACAAGCTAGGATCAAAATCCTTGCTGTTGTCCTCTCTGCTGAGTTTTAATCCCATCACTGTGGGAGTGATCGCTGCTTTGCTCTCCTGCATATTAAATCTTTCAAGCACTTCATTAACATATTTTGCCTGTGAGATAAAAATCCCATTTTCATCTTGTTCTACTTCTATTCCTAAGAAATATTTCAACAAACCCATGTCAGTCATTTCAAATTCTTCTTTCATGACTGTTTTAAAATTTTCAATAAGGTAATTATCATTACCTGTGAAAATAACATCATCAACATATAAAACTACAATCAACATTTTTCCATCTTTTTCTTTGATGTAGAGGGTGGGTTCTCCCTCACACTTTTCAAATCCATTTTCCAGTAGATAGGAATCTATCCTACTATACCATGCTCTTGGTGCTTGCTTCAACCCATAAAGAGCTTTCTTCAACTTGCACACTTTGTGCTCTTGGCCTTTCTTTTCATAGCTGAGAGGTTGTTCAATGTAAACCTCTTCCATTAACACTCCATTTAGGAATGTTGATTTCACATCCATTTGGTAAATTTTCCACTTGTTTTGTGCTGCTATGGATAGCACTGCTCTCGCGGTTTCCATTCTAGCAATCGGTGCAAAAGTTTCCTCATAATCTATCCCATGCTTTTGCTTATACCCTTTAACGACAAGTTTTGTCTTGTGTCTCTCTATTTTTCCTTCAACATTACTCTTGGTCTTGTAGACCCATTTAACTCCAATGACATATTTACCTTTTGGGAGTTCAACCAAATCTCATGTCTTGTTTCTTTCTATGGCATTAATCTCCTCATCCATAGCTTCTATCCATTTCTTATCCTTAATAGCTTCTTCGAAATGAACATGATCATCAACATGAAAATATAAAGCAAACAAAGAATTGATACCTTCATTTGCTGCCTCTTGTGCATAAATGTCATTCAAATTTCTGAACTTCTTACCTCTTTCATTAGGTGTACAAATGCTTGAAGAAGTACTTGAATTTCCTCCTTGTGGTGTGCTTGGAGAAGAACTCTCATTTCTCCTCAAGGGTGTCTCTTGCTGCTCTTGTGTTGGTGTTGCTGTTTGGGGATGTATTTCAGCCAAATCATCATCATTCTCATCATGAGATAAACAGTGTTTAACATTCACTGTTTTCTCTATGCTTCCATCCTAAGCTTCCTCCTCAATAAACTGAACATCTCTACTCACAATAAACTTCTTGGTGGATGGGTTATATAACCTGTAAGCCTTGGATTCCTCACTATATCCAATGAAAATACATTTCTCCCCCTTGTTGTCCAACTTCTTCTTTAGCTGATCTGGTATGTGTGCATAAGCCACACATCCAAAAACCTTCATGTGTGTAACACTTTGCTTTGTGCCACTCCATGCCTTTTTCGGCACTTTGTTCATCACTGCTTTTGTAGGGCACCTATTCAAAATGTATGTTGCACAATGTACAGCTTCAACCCAATAATCATTAGGCAAATGCTTTGCCTTTAACATACTCCTCACCATGTCCATTATGGTTCTATTCTTCCTTTCGGCTACTCCATTTTGCTGCGGAGTATATCTGGTTGTAAACTGCTTTTGAATACCATTTTCTCTACAAAAACGTAGAAAATCTTTAGAGATATACTCACCTCCTCTATCAGTCCTTAGAACTTTGATGTGCAACCCACTTTGGTTTTCCACAAGTGCTTTGAAATTGCAGAATTTTTCAAACACTTCACTTTTATTTTTCAAAAAGTAAACCCAAGTTTTTCTTGTAAAATCATCTATGAATGTTAACATGTAGTGGCTGCTAGCAAGTGATGGAGTTTGCATCGGTCCACACAAATCTGAGTGGACAATCTCTAAGGGTGCCTTTGCCCTTATGCTTTTTCCGGAAGGAAAACTTTCTCTGTGTTGTTTCCCAAGAATACAACCTTCACAAAGGCTGTCCGGCTTCTCTATCAATGGTAAACCTCTTACCATTCCTTTTTTGTTCAACAAATTAAGACCTCCAAAGTTGAGATGTCCAAATCTCAAGTGCCACAACCAATTTTCATCTTTTGGTTCGCTTTGGATAGCCTCTTGTGTCATTGCTGCTATCTTTTCTTCATTCTTCAAATCTGCTCTCATTCTAAGAGAGAACATCCTGTTCCTTGTCATTTTTACTTCAGCAATACATTGTTTGCTGGGTGGTTTGTCCATGATGGTACAAACATCATCCTCAAAAAGTACATTGTACCCCTTTTGGACAAGTTGTCTAGTACTTAAGAGGTTACACTTCATTCCTGGAACATAATACACATCTGCTATTGATTTCTTTGCACCTTTTCGTGTTAAAACATTTACATTTCCTTTTCCCATAACAGACACTTTACTATCAGTCCCTAGTGTGACTTGTGACTTCACACTCTCATCTAGCATAGAAAACATTGCTAAGTTTCCTGTCATATGGTTAATGCAACCGGAGTCTAGAAACCATAAATCCTCATTCTTTTCTTCAGCCATATTACAAGCCAAAAACAAATTATCTTGGCTGAGATTTTCTCTAGTGAAATTTGCACTAGTTCTATTTCCCATATCATGCTACTTCTTTCTACATTCATTAGCATAATGACCATATTTTTTACAATAGTGACATTGGACATTGGACTTATCATACCTCTGTCCTTGAGCATTCTGCTGACCACTCTGCTGGCTGCTGCCTTGGCCTTGATGCTGATTTGGATTGTTGCCCCTTCCTTGAGCATTTGCTGGATTTTTCCTTCCACCTCTGTTTTGGCTTCTGCCTCTTCCTCTTTTGTTTCCTCTGCCTTGCCCTCTTCCTCTTCCGAGAGACATCTGGGTCTTAAAGGCATGTTCCAAAGATGAGTTTTCACTCCTACCCAATCTCTGCTCATGAGTCATCAGTGATGCATGTAGCTCATCCACTGTGAACTTTGTGAGATCCTTAGTCTCCTTTATGGTGGTGACAATCACATCGAATCTTGAGGGTAGACTCCTCAAGAGTTTTTCCACAATCCTCTTCTCTTCAAGAGTCTCTCCATGAGATCTTATTTGTGTGACCATTCCAATCACATGAGTGAAGAATGAGTCAATAGTATCCGACTCTTTCATACAGAGAGTCTCAAAGTCTCTCCTCAGCAACTGAAGTTTTGTTGTCTTCACTTTTTCCATGCCTTGATAGGCTGTCTTGAGAGTTTCCCATGCTTCTCTGGATCTCTTGGCTGCTGCTATCCTTGGAAACACACTCTCATGCACTACTTGATACAATAAGAAGAGAGCCTTGGAGTCTTTCTTCCTATTTCTCTTCAGCAACTCTCTTTCTGTCTGAGTTAAATCTTCAAACTCTTCTTCATTTGCTGGCTCTTCAAAGCCATCCTCAACAAATTCCCATAAGTCTTGGGAGACAAATAGAGCTCTCATAGTTATTGACCAGTAGTCATAATTTTTCCCATTAAACATTGGGAGATGGATATTTCCCATACCCATACCAGTGCTGGCTCCAGCCATTCTGCACTCTTAACTATGACTTAAAAACACTTGACTGTGTATGTAAATAACTTGACTGTTCTACAACAGTAACACAACAATTGTATAGAGAAATACCTTAAAGTCTTTTTGGCTGAGTCTTCACTCTACTGGAGAAGCTGCTGCAACAAAGAACTCCTTTCCTTCAGCTTCTTTGATCTTCAAAGAGCCTGGACTAGCTCTGATACCATGTTGGAATATTTAAAATTCCAGAACAACAATGGAGAATAAAACTCCCCCTCTTCAACACAGAGAAAATATTAAAAATTTCTTCACTGGAGACAGAGTTTTCACTCTAAAAACTATTTCAGTAAGCTTCAAAAACTTGGTTACAAAATCACCTCTGACTGAGGGAATACAAAAAAGCTTTGACTGCTTCAAAACACAATTCAAAACAAAACTCACACTTTCTAAAATTTCACTCTATCTGTGCATTCACAACTCACTGCTGTGTGTTGGAAAAATACTCTGTCTCTTCAAAAAATGAATGCACTGCTGTGCAATTCAAATTTTTACACTGCTGTGTGTAAAAATAAAAACTTACAATACTGTTTTCACACATGCCTTTTTTTTTATATGCCTCAGCA
This sequence comes from Pinus albicaulis, assembly GCA_034641835.2. Classification (NCBI taxonomy): domain Eukaryota; kingdom Viridiplantae; phylum Streptophyta; class Pinopsida; order Pinales; family Pinaceae; genus Pinus; species Pinus albicaulis. The sequence continues at coordinate 800,732 of CM076582.1, read as the reverse complement.
CTTTTACAACATATAAAAAATATATATTAAAATAAAACTTTAAAACAAAAGTCTATTATCCATTGTCCGCCTATACCATATGATGTACATATATGGTGTAATGTTTAAATAAAAAAATAAATTTAAAAACTAAAATCTAAAACCAACTATGGCCCACGGCCTCCCTTTTTGAAAATGTGCATATGATATATATGTAAAACATATATATGTAGGTGGACTTTACGCACGATTGTTAAAACCAAATATTAAAACAGACTATGATATAAAAGACTTTGACCACCTGACGTCAACCAAAAATTAAAATTTCTTGCAATCGAGTTCGGGTCACAAAAAACCCAGCTGACGTCACCAAAATTGTGACGCGAAATTTCTATTAAATCTGCCTTATGAGTTTTCCTGGGTCCGATTTTGGGCAGTCGTACGGACGGCTAAGTGTGACCCGAAATCTCTTCCAATCCGCCTCAATGAAATTTCAAATCCGGGTTTGCTGTTAAATTTCTCCGTTTAAAAAAAAACAGTGTTGAAGTTGACTGCTCATTGTTTTTAGCAAGCGGCTCACGTACAATATCTTGCAGATAGAAATGGAAAGCGGCTCATTGTGCTTTGCGCAGTTGAAAGTAATTTTCAACAAAAATTAAAAATAAAAAATAAAAAAATTGCAGTGGTGTAGAGTCTGAAAGGGGTGGGTGTTTTTTTGGTTACTGTCTAGATGGTCATCTGCAAATCGCCCAAATTGCAAATATGCCAAAACACCCAACATTCCTGTAAAGATCTGAACTAGCAGTTCCAACATTACTACCAGATGAGTATTTTTTTTTGCGAATGATGTGTCCACACACCCCAAGTGCAATAATAATACCAAACAAAGTAATTAGGTCATGTAAAAGATAATTTTATTACCACTGTTAAAATTGTGTTCCAATTTAGTCTGAGCTGAGTTTGCAATACCATCCTCAGCGCCTGAGTAAAGGTAATAGGCGAGTTTTGATTGATAGATGAAGTGGCTACAATTTAACACTTTTCTAGGGACTGTAATGATGAAAATGAGACACAAACTATAAAACAGGAAGCACTGTAACCATGAGTATGAGACACAAACTTCAAAACATGAAGAAATTTGGTGTAACGATGAGCATGACCCACAAACTTCAAAACAGGAAGAAATTTGGTGTTATGCTGGCCATGAATGAAGAATTTTTCATAGGAAGAATGTCAAGCCTCTGAATGCTAAAGACTTCTGCCAAAGTGCAAGAACTCTTGTAAAAAGGGAGAATGTCAAACCTCTGAATTCCAAACTGCAAAAACTCTTGTAAAATTTTTTAATACCCAAGACTTTTTCATAGGGACAGTGTCAAACCTATGAATGTCAAACTGCAAGAACTCTTGTAAAAATTTTTAATACTCAAGGCTTTTTCATAGGAGAATGTCAAACGCCAAACTGCAACTTGCAAGTACTCTCGTAAATTTTTTTAATACGCAACAGAAAAAAAAAAATTGACAATCCTAAATTCACTGAAAACGTCAATTGACAATCAAACCACTGAATGCTAAACTACAACTCTTGTAAATTTTTTTAATATGCAATAAAACACAAAAAAATTGAGAGTCATAAATTCACTGAAAACGTAAATTCACAGGTAAAATATTTGAAATTCCAGGCCGGCCACCAATCATCAAACTCTTAAGTAAAGGTAGGACCCTGCACTGTTCCAAAGGAATGATGACAAGTCACCAACCGTTTCACACCCATGACGTGTCATAATGTCAATACCATGTTGATTTTTATATACAGTAACATCCCTCCTCGGTGTTAAGAGTCTTCTTGATTGCCACTTCCCCAGCCGAAGATCGCCTTCCTGTTCTCTATTAACCTTCCAAATAATTCAACAAACGTACGCGGCATAAAGCTCTCGCTGATGTATACCGCTACTGACTCCAGCAGGGCTTGAAATCCACTTGGCAGCTGCGTCAACGCCACGATCATCTCGTAAAGCTCCATGTAAAGCTCGGCGCACTTGGCATTGTTCCGATCCTCGGCGGGCGTGAATGGATTAGAGCTCTTTTAAGTCATATCAATATATTTGAGATTAGCAGTAAGACCATTAAAATAAATTAGAATAAATTAGAGTTTAGCCGAAGCTTGGGAGACCACTAAAATAAAATAGAATAAATTAGAGTTTAGTCGAAGCTTGGGAGAAGTCATTTTTATGAGTAAAAAAAACCATATCGTAAAATGTTTCAACTCTGTTGGAAGAAACAAATTTTGAATTTACCATTTATAACCTGAAATGATAATCCTGGTTAAAACCACACTCTAAACACACAAACACGCTCTAAACACACAAACACGGAACAATTGAATATAAATTTTCACCCCAAGAAGACCAAACATAACAGTGTCAATTCATAAACAAGGACATGGTTGGGATTTAGAGAAATTTATATATATTCAAAAAATTTAATAAATTGTTTGCTTAATTTATATCGATTTTGAGATATTTAAAATTTAAATAAATTGATTGTTTAATTTTTTATAGTATAAATTTTGAAATATTTTAAAAATTTAATGAATTAATTAGATTTTGAAATATTCTTAAAATTTAAATTTTGAAATATTCCAAAAATTTAATAAATTAATGGTTTATTTGATAGATGATTAGAAATTTTGAAACATTCTAAAAAATTTAAAAATAGTAAATCAATTACTTCATTAATTATGTCTTACATTAAGTTGGCATAATATCTAAGATGACTCAAAGCTGGTGTAAGCATTACATTGCTGGCACATTAAAATATTGACCAAAAACCCTTCAATGTTCAAGGTCATATACTATTCTCTCATAGATAAGTACTTCTACTCTGCAATGCAATTTGAGCATGCTTTCTTCACCAATTAGTAGCAAGGTTGATAAAAAACTTAAATATACTAATTGCTAACTAATTTTTTTTAATAAACTCTTTAAATTGTTTAAATCAACTTGTAATATATAGATCTCTGTATCCAAATTATTTTATTGTTTGTCATGATTAAATTGTTGTTAAATCAACTTGTAATATACAAGTCCTTGTATTGTATTGTGTGCACCACACAACAATTAAACCAAACAAAAATTACATACTTTAATAAAAAGAGACTTTAAAATATATATATATATATATATATATATATATATATATTTAGCAATTTTCAGAACTCTGTCCTGCCTTGACAAATTCAGGTGGCATTATTTTATTGTTTGTGATGATAGAGAAATATTAAATTGATTTAAAAAAAAATCTCATAGTAAAATTTATTAATAAATATTTATGAACAATGAAAATTTAAAATGTATGTTTATAAATAATAGGCATTATAAATTTGGAATTTGATTACTTATTTTCATAATTCTGGAAATATGTTAAGATGGGCCATGGTCTGTTAAATTTGACTATTACTTGCTAAATTTGACATTAGTTTGCCGAAAATATCCAAAAAAATTGAGACATATTTAGAATTGGTAATTATCATTTTTTGAGAGAGACTTTTGAATCAAAAGGATTTTCCATTGATATTTTTTGTTCGATTATATTTTCCCTAATTTACCTTTCGAACCATTTCTTGCCCTATACAGATATAGACAACCATACTCCGTTGTTTTCCACAAATTTTCTCCCAATTACACAATTTCTTTGGAATTTCACTTAATTTTCCTCAAATCTAAATTGATTTTTTTTAGGGGGGAAAGTTGTGTCATCTATTTACAAAACATACATCCTCCAATTACTAAACATTTCTTCAAATTTGCATTGTATTACAACAATCTTCCTACGAAGTTCCCTATGAATTTCACTGAAATGTGCAAATATGGTTGGTTCTTTATTGTGCCTAGTGAATTTGGTTGTTGGAGCCTACACAACTTGCACATTTTGATGGAGTTGTATTATAAGAGCTAATGCATTAGTTGATTAGTGGATTTACTATGTGATTTCTAATTTTTTCAGATTAGTTGTACATTTACATATTTGACTTAGTTTTCATTGGATGATTTATTTTGTGTTCTAAGACAAATTTGCAAGAGTCATTCAAAGAAATTTTCATATAAGTGGAGGTCTGACACTCACAAATTTCATTAAAACGTAAAATGAAAGACATAAAAAATTCAAAAACGTCATCAAATTTACATTTGACAGGAAATAAGGATTTGAAATTCAAAGCTTGGTAGGGACCACTTGTCCTGCCCTCTCATAACAGACTTCCGCCTGTTTAATTCAATTTTTCTTCATTTGGCTATTGGGGGCTTTAAACGCCCGACTTGACTGTTTTAATTAAACCTGCTCCTCCGTAGACAAAATCTTCATTTTGCTGCTGAAGTAACTTCTCGCCCAAATCAAAAATTAATTCTCCTCTCTGTTCATGGCTGCGGCCCATCAATTATTAAATTCTTCCTTACGGATTTTCTCCATTCCTCTTAACTGCGTGTTGTTGTACACTCAATCTCTGTTGGTGCTGTTGTACTCGTTTCTTCTGTCACTGCCCAAGGCACGACAGGTGACTTCAATATTTCTAACACTACAAAGATCCCGTCAACTAGTGAAATTTCAAATCAAGAGAACATTCTCTTTCAATTTTGCATCTGAAGAGCAGGGAGGGAACTGCGGTTGCTCCAAATTTGAAAGTGGAGAAGCAAAGGACCCGTCTCAAAGCGGCTCAAGCCATAGCTGAGGGAAAACGCTTGCCGATCAAGGTGAAATGGCCGATGCACAGAGGGTTCTCCAGAACGCCAGAATTTAATTGCAACAAATTTGAATCGGTAACCACTCGTTTTCCCTTGCATTGGAAGCATAAATTTCAGAGATTCAAGGGAAGTCTTTGAAGGACTCTTCGCTTTCTATCAGAGATAATTACTTGCTTTCCTATCTTTCATTTAAATTTTTATTTATGATTGTTTTGTCATTCAATCTCCCGAAATCCAGATATTTAAATCCAGAAACTTAATATGTAATGTATTTTTTACAAACACTAAAAACTTAGCTCAGTGTGAGTGCTCAATAGAGACATTATCTAATGTGTTTTTTACAACACTAAAAACTAAGCTTAGTGGTTTTTAGCTCAGTGTGAGTGCTCAATAGAGACATTATCTAATGTGTTTTTTACAACACTAAAAACTAAGCTTAGTGTGAGTGCTTAATAGAGATATTATTCAGGGCTTCTAACTCAAATAGAGATAAATACGCAATGGACAACAACTCTGACAGAGGACTTGGATAAAGAAGTTGTCTTTTTTCAATTATATGGTATGGCCTCATTTTGAGGACTCGAATTACCAAGTTGCCTTTTCTCAATTATATGGCCTCATGTTGTGGCACTTCTTGCTTATAATATGTCCAATAATATAATGAAAATCTCCAGTATTTCATTAAATCTACGACCTTTCAAATATATACCATCATATCATAAAATAAATAATTCACTAATATTTATTCAATACCTTTTTTAGATTTACGAAAATTCCAAATGGACGTATTTATAAATTAAAATTATCATAAAATATAAATTAAAACCAAACTTAAAATTATCATCATTAAAGTTTCATAGATAAGACAGGGAAGTGGGGTGAGTATTCTAACTAAACTTTTAGTAGCAAGGCTGTGGGTTCAACTTCCATAATGTTTGAAGCCAAATGCAACTCAACCAAGTGCTATTGTGTCCCATAGCCTATCTCTTTAACCCTAATATTGGGGTTTTACTCTATGTGATGCCAAATGCAACTCAACCAAGTGCTATTGTGTCTCATAGCCTATCTCTTTAATTCGCTTTCTCTTACTAGGTGATTTTACCCGTTATGTTGTTGTTGTACTTGGAATTGGAACTAACTTATCTCAACTAAGTAACTTGTGATTTTACCCATTATGTTGCTATTGTACTTGGAATTGGAACTAAATTATCTCAACTAAGTAACTTACTTCAAGTATGGCAGGGACTTGCAGCTCTGTAACTCGTCTTGTTGATATTAATATTTAATTAATTGCAAACTAATGTACTATTTTAAACTTTTTACATAGTACTATTCATTTTTACTTCAGGGTTTTAGTTATTGTTTATTTCTCTGTTGGCCTCTTTTCTCATCTTACTTTTAGGTTTATTATATATATCTTGGTTAGATTAATTATTTTCATCTTACATCCATCATGATGATGAACCACATATTATGGTTCCAAAAATTGATGATAAGGAAAAACCTTATGTGATTAATCTGGAAGCATTCCAACATATTGTTGATTAGTTAGTTGGAGGAAACAATTCTTTACTTCTTGCTAAGCTAGATCTAAGGATTTCATGTGAGAATTTATTATCCTATTGTAAAGCAAGTTGAGCTAGGCTCTATATAAAGAGTATCCCTTCCTCATTTATACTCGTGGTTCGATTTTTGGAGCTTCCACTCATTGGATCTTAATTGACATATCTTTCTTGGACCATATGGATGTGTATGAGTTCTTTCTCCATGGATGTTGGTGTCAATTCTTAAAGCTTTTTGGTCTTGGATTCTATTTTGTGCATAAAAATCAATTGTAAATGTTCAAGTCTTCTACAAGCTAACAAGATTGATCCACTTAAGGGTAAAGTCTACCACATGGAAGGGAGAAATTTTGGGGCAAATCCTCTCCTTCTTTCTTTGTTAATTTGGTAATTATTTGAAATGTTTCTTTGTTTACCTATTTTATGAACCCTAGCAAGGGTATCAAGTACATTTATCAAGCAATAGCTTATATTGTTGGTGAAAGTTTCTCCCTTGAGGACACATTCTTGTAGGGCCTTGGTCTTCATTGTTAATCTTGATTAGATAAGAGATTGTTCTTCCTCTTGGGTTCTAGTCTCTTTATCCTAATTTTTAGATGAAAGAAATTGATTCTAAAGATGGGTTTTCTTCTTTGCCCCATAAACCCCTTTAATTCATTGTGACTCCACTGTCCTTGTTGGATTTGGCACAAATCTCTAATTCCTTTTATCACCTTTTAATATCCCCCAAAAAAGAAAAAACATTATTTTACTAAAGTGACTCTCACTTCATCTTGTGCTTCATTGCCTACCTTTTGTAATCCTATTAGGGGTACCCCTTTGAGATGGAGGAGAACCAACCTAAAGTGAAAAGGATGGGTTGCTTAGGTGATAGTGGTGACCATCCTAAGAGATCCCTCTTATATTGTGCTTTGTGGAGTAGGGCTTTTATCATTATGTACAATTTGGGAGTTAACATTTTGACGATATTGCAGGGGATAAAGGACATTCTCATATAAAATTTGAAGAATATGCTAGTTGATTTGGAAGCTCAAGGACAAATTCCCTCTTTTGGACAACTTTCGTCATCCAAAGAAGGCCCTCTTAGCCCTTGGAAGAACTTAATTTGGTCAAGGAAAAATTAAACTTTTGGTGGAAAAGCCACAAGTGCACAAAAGTTCAAGTAGGCCTAGGTAGGGAAATTCGACTTCCTTGGACACATGTAAATACACCTCATGTCACATCATTTGGAGGCATCATCACACACATCTTCTTCTCTTCGGAGGTTCAACTACTTCTGAAATTTTATGTCTTTTTTCACATGTGGGAGGAGGAGAGAGAGTCTCTTTGATTGGGCCAAAATCTGTCTGTTATCACATCAACTCTGTTTTCTTTTTTTAATCAGAAAATGCTGACAATTTCAGTGTCAACATTTTAGTTGTAATAAACAGGGAAATCATCGGTAGAGGGGCTATCAACGTTTTCATGTTCCGATAATGTTTTCTGAATAAATTCGTTGACAATGGGCTTATCAATATTTCCGATATAATTTACAGGTCAGCTGTCAGCACCAAAAACGAATTTCAAATTTAAATTTTGGAATTACGTTGACCACGTCAGCGGGAATGATAAGGTTTGCAAGAGTGCCACGAGTAAGTGTAATGTTAAATCATTGATTTGTTCGCCTCCATCGGTATATTGTTTATCGATTAATCATGGTTTAAAACATGAATTCACCTTGAGTTGTAATGATTTCCCCTCTTTGTCGATTAAAATCATTTCACTTTGTACATTGGTGATTCCGTCATTGTAAGTTTGGTTATTTTGTTGTGAAATTGGTAAATGGGCTCGCAATATTTCATTCGTATTCTCCCACAAATATCCAGGATCAAATCCTGTTGTTTTTGTTTCCAACTAAAGGCTGCGATGGGGAAAGGCGCAACGCTAACCGGGCCGAGCCCAAAGCACCAGATCTGTTGGAGATTTATCCCAATATCCAACAACAGTTTCAACAGGTTGGTTGGCGTGAGTTCTTCCACCGTCGCACCAACTACCACGATGTCGTGGCTCTTTCATTTGCTCAGAATTTCGATGGAAATTGGGTGGAAGTCAGTGGGATCTCATTCTCTGTTACAGAACAACTAATCTCAGAGGCCACAACCTTGCCAATAGATGGGGAACAATTTTTTAGAAGCCATGTGTCGGCAGGAGTTGATGTGCCCTTATTTTTTAAGGAAGAGTTAATGAATCATAATTGGAGAGACGGGGTTCAGAGGGTTTGGCTACAAGACAAATGGAATTGGTTTTTGAAAATAACCCAATCATTATTCACCTGCGAAGGAAGGTTCAACCAGGTAAATCTCTATCACTTCCATTTTCTTGCACATTTAGCTAGTCAGGTTAGGATGAAAACTTGTTTATATTTGTTGGAGATCCTCATGCATATGGAAACTCATTTCAGAGCAAGAACATACACCTCCTCCCACTATGTCTATCACAAATCCATCATTAAACTGTTGATTCAAAACCAGTTGGCCAAAGTAGGAAAAATCTAGAGCCACTTCCTATTTTGGGGAGGTTTTCTACCTCAATCCCCTAAGTCCTTAAGAGGAAGGAAGAAAATTGTTATATGGGGGGAAAATACCCAAGAAAAATCCCCTATTGAGCCAACTCCTAGCCAAAATGACACAAAGGTCATTTCTACATCCTCTGGCCCTAAAATCCCCAAATTTTACCAAAAAAATAGGCCAGGATTAGTAAACTAGACCCTACATCCACTATAAGCTTACCTTCTGCTATCAGTTCTCCCCAAGCCATGAGTTCCCCTGTTGAAGCCTCCCTTGCAGACACAACTATGCCAGAGATCATTAAAGGCAAAGAGGTTGAAGTTGAGACCCAAACTGAAGAAACATTGTCTGAAACCCTTAAAGGAGGCATAATGCCTCATACAAGGCCTAAAAATAAGTTAAGGTTGAAAACTAAACTAAGAAGCAATCCAGATTTGGCCAAGGAGGTAATTGATGTAGATAATGTGCCAGTGAAGGACCTTATCATCAACGGAAAAAAGTCTGCATGCTCTAAAAAGAGCAGAGACAAAGAAACTAAAGGAAAAGTTTCTATGGAGACAAAGGAAAGCAAGAAATAGGGGTTGGAGAAGGTGGATGTGCTTCTAAAATCAGCCAACACCCTCGGCTAGGAGGCTTGGGGTCATTTTAAAAATTTTGGTTATGCACTTGAGAAACAACAATTTTAGCTTTATCGCTAACAGTGTGCTTGACAACATTTTTACATACAACAGAGCACGGAGTAGCTGAACTTCCCATTGCAAATGATTTTGAAAGAATCGGGAGCTGACATCTCCATTGTCAGCAATTTTCAGGAACAGGTGTTAACATCTTCGTTGTCGGCAATTTTGAAGGGGAGCGTTGACATCTCTGTTGCCAGCGAATTTGGCAAGAGAAATGCTAGCATTCCCACTGTCAACGAATTTTAAAAAATAGGCAGAAAGGAAATGCTAATAGTCTGTCTATTAGCGAAATATTCAACTCAGGAAACCAAAGAAACTGACAACAGAAATATCAACAAATTTCACCAGGAAGCCCGAGGGAAAAGGAACTCTAATAGAAAAGTAGTTTTTGGTGAAGGATTGAACCTATTTGCAGAGAGACCCATTTGCCAGCGATGAATCAGTTCTATCATTCAGGGACCTATTTCTATTTTCGAGGAAGATATTTTGAAGATACTTCTTCTTAGCTTATATGTTAGCATATTTTCGAGCAAATATTTTATTTTAGAAAAAACTTAATGTAATTAAAGATATTTTCCACATGCATGAACTTAGAATATTTTGATATTTTTTGGATTATTGTAATTAAGTTTGAAACTATAATCCTATGATTAGTTGATGTAATGTCTATAAACACAATTTCTGAAGAATGGAAAAATGTTGGTTTTTATCGTAAAAACATTAGCATTCTAGTGTATTTGAGTAGATCTTAAATATATTGCAATTTTGATGAGAATTTGCAGAAATTCAAGTGTTGCAGTTCCATGTTCGTTATTTCTTTGTTTATGAAAAATATTCTTCATGTCTAGAAACTTTAGTTTTTGAGATTTGGATTCATTCATGCTCCTTTCTCCTATTTCTCAGTCATTAGTACTTGTCGCTTCTATCAGTGATGATTTTGTTTTCTTTTTAGTTTTCCTCTTCTAAATATCTCAAATTGTCAAAGGAGTTATTACTACCTTGATTTTTGTGTCATTCTCATTAAATATGTAGCATCATTTGATAAAACTGGACTCAATGCCCAAAGGTGTGTTTTATATACAACCCAATCAAATTTTATCCTACAAACTGAATCTGACCATAGAGCTTAAAGTGTAAAACCTACTACTAAAGTGACCTAGAGTAGTTGTGTAGGAATTTATAGGGTAAGTTCCGTACATCAAGAACCAAAGGTCACCACTCACAAATAGATCACAAATCAGTACACCAGTATAATCACATGGTTAAAACCCTCAAAGAGGGAAACAGTCCACGGCCTGAGTCAATGCGACCACTTCAAGAAATTTATTAATATAAAAAGAAAAGTTACATATGTTTCTTGTTGGAAATATTGTCATTGATGGCAAAGGAGAAGAAAGGAGCGACACCTGAACTATCACTAAGGAAAAGGAGATAGACAAGGAGCAGAGGCAGCAAGGGCAGCAAAAAGAGGCAGCTCAGACACCAGAAAGAAGCAGAGGCAGCAGAGAGAGCATTAGACAAGAAGAACCAGCAATAAGGCAAAGGAGATAGACAAGGAGCAGAGGCAGCGAGGGCAGAAAAAAGAGGTAGCTCAGACACCAGGAAGAAGCAGAGGCAGTAGAGAGAGCATTAGACAAGAAGCAGAGGCAATGGATGAAGCAGATAGGTGACTAGAAGCAGAGACAACGAATTGAAGCAGAGGTAGCAGAGTTGCAAGATACAGCAAGGGCCAAAGATATTATAAAGAACAATCTCAGGATGGAGTTGCGCTAAAGAAAAGAAAGGTTTGGGGTCTTTAGAGATCTGCAGTGATCCAAGAACAGTGATGAAGATCTGTGCGACAGAGTGAAGTAATGATGCAGCAAAACTTCATTAAACAGCAGAAAGGCGAAGTGCGAGATATGTTGGACATGGTAGGAAACCATTTCGAATGAAGGCGCAGAGTAGAAGGTGAAACGGGAGCAACAGAGATTGAGAAAAATCCTAAAGAAATGGCAGAATTCCGCTCTTAATTGTGTTTAAATTTAAGGTTTGAAGGTTGGTAGTTTTGCAAAACCATACCACTGGTTTCGCACAGCTTTTGGGCCATGAGCAGTTTATTCCATTTGGAACACGATCGTATCATATTACGACACGTCACAATACTAAAACCGCCTATTTCGCGTAATTTTTTAGAATTAAAGGTCAAGGGTCGAAGTAATGCGATAGTCGTCTGGTTTGATGCGGCGAAGATCCAATGGTGATCGCATGGGAAAAGTGCATGGACGTTTCGAAATGTTAAACAGCAGGTATATTGTGAATGCAATATCCGTCGGATCAAGATCAGTGAAGATCTAACGGTGGTCGCATCACGCGAAAGGTGGAGTCTTAATGTTAAGGCTTAAAGAGGAAGTGTTGAAGATCGACGGCGGAGATCTTATCAAAGATAGAGGATCAACGGTGACAATCACATCGGCAGAGACCAAAATCGCAAAACACAAGGCAAGTGTTTGTATTTGCGATGCGATGCAATCGCATATCACATCTTGCATATGATATGAGTTCACACGATATGGAAAAGTATATGCGATGCGATGTGATGATATGAGTTTGCATTATAATTAAATTTGGTTTGAGTGTTTTATTATAATGTTCTGAAGGTTGTCACATTGGTACAAAAGAGTTTCATTAAAGCGATGTATAGCCAAAACATTTCCAAAGGCTTTAACGCTATTCCTAACGTCCAGTTAAACAAACAAAGGTAATTAGAGTGGGGCCTGCAAGGAAGGGTCATCGCATCGACAGATTACTAAGAAATGCAGAGATCCGAACCATTGGAGGATGCGATAGCGATAATGCGATCCGTCGTGCACATGGGAAGTCAAGTGGGACCCTTCGCATATCGCATCGACGAAAATCAGTGTTTGATTACGATAAAGATCGGACCCGAAACATTATAGAACTGAGTAAATGATCCATTGGATCCACAGAACTCTATCGCATCGACGGAGAACAAGAGACGCGAGAGAGCGGACCATTGAACCTTGCGATTGCGATGGTGCGATTTAATCACGACCGTCCGATCCCGATCAAACGCAACCATTGGATCGTGAGTTGAGTAGGGCCATCGGAGGTTCATCGCATCGGCGGACATCCATCGGAGTTATTGCATCCGCGATCTCACATCGCATCGGCGGAATGGAAGAGCAAAGGAACAACAGTTTGAACGTTGCAATTGCGATTGAGTGATTGAATCACAGCCGTCAGATCTGATGGATGATGGACGGCGAATATGTGAGTTCACTGATAGCTGGTGGGACCCTTCGCTCATCGCATCGGTGGTGATCATTGGCCAAAGGCACATCGGACCACTGAAGGTTGTGATTGCGATTGCGACAGTGCGATGGAATGTCAACCATTGGATTGGGAAAGTTAAATGAAGCGGAGTGCGGTGACCGTTAGATCTGAAAGGTGCATGTGCATGTGGATACGCCCGTTTTACGAAGAAAAGACCAAGTGCAAGCAAAAGACTCAGGTATATAAACAAAAATATGAAGGCAACAGAAGGAGACTCGGGTAAGTGACCCGACACAGAGCAAAGGATCAGGTGAAGGCTAATCGCAATGGGCACGAGAAGATGAGTTGAATCGGGCAAAAGGTGTTCGTGTAGAGCAGCTGAAATATATCAATAGAAACAACTGAAAAGACAGTGACAGTAGCGGAAAAGACAAACGCACAGCGAGCCAAGTGCTGAAAGGGCTAAGTGAATTGAAATACTTATTGTAACTGAAAATGTAAATGATTTAATTATATTTATTGTATGTGATGCAAAGGAAAGTCTCCATAGGCATAGGAAAAACTCCATGAATGTTGTAATGATTATCTCTCATGAATAACCTGAACTGAATGGAGAAAGGGGTCTGAGAAGTGTAAGGAGAATAAGTAGCAGATAGAAAAGATGTGAAGATCCATAGATGATATAAGGCAGATATGAAAGCTGGAGGACGGCAGTGATGAAAGAGGAAAACAGAGCTGATATCCAGGTAAATCAGCATATGATTTTATTTTAATGTGAGGAAGTTGGTGCTTCCATATGAAGTTGTAGCTTGATAGATGTCAGTTGTAGCTGACTGAGGTAGGAGCCTCCTGTAGGTTGTAGCCTACAGAAAATAGATGGGAGTTGGAGCTTCCTTGCAAGTTGTAGCTTGAAAAATTGAGGTAGTAGCCTCCTGTAGGTTGGAGCCTACAGAAAATCAGTGGTGAGAGGGAGTTGGAGCTTGCCTTTGCATCACAACAATAATAAGATGTGGTTTTCTCCCTTGTGGGTTTACACTTATATCCGGTGTCTATGTCCATGATGATTATGTGCTGATACTCTGTATTTAATCTGCTTAATACCTGCTGCTCACTTATTAATATTGTTGTTTCACTATACATTAAGTTGATCATGAAATGAAGATGTAAATAAGTGTAAAAGAAAGTCCTACAAAACCATGAATGCATTAAACTGATTCACCCCCCCTCCCCTCTCAATTTAACTAAGGGTTCAACATTTCTCTCATAAATGGTTACTGGAAAAATGACCCCCCGTGCTCTTTAAATAGAGATCATGGACCAATCGGGTGTTAAGCCATGGATCAAGTGTCGTTAATATAGAGGTGAAAGATAACCGTCGGATCACTACAAATCGTGACCATCAGATTATAAGTTACAAATGTACATGGTAATGAAACACACTTTACCTAACCCTACACTAAACTAAGTTTCTTAACTATTTCCTATGTGTCGGAATATCCTAACATCCCCCCTTAAGAACAAATTGGGATAGGATTGAAGGATTTACAAAGGTGACACAAAAGGAGCCTATTTCCTATGTGTCGAAATATCCTAACATCCCCCCTTAAGAACAAATTGGGATAAGATTGAAGGATTTACAAAAGTGACACAATAGGAGAAGGAAGAATGCATTAGAGCCTATCCCCCCTTATTGACAACTTTCCTGAACTCCAAGCATGGATCGAAGTTTGGTAAACTTCGCTTTTGTGAGAGCCTTTGTAAAGATATCGGCTACTTGATCATTGGTTAGACAGTACTGCACTTCAAGAACACGATCATGAATGAGATTTCTGATGAAGTGTATGTGGAGTTCAATGTGTTTCATACGTTGATGTTGAACTGGATCTTTACATAGCTGAATGGCACTCTGATTATCACACCAAAGTGTAGTTGGATGCTGTTGATGGAGACCAAATTCAAACAAGATCTGACGAAGCCACATGGCTTCCTTGTTGGCTTCAACTGCACCATGATACTCTGCTTCTACTAAAGAAAGAGAGATGGCACTTTGCTTCTTACAAGACCAAGTAATAGGTCCTGAACCGAGAGTGAATACATATTCTGCAGTCGACTTTCGATCATCAAGGTCACCAGCCCAATCAGAATCAGTGAAACAAATCAACAATGGAGATGCACATGCACTGTAATGAATCCCAAACTGAACTGTACCTCGAATATATCTAAGTATTCTTTTAGTTGCTTTCCAGTGACTTTCATGAGGTTGGTGCATAACCTGAGCGACAAGACCAACGACAAAGGAAAGGTCAGGACGGGTATGGGTTAGATACAGAAGTTTACCAACAAGTTGACGATATAAGGTAGCATCAACTTCAGGGGTAGTACAAGTGACTGAAAGCTTGACTCCAGGCTGGAAGGGAGAAGGGGTTGGCTTACAGTCTTCCATGTGAAAGTGGTGTAGAATATCATAGGCATACTTGGACTGAGAGAGGGTAATGCCTTCCTTGGATTGCAAGACTTGAAGACCAAGGAAATAATGCAAGTGTCCTAAGTCTGTCATTTCAAACTTCTTTTTGATGCTAGACTTCACATGG
This sequence comes from Pinus albicaulis, assembly GCA_034641835.2. Taxonomy (NCBI): domain Eukaryota; kingdom Viridiplantae; phylum Streptophyta; class Pinopsida; order Pinales; family Pinaceae; genus Pinus; species Pinus albicaulis. The sequence continues at coordinate 785,362 of CM076582.1, read as the reverse complement.
TTTATATGGTTTGGATCACTACCAGTAAGGATAAGATCATCAACATAAAGAACAAGGATGGTGAAGGACTTACCCACTTTCTTGCTGTAGACAGTGTTGTCAGAATGACACCTAGAAAAGCCATTATCTAATAGAAATCTATCCATTTTGGCATAACAAGCCCGAGGATCTTGTTTTAGACCATAGAGAGACTTCCTAAGGCGACAAACAAGGCTGGAGTCTTTTTGGATAAAGCCAGGGGGTTGTTCCATGTAGATTTCTTCATGCAAATCTCCATGTAAGAAGGCGGATTTAACATCCATCTGATGGACTTCCCATTTAAAGGAGGCAGCAAGGGAAAGAACAAGGTGCATAGAATTCATTTTGGCAACAGGGGAGAGGGCTTCAGTGTAGTCAATGCCTTCAACTTGTGAAAATACTTTAGCAACAAGACGAGCTTTATGTCTATCCACTTTTCCATCTAGTCCAAACTTGGTTTTGTAAACCCATCTGCATCTAACAAGTTTTCTTCCTTTTGGAAGAGGAACAAGGTCCCAAGTATCATTCACCAATAAGGAACAATATTCTTCATTCATAGCTTCATCCTAAGCTGGATGACCGGAGGCTTCTTCAAAGGTTTATGGATCAGGATTTTCTGGAACTTGAGCCAATAAGGAAGAAGCTCTTTCGAACTGAGAACGTGTACGTCGTCGATCGGCAGGGTCACCTGCAAGAGAACCTGCTGCATCTCGAGTAGAGCAGACCCATCTTGGAAGCAGTGGAGTATAAGGAACAATTTCAAGAGGTGGAGGAGGGTTGTCATCCTCGTTTTCATCATCTGAACTAGAAGAAATGCAATTAAAAATAGAAGAGAGAGAGAAAGGTGGCACATACGCCGAATCAGGGTCGCAGGCCAAAGGTGGCACACTCGCCGAACTAGGCTCGCAGGCCAATATATTTTCATCAAATTTTACATCTCTTCTAATGATTATATTTTTGGATTTTGGTTGAAGAAGTCTATATCCTTTGACATCTTTAGAATATCCAACAAAAATGCATTTTTCACTCTTAGGTTCTAAGGCTTTATGTTTCGCATTTGGAATATGGGCCCAAGCATCACTTCCAAAAATACGAAAGTGACTTACATCTAGTTTGATTGAGCTCCATGCTTCTTCTGGAGTTATATTCTTTAAAACCTTAGTAGGAGTGCGATTTACTATGTAATATGCACAGTTAATGGCTTCTGCCCAAGAATTGAGACCAAGTCCTTTAGATTGAAGCATACAATTAGCCATTTCTTTTAAGGTGCGATTCTTCCTTTCAGCTACACCATTTTGTTGTGGAGTATATGGAAAATTATGTTGCAATTGAATGCCATGCTCAGTGCAGAAGTTGATAAATTTTTTGTTAACATATTCTGCTCCATTGTTTGATCTTAACTTAAGAATTTGATGTCTAGATTGTTTCTCAACAAAGGCCAAGAACATGTTAAAAAATTCACTCTTGAGTTTTAAGAAGTATACCCAAGTGCATCTGGAAAAATCATCAATGAAAGTTAAGAAGTACTTGCAACCACAGAAAGAAACAATGGGAAGTGGACCACATAAATCACTGTGCACAAGTTGCAAAGGGGTTGAAGCATGCCAAGAGGCACGTTTGTCAAAACTATCCTAACAATGTTTTCCGAGTACACATCCAAATCAAACACTATCTCGGAAAGATACCATAGGAAGACCTGTCACCATATTTTCCTTACATAGAGTTTGAAGAGAGCGATAATTTAAGTGACCAATGTTGAGATTGCAACAAGATGATGAGCTTAGTGAAAAGAGTTGCCTTCACTAAGTGGGCCCGCAGGGTATTTTTGGCGCAAAGTCTATTTTTAGACATATGGATCATGTTCTATGAGTTTCAGGATGCTATTTGTGGATGGTTGGTCAAGTCGGAAAAAATAGATGGACTTCTATTTTTAGACATACTGGGCAGAATCTATTTTTAGATTGCCAGTCTAAAAATAGATATGTCTAATATTATTAGCTCTTAATAATATTTGGACTATAAACATTATCTTATTCTCTTGGAGCACTTCAGTTAAGTGCACAAATGTGGCACAGGAGCTGACAGAAGGAATTACGCTATTCCTGAGGGTTATGTGGAGCTATTGCATGAAGACTTCAGTTAGAACTCATGTGACAGAGTTTGGTGGAGTTGATTGAGGAAGTTAGTGGAGTTGTATTCAGTTTAACTAATCTAAACATAACTCAAGAATGTGTTATTCCTCTCTTCTATAATCTAAACATAGTTGAGCTTTTGTGTCCAAGTTAACTAATAGATACAATTAGTGAGAGTGGTGAATTAGCTTATTAATTAATTCACTAATTATAAACTCATTAATCAACTAAATAATACATCGCTAACTTTAAAGGTACGGACAAGCCAAGGAGACTAAAGGCAGCAGATAGGTGAAAGAGTTAAAAAGCTAACTATCAGCTTGTGACTATATTGTTGCTATTTTCAACACACAGATAGGTGAGAAATAATGAGGATTGCGCAATAAAATGTGGTTTATCTGGTTGAGAGTGCCATCCCAGTGAGTTTGAAAACTTACGTAGGCTGGCTATCAAGTGGCAAGGGTTGGAGCATGTGTTTTGCTAGATCTAGCTTGATTAGTGTGTAGCAATTGGAGGTTGTGCTGAGAGCTTGTGAGGAGCTTTGTACAATGATTGTTACATGATCTCTATGAAATATAATATACATATAGTTGGGGTTTTCAGCTTTAAGCTTTCCCATGAAATACCGTGTTCATATGTGTGATTGTTTATGGTTTTAATGTGTGCATGCAATTGATTTTATTTCCGCATGTGATGATCAATGGTAGAAGAGATTCTGTATTGTGCATGAAGTTAAAATAGTGTGTGATCAGGAGAATCTCGATGAATAATATATCAGTTATTCAAATTTCTACAACCAAATCGCTCATGCCAAAGTTTTCTCACTTCATCATTATGAGCAACAAAAACAGAGGGAAGACATTGTTGTACATATTTCCCCTTCCATTTAAATTTTGACCATCGGTCCCATTAAAATTTGCTGCAAACATCCTTCGCGATCAAAATCTCCATGTCGTGCTCATCACCACCTTTTCCGCTCCGAAATACACTGTCCAAATGTTAAAAACCCGTTATTTAAATTATATTGGACCAAAGCCCCAAGGCCTTAGCCACTCCCCCCGTCGTCATCACATGACTTGAGGCTGGAGACCGCAAGCTAAAAACAAAAGGGGCTTATTGTTTTAATATTCGGGCGCAATGCTGGCCGTCCGATTTGGCTCAAATCAACGGCGCGGTAATTAACTTATATGGAGGGCCCCGCGCACAGCAGACCAGCGGTATTTCATGGCCCACCGTTTCATTGCCCTCCGATGCAAGTTTAGCCGTTGATCTTGTTTTGAGATCGAACGGTCTTGAGTCAATCGCAGTCCTCCCCTCAATCGCAATCAGAACTTCTGAAATGTGCCACCCCGGTCTTCCCGCTCCGCTTTGCGATTGCGATTTCTGAATTGGGTCCCGCCTCCTGCGGTCGTGTCATCATAATTTCCAAGTGTGCGCCGTGTTCCTCCTCCACCATTCATATGTTCTGGTTATGTGTCATATCTCAATGTTTATGTTATGAACCTTTGCCTCGCTCATTCATTGTCGCTCCATTGTATTCTGCATTGTCACCCTCCATTTATCCATTATTTTTATGCGTTTCCTGTCACCCTGCATCGTCTCAACATTTCGCCTAGTCCGTATCACCGCTTCCATGGCCACTGTCATATCCACACTCCTTGTCTCCGAGTCAATTTTCTCTAATGTTTTGCGGGTTTTGCAGGTTTTAAAACGACTTAGTAGGCGCTTTAACTTGCTGCCTCCATTGCAAATATCAGGAGCATACCAAAGGACATATTCTACTGGCGAAATTAAAGGAAGAAGCCGAGGGTAGGTGGGAGAGGTGATAGCCATTAAAGAAGACTAAGATATGGAGCTACAGAACCCTCCAGAGAAATTCGCCCCGCATTTAAGATCCAGAATTCAAATTCAAAGCTAAGGGCCGAGAGTACAGTACAGGAATGCAGATTATCTCAAGTCTCTTACTGCAGCATATTTTCCCTCAGCCGCGGGCAACATATTGTATATATTTTATTATTTCTATCTTGTATATAAGGAGATTTGTATCTCCCAGCATTTATTTCCATAGACAGGTTGTCTAGTACATTTAATTATAGTCAGTCATTCATAGGGAGGGCGCGAATGTTTTCCGCCATTTTGGTTCAAGTTGAGTCATTAAATGTGCTTCATCTACCTCCTCCTCTAGAATTTTCGATCTGTTCTATAAATACTCAGAAATAAGACATTGTGGCAGTTCCGGATTTCTATCAGCAAACTGTGCAGCGAGAAGACTTCTGTATAAATTTTTGTAATATTTCTGTATGAAGCTTCAGAGCCCGTAGGGTCTCAGTGAGGAGGGGTTATGACTGTAATGAGGATTCTGGTCTCTGGTATTTCACAGTATGTAATTTCTCTTATGTGTTAATACAATATCTCTTTCATGCTATTTGTCTTCTTGTATCATGTTCTAGAATGCGAGTGGCTCACTAGTTTGCAGTAAGGATTCATCCTCGTTGATGCCCTTTCTGGAATTAGTCAAGCACTTTAAATAGGCCTCGTCATGGTATATTGTTCCATGTTCACTCTTTTCATATTTTCTGCTATATTAGTTGCTTGAGGAGGGTGCTTTTAAAACGCCATTTTCATATAAGGATTCGTAAATTGGTGCGCCCTTATGTGGTTCTGTTGTGTATCTGGGTATCAGTCTCATGCCAGCTAATATCTTCTTATGTTTCCTCACTGCACTCACTTCCTGATATCTTATTTCTTTGATATATTATTTGAATCGGCCCTCCTTACAGTAAGCGGTCTCTTAACTGTCTGATGCTTTCATGCTGAAGTTTTACATGATGTCCCTACATTATTCTTATCTTTGTGTCAGCTTCTGAGAGAGATTGGTCTCATTCAAAACTAATTTCCTTGTTCAAACAAGAGATAGTAAGTGAGCTCTTGGACTGACAACCCAAACTATAAAGGGCTCCTTGCTATATTAAGATGTCCTAGGCACTGGTCTATGGCAACTCTAGGCTGTCTCTAGGAGGGTGACAAAATCATCCACAACATCTTTCTGGCGCCGCTGCCGGGGACGAATTCAAGAATATCTGTTTCCCTGGGTTCGACATCTCATATTCACTCTCTAATCAGGTGAGCACAGAGAGGTGACGAGTTGCAGATTTCTCACCTTGGCGACTCCACTGGTCTTCATTTGATAAATTTTATTGGAAGTCCTGGCTTCCCGGAAGCCCCATTTGAGGTCAGATACCTCACAGCCAAAAACACCTGTGTCTGACCCGGAGAAGATCATTCATAAAAGAGTTTGGAAAGAGAAGAAGTCAGTTCGTTCTGAAAACCCAGGATATTCCGTTGAAGATCATCCGCCCTCTTCTTCTCAAGAAGTTAGAACAGAAAAACCCGAGTTTTACTCAGAAACTCCACGTAGAGGAAATACCTGGATTGAAGGAGAAGCTCATCCTGCTTTCGAGGCTGAAGAGATTAAAGAGGTCACAGAAGTAGCTGCTGTTAACCGTGAGTTATTCCCATCTACACCTCAGGCTTTTGTGCAATATATTCCCATTGTTATTCATACTCCACTTCCTCCTACTCCTCTCCCTTCATCTGTATCTCAAATTGTTGTGCAACCCTCGCCTCCCCCAATGGCCAATGTTCCTACTTTTCTATTAAATAAATATGCTCTTCTGGCCTTGCCCCAAGTGCTAAATGATATGCCACAGGATTACTTGAAGATTTTGCCAAGATTTAATGGTGAGAATGAAGTTGATGCTCAGAAGCACCTCGAGACCTTCTGCTCTTTTGCAGAAAACTTAAATGTTGAACATCTGGATGTGGTCCTGAGGTTATTTGTGCAATCCTTGGAAGGCAAAGCCAGAAAATGGTTCAAGACATTGGCAAACCATTCAATCACCACCTGGGACCAGATGGAGAATGCTTTTCTCAGGAAGTGGGGAGAAAAGAAAGATCACGAGCAGTGCCTCGTTGAATTCAATACGCTAAAGAAGAAACATAACAAGTGGGTGGCAGAATTATCAAAAGGTTTAATAAATTATATCTGAACCTTCCTGCTGATATGAAACCTCACCAAGCTGCTGCCAAAGTTGTTTTCATAGCAGCTTTTGACTCTGATTTCGGTTTCTCTCTGCGGGAAAGAATGCCTGTCACCCTGGATGATGCTCAGACAGATGCTCTAGAGTTGGAGGCAAACTTTGCTGCCACTGGGAAGTTAAAAGGAAAAATTGAACAGGAAACTAGAAGAAAAGGCAAAGAAGAGGTTTCTACCTCTAATCAAGAAAAGGATTCAGATAAAATGGATGAGATAAGCAAGATGATAAAGAAGATGGTCAAGATGGAGCTGGAAGCTAAAAATGCAGCTCCCAAGAAATATTACAATGCTCCAAACAGAGGATATAATCCCCAGTATAAGAGACCACCTCTCCAGATATTGCCGAGAGAGATAAAGGAACAACAAGATCAGGTACCTCATCCCTTGTACCTGGAAGGACCAGCAGATGACTCCACTGGAGATGCAGCTTATGGATTAGAGGATTCCAATCTGGCCTCTTCAAATAATGATGATATGGAGTGCCCCCTGCAAGAAGAAGACGAAGAAGCAGAGATTGACCATTACTGCAAGAAATTTGCTGATTTCATGGAAGCACAATTCAACGTCAAATATGATCTCAGATCCTCAAGGAAGAGGACCCGAACTCAGGAGCAAGAAGAAGAACCACCTCAGAAAGAAGCATCTGCTCAGAAGGAATCAGCAACAAAGAGATGCATAGAAAAAGGTAAGAATCTTCTAAATAACCCCTTGCAGTCTAATGATCAGATTCCCTCTTCTTCTAAAATATTCAGTCCTCCTAATGCTAAGCCAGTGTCAAAAGAAGTCAAGTCTTCAGTTGAAAATAAGGAGTCGAAAGAAATTGTGACAGAAAAGCTCCCATCTGCTTTCAATTTTCAAAAAGAACTTGAGAAGATTAAGATTCCTGTCCCCCTGACTGAGTTATTGAAAGAGCCTGTATATCAGTCTCAAGTTACCTCCTTTATACTTCCTCCTGAAATACCAATTGCACCTGATAGTTTAAATCTTCAAGAAGAAAGACCCATGGTAGTTTTTGGCCCACATGTCGAGGAGATAGATCCTTCTACTCCTCCCTTTTATGTGTCTCTAGTCATTCATGACCTGCTGTTACACAACTGTATGTTAGATTTTGGGGCTTCCCATAATCTTATGCCTTTGTCTGTCATGGAGCAACTAGGGCTGCAAATTACAAGACCATATAAATATTTATATTCATTTGATTCTAAAAGGGTTAAATGCTTGGGAATGATTAAAGATTTAGTGGTCAATTTGGCTCAAATCCCAGCAAAGAGTGTGGTCATGGACATTGTGGTTGCTGATATCCCAGCTCGCTTTGGCATGCTGCTATCAAGGTCCTGGGGTACAAAGATTGGGGGATCAATCAAATTGGATTTAACATATGCTACTGTCCCAGTCTTTGGAGGTCAAGAAAGGAGGTTATACAGGGAGACTAGATTTGTCAAGATGGTAACTAAGGCTGACTGCTCAGAAAATTCTCCAGTTTATAACAAAGAGGGAGACTTTTCATGTTTGATGTTAGAAGAAAATCAAAATTATGCACATGAGCCCCTTTTTGGTCAGATCCAAGTTGAGCAACCTAAAGAAGATCAGGAATCAGAAATTTGGACTTTGCATTTTGATGGAGCTAATTCAAGAGAAGGCAATGGAGCTGGGGTATTGTTGATTTCTCCTACAGGGAAATGGGTGCCACTGTCTTTTAAATTGGAGTATGAGGCTACAAAAAATGTAGTTGAATATGAAGCACTATTATTGGGACTGCAAACAGCTAGAAACATGGGCATCCAGTGTCTGAAAGTGTTTGGAGACTCTGAGCTGGTAGTGAGGCAGATCAAAAATGAATGTCAAACTAAACACCCTCGGCTCAGAGCATATAGAAATGAAGTATGGGACATGATAGAAAACTTCTTCTCAGCGTTTAACATACAGTTCATGCCCCGGGAGCAAAACAGAGTAGCAGACTCTCTTGCTGTAGCTGCTAGTACTTTCCGTCCTCCTCAGAATCCGCTTCTAAGATATGAAGTGGAGGTACGGTACAGACCATCCATTCCAGATAATATAAAGCATTGGTAGGTATTCGAAGATGATGAACAAATGAAAAGATTTATGGAGACCGTGGGAGAATTCTCCAATATGGAGATTGATGATAATGAAGAGGAAGAAGCTGAAAATATTGCTGAAAACAAATGGGAAGAAAGAATAGCAGGTAATAAAGTGCTGCAACTGAAAGGAAATGTTATACCTAGAGGGCTGGTACCTCTAGAAAGGTTATTCAATAAATATGATGTTCCAATGCAGCCAAACAAAGTAGTAGAAGAAGATCAAGTGGGAGATTTGAATCTGGGTACTTCCGCTGACCCCAAAATTGTTAAATTATCCAAAAGAGTCCCAGAAGAATACAAAGAAAAATATTTGAAGTTATTTCAATCTTATAGAGATGTTTTCGCTTGGTCCTATTAGGACCTAAAAACTTTTGATGTAAATATAATACAGCACAAGATTCCACTGAGGGAAGACGCAAAGCCTTATAAGCAGAAGCTCAGACAGATCAATCCTCTGCTGCTTCCCTCTATTGAAAAGGAAGTCAAGAAGTTACTGAAGGCCAAAATAATTGTGCCTTTGAGGTACTCAGAATGGATAGCGAACCTTGTTCCTGTTCGAAAGAAGAATGGAGAAATAAGGCTGTGTGTGGATTTCAGGAATTTAAATAGAGCATCTCTCAAAGATAATTATCCACTGCCTAAAATGGATCACATCCTGCAGAAAGTAGTGGGAGCATCCAGAATGTCAATGATGGATGGATTTTCGGGCTACAATCAAGTAGCTGTGTTCCCAGAAGACGAGAAGAAGACTGCATTCACTACGCCATGGGGAACCTTTATGTATGCTAGGATGCCATTTGGATTAATTAATGCAGGAGCTACTTTTCAGAGGGCAATGGACATAGCCTTTGTCGGAGAACAGGACAAATTCTTGGTGGTGTACCTTGACGATATCACAGTGTTTTCAAAGAATGATGATGAGCATATTGAGCATTTGAGAAGAACTTTTGAAAAATGCAGAAGGTATGGCCTTTCTCTTAACCCTCAAAAATCTTTGTTTGCATTAGATGAGGGAAAACTCTTAGGGCACATTGTGACTAAAGATGGTGTGAAAATTGACCCTAAAAGAGTTGAAGTAATAAATAGCATTCCTCTGCCCAGGAATAAGAAAGAAGTACAGGTGTTTTTGGGCTGAATAAATTTTTTGAGAAGATTTATTCCTAACTATGCAGAGATAGTTAGGCACATAACCAATATGTTGAAAAAGGAAAATGAAGTAAAATGGTCCCAGGAGTCTAGAGATGCATTCACAAGGATAAAACGGGCATTCGCTGAAGCTCTTGTGCTAGCAGGGCCAGATTAAAAAAAACCATTTATGATTTTCTCATTTGCTTCACCTCATACCATTGCTGGAGTGTTATTGCAGAAAAATGAAGAGGGATATGAACAGCCCATAGCTTTCTTCAGTCAAGTGCTTTATGATGCTGAATTGAAATATAATATATTGGAGAAGCAGGCATATGCCCTGGTGAAGTCCCTTAAAGCCTTTAGAGTGTATGTTTTGCAATCTCATATTACTGCATATGTCCCCACAGCAGTTGTCAAAGACATTCTGGTTCAGGGAGACAGCGAAGGTAGAAGGGGAAGATGGATTGCAAAAATCCAAGAGTATGATTTGGATATAAGGCCTACTAAGTTGGTGAAAGGACAGGGACTTGCCAAGATGTTATCTGAATCAAATCATCAAGCTTTGGGCATTAATCTATCTGTGATAGCAAATGAAGAATCAGAAAAAGAAGAAGAGCAGCATGGACTAGAGATGGCTACTCAAAAAATACACATGAAATATTTAACTAGTCCCTGGTATAAGGAAATAGTTGAATATATTTTAACACTCAGCTGCCCTTCGGGCTGTGACAAAGTGAAATACAGAGCTGTAAGGATGAAATCTCATAAATATGTAATTGCCAATGGACAACTCTATTGGAGGGACCCTCTAGGCATATTACTTTTATGCCTCACAGAGAATGAAGTGCAAAATGTAATGACAGAATTTCATGAGGGGATATGTGGAGGACATTATAGCTGGAGGGCTACAACACATAAAATTTTGAGGGCTGGTTTTTACTGGCCAAAATTGTATTCAGATACTTTTGCCTGGGTCAGAGCATGTGACAAATGCCAAAGATTTGCAGAAAGACAGAAATTAGCAGCATTGCCCCTAATTCCAATTCATGTAAATGAACCTTTTCAAAAATGGGGATTGGATTTTATAGGTGAGATACATCCCCCATCAAGTGGCCAACACAAATGGATATTGACAGCCACAGACTATTTCACGAAATGGGTGGAAGCCATACCTACCAGAAATGCTACAGATGCTGTAATAATGAGATTTATAGAGGATAATATCATATCTAGGTTTGGTTGTCCTGCCAGAATTGTAACGGACAATGCACAGGCTTTTAAGTCTGCCAGGTTCGTAAAATTCTGCCAAAGGTATAACATTACATTGACTCACTCCACAGCCTACTATCCCCAATGGTCTAGCTGAGTCATCTAATAAAACCCTGGTGAGAGCACTGAAGAAAACAATAAGTGAGAATCAGAAGAATTGGGACTCTCAATTGAAATTTGCTCTATGGGCAAATAGAATAACCAGCAAAAGAGCAACAGGGAAATCCCCATATGAGCTGGTGTATGGGCGGGCTGCAGTGTTTCCTTTGAAATTGGCATTGCCAGTGGCACGTTTTATGCAGGAAGACCAGGAAGAACCAGATGACATGATCCGAAGAATTAATCAGCTGGTAGAATTGGAGGAAACAAGGAACCAGGTAGATCAGAGATTGATAGAATACCAGGAAAAAATGAAGAATGTCTTTGATCAGCACGCAAAGGATAGGAATTTTCAAGTTGGAGACCTAGTTCTTAGATGGGATGTTCGTAGAGCAGAAAAGGGCAAGCACGCAAAGTTTGATCCGCTATGGTTTGGGCCATTCAAAATAGTAAAGCTGGGAAGAAACAACACCTTTTCTTTAGAAAATCTACAGGGTGATTGGTTGGATGCACCCGTGAATGGCCAATTCCTCAAGCCGTATTTTCAATTCTGACCCAGGTTGGGAATTCCTGATTGTATATATTGTATATAGTTTGTTTTGGCTTTTATTTTTATAAAGGAAAAGAATGCTGATAATTATCTGAAGCGGGGGCGCAGGGGAATTGAAGAACAGAGTGAACTATTGAATGGTCTGCGTGTTCTCGACATGCCCGAGGACGACCATGCCGTCCCCAGATGGAGCCGATGTTGTACATATTTCCCCTTCCATTTAAATTTTGACCATCGGTCCCATTAAAATTTGCTGCAAACATCCTTCACGATCAAAATCTCCATGTCGTGCTCATCACCACCTTTTCCGCTCCGAAATACACTGTCCAAATGTTAAAAACCCGTTATTTAAATTATATTGGACCAAAGCCCCAAGGCCTTAGCCACTCCCCCCGTCGTCATCACATGACTTGAGGCTGGAGACCGCAAGCTAAAAACAAAAGGGGCTTATTGTTTTAATATTCGGGCGCAATGCTGGCCGTCTGATTTGGCTCAAATCAACGGCGCGGCAATTAACTTATATGGAGGGCCCCGCGCACAGCAGACCGGCGGTATTTCATGGCCCACCGTTTCATTGCCCTCCGATGCAAGTTTAGTTGTTGATCTTGTTTTGAGATCGAACGGTCTTGAGTCAATCGCAGTCCTGCCCTCAATCGCAATCGGAACTTCCGAAATGTGCCACCCCGGTCTTCCCGCTCCGCTTTGCGATTGCGATTTCTGAATTGGGTCCCGCCTCCTGCGGTCGTGTCATCATAATTTCCAAGTGTGTGTCGTGTTCCTCCTCCACCATTCATATGTTCTAGTTATGTGTCATATCTCAATGTTTATGTTATGAACCTTTGCCCCGCTCATTCATTGTCGCTCCATTGTATTCTACATTGTCACTCTCCATTTCTCCATTATTTTTATGCGTTTCCTGTCACCCTGCATTGTCTCAACATTTCGCCTAGTCCGTATCACCGCTTCCATGGCCGCTGTCATATCCACACTCCCTGTCTCTGAGTCAATTTTCTCTAATGTTTTGCGGGTTTTGCAGGTTTTAAAACGACTTAGTAGGTGCTTTAACTTGCCGCCTCCATTGCAAAGATCAGGAGCATACCAAAGGACATATTCTGCTGGCGAAATTAAAGGAAGAAGCCGAGGGTAGGTGGGAGAGGTGATAGCCATTAAATAAGACTAAGATATGGAGCTACAGAACCCTCCAGAGAAATTCGCCCCGCATTTAAGATCCAGAATTCAAATTCAAAGCTAAGGGCCGAGAGTACAGTACAGGAATGCAGATTATCTCAAGTCTCTTACGGCAGCAGATTTTCCCTCAGCCGTGGGCAACATATTGTATATATTTTATTATTTCTATCTTGTATATAAGGAGATTTTTATCTCCTAGCATTTATTTCCATAGACAGGTTGTCTAGTACATTTAATTATAGTCAGTCATTCATAGGGAGGGCACGAATGTTTTCCGCCATTTTGGTTCAAGTTGAGTCATTAAATGTGCTTCATCTACCTCCTCCTCTAGAATTTTCGATCTGTTCTATAAATACTCAGAAATAAGACATTGTGGCGGTTCCGGTTTCTATCAGCAAATTGTGCAGCGAGAAGACTTCTGTATACATTTTTGTAATATTTCTGTATGAAGCTTCAGAGCCCGTAGGGTCTCAGTGAGGAGGGGTTATGACTGTAATGAGGATTCTGGTCTCTGGTATTTCAAAGTATGTAATTTCTCTTATGTGTTAATACAATATCTCTTTCATGCTATTTGACTTCTTGTATCATGTTCTAGAATGCGAGTGGCTCACTAGTTTGCAGTAAGGATTCATCCTCGTTGATGCCCTTTCTGGAATTAGTCAAGCGCTTTAAATAGGCCTAGTCATGGTATACTGTTCCATGTTCACTCTTTCCATATTTTTTGCTATATTAGTTGCTTGAGGAGGGTGCTTTTAAAACGCCATTGTCATATAAGGATTCGTAAATTGGTGCGCCCTTATATGGTTCTGTTGTGTATCTGGGTATCAGTCTCATGCCAGCTGATATCTTCTTATGTTTCCTCACCGCACTCACTTCCTGATATCTGATTTCTGTGATATATTATTTGAATCGGCCCTCTTTACAGTAAGTGGTCTCTTAACTGTCTGATGCTTTCATGCTGAAGTTTTACATGATGTTCCTACATTATTCTTATCTTTGTCTCAGCTTCTGAGAGAGATTGGTCCCATTCAAAACTAATTTCCTTGTTCAAACAAGAGATAGTAAGTGAGCTCTTGGACTGACAACCCAAACTATAAAGGGCTCCTTGCTATATTAAGATGTCCTAGGCACTGGTCTATGGCAACTCTAGGCTGTCTCTAGGAGGGTGACAAAATCATCCACAACAGACATGATGATCCAAAGTTGTCAAAATTATACAACCTTGTGGAATCATCAACGATTCCAGTAGCTAAAATATGTTTAGGATCTTTGAGGTCCTTGATTACAACATCATGAGGTGAGAATTCTACTATTTTCCATTCACCTGAATGAGTTATCTGATAAACAGAGAGAAGGTTGCATGACAAGGTAGGAACACATAGTACATTAAACTGACCATTATCGAGATGAATGGTTCCAGATCCTATAACACTAAGATATTTATCATCACCAACATAAATATGTTTGGTGTTACAATCATTTAAAGAAGAAAACATGGCTTTATTTTTGGCCATGTGATAAGAAGCTCTAGAATCAATGAGCCACTCATGAGAATGACAAGAGGAAGATACATTTAATGCATAACCAGATCTTGATGCTTGACAACCACAAGCAGAAAGTGCCATTCCTGAATATGAAGGTGAAGAGTGCTCCCAATTTATGTTGTGCTTCTTCATTGCTGCTTCTAAGGCTTCCATCTTCTTAAAACATTTGGACTCTATATGGCCATCACGATTGCAAAAGTTGCAATGTCTATCTGTCTTCTTTCCTTTGTTTTTATATGCCTTATCATTTTGGTGAGTTTCTTTTTCAGTTTGCGGTTGAAATTGCTTAGGACCCTTGTTTGGTTTCAGACCATACTTTTGAGGATACTGCTTCTTGGGATTCTTTTGAAATGATTTCTGTTGGGATGCTAAGGCTTTCTTAGAAGCGTTTCCAGAAGTGATAAGACCAAGGTGTAAGATTTTTTCTTGTTCTCTTATCAAAGAATCACAAAAGGAATCAAAAGAGGGATTCTTGTAGGTGGTTCTTGAAGAAATGATGGCTTCTCTAGTGGAATGGAAGGCGGAAACAAATACAGAGTAAGCAGGGCCAAGCTTAGCAAGAATGCAATAGATGAGGCTACTATCTTCATTTTTGACCTTACAACCTTCTAAAAAATTCTAAGGGTATTGAATTTGGACAAAAAGTCTTCGATAGAGGAGAAATTATTAGGGTCCAAAGTAAGCAACTCATTTTCAAGCTGGTGAACTCTGATTTGATTTTGAATGCCAAAGACAGTATTTAGCTTATCCAGGGTTTCATGAGGGGTGTCAATGTCAAGAATATGAAATCAAAGATCTTGAGCAATGGACATTTCTATCAACCCTCGTGCTTGACCTTGTTTATTTTCCCATTTAGCGACTTTATCATCATCAGAACTGTTAGTTTCTACCACGGTGGCTATTCTGTAACGCCATTTACTTCTAAGTATATCTACCATGTGAGGTAGCCATTGGAAATAATTGGTGCTATTAATCGAGCATGCACTTTCCATTTTTTTTAAAACTAAAGCTATAAAAAGTTGAAACTAACTGCTCCAATGGAAAGATCTCGAAAAATTAGGTCGTTTCAGAAAAAAACGGCTTCCGGATGAAGAAGTTATGCCTTTTTGAAAAAACGAATTGAAGATGCCTAATAGTTACGGGAACAGGATGAAGTGTGACTTTAAAAAAAAAATTCTTCCGTTTTAACAAAAACTTTTTACAAAAGAAGCTTGAGAAAGAGATTTGAACGAAGACCTCTATTCTCATAAAACTAACCCCTCACCAAGTGAGGAGGAAAAGGGTGGGTTTTGTTTTTTGTTTGTTTTTGTTTTTGTTTTTTTTTTTTTTTTTTACACACTTCGGTGTACGTGCCTTTTCCTGCACAAAAAAACACAAAAACCGAGAAAAAAAAAATTAAATGCAAGCCTTATGGCAGAATGTTATATTTTATGTTACCCTTACCGACAACTATCAATTTTTTCACTATCTCTGATTTCCCGATTCGCACAAAGATGCAGGGAAAGAGCATACGTAGCAAAAAAAAAACCCTTTTCTATTTCTTATTTATCGAGATCGCATGCAGCGCACAACAAACAGCATACACAAAGAAGAGGGTATAGATCTGACAAATAAATAAAACCTAAAATCCGAAAATAAACAGATGAAACCAAAATAAGCAAAACTATTAACAAATATAACTGCAAAACAGATGCTTTATACCTCCATATCTAAACTGTCATAACTTGGGCAGCCAGAAACCTTTTCGCATGAAACGAAAGGCGTTTCTCACTATAACAGACACTCCAGACACAACAGAGCAGTTCTCCAAGCCCAAAAATGTTCATAAATTGTAGATCTACAAAATAGCATTCGCTTGCACTCAAACAGGCTTCGGATTTTGATCAACAATGGGCGCGGCCCTCAAAATAGCTCTGATACCATGTAGGAATTTACAGGGTAAGTTCCGTAGATCAAGAACCAAAGGTCACCACTCACAAATAGATCACAAATCAGTACACCAGTATAATCACGTGGTTAAAACCCTTAAAGAGGGAAACAGTCCACGGCCTGAGCCAACGCAGCCACTTCAGGCAATTTATTAATATTAAAAGAAAAGTTAC
Source organism: Pinus albicaulis (assembly GCA_034641835.2). Taxonomy (NCBI): domain Eukaryota; kingdom Viridiplantae; phylum Streptophyta; class Pinopsida; order Pinales; family Pinaceae; genus Pinus; species Pinus albicaulis. Next base: position 769,137 of record CM076582.1, on the reverse strand, counting down.
ATATGTTTCTCTCATAAACGGTTACCAGAAAAATGACCCTCCATGCTCTTTAAATAGATATCATGGACCAATCGGGTGTTAAACCATGGATCAAGTTTTGTTAATACTGAGGTGAGATATAACCGTCGAATCACTACAAATCATGACCGTTGGATTATAAGTTACAAATGTACATGGTAAAGAAACACACTTTACCTAACTCTACACTAGACTAAGTTATTCTTAACTATTTCCTATGTGTCGGAATATCCTAACAAGTTGTGTTTTAGGGAGAGATCCATCTCCAGGTTGAAGTGTCAGCTTTCAACCTCAAAGAGATTTGAGGTTACCTTAGAGTTGTTCCCTAGCAGCCAGGATTTCTCTAAGAGATAACATTTTGGTGCCATTTCCGAGGAACGAATGGTGTATTTTTCGCCAGATGATTTCATTGTTTAAGATCGGATCTCTGAGGGAAAACAGAGATTTGAATACCATTTTCGCTGCAAGGTGTTTGCTCTAGCGACTCCACTCTGTATTCTGAAGTATTCTTTGTGATGACGTTTTGGCTTATAGATGTGTTTATACTCAGAGGAATCATGATCCGAATTCACCACATATTTTGTCAAGTCCGGAAAAGTTGTTCAGGAAGAAAAATTCAAAGAAATTAGGTAAAATTTTAGAAAGATATTGTTGATTTCCTGCGAAAATTGAAGCTCTTGAAGATTTACAGCTTGATATAAAAATTTGAAAATACCTTGTTCAAATCTAAGTCTGAAAGTCATCTCTGAGACATTGTTTTAGATTCAACAAATTTCAAGCCCTTTGTTTATGATTCTGCCATCTCAAAAATAGATTTACTGCCACAAGACCAAGAGATTTGGTCTCATTTTCAAAATTTAGAATAGAAAATTCACGAACTACAGGCAGCTGAAGCTAGATCTGCAAGTTTTCCTTTATTCCAATTTCTTTTGTTACAACTACTCCTCCATCTTCTACTGGATCCCACAATCTTGGCCCGGCCTTGTATATCTAAACATGTTAAACATCACAATGTTGTCCAAGGAAGAAGAATTATAGTTTCACTATTCAATCTCCACAAAATGGGCAATTGAAGGCAAGGTCCCTCTCTCGAATCGTAGTACTGTAGTCACTAGTGTTCTCCCTTATGTGGGTTGTTGGTTAAACCAAAGGTAGACATAACCAATATCAAACTAAATGAATAAGATCGTATCTGTTTGTATTCAATGTCTCAACAAAGTGTGGAATATGGCCCTAGGCCTATAGGAAATTCTAGCTAGATCTATATTGGGAGATGATGCAACAGTAAGGAAAAACTATGTTTCTCAAGGGGTGTGGGAAGTGGGTGATTCGTTTTAGAATAAAATCATGCAAAGTTGGAAATAAGGAGCTTTTCCAATTTAAGGCCACTGGGAAGAAAATACAAATGATAATATTCATAGACAAATCCACAAACATGCCCACACTAGTAAAATCCTATCAAGCTACAAAAAATGGGAGACCCTGAATATGAGCCAGACCACACTAGGGTTAGGGGTAGGAGATATGCCATCCACAAATTTCTTCAAATATTTTAGTGACCATACCACTACAAATAAAACTAAGGAGGATCACTATTTCTTGTCTTAGAATAGTTAAATATTTTGATGACCAGTTTGCCAATATCTTTCAATCCTATGGCAACATAAATAATAGGTAAGCTACAACGTTTTAGTCTTCTCAGTTGTAATATATTGCTACCTACTTTACTTGATGAGCTTGTAAAGACCATTTGAGTTGGCATGAATGGCAAAGCATTTATTTATATGAGATCTTAATGAAAATGAGCTTGAGGGTTTATAAATTTCAAGTGTTAAAATTTGATTTTTATGAGCCTTTATGTTATTTTTTAAACACATAAAGCATAAATTTAAACCCTGAAATAGCAAAAAAAACAGACAAATACACCATAAAAATAACCACAACACAACAAGTGATGGAGGAGTTCACCTCTCCTAGGCTACGTCTCCTTGGTCCAACTTCCAATAACTTGGCCCTCTTTCATTATGCTCAAAATGGTGATTACATACATTTACAGTGCTCAAATGGCTTCAAAACATGTTCCATTAGCTTCAAAGTTATCAAAAATGCATGTCTAACCTCTTTCTGCTCCAAAATTGGTCAAAAATTTGAAGAAGTTATGAGCCTCCCTAGCTTTGCTACTAATCGCACCACAAATTCCCCAAAATTCGAAAATTTCCTACAAATTCGCCTTGGTTTTAGCTAACCGAGCAACAAATTTGCGCAATTTCGGGTTAAATTGTCGGACAGTTAAAATGCCCAATAACGCCAAAAAACTTGAATTTCAAACCATATTATATAGTCGTATAAAAAAAAATTAAAATGAAATTTCGGCGGGCTCCGCCGCGTCGCACCCCCGGTCATGAACCATGGTCATGTGGTATGCATATATGGGGGGGTCAGAGCTAAGCCCTAGCCCCTTACCCCAACTCCCCTGTCGCTTAACCTTTAAAGAGTTGTTGGTTCGTATGATTAACAAGAACCATTATATAGTCTGGTTGGTTAACAAGTTGTGCTGTTTGGTATGCAGTTTGGTGTTCGAATCCGCGGAGGTGCAATTTGGCATACCAGCCAAATTTTTGTGGCCCTTGTGCTACCACATGGCGGCCTCCGGTTGGGCCATGTGGCAGCATGTGGTTGGCCACCAACCAACCAATGAAACTCACCCACAACAAAACCAATCAAGGTCTGCCATGTGTCAGGTTGTGATAGGCCCAAAAAAATTGACTTTCGACCAACCAGAAGAGGACACATGGTAGCCTGCCACTAGCCAAAAATTTTGCCTAATCAGTTGTCTTTTTCGAAAAATTTGCATGTTTGGGAAAACAAAAAAAACTCGTTTTCGGGAGCATATAGTGTCGGTTTTATGCAAAACGAGTGCACCGGATTTAGAACGATGAGATCTACGTGGTCTTTCAGGTTCCACACCATTACAACAACTTTCATTTTTTAGCATATTTTTGAGCACCTGATCACTCGACCCCACTGGAAGTTTTTGGACACCAAAAGATTTTTTATTACTGATCATTTTGATGAGGGTACAACCCCCTCACCCTTCTAGTCTCAATCCACTAGAATTTTCCTGAATTCAACAATTTGAGCTTTTCATGAAAATTGATATTTTCCTCGATTCTGTAGACCCTTTCTTGCTATTGTAGATACCATCTTGCTGCAATTTCCCAGAATTTGCAGAACAAAAAACTATCCTTGAAGAAACAAACATGTTCCCTCATCGGTCGTCAATCAAAGAGAACTTGAACATCTTGAAATTCTTCTCACCTCGAATATTTTCGACATGAAGATGTTTAGCTTGTCTTGCCTTGTGCTTGGCTTGACCCTTGACCAAATCTAATCACCATCGCCATGCAGCATCCCATTTCAAATACAACACTTTGTGAAACCCACAAGAAGAACTTTTGAACCCAATGCCCTCTTTGTCAATTTTCTTTGGCACTTGCTCTTTGACCTCTGCACTCTCTTGCACCGGCATCTTGTTCACATCACTGCTCAACAATGATGCATGTTGCTACAATTTTACCACATCTTGTTTACCTTTTTTGAAAGGCAACATGTTAGACTCCTGAAACATCTTATCACAACCATTATAGACCTCAATTAAATCATAATTTTCATTTGATGAATCTCCTTGAAAGGCCTCATTCACAACATCTTGATGCTTGATCATTAACAAAGCAAACTTTTGACTAGCATTCATAATTCTCTTCATTTGTTTAGCATGCATAAGAGACAAACTCGTCTTTCTTACTATGTGCTTTAAGAATGTACTCAATCCAATTCTTGAACAAGTGATACTTATTCTCATGGTGATGAAATATTTTTCTCTTATCATAAATATATTGGCTACCCAAAACAATACCAGAAATATCAAGTTCAGCTTAGTCAAGGAAGTTTTCAATGATTGCAAATCTTAGTATGCACTTCCGCGTCACCTACAAATTTTAATTCTTACATATCCAACCTAAAGGATAAGGTCTTGGATGAGAAATGGTTTATAAATTCAACTTCTTGACTAAGTCTTCAGAAATAATGTTTGCTTATGAACCACTATCAAATAGGGTGTCAATCTTTGTATGCTTTGAAATAACTCTAACATGGAAAATCTAAATTCTTGTTTCATCATCTTGAGTACTTTTTTGACAACTTGAAGAATAGTACTTGCAATGTCCTTACATTTCAAACCAATTGCGGTGATCTTTGTTTCATCTCCAGAATCATAACCTAATTCATATTTTATTGTAGCAGTTGTCTTCTCCTTCCCCTTGTTTTTAAGATTGTTGGGTCTCATTTCTGGTTGAAGTTTCCAGCAATGATCTTCATCATGCCCATCTTTGGAATAGAGTTTGCATGTGAGTTTTTCTTTCTCCATCTTGATGGAAGCATTCTTCTTACCTTTACCCTCGAACTTACCCTTTCCTTTCTCTTCAGACTCAAAATATCTTCACTTGTCTCCCCTTAAACATGTTTCCCTCTTGCCTCTAGATGTTTGTCATGTACACATACTTCATCTAAATTTGAAGGATTAAACATTAGAATGGTATGTCTTAGGTAACTATGCAAACCTCCAATGTACTTTAACAAAGTTTCTATGAGAAACCATTTTTGGATGAGGAATGGTTTCTAAATTCAACTTCTTGACTAAGTCTTCATAAATAAGGTTTGCTTGTGAACCACTATCAAATAGGGTGTCAATATTGGTATGCTTTGAAATAACTCTAACATGGAAATCTCAATTCTTGTTTCATCATCTTGAGTACTATTTTGACAACTTGAAGAACTAGTACCTTCCATTAGGGGAATTTTGAGGTCTAAAATGGGCCTCCTAAGAAAATAATAAAATAATATCTAAATCAATAAAATAATATTTATGAATTTGCATTTTACTTTTTGCACCACAATCCATGTAACTATGGTTAAATTCAATTGAAAAAGTGTACCAAAATAAAATTAATAAAAAAATTGTATTGATGTGACTATAAATAAGAATGAGTTTTTCAAGAAAATGCCATTATCATTGAACAACTAAAGCATTGTCCTTTGTACTTAAATAACTTAAAATAAATTATAAATATAAATTCATAAACCCTTAATTGTATAATATACTATTAATTAAAATTTATATTATTTAAATATATGAAAATATACAAATACAATATTAATTGAAAAATGTGTAAAGACATAAAGATTATGTAAGGATATGGATTGTTTCCTTCAAAAAATATGAAATGACAATAATAATATTTTATTCAAAAAGTTTGAAATGACATTTATTATTATTACTTTACTTTTTATTATTAATTCTTTATTTTTTATTATTAATACTTTAATTTATGACTTTAAAAGTACTTAAAACACTACCATGGTTAACCATGAGCTTTTTATCCACAATTGAGAATGTAACAAGTAAGTACTTTTAACTCGAGTAATGCCACTTCAACAATTGAGGATGATGTCATCACCTAAAATGTGATTGGTTCTGATAAAGTGAATTTTGATTGTACATTTTCCTTAGGATGCCCATTTTAGACCTCAAAATTCCCCTAATGAACATCCTTACATTTCAAACCAATTGTGGTGATCTTTGTTTCGTCTCCGAAATCATAACCTAAATCATGTGTTATTGTAGCATTTGTCTTCTCCTTCTCCTTGTTTTTAAGCTTGTTGGGTCTCATTTCTAGATGAAGTTTCCAACAATGATCTTCATCATTCCCATATTTGGAACAATGTTTGCATGTGAGTTTTTCTTTCTCCATCTTGATGGAAGCATTCCTCTTACATTTACCCTTGAACTTACCCTTTCCTTTCTCTTAAAACTCAAAGGTATCCTCACTTTTCTCCTCGGAAACATCTTTCCCTCTTGCCTATAGATGTGTGGCCTATACACATACTTCATCTAAATTTGAAGGATTAAACATGAGAATAGTATCTCTTAGGTAACTATGCAAACCTCCAATTTACTTTAACAAAGTTTCTTGAGATTCCAAATATACACCCAAAATTAGTGCTCTTCTCCTAAACTCTTGAGTATAGCTTTGCACACTTTGTCCTTTACCTTGCCTAAAGTTTTGACAGTCCATTATAGCCTTTTTGCATGTATGTTAATGGATAAAATTGTCTCATTAAGGCAGAAACAATATCATTCCAAGAGGTTAAGATCTTACCATGTTTCTTCATGTCCTCTTGAGTTTTGTCTTCCCACCAAATAAGAGTTGCACTTTCCAATCTCAATGAGGCAAGTTGAACCTTGGTGTCATCATCCTTGATTCTTTGTATCATGCAATACACTTCAATTTGACATACCCAATTTCCTAATCTTTCAGCATCTACCTCTCCATCATACATAGGCAAATCAAACTTAATGTCAAGCTTAAAAAATGGAGTTTTACCATGACCTTTTGGAGAATGTGGAGGTGTTTGTGAAGGGATTGTTGTGGAAGAAGATGATGGTGAAGATGGTGCTGAGGAGAATGGTGGTGTCCAAGGTTGTTTGTCACCATTCTCATTACCTTTTGGAGGCTTGTCTCCATCTCCTTCTTCTCTTTTTGAAGACTTATCTCCCTTTGGAATATTGGATCTCTCACCTTGCATACTTTTGCTTCTCTCCTCAGAGTGAAATTTCAACATTCTTGTCATATCAAATAATTCTTTCCTGAAGGGTTTTTCATCCTCAGACATATTGTCAGGCTCTCCTTCATGTGACATACTTGCTGAAGCTTCAACTGTAATTTGAGGAAGAATTTGTGGTGGAGATTGTGGCAAACCAATTCTCTTTGTCCTTGACCTAACTTAAGGACTTGCAACCACAAGCTTTACATCTCCTCTCTTGAGCTTCAACCTTATAAGCGTCACATACACTTGTAAACAAGTAAACCCTCACAGCAACAAGAAAACCAAAGCCTTGATACCAAACTTGAGAATAGTATGAGATCTTAATGAAAATGTGCTTGAGGGTTTATAAATTGCATGTGTTAAAAATTGAGTTTTATGAGCCTTTATGTTAAATTCTTAAACACATAAAACATCAATTTAAACTCTGAAATAGCAGAAACAATAGACAAATACACCATAAAAATAACCACAACACAACAAGTGATAAAGGAGTTCACCTCTCCTAGGCTATGTCTCCTTGGTCCAACTTCCAATGGCTTGGCCCTCTTTCATTATGCTCAAAATGGTCATTACATACAGTTACAGTGCTCAAATGGCTTCAAAACTTGTTCCATTAGCTTCAGAGCTATCAAAAGTTCTTGTCTAGCCTCTTTCTACTCAAAAATTAGTCAAAAAATTGAAGAAGTTATGAGCATCCCTAGCTTTGCTGCTAATCGCACCACAAATTCCCCAAAATTTGGAACCGTCCAACAAATTCGCCCTGATTTCAGCTAACCGAGCAACAAAATTGCACAAAATCGAGTGAAATTGTTGGACAGTTAAAATGCCCAATAACGCCCAAAAACCTGAATTTCAAACTATATTATATAGTCGTATTAAAAAAAATTAAACTGAAATTTTGGCGAGCTCCGCAACGCCGCGCTCCAAATCCTGAACCATGGTCACGCGGTATGAATATATTGGGGGGTCGAGGCTAAGCTCGAGCCCCTTACCTCAACTCCTCCGTCACTTAACCTTTAAAGGGTCCATGTGTCAGGCTGTGGTAGGCCCAAAAAAAAAATTGACTTTCGACCAACCAGAAGAGGCCATGTGGCAACCTGCCGTTGGCCCAAAAATTTTCCTAACCAGCTATCCTTTTTGAAAAAATTGTTTGTTTGGGAAAACGAACATAACTCGTTTCTAGGAGCATACTGTGTCGGTTTTCCGTGAAACAAGTTGCGTCGGATTCAGAACGACGAGATCTACGCTTTCGTTTAGGTTCAACAACATTCTGAGAACTTCAATTTTTGAGCATGTTTTTGAGCACCTGATCAAGCACCCAGTAACTAGTTGCCAAAATTTAAGCATGCTAACAACAAGAGTGCATTATAGTTGCATCATGCAGAATCATGAATGAGAAAAAATTAACACGGTGATGAATAAAAATCAACATAGATATGGGGGTACATTCACATATAGCTCAATTTTTTTATATTTGGCATTCTGATTCCTATGACTATTTGACCATAAACTTTTTATTCCTATTCATACACACACACTCATGTAGACATTTTCATCCATTGAACACTTAGAAGAATCACAAACAGTATAATACCCCAGCCATAGTTTTTAATCTTGGACTCGTATTCTAAATGAGCCTTAGACTCTGAAAACATGCTAACAACCATCTCCTTTTCATATGCCTTGTTGTTTTCAAAATTTTCAATTCCAATCTAATCTGTCTGATTTCCTCTAATGGGTTCATGCATGGGACAACTTGGCCTCTTATACCAGCGAAGCATTCTTTCAATTCACAAATCCCCCACCACACACCCCCTTTATGCATTTCTTGCAATATTTGCAATAAATCTGCTCATCAACAAGATAAACATGGATCCACGTAAGGTCTTTACAAGTCACATTCTTCTCCCTCAACCCTCCAATCCTCATCCCCTCTCCCTAGAAAAGTCAAGTTTCTTGCTTAAAAAGCAATAAAGTTCCATTCTTCAACCTATCATAGGGAAAGGGTCTAAGGGGTCATTTCTCATATATTTGTTGTTATATCCTCTATAAGTGTCTTCCTAAAACATCGGGTCTCCTCCCATCAGTGAAAGTCCATAAAGAACAGGGAGCCTTAGCTATGGTGATAGTGGGCTAAGTCTCCATCATTGCCCTTAACCTAGAAGTTGCCCTCTTAGGAATCCCTTTTAGGTCCCCTGCTGGTTTAAGTGGTAACACACCTTATCAAGAATTCCAATATTTCTCTCTTTCATTATTTGAGAAATGTTGGTAGATATGCAAAGGGGAATAATAAATATTTCCCAACAATCCCCTTCACCGTTTAACCCAGTAATAGGAGAATAAGAGGACAACATTTGAACCTCAAATGATCAATGCCATCTATATTCTCTTTGGGAGGGGCAAGGGGTTGAGCTTCAGGGTATGTGCAACGAATGGGAAAGGGAACAGAAGATAAGTGATGAATGATGCGGAAAATTGGCCATTTGAATGTTCAAATTTATATCTAATTTGAAGTGTTCATCTTGTCGATTCACATGAAGTTTTCATTTCCATTTTCTTAAAAGGCTTAAAGTTTCCATTTTTAGTACTAAACTAATACATATTTTAACCTCAGATTTATTGTGCACCAAGTACATATTTTAAACTCAGATTTAAAGCAATAAGGGAAAAAAATCTAAGATATTGTGGTTCCATATATCTGGAATTAAGATATAGCTATGCTCTTAGGACTATAGGAGCACCTTGCTTCTCTCAATGTTCATTGAAATGGGTTTTGGATTTTCAGTTTGGCAGTAACACAAATGATAGGCCTTTGCAATCCGCATCATTTTCTCCAATGTTTGATTTATTGGTCAAAATTTACATTTCTTTAATCTTATCTTCTCCACCAAAGTCGAGGTTTCGTATGCATCTTTACTATGCCATAAAACTTATTTGCACGATGCAATGAACATCTTAGGTTGTAAAGCAAAATGTCACTAACATTCGATGGAGTTAAGCAAATTGTTTCTCAATCAAAAATATTTGTAATATTTGGAAGGTAGAGATACTAAATTCCATTTATCATGAATTGTCATAATTTATCAGCTTAAATCTATTTTAACTCTGGATTTATCAAGCACCAAGAGGGATCAAATCTCAAATCAAAACTTGGTAGATCCAGAGTTAAGATAAATCTAAACGGTATTATATAAATTTCATATCACTATACATAAAAGTATTCTCATTTTTTAATCTATTAAAACTTTGATTTAATCTTAGTAGTAGTGAGTATATCTCAAAAATATGGTTTTTTTTTTTTTAATTTTAGATTTATTTTTAAAAATGTTATAAAATTAAGTTAAAATAAAATATTTATAAAATATTTTAATTGTGAAATGAATAATCATTTTTGGGAATCTGGTATTGATAATTCATGGTATTGTAACAAAGCTTATTTACAACTTAATAATATCTAAAGTGGGAGTGAATATAATCTTGTTATATTGTAAGTTTAATGTAAGTATTAATTAAATTTATATATTTTACAAAATCATTATTAGTCCACTCTACAATAGATTTGGTCATTGACCATTATTCGTTTGGTATTGACCAATGCAATTTATAATGTTTAAATTTGAAAAATAAATATTTATTTTTCAATATTATTAAAAAAAAAAAAATCAAACATTTGATTGGACCATAAATTAAGGTTTTATTTTAGTCTTTGCGTGATATAATGACATGGGATCTCATATATTTTATGCCATAACTTACAGTTTGAAAAATAAATATTTATTTTTCAATATTATTAAAAAAATAATTTTCAAACATTTGAATGGGTCATAAGTAAGGTTCTATTGTAGCCTTTTTATAATATAATGACATGTAGATCATCCTATATTTTATGCCATAACTTATGGAGATGGTTCCAATATTCGTGCATGATTTTTAGATATTTGTATAGTTGTTTTTTAATTCAAAAAATGAAATCTTTGAAAATAGCTCATACTCAAGTAAATAACAAAAAAACAGATTTTTTGCAAGTTAGGAATCTAATACGTAGCAGAAAAATCATTTGGTAAATGGTTTTCTGGTTTTGGAAAGTAGCAGGTGCGAGCGTGAGCGCGAAGATGGTACCTACGATGGAGGCAAGCACTAAAACTCAGACATTTTTAGTGTCTCAATAGATATTTCTCCTTATTGGTAGGGGGTACATTTATACTAACCCGTTTTTGGATGGGGTGACATGAAGGGGTGGCTACAAAAAATTCTACATGTTGCACTGTCTAAGGACGAAGACATGAATTCTGAACAACAGAATTTATGGGACAGATGGATCCAATCCTTCATTATTTATCGATCGTGTAAAAGCATCGATATATATATATATATTCCATAGATGGTGGCATATTTGCGGGTGTGTATGTTGTTGATGCTGCCAATGATAACTGGGGCATATTTCTCTCCCATAGATTTTTCAACTGTTTATTTTTGTTACAACTTTTCTGACACAGGTGTACAGGGACTATTCTAGAATGGGTGTATTGGGATGCGGGTGGGGTTAGTGCGAATTTAGGTGCTTCTCGTGTGCAGCGAATCGTGGTGACACTGCAACGGTGCCCGTTTGTATTAGGATGTTGTCTCATAATTCTCATTACTATGGAATGACTAGAATGTGCAGTGGCCAGTTTTTCTCCGGCTATAATTTGGTGAGATCCTTTTTTCCGGTGCTGAGCAGTTTTGAACCTACCCACTATCATTAATACTGGCAATCCTAGACGATCCTATGGTAGTGCAGATTGTTGATTTTTTTTGGTTTTGGATACGATGGGTACCGGTATTAACTCATACTTTGCTTACATCCTCCACTATTTGGATCATTTATTCGTCCTGGAATTTATGGTTGTTTGACTTGGACTTTGGGAGGTGGCTTCAACTGACCTCGAGAGGGATGTGTTATGCATTCGACATTAATTCTATCTAGGAACTACTCTCGACATCTTTATTGTGCCTGACACCTACTCCCTTGGATATGGTGCTCTTAGTTTTTCCATTTTCAACAGGCTATTACATATGTTGCAGATACATGCTACATTTACGACGCCCTCGGATTTGGTTTTTGAATATTTAACATTGTTTCGAAGGAGTATTGGGGGGCGTCTACATGGCTGGTCTAGACACTTTCTTGGCTACTCTTGGTGTTGATTCATCAACACACGACGCTCTAATTAAGGCTACGTTGGATGCGGAGGGTGTTGCTAGGGGACTTTTCGAGGGGCGGGGTGGTGGACTTGACGTATGGCATTCATGCAATAGCCGCGGTTGACGCAAACCATGATACACCTACTGAATTACCTCATTGCGCTAAACCTTCACATTATCAGGTCAAACCTTTCAAGCCAGCAGCGGAGGACAGATTGTTGAGTTTCAGCTATGACATTATGTGGGATAGGGCTGTAAGTTTGCAGAGTCGTGCGTTGATGGGAAAGTGGTATTTCGACCGTGGTTGTTTTAGAGATATGGTGTCCTGGGTTGCAGAGGTTTGGACTACTTTATTGGGCTACCCGCTAAAAGTTCGCAAGCTTATGTATGGATGGTTCAGCATACATTTCATCTCTTAGGCAGACCTGGAATGTATCCTCTTAAGACCTTGGGTCTATGGGCGGAGCTTCCTAGCACTACACCACTGGTATATCGATTTCAATCCGATGAGAGACACTCCACAAAACCACCTTATTTGGGTTAAGCTTTGAGTCTTGCCATTTGAATTCTGGACTCGGCGTGTTTTGGTTTCCATTGCTAATTCAATCGGGCGATTTGTTTATGTGGATCCGAAGTGCTTAGGGGTTCAAGACAAACATGTTGCCTGGTTGATGGTCGAGTTGCCTTTTTCGGGTGGCCTTCCACCACATATCGACCTGGAGTGGGGGAATGTTGTACACATGCAACACCTCGATTATTGAAAAATCCCTTTCCCTATTATTTATTCCACGAAATTGGCCATCTGATGAATTGTTGTCCCAGAAAGTTTTCGCAGAAGAATTGGGGAAAGTCCGATGAAGGTGGGCACTTTGTTCGGACCTTTGCTACGGATGTTTCGCCTTCTTGCTCATCTCCAATGGTTAAAGGTACGCCACCCCCTCCTCTCTCCTCACCTATTTTTCGATACTCGGGGTTATTATCTCATCATGTTTATTCTTTGCCTTATGTTGCATCCATGCATTCGCCTACACTGTCTTGGACCTTCAAATGTCTCCCGGACCAGGCTGGGCCGACACCTTTTCGCAGGACTTCCTCGGCATCCACACTTCCCTCTCTGCATGTGGATTTTTGTGCTAACCCTTTTCTTCCTGTAAAAAATGATGTTACGTCAGGCTCTACTCGATGGTCTTCTTTGTTGATTAACACCATTCTGGTGTCCTCGTCTCCCCCGATTGCGCCCTTATCTGAGACATCTCCCCGAAACTCATTTGATAATGACATATCTTTCTTGATATCTAACCCGAATTTTGACCTTCAGCCTTTTTCCATCCCGTCTGGGCCCTCTGTCACTCCCCTGATTACTGTCAGTCCTGCCTCATCCAGGAACATAACTATGTGTCGGAAGGGCACTCGGCAGAAAAAGAAATTTGTTGATCTCTCAGATACGGGATCAGTTTTGGATTTAGATTCTGGTAATTTTTTTGATGTACCTTTCACCATTTTATATGAGTAGGTTCTTAGAGCATTTTCACCTTAGAAGGCTTTCAAATGATGCAATGCATTTCATTGAACATTAGGGGGTTGGGGGATCATTCCAAGTTTGTGTCCCTCAAGACTTTTTTGCATGATGGACGTCTGTTTTTGGTTTAATACAAGAAACTATGACTTTTTCTAACCGTACTTGTGTATATTTTAATGCTATGTTCCCAATGATGGCACATGGTCGCGGTGGATTTTGTGGCCTTATCCAGGTATCTCTGTGATGTGGGATCCATGTGTTGCGAAGTTTTCGGATTTCAAGTTTTTTGCTAGCATTCTCTTGTCGAATTTTGTTCGGGGGTCTTAAATCCAGGATCTATATTATTAATGCATATGCCCCGTATAATAATCGTTGGTATTTTTAGCGAAGGGTGGTGGAATTTGATATCCTCGAGGTTGGACTCCTTATTGTTGTCGGTGACCTAATTTACACCCTTGCTCGAGATGAAGGTTGGGGTATGCACTATCGACATTGACCCTATGGCTGACTACATCACTAACATATGCTCTGCTCATCAGCTAAAGGATATCCGGCCACACACTCTATGCCTCACGTGGTATAATGCCAGGAAGGGGGTGGAGTAGCGGCTAGATTGCTTCTTGGTCTTGGAGGATTTATTAGAACTGATGGGTATGGTAAAGTCGAGGGTGGTGTAATTACTGATCTCTGATCACATGCCAATTATTCTGGAGTCGCAGTTTTAACGTCCATTGTTTGGGGTACCTTTCAAGTTCGGCAAAACTTGGCTGGACGACCCAAATTTTGTGGCCATGGTGTCAGGTATCTAGAGGCAGTACCACCGAGCTCTAGGAACCACTCCTATGGCTCATATGGTTTCCACTCTACAAATCCTTAAGTCTCGGGTGTGTTTGTGGGAAAGAGATAAGAAGCAACTCCTAGTGGTTGAATTGAACCATAATATTGCATAGACATTGTCCATATTTAAGGAGATGGATGCAGGGTGCATTTCAACAACACGTTGGTTAAGCCTGAAAGAGTTGGAGGATAGGAAAAGGCAGATCCTTTTAATTCATGAACATACTCGGAATTTGAAGAGTTGGGCTACATGTCTCAAGGCGAGGGATAAAAACACTAAGTATTTTCATAATTACGCCAATATGTGTAGGAAGGCAAACGCCATTTGGGAGATATCGAACCCACAGGGACAAAGTTTTGTGACCATTGTGGACATTTAACGAGAGGCAGTTCGATATTTTGAGGAGCTATTTCGATGGCGATAGGGTCAGTTTGTGGCTTACCAAATTTGGGGCACTAATGAATATCCGATGATGTTTGACAAGGCTGCCAATGAACATATGAGCGGACCAATTGCTGGGGAAGAAATTATGAAGGTGTTATGCTCCTTTGCCCGAGACAAGAGTCTGGTTCCTGGTGGATGGACATTGGAACTTTTTTCATTTTTTTCTGAGCTAATGTTACAGGATATTCTTGATATGGTTGGGGAAGTCACAGCGAGACGGACATTTACATTGTGCTATCAATACTACTTTCATTGCCCTTATTCCGAAAAGCGATCAATGCCACACTTTTTAGGATTTTCGCCCCATCTCTTTGTGTAACATCACGTGCAAAATTATTTCTGACCATTGTTGAGATGTTTAAAGTTGCATTATCCATTCATATCACTCAGGAATAGTATGAGTTCCTACATAACAGGTTGATACATGACGTTGTTGCAACTACTTAGGAGATTATACACTCCATCCAATTGAAACAAATTGAGGCTCTGCTGATGAAAATAGACCTCCGGAAGGTATATGACTGCATTGATTGGGCTTTTTTGTGTATGCTTCTTATGAAAATTGGCTTATCTAATATGTCCATTGAATGGATCATGGGATGTATTTCCAATGCCCATTTTTTTGTTCTCATTAATGGAAAACCAACTCGATTCTTCACGACTGGTAGAGGCCTCAAGCAAGGGTGTGCATTGTCCCCGCTTTTATTTATACTTGTTATGGACTATCTCAGTCTTAAAATACAGAGAGCCATTAGGGATGGATTCTTTAAGGGCATTAAAATTACACAGGACCATTTGGCTTCACATAATTTCTTTGTTGATGACATTCTGATCTTTGACTTATTAATATTTACACAATGGTTTTATCAGCGGGACATCCTAGATCATTTTGGACAGGCTACGGGGATGGTGGAAAATGTTGCGAAATCACATGTTCTACACTCAGCTAGTGATCATGGTATCATTAGGCAGGTGTGCGATGCTTTTCATTATGGACATGGGCCGCTGCTGGAGGGCTTCACGTACCTTGGTTTCCACTTGAAACCATGCAAATATGTCATGGTTGACTGGTACTGGCTCATTAAGAAGTACCAGAGGAAATTGGATAAGTGGACACTTAGATGGATCTCTCTCGGGGGCAGGCATATCCTTACACAGTCGGTATTACAAAATTTGGCGGTTTATTGGGTGCATTTGTATATCATTCTAGTGGCCATTATTAAACAAATTCGGGTCATTATGGCTCGTTTTATTTGGGGGGATTGGGAAGCACATGGAAAGTATCATTTGGCATGTTGGGACAGTATAATTGTCTCTAAAGAACAGGGGGGTTGGGGGTTGCTTGACATTGAGCTTTTCAGGAAGGCGCTAATGTTGAAGTCTCCATGGCGAGGTCTCAATGTGAAGGGATGCTAAATGGAGATTAATTTGCATAAGTACTTAAAAGGAAAAAATGTTGAAGTGTGGTATCGAAAGGGAATATTAGGGAGAGGTAACGGGTCTCGAATTTGGTCAAGATTTCGAAAGATTTGGCCACTTTACATGCAGTGTCTTTGCTAGGCCTTTGTGGGGCGTGCACGTATCATCATTGGACTTGATTAATATTCGGGGGACTGAAGGGGTTCCCCCAATGAGTAGGGATTTGGTACATGTTCTGTAGACTCGGGGATATTTCTTTTACTGCCAATTTATTAAGCACTAGATGGATTCGACCCCCATCTGGGATGGGCACAGGGAACTGGACTGTCTGGTGACATTGCCAAGGAATTGTGCACATACATCACGGGTATGCACTTCACAGGAATTCAACATTATGGTCGGGGAGATCATCTGACATGTGGTGGCACATTTGTGAATAACTGCTCTCAGACACATGAAACATGCAGATTTGTGTACACCAATATTCAGGGAAAGAAACTTACCAGTGAAAAAAAATTTAAATTTAGATTTTTACAAGTCTGAAAAAAAATTTGAATAATATTATAAAACTTCCCCCGAAGTGCTGTAGCCTGTCAGCGCGTCAGATTTTTTAAAATTTTCAAATATAGTGAATTCCATCGGTGGTTTAATATGGAAGTGTCTTGATAGTCGGTGGTTGAAAACGGATGGCAGCAAATGGCAAGTGGAAAACGGATGGCAGCAAACGGCGATGAGCGCCTCCTCCACCACGGCGATTGGAACGCCGCTCCTCCCCGCGGGCCGCAATCCGCCACCCCCAGTGGAAAAGACGTGAACCTAAACGCATTGAATGCTGCCATCGTCCCCAAATATTTCAAAAATCGGTCTTCGCGCGTTTCAGTTTCTCATTCGCACTCTACCTTCTGCTGTTCGTTTCCTGTTTTTTTCACACCGCGGCCACTACCTTCAATTCTTCGTGGGTGATCCTGTTTCGCACAGCGTTCCAGTCGCCATTGCACTCTTACCCTCGGTTGATTATTTGAGGGATATGCCTATTACCAGTGATGATAATTCGACCTAATGGAATAATAACACTGGTACCTGTGCTTTTCACTTTTTTATTCCGATAATGACCTTCCATATCCGAGTCAGCCATGAATCCTCATGCGCATCGCATCGGAATAGGGAATCTATGCATGCTTATTCTACTAATCAACCAACTTGCATAATCTCCACATGAAATAGGAGAAGGGCAGTTGATACTTATATTCTGTCTAATACCAACAACCCACACATTTGCATGCCCGCGATCACAAGTTTGGGCTTCTGTTGCAGCAGATCCATCTTTCTCCCAGAGAAAACATGGGGATTGTGCAGCTCGCAATCGGAGATGCTGCAATAACGTTTCTGTGGGTGTTTGGGGCATCATGCCTGGGAGCAGGGACTTCGGTCATAGCCTCGTATTTAGGTGTGCAGGGGGCCATGACGCTGCTTATAACCATCTCCCTGTTATTTCTACTTGTGTTTCTGTTCTCCTTTTTAGGAGAGGCCATGGGTGGAGCTACTTGGAATCCCACTGCTTTAGCTGCTGCTTTTGCTTTGGGCGTTGGCAAGGATACCTTGATAAGTTTGTCAATTCGATTCCCTGCCCAGGTATGAAATTATTTCTCTCAGCATTTCTCTCTGTCTATATAAATATATATATTATAATGTGCATGCAGTTGTGGGTTCTTGTGGGATTTGGGTGTTCTTTGATACAAATTGTTTGAGTTTGGCGTTAGTTATCAACCAGTTAAATCAAAACAGTTTTAGTCTCAAAACTGGGGTCAAAATCCCCAGAAGATGTGTGTCGTATCATTGGAGTCTGGGTGGAAAGTCCAGGGACTTCCTACTAGGAAACTGTCTTCTCAGGAGCTTGAAGCCCTCACTAAGATAGTGGTTCTGAAAATCCCATGTTTTTCAGATTTTCCAACGGGGTTTACACCAACCTGAGATTTGGGAATTAGCATCCATATCCCAAGTGTAATGTTGTTAATTTTCCGGAGTTATTGGTAGATATTCTTCTATTTCGTAAGAAAAGGGTTCTTCTCCACCTCATCATCATGATACACTTTGCTTGAAGCCCTCACTAAGATAGTGGGTCTGAAAATCCCATGTTTTTCAGATTTAGATTTACCAGCGGGGTTTACACCAAACTGAGATTTGGGAATGAGCATCCATATCCCAAGTGTGATGTTGTTAATTTTCCGGAGTTATCGGGAGATATTCGTCTATTTCTTAAGAGTTCATTCTT
This sequence comes from Pinus albicaulis, assembly GCA_034641835.2. Classification (NCBI taxonomy): domain Eukaryota; kingdom Viridiplantae; phylum Streptophyta; class Pinopsida; order Pinales; family Pinaceae; genus Pinus; species Pinus albicaulis. Next base: position 750,777 of record CM076582.1, on the reverse strand, counting down.
CTATTTCTTAAGAGTTCTTCTCCAACTCATCGTCATTATACACTTTGCTGCTGTTCCCCTCATCTATATTTGGCATAATTCAGTATATTCTGGTTATCTTGGTGATTTGATTCAGAGAAAGTGGTATATGAGTATCTGGGCTAGATCGACCACTACAACTATTGGTGCTTCACCAACGGCAGAGAGACTAGATCCATTCAAGGCATGTTGCCAAGGGGAAGACCATAGGTCATAGGCTCAAATCTGGTCAGAGTCCTTGAGGATATGCACCACTGTTGTGTTTGGCCAAGTTTGCGAAGGAATTTGGACTGGTAAGGATCGGATCTGTTGATTGAAATTTTCTGTTTAATATTTGCTTAATTCTTCGGATCGTTTTGCAAAATGCTTTTTCTGCATTCATTGTGCTTTGTTTTAGCTGTTTATTTGCAGACATTATGGTATTTTAACATATATGGGTTTATTTTGTGTTTTTAGGTTTGAAATTTGCCATTAAATGGCAGTCTTAGTTGCGTATTTCTGTTACGTTTGATTTCACTTGAAAATTTCCATTAAATGCAGGCTTAGATGTCTAATCCTTGGGATCCCTTTGTCAAATGATTCTCTGCTTTAATTTACCTTGTTCTCATAATTTCATAGTTGTATTCATATCTGTAAACAACGTTTCAAATATATAAAAAATAGTTCTATAAGAAAAATCCAGAGTTTCATGTCGCTGCTCCTTGCTCTTGTCAGACAAAGTCAAAATTACATTACACAACAATCTTTTATTAACATAAAGATTGATGGTTTTGTCTTTCTGAAAATGAAATGTAAAAATAATTTATTGTGGTCAATTGAAAAGCTTTTTTTTTTTAAGCTTTTCATCATAGAAGGGCGACATAAATATATGCCCTTCTAATTGAAATTCGAACCTGCCCTTCAAATTTGATCACTGTTTGGAACTCAATGTCCCTATTAAAATTGTTCTTTTTTACTCGCTGGTTTGGCATAACAAGAATCTTACCTAGGAAAATATGTGTAAGAGGGGCTTTTCGAGGTCGGGCCGATGCACTTTATGTGGTATGGAGGGGGGAAATAACCTGCACCTGTTCTATAAGTGTAATGTGTCTTTACTTGTGTGGGATCTTGTGTTTGACCACCTGAAATTACCATTTCGATAGTTCTTGGATAATGTTGAATGCACGGGCTGGTGGATGGGAAAAGGACCAAGGTATACATTTGGGCTCTATCCCACTGTTCTTTCATTGGCTGATATGAAATTCATGGAATCACATGATATTCCAGGATAAATCCATCCATCCTGATCTGCTGGCACAAAACATCATCACTTGCTGGAGTGGTGTTGAGCCCACTACCCCGCCATCACGGGATCTTTCTGTTCGGATGAGACCACACGAGATGTCATACATTGCTAGGTATTTTGATGGAGCAACACAAAACTCTTGTTGTGGTTGTGGGGCTTAGCTTAAATTGGACACGCGTTGTCATTATAAAATTTTCTAGAATGGTGGATCGGGTACTAATACTCGGGCAGAGGTATTGGATTTGTGGGGTCTAATGTGGTTTGCGAGACAATTATGTGTTTGACAGGTTGACTGTGTTTGGTGATTCGCATGTGGTAATCAATTATATGAAAAACACCAATGCTTTATCCACACCACAATTGATCCACTAGCCGGATAGGATCAAAGCATTGTGTGACTCTTTCAACCATATTAATTTCTTTCATGTCTACAAGGAAAAGAACTCAGAGGCTGATCACTTGTCAAAGATGGGACTTGAAAAAGAATTTGGACTCATGTACTATCAGTTGTTTGAGGGCGGTATTGCTCAGGTACAGGTTTCAGTTCTTCACTGAATGTGTCATCTCATCTCGATGGTGTGTCGTACAACAACATTTTTCTTTTTTCGCTGAATGTCTATGTTATGGGTCTTGCTATGGTACTGGAGATGCTTACGATTTTATGTTTTGGATGGACTGGGCATACTACTGCGATATATGTTTATAGTTTTCCCGTTGATTGGTGGTAGGATGATTGGGCATTCATCTTTTGGAATTTCTTATTTTGGACAATGCTGAAATGTTTTTGTATATGGGTCGGGAGACTTTGGTTTAATGGGATATCCTACTTGATTACAGCTTTTTGCATTGTACATCTGGAATGTTTATATTTTCTGACTAATGCACTGGTACATAATACACACTAGTTGTTTTTTTCTTCTGAAAATTTGTAAATGTGTAGGTTTACAGATAACATATTTACCACAAGTTACTTCCCGCCATAATTTACGCAAGTCTGAAAATTGTAAATGTGTAGGTTTACTAGTGATTGCTATCCACCAAAAATTATGCAAATCCTAGTGCTTTAGGAATTAAATCAATTAATTTATCCAGTTCACATCTCAATTTATTAGCTCCTTAATTTATATGAAAAAATGTATCTTAATTTATAGCTACATCTGTTTACATCTCTACCATACTGGGTTCTATATTACTTTTAACTTTTTTTTAATTGAGTCATCATAATATACACTAGTAGTTTTAGGTAACCTATTTACCGTAAGTTACTTCCCACCATAATTTAAGCATGTCCCAAAATTGGAAATGTGTAGGTTTGCAGATAACATATTTACCACAAGTTACTTCCCACCATAATTTAAGCAAGTCTGAAAATTGTAAATGTGTAGGTTTACTAGTGATTACTATCCACCAAAATTTATGCAAATCCTTGTGCTTTAGGAATCAAATCAATTAATTTATCCAGTTCACATCTCAATTTATTAGCTCCTTGATTTATATGAAAAAATGCATCTTAATTTATAGCTACATCTGTTTACATCTCTACCATACTGGATTCTATATTACTTTTAACTTATTTTAATTGAGTCATCATATAATGTTAAATGTTTACAAACATTTACTCAACTACAACATCACCCCATACTGGGCCAAAATATTTTTTCCCAACATTTAAAAATGTTGACATACTTACATTACACCTACACATCTCCCCTAATATTGGGTTGTAAAGTGCTTCTCGGAGTAATAAGTGATGGAAACCCAAACCAACAAAGCCCTAAGTTTTCACACATACATTTGTCTATGCTGGACAATGATAACAACAGTGTTACATATAGAAAATAATTGGACTGGCTACTGTGGATCTTGTGCTCAAAGGTCTAATGATGCTCAGATGGTCACTAATATTGTTGTGCCCCAATAAGTGAAAAAACCAATGCATGGCTAATGATAACGACAGTCTTACACATAGCAAATAACTGGACTGGCTAGTGTGGATCTTGTGCTCAAAGGTCTACTGATGCTTAGATGGTTACTGATATTGTTGTGCCCCACTAAGTGACAAAACTAATGCATGGCTAATGACAACGACAATCTTACACATAGCAAATAACTGGACTGGTTAGTGTGGATCTTGTGCTCAAAGGTCTAATGATTCTCAGCTGGTTACTGATACTGTTGTGCCCCACTAAGTGACAAAACCAATGCATGGCTAATGATAACGACAGTCTTACACATAGCAAATAACTAGACTGGCTATTGTGGATCTTGTGCTTAAAGGTCTAATGATTCTCAAGTCATGGCTTGGTTACACGGGAAATTATTGTGGGAAGAGTCTTTCGTTCAACGAAATGGAGCTCGTCTCCAGTTGATGGGATAGCTCCTTCCGGTGACCCCTGCGACTTTCCGGATAGAAGGTGGACCCCACCCAACTCGAACTGCGACGGCATCCCAACTTGTCTCCGATGGACCCGCGCCCTTGCATCCACCACCTCGCTCCCTCTGCGTCATTCCTCTCACCTCCGCTCTCCCAACACAGAGGTATTTGAAATTTAAATTTCGACTATTTGCGCTGGTAAATAGTCTGGATGTTCATTGTCATTCTGGTTCATTCACGCCAGAGAATTCAACAGCCCAGGGAAGTTCAATCACGCCAAAGGATTCAACAGTCCGTCGAAGTTTATAACCTGAAACCTCCGAGGATTCAATAGTTGTCATTGTGGGATCACCTTTGAGTTTCAACAGCCACAATAATGATGACAACATCAAATACTATGACAAGCACGACATTTTCCATATCCATGGGTGTGACTGGCTGGCCTGGAGGGTTTCCTCCATTAGGGTATGTCCACAGAATTTGTTATTCAGACATTTTTAGCTTGTCTGTGTATTTTTGCAGCATGTTGTAGTATATTATTCCAATTTATCATGTAGTGAATCTCTTTTTGTTCTCATGTTGGGACAGATATTACTCCCCCATGACAGCAGCAACAGCTACTGCATGGAGATCATCTTTACCTCATACGAGATCTTCAACACTTAATAAGAACATCACACCATCACCACAAGTAATAGCAAACTTTTTTTTGTTTTCTTTTGACAAAGAGAAACACTCTTTTGTTCACAAGGAGCTATGACCTCATTTGCATTAGCATGGAGGCCATGTCAATGCGGTTAGCCTGTCAAACTCACCATTAGGGCTTTAAACCCACTGAGGTTGAACCTTGGTCTTTGCATGGCGACATCCCCTCTCAACCATTTGATGACACCTCAACGGACCAAATTATTATTTCTAATATTTTGGAAGAAATATCGTATACATTTTATTTTCTAGAGTATGGTATAGGGCCACTTTTGGTTAGATTCGTGAGAGATTATTTTTGGACTTGGATTTTTATTTCTAGGTTTCAGATAGTTTTCCCTTTCCATATTTGGACCATATAATTTTCATCCAGCGCATTATCTGATGATAATAGAGTCCTCTTGAAGTTGTTTACAGATTATTGAGATGATTCCCTGTTTCCAAAGCTGATGGCATTGTAGGGAAACAATCTCTTGGTTGAACCAAACTAAACAGGATTGAAATAAGCAAATTTCTTCCATTGGTTTTTTAAAGCATGATATTATATGTAGCACTAGATTTGCAAATAGTTAAATGGTAGAAAATATGTTTAATGATTTACACATTTATGTCTGGTAATGTACTTGTTGGTTAAACAATTGCTCTTCTAATACAATTATCAATGTTTTGGTGTAGCTTTTTCTCCAGATGCAGAAATCTCGAAAGCGCTCTGCAACACATGTATATATAACTCTTTTTATTGATACTCATCAACAATTGATGAAGAACCCTTTGTGGGCAGCAGCCTATGGAGAAAAAACTTATAATTTAAATATTCTGATGGCTCGAGATGGTTTAATGAGGGTATCTGTGGGTAGTGTTCTTGGGCCTAAAATTAGAACCACGACGTTTGTTGTGGGATCTATTAATGGAAGTGGATATGGGATGTCAGCAGTTGCAAAGGATGCCTCATTTAATACTTGCATAGATGTAGCTGGGAGACAGCCTCTTTTGCAACAGCAAACGCACACATCACAGCAAGAGCCCACATCATTGGTTGGTTGGAAGCTTTGATTTTAAGCTTGTGTCTATTTTTTGCTCATGGACTGTTCATTTAACAAATTTAACTACTGCTTATTTTCATTATCCAGGCAGGACCTGTTTTTGTGCACCCTGCTACCAATTCAACCTCAATTCTGCAGCTGGAAACAAAGCAGCAGGAGGAAGTGTTGTGACAGGTGAAGAAATAATGGGCAGGGGCAGCTCTGCATCCCACCAGGGTTCATCAGTTTGTGTTGTTCCAACGCCTACGGGAAAAAATGAATTCATACAACTTCATGTCTGTAATGTCATTGAAAAAGGATAAATCTCCTCAAAGGTCCATGATGATGATCCTCAGAGAACCTACAGAAAATACTTTAATGGAAGCATTAATTTTTTTTCCTGTAGGCGCTGGAAAATGATTTTCCAGTGCCTACAGGAAAAAAAAATTATATGCATATCCAATATCCAGTTACCAGAATCCAATTACAATGATATATGCCATGTAGAGATGATATATGCCATGTGATAGGTAAGCATCCCAATAATGTCAAATCAATGAGACAAATAGGCATCCAATTAGTAAAACAAAAAACAGATGACATATTCCATGTGATTGAGTTTTTTTCACTCTGTTGTCACTGTCATGTCAAATCAAAGAGACAAGTAAAAGCATCCAACTAGTGAAACCCAAAAACAATGACATATGTCATGTGATTGTGCTTTTTCACTCTGCTGTCCCTTGATTCATATGATGACAGTCATTGTTTCATGTGTAAACTGTTAAAGAATAGGTGAATGTGAAACAATCATTCTGTAAAACAGGTCAACCTATTCTGGAAGCATATTGTTTGAATAAATGAAAGTAATACAATTGTGGTTTGATATTATGTTTATGGTATCTAGAAAAAATGATGTGGAAGAGCTGAAAAACCCACAGTGAAAAAAAAATAATAGTGAATGAAATAGCACCATAAATATGTGCAACTGTGATAATAACTCTTAAATACGGGCAAGCAAAATTGCAAAATTAGGTTGAGTAATATTAGAACATGTAAAAACAACAGACAAAAAATTCAAAAAATTGAATTTACTGCGTGTATAATTTTATTGTCACCAGTGAATATTCACATGACCAGTTTCATACACATTTGTTTGGTTGCATACCCGGTATCCCAGGAGTTCACTGTATCTCGTCTCTGAGTGTACTTGGAATTAGATACAACACAAGAAAAGAAACAGAGTATGTTGAACAAAAAAGAACCGGTGTCAACTTTATGAATCAAAATTGCGGGCACAAGATAACATGGTCAAATCATGATTCCACACACAAATTTCCCCTTACTGGGGCAATCAGATTTCATGAATGCATCAGCAGAATTGAAGCCATTATCTCCTTCCGTTGACAATGGAGATTACAAATCTGCCACTGGTCCTCGAGGAGAACCAAACTAGTAAACTTCATTGACAGGCTTAGTATGTGATGCCGCAAACAATCATGAAATCCAACATGTTTGAAACAAGTACCTGATCACAACCAACCAGAATAACCAAAAAGTATACAAGGAAAGAAAATTTTCTCCTTTTAACTCCGGTTAAATTTTCCCTTGGTGTCAAAACCAGTACCCGCTGAAAATTCCCAGTATGAAACTCGGAATCAAAGAATCAAATGATATAATAGAGGTTCTTAAATTACAGCTTCTTGCACCATATCCAACTACGGAATTCATTGATGTGCCATCACTTTTTCCAGCTCTTACCACGCCAGAACACAGAGTTACCCCATTTGGAACAAAGTTCTGATTTTGTGTAACATAAAAAGGCCTTGGATTGCCCCACAGAGCTAGGTACCTTCCCATTCTTTTATAAAACTCTGAAGGAAATTCCAAAGGACCAGACAAATTGTTGCTATTTAATAACAACGAGCAGACGTTTGGTAAAGTTGCCAGCTCTGAAGGAACTTTCCCGGTGAGATTATTATCATTCAAGGCAAGGTACCTAAGCATCTTCAATTCCCCAAATGATTCTGGAATGGTTCCAATATAATCTGAGGATGCAAGATCCAAACTAATCAAGGACTGCAAATTTCCCCAGTGAAGAAAATCAATCGGTCCTCCTAAGGGATTATTACTGAGGTAAAGTTCCTGCAAATTCTTCATCTCCGTTAAGGAACCTGGAAGGTTTCCATGAAGCCGATTGTTCCTTAAATCCAAAAATGTAAGCAATTTCAAATTCCCCAATGTCATAGGAATCACCTCTTGTAATCCACTGTCACTCAAATCCATTTTTACCAGAGAATTCATCCTCCCGCAAGATTAAAAAACGGAATTCGAAGATTTTTTTTTAATGGATCAACGAGCCGTTTAATTTAAGTGTCTTAAATCCTTGCGTGGGACCCTTGCCTCCAGATGATGAGAAATGGTGGAAGGTGGAACCGAACGTGGGGTCTCGGCTCTTTATAAGCGCCCGTTGTTGCAGGGCTCCCATCAAAGGGCCTCTCATTACTTTTCTCATATAAGTAATCACAGAAAAAGTAATCAGCAGGCGGGCAGTATCAGAGAACACAGCGATTACACTCAACTGATGATTTGCATTCACAACAAACGGATATTTATATACAATTAAGAAGCTTCTCGAGCCCTGAATGTCGGTGGAGATGGCTTCTCCGAGAAGCTAAATGAACTCTCGAGAAACTCTAAGAAAGTTCTATCATTAAATGAAGTCGGCGGATTTGGTTGGAATTATTGTTTATCCAACACTCCCTTTAATTTCAACCATATACAGACATACTATACATAGGACACAAACATACTCTTAATTGACATGCTTGCTGGTCTAAGTCTCAGCTAGGCTTACAACATAATTTTGATTTTCTACAACACATAACTTACTCCTACAAGTCTCAAATTTAGCCTTCCCAAGAGGCTTATTGAATATGTCAGCTACATTTTCATTTGTATGACAATATATTAAGTCAATTTCCTTTGATTGGACCTTTTCTCTTACAAAATGATATTGTGTGTCTATATGCTTTGTCTTTGCATGACAAACATGATTGTTTGCCAATTTGATGGTACTTTGATTGTCACATCTGATCACTGTCGGTTCTTCTTGAGCTTCACCAATATCTTCAAGTATTCTTCTTAGCCATATAGCTTCACATGTGGTACTGCATAAGGCTTTATATTCTGCTTCAGTTGATGACAAGGAAACTGTTGGTTGTTTCTTACTGCTCCACGATATTGCTCCTGATCCAATATTGAACACATATCCAGTGGTGGATTTCCTGTCATCTGGATTTCCAACCCAGTGAGAATCAGAATGACCTGTCAATTCAAAATTACAATCATTAGTATATTCAATACCAAAATTGATAGTTCCCTTTAAATATCGAAGGACCCTTTTTGCAGCTATCCAATGGCTCTCAAGGGGCTTAGCCATAAATTGACTAAGTATGCTTACTGCATATGCAATGTCCGGTCTAGTGGTAGTGAGATAATTAAGACTTCCCATTAATTGTCGATACAATGTTCCATTCACCTCCTTTGTTCCATCATCGTTTCTCAATTTGATATTTTGTTCTAAAGGAGTACTCACTGCTTTACATCCTTTCATATGAAATCTTTTTAGTACCTCGTTTGTATATTTGCTTTGTGTGATTAAAGTTCTTTCATTATCTCTCCATACTTCAAGACCTAGACAATAATGCATTTGTCCAAGATCCTTCATCTCAAATTGCTGTGATAGCTTCATTTTTATATCATTAATCATTTCAGCAGCACTCCCTGTTATTATTAGATCATCAACATATATGGAGATTAATGCTATGTCTCCATTTCTATCTGTCTTGACATATAAATTAGGATCATTCTTGCTTTTGTTAAATCCTTGCTGAAAGAAGAATTTATCTATTTTCTCATACCAAGATCTCGGTGCCTGTTTTAGTCCATATAAAGCCTTTTTTAATTTGCATACAAGATGTTCTTGTCCCTTCTTTTCAAATCCTTCTGGTTGAACAAGATAAATTTCCTCTTTTAACTCCCCATTTAGGAAAGCTGACTTCACATCTAATTGATATAGATTCCAATCATATTTAGTGGCTAATGCTATCAATATTCTGATTGTGTTCATTTTTGCTACTGGAGCAAAGGTATCTTCATAATCTATACCTTCCTTTTGTGAATAACCTTTTGCAACTAATCTTGCCTTATACTTGTCTATGCTACCATCTGCATTAAACTTTGTCTTGTACAACCATTTTGATCCTATAGGGACTTTATTTTTAGGTAATTCTGTTAATTCCCAAGTTTCATTTTTCATTATAGAGTTATATTCTTCTTTCATAGCTTCCATCCATTATTTATGATTTTTGGCTTCTTCATAATTTGAAGGCTCAAAAACATTCATTACTTGAGTCATTAAAGCATAATCTTTATACCTGATAGGGGTTTGAATTTGTCGTGTTGACCTTCTTAAAGATTCATTACACTGTGGAGTACCTTCTCTTCTTCTTCTCTGTGGAGTGCTTTCATCACTTCTTTGGGGGCTTTGGCTTCTTGAATTGTCTTTTGGAATGTCCTTGCTTTCTTGAGATGATTCCACTTCTTCATCTTCTTTAAAGTTATAAGTAGGATGCCATACATTAAATTCATCATCTTTCATTTGATTATCTACATGCTCATGAAATATAACATCTCTGCTTGCAAAGACCTTGTGAGTATTTGGATCATACATTTTATATGCCTTTTGATTAGGACAATATCCAATAAAAATGCATTTGATAGCTTTGGCATCTAATTTTCTCCTATTCTCTTTAGGAATATGAGCAAAGGCCTTGCATCCAAATATCCTTAAATGACTAACGTTAGGTTTAAAACCATAAAATGCTTCAAATGGTGTTTTCTGCTCCAAATATTTTGTAGGACTTCTATTTTTTAGATATACAGCCGTATTAATGGCTTCGGCCCAAAAACTATTAGAAAGTCCTTTACTTTTCAACATACTACGAGCACATTCAACTAATGTTCTATTTTTTCTTTCAGCTACACCATTTTGCTGAGGTGTATGTGGTACTGTAAATTGTTGTATGATTCCATTTTGTTTGCAGTATTTCATAAAAGCTCCTGAAGTGTACTCACCACCTTTATCTGATCGAAGAATTTTAATACTCTTTCCTGATTGTTTTTCTACCATATTCTTGAATTCTTTAAAGTATTTAAACACATCACTCTTATATCTTATAAAGTACACCCAAGTGTATCTAGTGCTATCATCAATAAATATAAGAAAGTAATATGCTCCACCAAGTGACTTAGTTTGCATTGGACCACATACATCACTATGCACTAGTTCAAGTATTTCACATTTTCTTCTGTTTTCATGCATATGAAATTCTTCCCTATGTTGTTTTCCTAGTGCACAACCTTCACATTCAAAGTGTTCACCATTAATATTTGGAAGGCCTTCTACCATCATTTTCTTTTGAAGTAACATTAAGTCATTATGATTTAAGTGCCCATACCTTTGATGCCAAAGCTCTATGTTTGACATGCCTGTTGATGCCAAAGCTTGATGCCTATTCTTTGTCACATCCAACTTGTATAATCCTCCAACTCTCATTCCTTTTGCAACAACCTTGTAGTTGTCCTGCATATCTTTTACCAAACATTGTGATTTCATAAATTCAACTTTCAAATGTTGATCTGTAATAGTAGAGACAGATATTAAGTTCTTTTTTAATCCTGGAACATACACCACATTTTGAATTTGTTTTTCTTGTCCATTAGGCATAGTAACACTTATATCACCATATCCTTTTATTTCATGGGATCTGTTATCTCCTAAATAAATGTGTGCACCATTATTAACTTCATGATAAGTATCAAACCAATCTCTTTTGCATGACATGTGGATTGATGCACCAGAATCTATAAACCAAGCATTATCATCATCAGTTTCTGCTGACAAAGCAGCATTAGTAACAAATAATTGAAGATTGTTAAATTCATGACTGATTGCCTCATCTCTATCAACATAATTTCCTGTATGTCTTCTTAGTTTAAATAAATCAGATCTTCTTTTCAAACAATTCTTAGCATGATGACCAGGCTTTCCACAATAGTAACATGCACCATCTTTACTTGATTTGACATTTGACCTTGGTGAGGGCATACCTTGAAATGATTTTACCTGTGGCCTTTTACCTTTATTTTTCTCCCATTGTTTTCCTTTGAAGGCTTGCTTTCCTTTAGCCACCAATGCTAAATCTGAATTGGGGGGTTTCTGATTAAGACTTCTTCTGCGCTCTTCTTCCTGCATAAGTATACCTGCCAATTCATCAAATGTAGGAGCCTTCTCTCTAGCTGCAAGACCAGTGATAAACATTTGATACTCATCCAACATTCCATTTAATGTCACAGAAACCAAGTCTGTACTAGATATTGTTTCACCAATGTCACCTAATTTATCTTTCAAGTCCTTAATTCTAGAAATAAAACTAGAAATATTTTCATTTTCTTCCATCTTAATTGAAAGAAGCTTACTCTTTAAATACAATATTCGATTTGTGGTCTTTGTCTCATACAAATTTTTGAGAGTGTCCCATGTCTCTTTGGATGTCTTGCACTCTCTAATGTGCGGAATAATATTGTCTTTAACAGACATCCGCAACAATACCTTTGCTTTGTTTTCTCGTCGTTGCCAATCTTGAATTGCAGCCGTTGTGGCTTGAGGGAGTTTTGGCTTCACTTCATCTCCAGTCACAATCGTCCACATATTAGAGCCTTCCATCACAGTCTGCAACTTAAACTTCCAATTTGCATAATTTTCACCATCTAACTTATCAGAGTTAGTGAAATAAGATTCTGCTAATATATTTGCCATAGTAATGAGCTTATGAATATTCAAGCAACAATCTAAACTTTGATGGCTCCTCACAAACAATAATAAAACCTTCTTTAACTTATTTTACTTCCCCCTTTTTCTTTTTAATTTGTTAAAAAAAAACTCTTATTACAACAGTCACAACAATTCTTTTTAAAAAAACACCTTCAAAATGCCCGAAAATGAACACAGTAACAACAAACTTACAATTTGCTTTTCACTTGATTGGAAACACCCAGAATTTAGGAGGCCATTCTAATAATGAGCGCAAGTTTATTCATCCGATTTACTTTTACTTGACAGCGAAATTTACTCCCCCTATCTTTTACTTAATTTGAACTTGATGTAACAGCATTAAAATTATTTCTCTCAGGAATTTAGCATTCGGATTTTTCACAAAATCGAAAGAAGAGCATAAGCAATTTTAAAATATTAATACAGAACATTACGGTATATACTATTATACCCTTCTGGTCTTGCTCTTTTCCAGCGATCACACTTTCAACAGAAGCTTGAAACGCAGGCAGCAACTTCCTTCAACGTTCTGCTGGACACCAAATTCAACGTTCTGTTGGACACCAAATACAGAGAAACTCCTCGCCGTGGTTTACTCTACACACATTGCACATTTACAGCAACTCCCTTGCAGCGATACTATCCCAGCGATGCAATAACATCAATCTTCACTCACGCTCTCCCCCGGCCAGTTACACTCTTTACCAGCAACTTAATATGCTTAATCCACTCCTCACAGTCTCTCTGCAAACGACTTCACACTCTCTGATGATGCGCAGAAAACACTTATACACGGATCACAGATCACTCAAGAAAACCTCACCTTCCTCTGATACCATATCAGAGAACACAGCGATTACACTCAACTGATGATTTGCATTCACAACAAACGGATATTTATATACAACTAAGAAGCTTCTCGAGCCCTGAATGTCGGTGGAGATGGCTTCTCCGAGAAGCTAAATGAACTCTCGAGAAACTCTGAGAAAGTTCTATCATTAAATGAAGTCGGCGGGTTTGGTTGGAATTATTGTTTATCCAACAGCAGTTGGGTTTAAATTTCAAATATCTCCGTGCCGGGGGAGTGGCACAGACGGAGCACGGTGGCGGAGGCAGGGGCGGGAGATCCACGGAGACGAGTTGGGATGCCGTCGTCGGTTCTGTTGCTGTCACCATTACAATTCTGAAATATGCGATATGCGATTGTGCAATGGCGCACATCGCACATCGCAAATTCCACATCAACAAGACACCTGAGTTCTCAAAACTTGAAAACTGCGATCTGCGCTTTTGCGCTCAAGTGGTAGGGACCATGCCTGGAATTTGACGTACGTATCGCATATCTGAAATATGCGATATGCGATTGTGCAATGGCGCACATCGCACATCGCAGATTCCACATCAACAAGACACCTGAGTTCTCAAAACTTGAAAACTGCGATCTGCGTTTTTGCGCTCAAGTGGTAGGGACCAGGCCTGGAATTTGACGTACGTATTTTTCGTTTCCAGACGTATTTGACGGCAGCTAAAAAATTTTCAACGTCAAACCTGACGTGATGTTTACATCTTCAACCTGTCAAAATGACGTTCACTTTCAAAACTAAACCGTAAAAACCTATAATACCTATATAGCCTATATATTTCCAGTAAAAATGATGTGAAGGTGATTTAAATTCTCAGGGTCTCTCTACACATCGCCGTAGTACTTACTGCCTATCATTAATGGACGCCCAGCTCAGCCCATGCATGCCAAAGATATTCAAATTTGCAAAATGAATCCAAATGATATACTACTTTACTACCTACCATTAATGGATGCCCAGAGCAAATCTGCAAAATTAATCCAAGTGGTATACCACTGATATGAAAAATTTAATGCATATCAACCATCTGATTAATAAGTTTCTACCTTAGTGGAACTGGAGATGACTGCTGAGGGTAGATTTGAATTTTGAAGTTTTTCTTTGAAGTTCTGGCCAAGTATGAGTTCTACAAGGCTCTGATGCTCCTGTGTGGCCGATTGAAGGGCTAAGTTTGAGTTTTGGACGGCTCGGTGCTCCTGCGTGGCTGATTGAAGGGCTAAGTCTGAGTTTTGGACGGCTCGGTGCTCCTGCTTGGCTGATTGAAGCCTAAAGGGATTGGAATGTGACAGCAACAACCCAACTCGCCACTTTGAGATTCATTTTTTCAGCGTAATTTCAAAGTCGAGACCTTCACGAATACTAGAAAAACGAATACTAGAAAAACTGAAAGCAACTACACTATTTACATGATTTCATATGTATCAGAATCATGTGCTCGTTTTATAAATGGAATGGAAAAATACAATCAATTAAATAAAATTGTTATATTTACTTTCTTGTTAAATGAAATTTAATTTGGACCAGGTTTTATCTTTTTTTGGTTTAAAATGTTTATGAGTCATATGGATAGGAGGGCGTGAATGGATTAGAGCTCTTTTAAGTCATATCAATATATTTGAGATTAGCAGTAAGACCATTAAAATAAATTAGAATAAATTAGAGTTTAGCCGAAGCTTGGGAGACCACTAAAATAAATTAGAATAAATTAGAGTTTAGCGGAAGCTTGGGAGAAGTCATTTTTATGAGTAAAAAAAAACCATATCCTAAAATGTTTCAACTCTGTTGGAAGAATCAAATTTTGAATTTACCATTTATAACCTGAAATGATAATCTTGGTTAAAACCACACTCTAAACACACAAACACGCTCTAAACACACAAACACCGAACAATTGAATATAAATTTTCACCCCAAGAAAACCAAACATAACAGTGTCAATTCATAAACAAGGACATGGTTGGGATTTAGAGAAATTTAGATATATTCAAAAAATTTAATAAATTGTTTGCTTAATTTATATAGATTTTGAGATATTTAAAATTTAAATAAATTGATTGTCTAATTTTTTATAGTATAAATTTTGAAATATTTTAAAAATTTAATGAATTAATTAGGTTTTGAAATATTCTTAAAATTTAAATTTTGAAATATTCCAAAAATTTAATAAATTAATGGTTTATTTGATAGATGATTAGAAATTTTGAAACATTCTAAAAAATTTAAAAATAGTAAATTAATTACTTCATTAATTATGTCTTACATTAAGTTGGCATAATATCTAAGATGACTCAAAGCTGGTGTAAGCATTACATTGCTGGCACATTAAAATATTGACCAAAACCCTTCAATGTTCAAGGTCATATACTATTCTCTCATAGATAAGTACTTCTACTCTGCAATGCAATTTGAGCATGCTTTCTTCACCAATTAGTAGCAAGGTTGATAAAAAACTTAAATATACTAATTGCTAACTAATTTTTTTTAATAAACTCTTTAAATTGTTTAAATCAACTTGTAATATATAGATCTTGTATCCAAATTATTTTATTGTTTGTCATGATTAAATTGTTGTTAAATCAACTTGTAATATACAAGTCCTTGTATTGTATTGTGTGCACCACACAACAATTAAACCAAACAAAAATTACATACTTTAATAAAAAGAGACTTTAAAATATAAATATATATATATATATATATATATATATATATTTAGCAATTTTCAGAACTGTGTCCTGCCTTGACAAATTCAGGTGGCATTATTTTATTGTTTGTGATGATAGAGAAATATTAAATTGATTTAAAAAAAAAATCTCATTGTAAAATTTATTAATAAATATTTATGAACAATGAAAATTTAAAATGTATGTTTATAAATAATAGGCATTATAAATTTGGAATTTGATTACTTATTTTCATAATTCTGGAAATATGTTAAGATGGGCCATGGTCTGTTAAATTTGACTATTACTTGCTAAATTTGACATTAGTTTATATTTTTTGTTCGATTATATTTTCCCTAATTTACCTTTCAAACCATTTCTTGCCCTATACAGATATAGACAACCATACTCCGTTGTTTTCCACAACTTTTCTCCCAATTACACAATTTCTTTGGAATTTCACTTAATTTTCCTCAAATCTAAATTGATTTCTTTTAGGGGGGAAAATTGTGTCATCTATTTACAAAACATACATCCTCCAATTACTAAACATTTCTTCAAATTTGCATTGTATTACAACAATCTTCCTACGAAGTTCCCTATGAATTTCACTGAAATGTGCAAATATGGTTGGTTCTTTATTGTGCCTAGTGAATTTGGTTGTTGGAGCCTACACAACTTGCACATTTTGATGGAGTTGTATTATTATAAGAGCTAATGCTTTAGTTGATTAGTGGATTTACTATGTGATTTCTAATTTTTTCAGATTAGTTGTACATTTACATATTTGACGTAGTTTTCATTGGATGATTTATTTTGTGTTCTAAGACAAATTTGCAAGAGTCATTGAAAGAAATTTTCATATAAGTGGAGGTCTGACACTCACAAATTTCATTAAAACGTAAAATGAAAAACATAAAAAATTCAAAAACGTCATCAAATTTACATTTGACAGGCAATAAGGATTTGAAATTCCAAGCTTGGTAGGGACCACTTGTCCTGCCCTCTCATAAAAGACTTCCGCCTGTTTAATTCAATTTTTCTTCATTTGGCTATTGGGGGCTTTAAATGCCCGACTTCACTGTTTTAATTAAACCTGCTCCTCCGTAGACAAAATCTTCATTTTGCTGCTGAAGTAACTTCTCGCCCAAATCAAAAATTAATTCTCCTCTCTGTTCATGGTTGCGGCCCATCAATTATTAAATTCTTCCTTATGGATTTTCTCCATTCCTCTTAACTGCGTGTTGCTGTACACTCAATCTCTGCTGCTGCTGCTGTACTCGTTTCTTCTGTCACTGCCCAAGGCACGGCAGGTGACTTCAATATTTCTAACACTACAAAGATCCCGTCAACTAGCAAATTTTCAAATCAAGAGAACATTCTCTTTCAATTTTGCATCCGAAGAGCAGGGAGGGAACTGCGGTTGCTCCAAATTTGGAAGTGGAGAAGCAAAGGACCCGTCTCAAAGCGGCTCAAGCCATAGCTGAGGGAAAACGCTTGCCGATCAAGGTGAAATGGCCGATGCACAGAGGGTTCTCCAGAACGCCAGAATTGAATTGCAACAAATTTGAATCAGTAACCACTCGTTTTCCCTTGCATTGGAAGCATAAATTTCAGAGATTCAAGGGAAGTCTTTGAAGGACTCTTCGCTTTCTATCAGAGATAATTACTTGCTTTCCTATCTTTCATTTAAATTTTTATTTATGATTGTTTTGTCATTCAATCTCCCGAAATCCAGATATTTAAATCCAGAAACTTAATATGTAATGTATTTTTTACAAACACTAAAAACTTAGCTCAGTGTGAGTGCTCAATAGAGACATTATCTAATGTGTTTTTTACAACACTAAAAACTAAGCTTAGTGGTTTCTAGCTCAGTGTGAGTGCTCAATAGAGACATTATCTAATGTGTTTTTTACAACACTAAAAACTAAGCTTAGTGTGAGTGCTTAATAGAGATATTATTCAGGGCTTCTAACTCAAATAGAGATAAATACGCAATGGACAACAACTCTGACAGAGGACTCGAATAAAGAAGTTGTCTTTTTTCAATTATATGGTATGGCCTCATTTTGAGGACTCGAATTACCAAGTTGCCTTTTTTCAATTATATGGCCTCATGTTGTGGCACTTCTTGCTTATAATATGTCCAATAATATAATGAAAATCTCCAGTATTTCATTAAATCTACGACCTTTCAAATATATACCATCATATCATAAAATAAATAATTCACTAATATTTATTCAATACCTTTTTTAGATTTACGAAAATTCCAAATGGACGTATTTATAAATTAAAATTATCATAAAATATAAATTAAAACCAAACTTAAAATTATCATCATTAAAGTTTCATCGATAAGACAAGGAAGTGGGGTGAGTATTCTAACTAAACTTTTAGGAGCAAGGCTGTGGGTTCAACTTCCATAATGTTTGAAGCCAAATGCAACTCAACCAAGTGCTATTGTGTCCCATAGCCTATCTCTTTAACCCTAATATTGGGGTTTTATTCTATGTGATGCCAAATGCAACTCAACCAAGTGCTATTGTGTCTCATAGCCTATCTATTTAATTCGCTTTCTCTTACTAGGTGATTTTACCCGTTATGTTGTTGTTGTACTTGGAATTGGAACTAACTTATCTCAACTAAGTAACTTGTGATTTTACCCATTATGTTGCTATTGTACTTGGAATTGGAACTAAATTATCTCAACTACGTAACTTACTTCAAGTATGGCAGGGACTTGCAGCTCTGCAACTTGTCTTGTTGATATTAATATTTAATTCATTGCAAACTAATGTACTATTTTAAACTTTTTACATAGTACTATTCATTTTTACTTTAGGGTTTTAGTTATTTTTTATTTCTCTGTTGGCCTCTTTTCTCATCTTACTTTTAGGTTTATTATATATATCTTGGTTAGATTAATTATTTTCATCTTACATCCATCATGATGATGAACCACATATTATGGTTCCAAAAATTGATGATAAGGAAAAACCTTATGTGATTAATCTGGAAGCATTCCAACATATTGTTGATTAGTTAGTTGGAGGAAACAATTCTTTACTTCTTGCTAAGCTAGATCTAAGGATTTCATGTGAGAATTTATTATCCTATTGTAAAGCAAGTTGAGCTAGGCTCTATATAAAGAGTATCCCTTCCTCATTTATACTCGTGGTTCGATTTTTGGAGCTTCCACTCATTGGATCTTAATTGACATATCTTTCTTGGACCATATGAATGTGTATGAGTTCTTTCTCCATGGATGTTGGTGTCAATTCTTAAAGCTTTTTGGTCTTGGATTCTATTTTGTGCATAAAAATCAATTGTAAATGTTCAAGTCTTCTACAAGCTAACAAGATTGATCCACTTAAGGGTAAAGTCTACCACATGGAAGGAAGAAATTTTGGGGCAACTCCTCTCCTTCTTTCTTTGTTAATTTGGTAATTATTTGAAATGTTTCTTTGTTTACCTATTTTATGAACCCTAGCAAGGGTATCAAGTACATTTATCAAGCAGTAGCTTATATTGTTGGTGAAAGTTTCTCCCTTGAGGACACATTCTTGTAGGGCCTTGGTCTTCATTGTTAATCTTGATTAGATAAGAGATTGTTCTTCCTCTTGGGTTCTAGTCTCTTTATCCTAATTTTTAGATGAAAGAAATTGATTCTAAAGATGGGTTTTCTTCTTTGCCCCATAAACCCCTTTAATTCATTGTGACTCCACTGTCCTTGTTGGATTTGGCACAAATCTCTAATTCCTTTTATCACCTTTTTATATCCCCCAAAAAAGAAAAAAACATTATTTTACTCAAGTGACTCTCACTTCATCTTGTGCTTCATTGCCTACCTTTTGTAATCCTATTAGGGGTACCCCTTTGAGATGGAGGAGAACCAACCTAAAGTGAAAAGGATGGGTTGCTTAGGTGATAGTGGTGACCATCCTAAGAGTTCCCTCTTATATTGTGCTTTGTGGAGTAGGGCTTTTATCATTATGTACAATTTGGGAGTTAACATTTTGACGATATTGTAGGGGATAAAGGACATTCTCATATAAATTTTGAAGAACATGCCAGTTGATTTGGAATCTCAAGGAAAAATTCCCTCTTTTGGACAACTTTCGTCATCCAAAGAAGGCCCTCTTAGCCCTTGGAAGAACTTAATTTGGTCAAGGAAAAATTAAACTTTTGGTGGAAAAGCCACAAGTGCACAAAAGTTCAAGTAGGCCTAGGTAGGGAAATTCGACTTCCTTGGACACATGTAAATACACCTCATGTCACATCATTTGGAGGCATCATCACACACATCTTCTTCTCTTCGAAGGTTCAACTACTTCTGAAATTTTAGGTCTTTTTTCACATGTGGGAGGAGGAGAGAGGGTCTCTTTGATTGGGCCAAAATCTGTCTGTTATCACATCAACTCTGTTTTCTTTTTTTAATCAGAAAATGCTAACAATTTCAGTGTCAACATTTTAGTTGTAATAAACAGGGAAATCATCGGTAGAGGGGATATCAACGTTTTCATGTTCCGATAATGTTTTCTGAATAAATTCGTTGACAATGGGCTTATCAACATTTTCGATATAAT
The DNA here is from genome assembly GCA_034641835.2 of Pinus albicaulis. NCBI lineage: Eukaryota > Viridiplantae > Streptophyta > Pinopsida > Pinales > Pinaceae > Pinus > Pinus albicaulis. The sequence goes on along the minus strand of CM076582.1, from coordinate 730,360 downwards.
TTACAGGTCAGCTGTCAGCACCAAAAACGAATTTCAAATTTAAATTTTGGAATTACATTGACCATGTAAGCGGGAATGATAAGGTTTGCAAGAGTGCCACGAGTAAGTGCAATGTTAAATCATTGATTTGTTCGCCTCCATCGGTATATTGTTTATCGATTAATCATGGTTTAAAACACGAATTCACCCTGAGTTGTAATGATTTCCCCTCTTTGTCGATTAAACTCATTTCACTTTGTACATTGGTGATTCCGTCATTGTAAGTTTGGTTATTTTGTTGTGAAATTGGTAAACGGTCTCGCAATATTTCATCCGTATTCTCCCACAAATATCCAGGATCAAATCTTGTTGTTTTTGTTTCCAACTAAAGGCTGCGATGGGGAAAGGCGCAACACTAACCGGGCCGAGCCCAAAGCACCAGATCTGTTGGAGATTTATCCCAATATCCAACAACAGTTTCAACAGGTTGGTTGGCGTGAGTTCTTCCACCGTCGCACCAACTACCACGATGTCGTGGCTCTTTCATTTGCTCAGAATTTCGATGGAAATTGGGGTGAAGTCAGTGGGATCTCATTCTCTGTTACAGAACAACTAATCTCATAGGCCACAACCTTGCCAATAGATGGGGAACAATTTTTTAGAAGCCATGTGTCGGCAGGAGTTGATGTGCCCTTATTTTTTAAGGAAGAGTTAATGAATCATAATTGGAGAGACAGGGTTCAGAGGGTTTTTCTACAAGACAAATGGAATTGGTTTTTGAAGATAACCCAATCGTTCTTCACCTGCAAAGGAAGGTTCAACCAGGTAAATCTCTATCACTTCCATTTTCTTGCACATTTAGCTAGTCAGGTTAGGATGAAAACTTGTTTATATTTTTTGGAGATCCTCATGCATATGGAAACTAATTTTAGAGCAAGAACATACACCTCCTCCCACTATGTCTATCACAAATCCATCATTAAACTGTTGATTCAAAACCAGTTGGCCAAAGTAGGAAAAATCTAGAGCCACTTCCTATTTTGGGGAGGTTTTCGACCTCAATCCCCTAAGTCCTTAAGAGGAAGGAAGAAAATTGTTATATGGGGGAAAAATACCCAAGAAACATCCCCTATTGAGCCAACTCCTAGCCAAAATGACACAAAGGTCCTTTCTACATCCTCTGGCCCTAAAATCCCCAAATTTTACCAAAAAAATAGGCCAGGATTAGTAAACTAGACCCTACATCCACTATAAGCTTACCTTCTGCTATCATTTCTCCCCAAGCCATGAGTTCCCCTGTTGAAGCCTCCCCTGCAGACACAACTATGCCAGAGATCATTAAAGGCAAAGAGGTTGAAGTTGATACCCAAACTGAAGAAACATTGTCTGAAACCCTTAAAGGAGGCATAATGCCTCATACAAGGCCAAAAAATAAGTTAAGGTTGAAAACTAAACTAAGAAGCAATCCAGATTTGGCCAAGGAGGTAATTGATGTAGATAATGTGCCAGTGAAGGACCTTATCATCAACGGAAAAAAGTCTGCATGCTCTAAAAAGAGCAGAGACAAAGAAACTAAAGGAAAAGTTCCTATGGAGACAAAGGAAAGCAAGAAATAGGGGTTGGAGAAGGTGGATGTGCTTCTAAATTCAGCCAACACCCTCGGCTAGGAGGATTGGGGTCATTTTAAAAATTTTGGTTATGCACTTGAGAAACAACAATTTTAGCTTTATCACTAACAGTGTGCTTGACAACATTTTTACATACAACAGAGCACGGAGTAGCTGAAATTCCCATTGCCAATGATTTTGAAAGAATCGGGAGCTGACATCTCCATTGTCAGCGATTTTCAGAAACATGTGCTAACATCTTTGTTGTCGGCAATTTTGAAGGTGAGCGTTGACATCTCCGTTGCCAGCGAATTTGGCAAGAGAAATGCTGGCATTCCCACTGTCAACGAATTTTAAAAAATAGGCAGAAAGGAAATGCTAATAGTCTGTCTATCAGCAAAATATTCAACTCAGGAAACCAAAGAAGCTGACAACGGAAATATCAACAAATTTCACCAGGAAGCCCAAGGGAAAATGAACTCTAACAGAAAAGCAGTTTTTGGTGAAGGATTGAACCTATTTGCAGAGAGACCCATTTTCCAGCGATGAATCAGTTCTATCATTCAGGGACCTATTTCTATTTTCGAGGAAGATATTTTGAAGATACTTCTTCTTAGCTTATATGTTAGCATATTTTCGAGCAGATATTTTATTTTAGAAAAAACTTAATGTAATTAAAGATATTTTCCACATGCATGAACTTAGAATATTTTGATATTTTTTGGATTATTGTAATTAAGTTTGAAACTATAATCCTGTGACTAGTTGATGCAATGTCTATAAAGACAATTTTTGAAGAATGGAAAAATGTTGGTTTTTATCGTAAAAACATTAGCATTCTAGTGTATTTGAGTAGATCTTAAATGTATTGCAATTTTGATGAGAATTTGCAGAAATTCAAGTGTTGTAGTTCCATGTTCGTTATTTCTTTGTTTATGAAAAATATTCTTCATGTCTAGAAACTTTAGTTTTTGAGATTTGGATTCATTCATGCTCCTTTCTCATATTTCTCAGTCATTAGTACTTGTTGCTTCTATCAGTGATGATTTTGTTTTCTTTTCAGTTTTCCTCTTCTAAATATCTCAAATTGTCAAAGGAGTTATTACTACCTTGATTTTTGTGTCATTCTCATTAAATATGTAGCATCATTTGATAAAACTGGACTCCATGCCCAATGGTGTGTTTTATATACAACCCAATCAAATTTTATCCTACAAACTGAATCTGACCATAGAGCTTAAAGTGTAAAACCTACTACTAAAGTGACCTAGAGTAGTTGTGTAGGAATTGATAGGGTAAGTTTCGTAGATCAAGAACCAAAGGTCACCACTCACAAATAGATCACAAATCAGTACACCAGTATAATCACGTGGTTAAAACCCTCAAAGAGGGAAACAGTCCACGGCCTGAGTCAATGCGACCACTTCAAGAAATTTATTAATATAAAAAGAAAAGTTACATATGTTTCTTGTTGGAAATATTGTCATTTATGGCAAAGGAGAAGAAAGGAGCGGCACCTGAACTATCACTAAGGCAAAGGAGACAGACAAGGAGCAGAGGCAGCGAGGGCAGCAAAAAGAGGCAGCTTAGACACCAGAAAGAAGCAGAGGCAACAGAGAGAGAATTAGACAAGAAGAACCAGCAATAAGGCAAAGGAGACAGACAAGGAGCAGAGGCAGCGAGGGCAGCAAAAAGAGGCAGCTCAAACACCAGGAAGAAGCAGAGGCAGCAGAGAGAGCATTAGACAAGAAGCAGAGGCAATGGATGAAGTAGATAGGTGACTAGAAGCAGAGACAACGAATTGAAGCAGAGGTAGCAGAGTTGCAAGATACAGCAAGGGCCAAAGATATTATACAGAACAATCTCAGGATGGAGTTGCGCTAAAGAAAAGAAAGGTTCGGGGTCTTTAGAGATCTGCAGTGATCCAAGAACAATGATGAAGATTTGTGCGACAGAGTGAAGTAACGACGCAGCAAAACTTCATTCAACAGCAGAAAGGCGAAGTGCGAGATATGTTGGACATGGTAGGAAACCATTTCGAATGAAGGCGCATAGTAGAAGGTGAAACGGGAGCAACAAATATTGAGCGAAATCCTAAAGAAATGGCAGAATTCCGCACTTAATTGTGTTTAAATTTAAGGTTTGAAGGTTGGTATTTTTGCAAAACCATACCACTGGTTTCGCACAGATTTTGGGCCATGAGCGGTTTATTCCATTTGGAACACGATCGTATCATATTACGACACGTCACAATACTAAAACCGCCTATTTCGCGTAATTTTTGAGAATTAAAGGTCAAGGGTCGAAGTAACGTGATAGCTGTCTGGTTTGATGCGGCGAAGATCCAATGGTGATCGCATGGGAAAAGTGCATGGACGTTTCGAAATGTTAAACAGCAGGTATATTGTGAATGCAATATCCGTCGGATCAAGATCGGTGAAGATCTAACGGTGGTCGCATCACGCGAAAGGTGGAGTCTTAATGTTAAGGCTTAAAGAGGAAGTGTTGAAGATCGACGACAGAGATCTTATCAAAGATAGAAGATCGACGGTGACAATCACATCGGCAGAGACCGAAATCGCAAAACACAAGGCAAGTGTTTGTATTTGCGATGCGATGCAATCGCATATCGCATCTTGCATATGATATGAGTTCGCACGATATGGAAAAGTATATGCGATGCGATGCGATGATATGAGTTTGCATTATAATTAACTTTGGTTTGAGTGTTTTATTATAATGTTCCGAAGGTTGTCACATGGGTAAAAAAGAGTTTCATTAAAGTGATGTATAGCCAAAACATTTCCAAAGGCTTTAACGCTATTCCTAAGGTCCAGTTAAACAAACAAAGGTAATTAGAGTGGGGCCTGCAAGGAAGGGTCATCGCATCGGCAGATTACTAAGAAATGCAGAGAGCCGAACCATTGGAGGATGCGATAGCGATAATGCGATCCGTCGTGCACATGGGAAGTCAAGTGGGACCCTTCGCATATCGCATCGACGAAAATCAGTGTTTGATTACGATAAAGATCGGACCCGAAACATTATAGAACTGAGTAAATGATCCATTGGATCCACAGAACTCTATCGCATCGACGGAGAACAAGAGACGCGAGAGAGCGGACCATTGAACCTTGCGATTGCGATGGTGCGATTTAATCACGACCGTCCGATCCCGATCAAACGCAACCATTGGATCGTGAGTTGAGTAGGGCCATCGGAGGTTCATCGCATCGGCGGACATCCATCGGAGTTATTGCATCCGCGATCTCACATCGCATCGGCGGAATGGAAGAGCAAAGGAACAACAGTTTGAACGTTGCAATTGCGATTGAGTGATTGAATCACAGCCGTCAGATCTGATGGATGATGGACGGCGAATATGTGAGTTCACTGATAGCTGGTGGGACCCTTCGCTCATCGCATCGGTGGTGATCATTGGCCAAAGGCACATCGGACCACTGAAGGTTGTGATTGCGATTGCGACAGTGCGATGGAATGTCAACCATTGGATTGGGAAAGTTAAATGAAGCGGAGTGCGGTGACCGTTAGATCTGAAAGGTGCATGTGCATGTGGATACGCCCGTTTTACGAAGAAAAGACCAAGTGCAAGCAAAAGACTCAGGTATATAAACAAAAATATGAAGGCAACAGAAGGAGACTCGGGTAAGTGACCCGACACAGAGCAAAGGATCAGGTGAAGGCTAATCGCAATGGGCACGAGAAGATGAGTTGAATCGGGCAAAAGGTGTTCGTGTAGAGCAGCTGAAATATATCAATAGAAACAACTGAAAAGACAGTGACAGTAGCGGAAAAGACAAACGCACAGCGAGCCAAGTGCTGAAAGGGCTAAGTGAATTGAAATACTTATTGTAACTGAAAATGTAAATGATTTAATTATATTTATTGTATGTGATGCAAAGGAAAGTCTCCATAGGCATAGGAAAAACTCCATGAATGTTGTAATGATTATATCTCATGAATAACCTGAACTGAACAATGAGGAAACGAATGGGGGGTAGGAAAAGAGTCATACCTGTTCACTTCGAATTCCCTGTGGAATACAAACAGTGATAAGGTAATCTCTATAAATTATGTCACATAGATATGCATAAAGAGGCTAGAGAATGGAGAAAGGGGTCTGAAAAGTGTAAGGAGAATAAGGAGCAGATAGAAAAGCTGTGAAGATCCATAGATGATATAAGGCAGATATGAAAGCTGGAGGACAGCAGTGATGAAGGAGGAAAACAGAGCTGATATCCAGGTAAATCAACATATGATTTTATTGTAATGTGAGGAAGTTGGTGCTTCCATATGAAGTTGTAGCTTGATAGATGTCAGTTGTAGCTGGCTGAGGTAGGAGCCTCCTGTAGGTTGTAGCCTACAGAAAATAGATGGGAGTTGGAGCTTCCTTGCAAGTTGTAGCTTGCAAAATTGAGGTAGTAGCCTCCTGTAGGTTGGAGCCTACGGAAAATCATTGGTGAGAGGGAGTTGGAGCTTGCCTTTGCATCACAACAATAATAAGATGTGGTTTTCTCCCTTATGGGTTTACACTTATATCCGGTGTCTATGTCCATGATGATTATGTGCTGATACTCTGTATTGAATCTGCTTAATACATGCTGCTCACTTATTAATATTGTTGTTTCACTATACATTAAGTTGATCATGAAATGAAGATGTAAATAAGTGTAAAAGAAAGTCCTACAAAACCATGAATGCATTAAACTGATTCACCCCCCCCCTCTCAATTTAACTAAGGGTTCAACATTTCTCTCATAAATGGTTACTGGAAAAATGACCCTCCGTGCTCTTTAAATAGAGATCATGGACCAATCAGGTGTTAAGCCACGGATCAAGTGTCGTTAATACAGAGGTGAAAGATAACCGTCGGATCACTACAAATCGTGACCGTCAGATTATAAGTTACAAATGTACATGGTAAAGAAACACACTTTACCTAACCCTACACTAAACTAAGTTATTATTAACTATTTCCTATGTGTCGGAATATCCTAACATCCCCCCTTAAGAACAAATTGGGATAGGATTGAAGGATTTACAAAGGTGACACAAAAGGAGCCTATTTCCTATGTGTCGAAATATCCTAACATCCCCCCTTAAGAACAAATTGGGATAAGATTGAAGGATTTACAAAAGTGACACAATAGGAGAAGGAAGGAGGCATTAGAGCCTATCCCCCCTTAATGAAAACTTTCCTGAACTCCAAGCATGGATCGAAGTTTGGTAAACTTCGCTTCTGTGAGAGCCTTTGTAAAGATATCGACTACTTGATCATTGGTTGGACAGTACTGCACTTCAAGAACACGATCATGAATGAGCTTTCTGATGAAGTGTATGTGGAGTTCAATGTGTTTCATACGTTGATGTTGAACTGGATCTTTACATAGCTGAATGGCACTCTGATTATCACACCAAAGTGTAGTTGGATGCTATTGATGGAGACCAAATTCAAACAAGATCTGACGAAGCCACATGGCTTCCTTGTTGGCTTCAACTGCACCATGATACTCTGCTTCTACTAAAGAAAGAGAGATGGCACTTTGCTTCTTACAAGACCAAGTAATAGGTCCTGAACCGAGAGTGAATACATATTCTGCAGTCGACTTTCGATCATCAGGGTCACCAGCCCAATCAGAATCAGTGAAACAAATCAACAATGGAGATGCACATGCACTGTAATGAATCCCAAACTGAACTGTACCTCGAGTATATCGAAGTATTCTTTTAGTTTCTTTCCAGTGACTTTCATGAGGTTGGTGCATAACCTGAGCGACAAGACCAACGACAAAGGAAAGGTCAGGACGGGTATGGGTTAGATACAGAAGTTTACTAACAAGTTGACGATATAAGGTAGCATCAACTTCAGGGGTAGTACAAGTGACTGAAAGCTTGACTCCAGGCTGGAAGGGAGAAGGGGCTGGTTTACAGTCTTCCATGTGAAAGTGGTGTAGAAGATCACAGGCATACTTGGACTGAGAGAGGGTAATGCCTTCCTTGGATTGCAAGACTTGAAGACCAAGGAAATAATGCAAGTGTCCTAAGTCTGTCATTTCAAACTTCTTTTTGATGCTAGACTTCACATGGTTTATATGGTTTGGATCACTACCAGTAAGGATAAGATCATCAACATAAAGAACAAGGATGGTGAAGGAATTACCCACTTTCTTGGTGTAGACAATGTTGTCAGAATGACACCTAGAAAAGCCATTATCTAAGAGAAATCTATCCATTTTGGCATACCAAGCTCGAGGAGCTTGTTTGAGACCATAGAGAGACTTCCTAAGGCGACAAACAAGGTTGGAGTCTTTTTGGATAAAGCCAGGGGGTTGTTCCATGTAGATTTCTTCATGCAAATCTCCATGTAAGAAGGCGGATTTAACATCCATCTGATGGACTTCCCATTTAAAGGAGGCAGCAAGGGAAAGAACAAGGTGCATAGAATTCATTTTGGCAACAGGCGAGAAGGCTTCAGTATAGTCAATGCCTTCAACTTGTGAAAATACTTTAGCAAAAAGACGAGCTTTATGTCTATCCACTTTTCCATCTGGTCCAAACTTGGTTTTGTAAACCCATCTGCATCTAACAAGTTTTCTTCCTTTTGGAAGAGGAACAAGGTCCCAAGTATCATTCACCAATAAGGAACAATATTCTTCATTCATAGCTTCATCCCAAGCTGGATGACCGGAGGCTTCTTCAAAGGTTTATGGATCAGGATTTTCTGGAACTTGAGCCAATAAGGAAGAAGCTCTTTCGAACTAAGAACGTGTACGTCGTCGATCGGCAGGGTCACCTGCAAGAGAACCTGCTGCATCTCGAGTAGAGCAGACCCATCTTGGAAGCAGTGGAGTATAAGGAACAATTTCAAGAGGTGGAGGAGGATTGTCATCCTTGTTGTCATCATCTGAACTAGAAGAAATGCAATTAAAAATAGAAGAGAGAGAGAAAGGTGGCACATACGCCGAATCAGGGTCGCAGGCCAAAGGTGGTGTTGTACATATTTACCTCTGCCTGTGAATTTTTGCCCTGCTGCCTCTTTAAAATCCATTTCTAACCTCTGTCGTGGCCTAAAATCTCATGACCCTGCTTGATACTACTATCTCCGCCTGAAAATCTGCTTTGCAATGGTTAAAAATCCAAATTTAAATAAATCGAGCCGAGTCCCTAAGAGTTTGACTCCCTCCCGCTTTGGCTTCCATATGGCCCGAGTCTGAAAACCATAATTCAAAATGAAAAAGGGCCTATTGTTTTAACGATCGGGCACAATGCTGGCCGTCCGATCTGGCTCAAATCAACGGCGCGACAATCAACTTATATGGAGGGCCCGCGCACAACAGACTGTCTGTATTCCATGGCCCACCGTTTTATTTCCCCCTGATGCAAGTACAGCCGTTGATCTTGTTTTGAGATCGAACGGCCCTGAGTCAATCACAGTCCCACCCTCAATCGCAATCGGAACTTCCAAAATGTGCCACCCCCGATCTCCCCGCTTCGTTTTTCGATTGCGATTTCCAATTTGGGTCCCACCTCCTGCGGTCGTGTCATCATAATTCACAAGTGTATGACGTGGTCCTCCACCATTCATATGTTCCGGTTACGTGTCATATTTTGCGAACCTTCGCCCCATTCACTCATTTTCGCTCCATTGTATTCTGCATTGTCACCCCCCATTTCTCCATTATTTTCATGCATTTCCTGTCACCCTGCATCGTCTCAACATTTCGCCTAGTCCGTATCACCGCTTCCATGGCTGCTGTCGTATCCATACTCCCTGTCACCGAGTCAATTTTCTCTAATGTTTTGCGGGTTTTTGCAGGTTTTAAAACAACTTAGTAGGCGCTTTAGCTTGCCGCCTCCGTTGCAAAGATCAGGAGCATACCAAAGGACATATTCCGCTGGCGAAATTAAAGGAAGAAGCCGAGGGTAGGTGGGAGAGGTGACCGCCATTAAAGAAGACACATATATGAATTCTCGGAACCCTCCAGATAAATTCACCACGCATTAAAGACCCAAGATTCAAATCCAAAGCCAAGGGCCGAGAGTACAGTACAGAAATACAGATTATTTCAAATCTCTTACGGCAGCAGATCTTCCCTCAGCCGCGGGAAATATAGTGTATATATTTTATTATTTCTATCTTGTATATAAGGAGATTTTTATCTCCCAGCATTTATTTCATGGACAGGTTGTCTAGTACAGTCATTAGCAGTTAGTCATTCATAGAGTGGGCGCGAATGTTTTCCGCCATTTTTATTCAAATTGAGTCATTAATTGTGTTTCAGCTGCCTCCTCATCTAGAATTCTCCATCACTCCTATAAAGACCAAAATAGAATACATTGTAAGGGTTCCGATTTCTATTAGCAAACTGTGCAGCGAGAAGACTTCTGTATACATTTTTGTAATATTTATGTATGAAGCGTCAGAGCCCGTAGGGTCTCAGTGAGGAGGGGTTATGACTGTAATGAGGATTCTGGTCTCTGGTATCTCACAATATGTAATTTCCCTTATGTGTTAATACAATATCTCTTCCATGCTATTTGTCTTCTTGTATCATGCTCTAGAATGCGAGTGGCTCACTAGTTTGCAGTAAGGATTCATCCTTATTGATGCCCTTTCTGGAATTAGTCAAGCGCTTTAAATAGGCCTAGTCATGATATACTGTTCCATGTTCACTCTTTCCATATTTTTTGCTATATTAGCTGCTTGAGGAGGGTGCTTTTAAAACGCCATTGTCATATAAGGATTCGTAAATTGGTGCGCCCTTATATGGTTCTGTTGTGTATCTGGGTATCAGTCTCATGCCAGCTAATATCTTCTTATGTTTCCTCACTGCACTCACTTCCTGATATCTGATTTCTGTGATATATTAGATGAATCGGCCCTCTTTACAGTAAGCGGTCTCTTAACTGTCTGATGCTTTCATGTTGAAGTTTTACATGATGTTCCTACATTATTCTTATCTTTGTGACAGTTTCTGAGAGAGATTGGTCTCATTCAAAACTAATTTCCTTATTCAAACAAGAGATAGCAAGCGTGCTCTTGGACTGACAACCCAAACTAAAGGGGCTCCTTGCTATATTAAGATGTCCTAGGCACTGGTCTATAGCAACTCTAGGCTGTCTCTAGGAGGGTGACAAAATCATCCACAACATCTTTCTGGCGCCGTTGCCGGGGAATGAATTCAAGAATATTTGTTTCCCTGGGTTCGACATCCCATATTCACTCTCTAATCAGGTGAGCACAGAGAGGTGAAGAGTTGCAGATTTCTCACCTTGGCGACTCCACTGGTCATTATTTGATAAATTTTATTGGAAGTCCTGGCTTCTCGGAAGCCCCATTTGAGGTCGGATACCTTACAGCCGAAAACACCCGTGTCTGACCCGGAGAAGATCATTCATAAAAGAGCTTGGAAAGAGAAGAAGTCAGTTTGTTCCAAAAACCCTGAATATTCCGTTGAAGATCATCCGCCTTCTTCTTCTCAGGAAGTTAGAACAGAAAAACCCGAGTTTTACTCAGAAACTCCACGTAGAGGAAATACCTAGATTGAAGGAGAATCTCCTCCCGCTTTCGAGGCTGAAGAAATTAAAGAGGTCACAGAAGTAGCTGTTGTTAACCGTGAGTTATTCCCATCTACACCTCAGGCTTCTGTGCAATATATTCCCATTGTTATTCATACTCCGCTTCCTCCTACTCCTCTCCCTTCATCTGTATCTCAAATTGTTGTGCAACCCCCGCCTCCCCCAATGGCCAATGTTCCTGCTTTTCTATTAAATAAATATGCTCCTCTGGCCTTGCCCCAGGTGCTAAATGATATGCCACAAGATTACTTGAAGATTTTGCCAAGATTTAATGGTGAGAATGAAGTTGATGCTCAGAAGCACCTTGAGACCTTCTGCTCTTTTGCAGAGAACTTAAATGTTGAACATCTAGATGTGGTCCTGAGGTTATTTGTGAAATCCTTGGAAGGTGAAGCCAGAAAATGGTTCAAGACATTGGCAAACCAATCAATCACCACCTGGGACCAAATGGAGAATGCTTTTCTCAGGAAGCGGGGAGAAAAGAAAGACCAAGGGCAGTGCCTCGTTGAATTCAATACACTAAAGAAGAAACACAATGAGGGGGTGGCAGAATTTATCAAAAGGTTTAATAAATTATATCTGAACCTTCCTGCTGATATGAAGCCTCAACAAGCTGCTGCCAAAATTGTTTTCATAGCAGCTTTTGACTCTGATTTCGGCTTCTCTTTACGGGAAAGAATGCCTGTCACCCTGGACGATGCTCAGACAGATGCTCTAGAATTAGAGGCAAATTTTGCTGCCACTGGGAAGATAAAAGGAAAAATTGAACAAGAAACTAGAAGAAAAGGCAAAGAAGAGGTTTCTACCTCTAATCAAGAAAAGGATTCAGATAAAATGGATGAGATAAGAAAGATGATAAGGAAGATGGTCAAACTAGAACTGGAGGCTAAGAATGCAGCTCCCAAGAACTATTATAATGCTCCAAACAGAGGATATAATCCCCAATATAAGAGACCACCTCTCCAGATATTTCCGAGAGAGACAAAGGAACAACAAGACCAGGTACCTCATCCCTTGTACCTGGAAGGACCAGCAGATGACTCCGCTGGAGATGCAGCTTATGGATTAGAAGATTCAAATCTGGCTTTTTCGAATAATGATGACATGGAGTGCCCGCTGCAAGAAGAAGATGAAGAAGCAGAGATTGACCATTACTGCAAGAAATTTCCTGATTTCATGGAAGCACAATTCAACGTCAAGTATGATCTCAAATCCTCAAGGAAGAGGACCAGAACTCAGGAGCCAGAAGAAGAACCACCTCAGAAAGAAGCATTTGCTCAGAAGGAATCAGCAACAAAGAAATGCATAGAAAAAGGTAAGAATCTTCTGAATAACCCCTTGCAGTCTAATGATCAGGTCCCCTCTTCTTCTAAAATAGTCAGTCCTCCTAATGCTGAGCCAGTGTCAAAAGAAATTAAATCTTTAGTCGAAAATAAGGAGTCGAAAGAGATTGTGACAAAAAATCTCCCATCTGCTTTCAATTTGAAAAAAGAACTTGAGAAGATTAAGATTCCTGTCCCTCTGACTGAGTTATTAAAACAACCTGCATATCAGTCTCAAGTTACCTCTTTCATTCTTCCTCCTGAGCTACCAATTGCACCTGATAGTTTAAATCTTCAAGAAGAAAGACCCATGGTAGTCTTTGGCCCACATGTCGAGGAGATAGACCCTTCCACTCCACCCTTTTATGTGTCTCTAGTCATTCATGACCTGCTACTACACAATTGTATGTTAGATTCTGGGGCTTCCCATAATCTCATGCCTCTCTCCGTCATGGAGCAACTAGGGCTGCAAATTACAAGACCATATAAAGATTTATATTCATTTGATTCTAAAAGGGTTAAATGCTTAGGAATGATTAAATATTTAGTAGTCAATTTGGCTCAAATCCCAGCAAAGAGTGTGGTCATGGACATTGTGGTTGCTGATATCCCAGCTCGCTTTGGCATGCTGCTGTCAAGGTCTTGGGGTACCAAGATTGGGGGATCAATCAAACTGGATTTAACATATGCTACTGTCCCAGTCTTTGGAGGTCAAGAAAGGAGGTTATACAGGGAGACTAGATTTGTCAAGATGGTAACTAAGGCCGACTGCTCAGATAATTCCCCAGTTTATAACAAAGAGGGATACTTTTCATGTTTAATGTTGGAAGAAAATCAGGATTACGCACATGAGCCCCTTTCTGGTCAGATTCAGGCTGAGCAGCCTAAAGAAGAGCAGGAATCAGAAGTTTGGACTTTACATTTTGATGGAGCTAATTCAAGAGAAGGCAATGGAGCTGGGGTATTGTTGATTTCCCCTACAGGGAGATGGGTGCCACTGTCTTTTAAACTGGAGTATGAGGCTACAAACAATGTAGCCGAATATGAAGCGCTATTATTGGGTCTGTAGATAGCCAAGGATATGGGCATCCAGTGTCTAAAAGTGTTTGGAGACTCTGAGCTGGTGGTAAGGCAGATCAAAAATGAATGTCAAACTAAGCATCCACGGCTCAGAGCATATAGAAATGAAGTATGGGACATGATAGAGAATTTCTTCTCAGCATTTAACATATATTTCATGCCCCGGGAGCAAAACAGAATAGCAGATTCTCTCGCTGTAGCTGCCAGTACTTTCCGTCCTCCTTAGAACCCCCTTCTAAGATATGAAGTGGAGGTACGGTATAGACCATCCATTCCAGATAATATAAAGCATTGGGAGGTTTTCGAAGATGATGAACAAATGAAAAGATTTATGGAGACTATGGGAGAATTCTCCAATATAGAGATTGATGATAGTGAAGAGGAAGAAGCTGAAAATATTGCTGAAAACAAATGGGAAGAAAGAATAGCAGGTAACAAAGTGCTGCAGCTGAAAGGTAATGTTATACCTAGAGGGTTGGTACCTTTAGAAAGTTTATTCAATAAAGATGATGTTCCAATGCAGCCAAACAAAGTAGTAGAAGAAGATCAAATGGGAGATTTGAATCTGGGTACTTCCACTGACCCCAAAATTGTTAAATTGTCCAAAAGAGTCCCAGAAGGATACAAAGAAAAATATTTGAAATTGTTTCAATCTTACAAAGACGTATTTGCTTGGTCCTATGAGGACCTAAAGACTTTTGATGTAAATATAATACATCACAAGATTCCACTGAGGGAAGATGCAAAGCCATACAAGCAGAAGCTCAGACAGATAAACCCCTTACTGCTTCCCTCAATTGAAAAAGAAATTAAGAAATTACTGAAGGCCAAGATAATTGTACCATTAAGATACTCTGAATGGGTAGCAAATCTTGTTCCTGTTAGGAAGAAGAATGGAGAAATAAGGCTGTGTGTAGATTTCAGGAATTTAAATAGAGCATCTCTCAAAGATAATTACCCACTGCCTAAGATGGACCACATCCTGCAGAAAGTAGTGGGAGCATCCAGAATGTCAATGATGGATGGATTTTCGGGCTACAATCAGGTAGCTGTGTTCCCAGAAGACCAGAAGAAAACTGCATTCACTACACCATGGGGAACCTTTATGTATGCTAGGATGCCATTCGGATTAATTAATGCAGGAGCTACTTTTCAGAGGGCAATGGACATAGCCTTTGTCGGAGAACATGACAAGTTCTTGGTGGTGTACCTTGATGATATCACTGTGTTTTCGAAGAATGATGATGAGCATATTGAGCATTTAAGAAGAACTTTTGAAAAATGCAGAAGGTATGGCCTTTCTCTTAACCCTCAAAAATCTTTGTTTGCATTGGATGAGGGAAAACTCTTAGGGCACATTGTGACTAAAGATGGTGTGAAAATTGATCCTAAGAGAGTTGAAGTGATAAACAGCATTCCTATGCCAAGAAATAAGAAAGAAGTACAAGTGTTTTTGGGCCGAATAAATTTTTTGAGAAGATTTATCCCTAACTATGCTGAGATAGTTAGGCACATAACCAATATGTTGAAAAAGGAAAATGAAGTAAAATGGTCCCAGGAGTCCAGAGATGCATTCACAAGGATAAAACGGGAATTCGCTGAAGCTCCTGTGCTAGCAGGGCCAGATTACAAAAAGCCATTTATGATTTTCTCATTTGCTTCACCTCATACAATTGCTGGAGTGTTATTGCAGAAAAATGAAGAGGGATATGAACAGCCCATAGCTTTCTTCAGTCAAGTGCTTTATGATGCTGAATTGAAATATAATATACTGGAGAAGCAGGCATATGCCCTGGTAAAATCCCTTAAAGCTTTCAGAGTCTATGTTTTGCAATCTCACATTACAGCCTATGTCCCTACAGCAGCAGTCAAAGACATTCTGGTTCAAGGAGACAGCGAAGGTAGAAGGGGAAGATGGATTGCAAAAATCCAAGAGTATGATTTGGATATAAGGCCTACTAAATTGGTGAAAGGACAGGGACTCACCAAGATGTTATCTGAATCAAATCATCAAGCTTTGGGCATTAATCTGTCTGTGATAGCAAATGAAGAATCAGAAAAAGAAGAAGAGCAACATGGACTAGAGATGGCTTCTCAAAAGATACATGTGAAATATCTAACTAGTCCTTGGTATAAAGAAATAGTTGAATATATGTTAACACTTAGCTGTCCTCCAGGATGCGACAAGGTGAAATACAGAGCTGTAAGGATGAAATCTCAGAAATATGCAATTGCCAATGGGCAGCTCTATTGGAGAGACCCTCTAGGCATATTACTTTTATGCCTCACAGAGAATGAAGTGCAGAATGTAATGACAGAATTTCATGAGGGGATATGTGGAGGACATTACAGTTGGAGGGCTACAACTCATAAAATCTTGAAGGCTGGCTTTTACTGGCCAAAATTGTATTCAGACACTTTTGCTTGGGTCAGATCGTGTGACAAATGCCAAAGATTTGCAGAAAGGCAGAAATTAGCAGCATTGCCCTTGATCCCTATTCATGTAAATGAACCATTTCAGAAATGGGGATTGGATTTTATAGGTGAGATACATCCCCCATCAAGTGGCCAACATAAATGGATATTGACAGCGATAGACTATTTCACGAAATGGGTGGAAGCCATACCTACCAGAAATGCTACAGATGCTGTAATAATGAATTTTATAGAAGATAATATCATATCTAGGTTTGGCTGTCCTGCGAGAATTGTAACTGACAATGCACAGGCTTTCAAGTCTGCCAGGTTCGTAAAATTCTGCCAAAGATATAACATCATCCTGACTCATTCTACAACATACTATCCACAGGGAAATGGTCTAGCAGAGTCATCCAATAAAACCCTGGTGAGAGCCCTGAAGAAGACAATAGCTGAAAATCAGAAAAACTGGGACTCTCAATTAAAGTTTGCTCTATGGGAAAATCGGATAACCAGTAAAAGAGCAACAGGGAAGTCACCCTATGAGCTGGTGTATGGACGGGCTGCAGTGTTTCCTTTGCAATTGGCATTGCCAGTGGCACGTTTTATGCAGGAAAACCAGGAAGAACCAGATGGCATGATCCGAAGAATCAATCAGCTGGTAGAATTGGAGGAAACGAGGAACCAGGTAGATCAGAAATTGGTGGAATACCAGGAAAAAATGAAGAATGTCTTTGATCAGCACGCAAAAGATAGGAATTTTCAAGTTGGAGACCTAGTTCTTAGATGGGATGTTCACAAAGCAGAAAAGGGCAAGCATGCTAAATTTGATCCATTATGGTTCGGGCCATTCAAAATAGTGAAGCTGGGAAGAAACAACACCTTTTCTTTAGAAAATCTACAGGGTGATTTGTTGGATGCACCCGTGAATGGTCAGTTCCTCAAGCCTTATTTTCAATTCTGACCCAGGCTGGGAATACCAGATTGTATATATTGTATATAGTTTGTTTTGGCTTTAATTTTTATAAAGGAAAAGAATGCTGATAATTACTTGAAGTAAGAAGCGCAGGAGAATTGAAAAATAAGATGAAATATTTAATGGTCTGCGTGTTCTCGACATGCCCAAAGACGAACATGTCGTCCCCAGATGGAGCCGAGATGTTGTACATATTTACCTCTGCCTGTGAATTTTTGCCCTGCTGCCTCTTTCAAATCCATTTCTAACCTCTGCCGTGGCCTAAAATCTCATGACCCTGCTTGATACTACTATCTCCGCCTGAAAATCTGCTTTGCAATGGTTAAAAATCCAAATTTAAATAAATCGAGCCGAGTCCCTAAGAGTTTGACTCCCTCCCGCTTTGGCTTCCATATGGCCCGAGTCTGAAAACCATAATTCAAAACGAAAAAGGGCCTATTATTTTAACGATCGGGCGCAATGCTGGCCGTCCGATCTGGCTCAAATCAACGGTGCGGCAATCAACTTATATGGAGGGCCCGTGCACAACAGACCGTCTGTATTCCATGGCCCACCGTTTTATTGCCCCCCGATGCAAGTACAGCCGTTGATCTTGTTTTGAGATCGAACAGCCCTGAGTCAATCGCAGTCCCGCCCTCAATCGCAATCGGAACTTCCAAAATGTGCCACCCCCGGTCTCCCCGCTTCGTTTTCCGATTGCGATTTCCGATTTGGGTCCCACCTCCTGCGGTCGTGTCATCATAATTCACAAGTGTATGACGTGGTCCTCCTCCACCATTCATATGTTCCGGTTACGTGTCATATTTTGCGAACCTTTGCCCCGTTCACTCATTGTCGCTCCATTGTATTCTGCATTGTCACCCCCCATTTCTCCATTATTTTCATGCGTTTCCTGTCACCCTGCATCGTCTCAACATTTCGCCTAGTCCGTATCACCGCTTCCATGGCTGCTGTCGTATCCATACTCCCTGTCACCGAGTCAATTTTCTCTAATGTTTTGCGGGTTTTTGCAGGTTTTAAAACAACTTAGTAGGTGCTTTAGCTTGCCGCCTCCGTTACAAAGATCAGGAGCATACCAAAGGACATATTCCGTTGGCGAAATTAAAGGAAGAAGCCGAGGGTAGGTGGGAGAGGTGACCGCCATTAAAGAAGAGACATATATGAATTCTCGGAACCCTCCAGATAAATTCACCATGCATTAAAGACCCAGGATTCGAATCCAAAGCCAAGGGCCGAGAGTACAGTACAGAAATACAGATTATTTCAAATCTCTTACGGCAGCAGATCTTCCCTCAGCCGCGGGCAATATAGTGTATATATTTTATTATTTCTATCTTGTATATAAGGAGATTTTTATCTCCCAGCATTTATTTCATGGACATCTTGTCTAGTACAGTCATTAGCAGTTAGTCATTCATAGATTGGGCGCGAATGTTTTCCGCCATTTTTATTCAAATTGAGTCATTAATTGTGTTTCAGCTGCCTCCTCATCTAGAATTCTCCATCACTCCTATAAAGACCAAAAGAGAATAAATTGTAAGGGTTTCGATTTCTATCAGCAAACTGTGCAGCGAGAAGACTTCTGTATACATTTTTGTAATATTTCTGTATGAAGCGTCAGAGCCCGTAGGGTCTCAGTGAGGAGGGGTTATGACTGTAATGAGGATTCTGGTCTCTGGTATCTCACAGTATGTAATTTCCCTTATGTGTTAATACAATATCTCTTCCATGCTATTTGTCTTCTTGTATCATGCTCTAGAATGCGAGTGGCTCACTAGTTTGCAGTAAGGATTCATCCTTATTGATGCCCTTTCTGGAATTAGTCAAGCGCTTTAAATAGGCCTAGTCATGATATACTGTTCCATGTTCACTCTTTCCATATTTTCTGCTGTATTAGCTGCTTGAGGAGGGTGCTTTTAAAACGCCATTGTCATATAAGGATTCGTAAATTGGTGCGCCCCTATATGGTTCTGTTGTGTATCTGGGTATCAGTCTCATGCCAGCTAATATCTTCTTATGTTTCCTCACTGCCCTCACTCCCTGATATCTGATTTCTGTGATATATTAGATGAATCGGCCCTCTTTACAGTAAGCAGTCTCTTAACTGTCTGATGCTTTCATGCTGAAGTTTTACATGATGTTCCTACATTATTCTTATCTTTGTGACAGCTTCTGAGAGAGATTGGTCTCATTCAAAACTAATTTCCTTGTTCAAACAAGAGATAGCAAGCGTGTTCTTCGACTGACAACCCAAACTAAAGGGGCTCCTTGCTATATTAAATGTCCTAGGCACTGGTCTATAGCAACTCTAAGTGGTCTCTAGGAGGGTGACAAAATCATCCACAACCGGAGTGGCACTCGTAGAACTGAGCTCATGAACCAATATTTTCATCAAATTTTACATCTCTTCTAATGATTATATTTTTGGATTTTGGTTGAAGAAGTACATATCCTTTGACATCTTCGAATATCCATGAAAATGCATTTTTCACTCTTAGCTTCTAAAAGGCTTTATGTTTCGCATTTGGAATATGGGCCCCGAAGAGCATCACTTCCAAAAACATTAAAGTGACTTACATCTTGTTTGATTGAGCTCCAAGCATGAGTTATATTCCTTAAAACCTTAGTAGGAGTGCGATTTACTATGTAATTTGCACAATTAATGGCTTCTGCCCAAAAATTGAGAGCAAGTCCTTTAGATTGAAGCATACAATTAGCCATTTCTTTTAAGGTGCAATTCTTCCTTTCAGCTACACCATTTTGTTGTGGAGTATATGGAACAATATGTTGCAATTGAATGCCATGCTCAGTGCAGAAGTTGATAAATTTGTTGTTAACATATTCTGCTCCATTGTCTGATCTTAACTTAAGAATTTGATGTCCAGATTGTTTCTCAACAAAGGCCAAGAACATGTTAAAAACTTCATTCTTGAGTTTTAAGAAGTATACCCAAGTGCATCTGGAAAAATCATCAATGAAAGTTAAGAAGTACTTGCAACCACAGAAAGAAATAACGGGAAGTGGACCACATAAATCACTGTGCACAAGTTGCAAAGGGGTTGAAGCATGCCAAGAGGCACGTTTGTCAAAACTATCCTGACAATGTTTTCTGAGTACACATCCAAATCAAACACTATCTCGAAAAGATACCATAGGAAGACCTGTCACCATATTTTCCTTGCATAGAGTTTGAAGAGAGCGATAATTTAAGTGACCAATGTTGAGATTGCAACAAGATGATGAGCTTAGTGAAAAGAGTTGCCTTCACTAAGTGGGCTCGCAGGGTATTTTTGGTGCAAAGTCTATTTTTAGACTACGTCTATTTTTAGACATATGGATCATGTTCTATGAGTTTCAGGATGCTATTTGTGGATGGTTGGTCAAGTCGGAAAAAATAGATGGACTTCTATTTTTAGACATACTGGGCAGAATCTATTTTTAGATTGCCAGTCTGAAAATAGATATGTCGAATATTATTAGCTCTTAATAATATTTGGACTATAAACATTATCTTATCCTCTTGGATCACTTCAGTTTGATGCCTGGATGTGGCACATGCAGCTGACAGAAGGAATTACGCTTTTCCTAGGGTTTAAGTGAAGCTATTGCATGAAGACTTCAGTTAGAACTCATGTGATAGAGTTTGGTGGAGTTGATTCAGGAAGTTAGTGGAGTTGTATTCAGTTTAACTAATCTAAACATAACTCAGTAACAGGTTATTCCTCTCTTCTATAATCTAAACATAGTTGAGCTTTTTGTATCCTAGTTAACTAATAGATACAATTAGTGAGAGTGGTGTGAATTAATTATTAATTAATTCACTAATTATAAACTCATTAATCAACTAAAGAATACATCAGTTAACTTCAGTGCATGGACAGTTTCAGTGGAGACCAGTAAAGAGATAGGTGAAAGAGCAGGTTAACTATCAGTTGTGACTATACTGTTGCTATTTGCAACACAAAGATAGGTGGAGTAGTCAATGAGGATTGCGCAGTTCAGGCTAGGTAGTTTATCTATTTAATGAAGCCATCCCATAACTTGAAAACGCAATAGAGGCTGGCTATCAAGTGGAAAAAGGTTGGAGCATGTGTTTTGCTAGATCTAGCTTGATAGTGTGTAGCAATTGAGGGTAGTGCTGAGAGCTTGTGAGGAGCTTTGTACTATGATTGTTACATGATCTCCATGACATATAATATACAGATAGTTGGGGGTTTTCAGCTTTAAGCTTTCCCATGAAATACTGTGTTCATATGTGTGATTGTTTGTGCTTTTAATGCATGCATGCAATTGATTTTATTTCCGCATGTAATGATCAATGGTAGAAGAGATTCTATATTATGCATGAAGCTAAAATAGTGTGTGATCAGGAGAATCTCGATGAATAATATATCAGTTATTCAAATTTCTACAACCAAATCGCTCATGCCAAAGTTTTCTCACTTCATCATTATGAGCAACAAAAACAGAGGGAAGACATGATGATCCAAAGTTGTCAAAATTATACAACCTTGTGGAATCATCAACGATTCCAGTAGCTAAAATATGTTTAGGATCTTTGAGGTCCTTGATTACAACATCATGAGGTGAGAATTCTACTTTTTTCCCTTCACCTGAATGAGTTATCTGATAAACAGAGAGAAGGTTGCATGACAAGGTAGGAACACATAGTACATTAAACTGACCATTATCGAGATGAATGGTTCCAGATCCTATAACACTAAGATATTTATCATCACCAACATAAATATGTTTGGTGTTACAATCATTTAAAGAAGAAAACATGGCTTTATTTTTGGCCATGTGATAAGAAGCTCTAGAATCAATGAGCCACTCATGAGAATGACAAGAGGAAGATACATTTAATGCATAACCAGATCTTGATGCTTGACAACCACAAGCAGAAAGTGCCATTCCTGAATATGAAGGTGAAGAGTGCTCCCAATTTATGTTGTGCTTCTTCATTGCTGCTTCTAAGGCTTCCATCTTCTTAAAACATTTGGACTCTATATGGCCATCACGATTGCAAAAGTTGCAATGTCTATCTGTCTTCTTTCCTTTGTTTTTATATGCCTTATCATTTTGGTGAGTTTCTTTTTCAGTTTGCAGCTGAAATTGCTTAGGACCCTTGTTTGGTTTCAGACCATACTTTTGAGGATACTGCTTCTTGGGATTCTTTTGAAATGATTGCTGTTGGGCTATTAAGGCTTTCTTAGAAGCGTTTCTAGAAGTGATAAGACCAAGGTGTAAGATTTTTTCTTGTTCTCTTATCAAAGAATCACAAAAGGAATCAAAAGAGGGATTCTTGTAGGTGGTTCTTGAAGAAATGATGGCTTCTCTAGTGGAATGGAAGGCGGAAACAAATACAGAGTAAGCAGGGCCAAGCTTAGCAAGAATGCAATAGATGAGGCTACTATCTTCATTTTTGACCTTACAACCTTCTAAAAGAAGTCTAAGGGTATTGAATTTGGACAAAAAGTCTTCAATAGAGGAAAAATTATTAGGGTCCAAAGTAAGCAACTCATTTTCAAGCTGGTGAACTCTGATTTGATTTTGAATGCCAAAGACAGTATTTAGCTTATCCAGGGCTTCATGAGGGGTGTCAATGTCAAGAATATGAAATCAAAGATCTTGAGCAATGGACATTTCTATCAACCCTCATGCTTGACCTTGTTTATTTTCCCATTTAGCGACTTTATCATCATCAGAAGTGTTAGTTTCTACCCCGGTGTCTATTCTGTAATGCCATTTACTTCTAAGTATATCTACCATGTGAGGTAGCCATTGGAAATAATTGGTGCTATTAATCGAGCATGCACTTTCCATTTTTTTAAAAACTAAAGCTATAAAAAGTTGAAACTAACTGCTCCAATGGAAAGATCTCGAAAAATTAGGCCGTTTCAGAAAAAAAAAGGCTTCCGGATGAAGAAGTTATGCCTTTGTGAAAAAAAGAATTGAAGATGCCTAATAGTTACGGGAACGGGATGAAGTGTGACTTAAAAAAAAAATTCTTCCGTTTTAACAAAAACTTTTTACAAAAGAAGCTTGAGAAAGAGATTTGAACGAAGACCTCTATTCTCATAAAACTAACCCCTCACCAAGTGAGGAGGAAAAGGGTGGGTTATGTTTTTTGTTTGTTTTTGTTTTTGTTTTTTTTTTTACACCCTTCGGTGTACGTGCCTTTTCCTGCACAAAAAAACACAAAAACCGAGCAAAAAAAATTAAATGCAAGCCTTATGGCAGAATGTTATATTTTCTGTTACCCTTACCGACAACTATCAATTTTTTCACTATCTCTGATTTCCTGATTCGCACAAAGATGCAGGGAAAGAGCATACGTAGCAAAAGAAAAAACCCTTTTCTATTTCTGATTTATCGAGATCGGATGCAACGCACAACAAAGAGCATACACAGAGAAGAGGGTATAGATCCGACAAATAAATAAAACCTAAAAACCAAAAATAAACAGATGAAACCAAAATAAGCAAAACTATTAACAAATATAACTGCAAAACAGATGCTTTATACCTCCATATCTAAACTGTCATAACTTGGGCAGCCAGAAACCTTTTCGCATGAAACGAAAGGCGTTTCTCACTATAACAAACACTCCAGACACAACAGAGCAGTTCTCCAAGCCCAAAAATGTTCATAAATTGTAGATCTACAAAATAGCATTCGCTTGCACTCAAACAGGCTTCGGATTTTGATCAACAATGGGCGCGGACCTCAAAATAGCTCTGATACCATGTAGGAATTTACAGGGTAAGTTCCGTAGATCAAGAACCAAAGGTCACCACTCACAAATAGATCACAAATCAGTACACCAGTATAATCATGTGGTTAAAACCCTTAAAGAGGGAAACAGTCCACGGCCTAAGCCAACGCAGCCACTTCAAGCAATTTATTAATAGAAAAAGAAAAGTTACATATGTTTCTCTCATAAACGGTTACAAGAAAAATGACCCTCCATGCTCTTTAAATAGATATCATGGACCAATCGGGTGTTAAACCACGGATCAAGTTTTGTTAATACTGAGGTGAGAGATAACCGTTGGATCACTACAAATCATGACCGTTGGGTTATAAGTTACAAATGTACATGGTAAAGAAACACACTTTACCTAACTCTCCACTAGACTAAGTTATTCGTAACTATTTCCTATGTGTCGGAATATCCTAACAAGTTGTGTTTTAGGGAGAGATCCATCTCCAGGTTGAAGTGTCAGCTTTCAACCTCAAAGAGATTTGAGGTTACCTTAGAGTTGTTCCCTAGCAGCCAGGATTTCTCTAAGAGATAACATTTTGGTGCCATTTCCGAGGAACGAACGGTGTATTTTTCGCCAGATGATTTCATTGTTTAAGATCGGATCTCTGAGGGAAAACATAGATTTGAATACCATTTTCGCTGCAAGGTGTTTGCTCTAGCGACTCCACTCTGTATTCTGAAGTATTCTTTGTGATGACATTTTGGCTTATAGATGTGTTTATACTCAGAAGAATCATGATCCGAATTCACCACATATTTTGTCAAGTCCGGAAAAGTTGTTCAGGAAGAAAAATTCAAAGAAATTAGGTAAAATTTTAGAAAGATATTGTTGATTTCCTGCGAAAATTGAAGCTCTTGAAGATTTACAGCTTGATATAAAAATTTGAAAATACCTTGTTCAAATCTAAGTTTGAAAGTCATCTCTGAGACATTGTTTTAGATTCAACAAATTTCAAGCCCTTTGTTTATGATTCTGCCATCTTAGAAATAGATTTACTGCCACAAGACCAAGAGATTTGGTCTCATTTTCAGAATTTAGAATAGAAAATTCACGAACTACAGGCAACTGCAGCTAGATCTGCAAGTTTTCCTTTATTCCAATTTCTTTTGTTACAACTACTCCTCCATCTTCTACTGGATCCCACAATCTTGGCCCGGCCTTGTATATCTAAACATGCTAAACATCACAATTTTGTCCAAGGAAGAAGAATTATAGTTTCACTATTCAATCTCCACAAAATGGGCAATTGAAGGCAAGGTCCCTCTCTCTAATCGTAGTACTGTAGTCACTAGTGTTCTCCCTTCTGTGGGTTGTTGGTTAAACCAAAGGTAGACATAACCAATATCAAACTAAATGAATAAGATCGGATCTATTTGTATTCAATGTCTCAACAAAGTGTGGAATATGGCCCCAGGCCTATAGGAAATTCTAGCTAGATCTATATTGGGAGATGATGCAACAGTAAGGAAAAACTATGATTCTCAAGGGGTGTGGGAAGTGGGTGATTCGTTTTAGAATAAAATCATGCAAAGTTGGAAATAAGGAGCTTTTCCAATTTAAGGCTAGTGGGAAGAAAATACAAATGATAATATTCATAGACAAATCCACAAACATGCCCACACTAGTAAAATCCTATCAAGCTACAAAAAATGGGAGACCCTGAATATGAGCCAGACCACACTAGGGTTAGGGGTAGGAGATATGCCATCCACAAATTTCTTCAAAGATTTTAGTGACCATACCACTACAAATAAAAGGAGGATCACTATTTATTGTCTTAGAATAGTTAAAGATTTTGATGACCAATTTGCCAATGTCTTTCAATCCTATGGCAACATAAATAATAGGTAAGCTACAACATTTTAGTCTTCTCAGTTGTGATATATTGCTACCTACTTTACTTGATGAGCTTATAAAGACCATTTGAGTTGGGATGAATGGCAAATCATTTATTTATATGAGATCTTAATGAAAATGAGCTTGAGGGTTTATAAATTTCAAGTGTTAAAATTTGATTTTTATGAGCCTTTATGTTATTTTTTAAACACATAAAGCATAAATTTAAACCCTGAAATAGCAAAAAAAATAGACAAATACACCATAAAAATAACCACAACACAGCAAGTGATGGAGGAGTTCACCTCTCCTAGGCTACGTCTCCTTGGTCCAACTTCCAATAACTTGGCCCTCTTTCATTATGCTCAAAATGGTGATTACATACATTTACAGTGCTCAAATGGCTTCAAAACATGTTCCATTAGCTTCAAAGTTATCAAAAATGCATGTCTAACCTCTTTCTGCTCCAAAATTGGTCAAAAATTTGAAGAAGTTATGAGCCTCCCTAGCTTTGATACTAATCACACCACAAATTCCCCAAAATTCGAAAATTTCCTACAAATTCGCCTTGATTTTAGCTAACCGAGCAACAAATTTGCGCAATTTCGGGTTAAATTGTCGGACAATTAAAATGCCCAATAACGCCAAAAAACTTGAATTTCAAACCATATTATATAGTCGTATAAAAAAATTTTAAAATGAAATTTCGGCGGGCTCCGCCGCGTCGCACCCCCGGTCATGAACCATGGTCATGTGGTATGCATATATGGGGGGGTCAGAGCTAAGCCCTAGCCCCTTACCCCAACTCCCCTGTCGCTTAACCTTTAAAGAGTTGTTGGTTCGTATGATTAACAAGAACCATTATATAGTCTGGTTGGTTAACAAGTTGTGCTGTTTGGTATGCGGTTTGGTGTTCGAATCCGCGGAGGTGCAATTTGGCATACCAGCCAAATTTTGGTGGCCCTTGTGCTACCACATGGCGGCCTCCGGTTGGGCCATGTGGCAGCATGTGGTTGGCCACCAACCAACCAATGAAACTCACCCACAACAGAACCAATCAAGGTCTGCCATGTGTCAGGTTGTGATAGGCCCAAAAAAATTGACTTTCGACCAACCAGAAGAGGACACATGGTAGCCTGCCACTAGCCCAAAATTTTGCCTAATCAGTTGTCTTTTTTGAAAAATTTGCATGTTTGGGAAAACAAAAAAAACTCGTTTTCGGGAGCATATAGTGTCGGTTTTATGCAAAATGAGTGCACCGGATTTAGAACGATGAGATCTATGTGGTCTTTCAGGTTCCACACCATTACAACAACTTTCATTTTTTAGCATATTTTTGAGCACCTGATCACTCGACCCCACTGGAAGTTTTTGGACACCAAAATATTTTTTATTACTGAACATTTTGATGAGGGTACAACCCCCTCACCCTTCTAGTCTCGATCCACTAGAATTTTCCTGAATTCAACAATTTGAGCTTTTCATGAAAATTGATATTTTCCTCGATTCTGGAGACCCTTTCTTGCTATTGTAGATACCATCTTGCTGCAATTTCCCAGAATTTGCAGAACAAAAAACTATCCTTGAAGAAACAAACATGTTCCCTCATCGGTCGTCAATCAAAGAGAACTTGAACAACTTGAAATTCTTCTCACCTCGAATATTTTCGACATGAAGATGTTTAGCTTGTCTTGCCTTGTGCTTGGCTTGACCCTTGACCAAATCTAATCACCATCGCCATGCAGCATCCCATTTCAAATACAACACTTTGTGAAACCCACAAGAAGAACTTTTGAACCCAATGCCCTCTTTGTCAATTTTCTTTGGCACTTGCTCTTTGACCTCTGCACTCTCTTGCACCGGCATCTTGTTCACATCACTGCTCAACAATGATGCATGTTGCTACAATTTTACCACATCCTGTTTACCTTTTTTGAAAGGCAACATGTTAGACTCCTGAAACATCTTATCAAAACCATTATAGACCTCAATTAAATCATAATTTTCATTTGATGAATCTCCTTGAAAGGCCTCATTCACAACATCTTGATGCTTGATCATTAACAAAGCAAACTTTTGACTAGCATTCATAATTCTCTTCATTTGTTTAGCATGCATAAGAGACAAACTCGTCTTTCTTACTATGTGCTTTAAGAATGTACTCAATCCCATTCTTGAACAAGTGATACTTATTCTCATGGTGATGAAATATTTTTCTCTTACCATAAATATATTGGCTACCCAAAACAATACCAGAAATATCAAATTCAGCTTCGTCAAGGAAGTTTGCAATGATTGCAAATCTTAGTATGCACTTCCGCGTCACCTACAAATTTTAATTCTTACATATCCAACCTAAGGATAAGGTCTTGGATGAGAAATGGTTTATAAATTCAACTTCTTGACTAAGTCTTCAGAAATAATGTTTGCTTATGAACCACTATCAAATAGGGTGTCAATCTTTGTATGCTTTGAAATAACTCTAACATGGAAAATTTAAATTCTTGTTTCATCATCTTGAGTACTTTTTTGACAACTTGAAGAATAGTACTTGCAATGTCCTTACATTTCAAACCAATTGCGGTGATCTTTGTTTCATCTCCAGAATCATAACCTAATTCATATTTTATTGTAGCAGTTGTCTTCTCCTTCCCCTTGTTTTTAAGCTTGTTGGGTCTCATTTCTAGTTGAAGTTTCCAGCAATGATCTTCATCATGCCCATCTTTGGAATAGTGTTTGCATGTGAGTTTTTCTTTCTCCATCTTGATGGAAGCATTCTTCTTACCTTTACCCTCGAACTTACCCTTTCCTTTCTCTTCAGACTCAAAGGTATCTTCACTTGTCTCCTCTTAAACATGTTTCCCTCTTGCCTCTAGATGTGTGGCATGTACAATACATGAAAATATATGAAAATATACAAATACAATATTAATTGAAAAATGTGTAAAGACATAAAGATTATGTAAGGATATGGATTGTTTCTTTCAAAAAATATGAAATGACAATAATAATATTTTATTCAAAAAGTTTGAAATGACATTTATTATTAGTACTTTACTTTTTATTATTAATTCTTTATTTTTTATTATTAATACTTTAATTTATGACTTTAAAAGTACTTAAAACACTACCATGGTTAACCATGAGCTTTTTATCCACCATTGAGAATGTAACAAGTAAGTACTTTTAACTCGAGTAATGCCACTTCAACAATTGAGGATGATGTCATCACCTAAAATGTGATTGGTTCTCATAAAGTGAATTTTGATTGTACATTTTCCTTAGGATGCCCATTTTAGACCTCAAAATTCCCCTAATGAACATCCTTACATTTCAAACAAATTGTGGTGATCTTTGTTTCGTCTCCGAAATCATAACCCAAATCATGTGTTATTGTAGCATTTGTCTTCTCCTTCTCCTTGTTTTTAAGCTTGTTGGGTCTCACTTCTAGATGAAGTTTCCAACAATGATCTTCATCATTCCCATATTTGGAACAATGTTTGCATGTGAGTTTTTCTTTCTCCATATTGATGGAAGCATTCCTCTTACATTTACCCTTGAACTTACCCTTTCCTTTCTCTTAAAACTCAAAGGTATCCTCACTTTTCTCCTCGGAAACATCTTTCCCTCTTGCCTATAGATGTGTGGCCTATACACATACTTCATCTAAATTTGAAGGATTAAACATGAGAATAGTATCTCTTAGGTAACTATGCAAACCTCCAATTTACTTTAACAAAGTTTCTTGAGATTCCAAATATACACCCAAAATTAGTGCTCTTCTCCTAAACTCTTGAGTATAGCTTTGCACACTTTGTCCTTTACCTTGCCTAAAGTTTTGACAGTCCATTATAGCCTTTTTGCATGTATGTTAATGGATAAAATTGTCTCATTAAGGCAGAAACAATATCATTCCAAGAGGTTAAGATCTTACCATGTTTCTTCATGTCCTCTTGAGTTTTGTCTTCCCACCAAATAAGAGTTGCACTTTCCAATCTCAATGAGGCAAGTTGAACCTTGGTGTCATCATCCTTGATTCTTTGTATCATGCAATACACTTCAATTTGACATACCCAATTTCCTAATCTTTCAGCATCTACCTCTCCATCATACATAGGCAAATCAAACTTAATGTCAAGCTTAAAAAATGGAGTTTTACCATGACCTTTTGGAGAATGTGGAGGTGTTTGTGAAGGGCTTGTTGTGGAAGAAGATGATGGTGAAGATGGTGTTGAGGAGAATGGTGGTGTCCAAGGTTGTTTGTCACCATTCCCATTACCTTTTGGAGGCTTGTCTCCATCTCCTTCTTCTCTTTTTGAAGACTTATCTCCCTTTGGAATATTGGATCTCTCACCTTGCATACTTTTGCTTCTCTCCTCATAGTGAAATTTCAACATTCTTGTCATATCAAATAATTCTTTCCTGAAGGGTTTTTCATCCTCAGACATATTGTCAGGCTCTCCTTCATGTGACATACTTGCTGAAGCTTCAACAGTAATTTGAGGAAGAATTTGTGGTGGAGATTGTGGCAAACCAATTCTCTTTGTCCTTGACCTAACTTAAGGACTTGCAACCACAAGCTTTACTTCTCCTCTCTTCAGCTTCAACCTTATAAGCGTCACATACACTTGCAAACAAGTAAACCCTCACAGCAACAAGAAAACCAAAGCGTTGATACCAAACTTGTGAATAGTATGAGATCTTAATGAAAATGTGCTCAAGGGTTTATAAATTGCATGTGTTAAAAATTGAGTTTTATGAGCCTTTATGTTAAATTCTTAAACACATAAAACATCAATTTAAACTCTGAAATAGCAGAAAAAATAGACAAATACACCATAAAAATAACCACAACACAGCAAGTGATGAAGGAGTTCACCTCTCCTAGGCTATGTCTCCTTGGTCCAACTTCCAATGGCTTGGCCCTCTTTCATTATGCTCAAAATGGTCATTACATACAGTTACAGTGCTCAAAGATGGGACTTGAAAAGAATTTGGACTCATGTACTATTAGTTGTTTGAGGGCGGTATTGCTCGGGCACAGGTTTCAGTTCTTCACTGAATGTGTCATCTCATCTCGATGGTGTGTCGTACAACAACATTTTTCTTTTTTCACTGAATGTCTATGTTATGGGTCTTACTATGGTACTGGAGATGCTTACGATTTTATGTTTTGGATGGACTGGGCATACTACTGCGATACATGTTTATAGGATGATTGGGCATTCATCTTTTGGAATTTCTTATTTTGGACAATGCTGAAATGTTTTTGTATATGGGTCGGGAGACTTTGGTTTAATGGGATATCCTACTTGATTACAACTTTTTGCATTGTACATCTGGAATGTTTATATTTTCTGACTAATGCATTGGTACATAATACACACCAGTTGTTTTTTTCTTCTGAAAATTTGTAAATGTGTAGGTTTACAGATAACATATTTACCACAAGTTACTTCCTGCCATAATTTACGCAAGTCTGAAAATTGTAAATGTGTAGGTTTACTAGTGATTGCTATCCACCAAAATTTATGCAAATCCTAGTGCTTTAGGAATTAAATCAATTAATTTATCCAGTTCACATCTCAATTTATTAGCTCCTTAATTTATATGAAAAAATGTATCTTAATTTATAGCTACATCTGTTTACATCTCTACCATATTGGGTTCTATATTACTTTTAACTTTTTTTTTAGTTGAGTCATCATAATATACACTAGTAGTTTTAGGTAACATATTTACCGTAAGTTACTTCCCACCATAATTTAAGCATGTCCCAAAATTGGAAATGTGTAGGTTTACAGATAACATATTTACCACAAGTTACTTCCCACCATAATTTAAGCAAGTCTGAAAATTGTAAATGTGTAGGTTTACTAGTGATTACTATCCACCAAAATTTATGCAAATCCTTGTGCTTTAGGAATCAAATCAATTAATTTATCCAGTTCACATCTCAATTTATTAGCTCCTTGATTTATATGAAAAAATGCATCTTAATTTATAGCTACATCTGTTTACATCTCTACCATACTGGATTCTATATTACTTTTAACTTATTTTAATTGAGTCATCATATAATGTTAAATGTTTACAAACATTTACTCAACTACAACATCACCCCATACTGGGCCAAAATATTTTTTCCCAACATTTAAAAATGTTGACATACTTACATTACACCTACACATCTCCCCTAATATTGGGTTGTAAAGTGCTTCTCGGAGTAATAAGTGATGGAAACCCAAACCAACAAAGCCCTAAGTTTTCACACATACATTTGTCTATGCTGGACAATGATAACAACAGTGTTACATATAGAAAATAATTGGACTGGCATTGTAGGGAAACAATCTCTTGGTTGAACCAAACTAAACAGGATTGAAATAAGCAAATTTCTTCCATTAGTTTTTTAAAGCATGATATTATATGTAGCACTAGATTTGCAAATAGTTAAATGGTAGAAAATATGTTTAATGATTTACACGTTTATGTCTGGTAATGTACTTGTTGGTTAAACAATTGCTCTTCTAATACAATTATCAATGTTTTGGTGTAGCTTTTTCTCCAGATGCAGCAATCTCGAAAGCGCTCTGCAACACATGTATATATAACTCTTTTTATTGATACTCATCAACAATTGATGAAGAACCCTTTGTGGGCAGCAGCCTATGGAGAAAAAACTTATAATTTAAACATTCTGATGGCTCGAGATGGTTTAATGAGGGTATCTGTGGGTAGTGTTCTTGGGCCTAAAATTAGAACCACGACGTTTGTTGTGGGATCTATTAATGGAAGTGGATATGGGATGTCAGCAGTTGCAAAGGATGCCTCATTTAATACTTGCATAGATGTAGCTGGGAGACAGCCTCTTTTGCAACAGCAAACGCACACATCACAGCAAGAGCCCACATCATTTCCCCAGGTTGGTTGGAAGCTTTGATTTTAAGCTTGTGTCTATTTTTTGCTCATGGACTGTTCATTTAACAAATTTAACTACTGCTTATTTTCATTATCCAGGCAGGACCTGTTTTTGTGCACCCTGCTACCAATTCAACCTCAATTCTGCAGCTGGAAACAAAGCAGCAGGAGGAAGTGTTGTGACAGGTGAAGAAATAATGGGCAGGGAAGCTCTGCATCGCACCACGGTTCATCAGTTTGTGTTGTTCCAACGCCTATGGGAAAAAATGAATTCATACAACTTCATGTCTGTAATGTCATTGAAAAAGGATAAATCTTCTCAAAGGTCCATGATGATGATCCTCAAAGAACCTACAGAAAATACTTTAATGGAAGCATTAATTTTTTTTCCTATAGGCGCTGGAAAATGATTTTCCAGTGCCTACAAGAAAAAAAAATTATATGCATATCCAATATCCAGTTACCAGAATCCAATTACAATGATATATGCCATGTAGAGATGATATATGCCGTGTGATAGGTAAGCATCCCAATAATGTCAAATCAATGAGACAAATAGGCATCCAATTAGTAAAACAAAAAACAGATGACATATTCCATGTGATTGAGTTTTTTTCACTCTGTTGTCACTGTCATGTCAAATCAAAGAGACAAGTAAAAGCATCCAACTAGTGAAACCCAAAAACAATGACATATGTCATGTGATTGTGCTTTTTCACTCTGCTGTCCCTTGATTCATATGATGACAGTCATTGTTTCATGTGTAAACTGTTAAAGAATAGGTGAATGTGAAACAATCATTCTGTAAAACAGGTCAACCTATTCTGGAAGCATATTGTTTGAATAAATGAAAGTAATACAATTGTGGTTTGATATTATGTTTATGGTATCTAGAAAAAATGATGTGGAAGAGCTGAAAAACCCACAGTGGCATATTGTTTGAATAAATGAAAGTAATACAATTGTGGTTTGATATTATGTTTATGGTATCTAGAAAAAATGATGTGGAAGAGCTGAAAAACCCACAGTGAAAAAAAAATAATAGTGAATGAAATAGCACCATAAATATGTGTAACTGTGATAATAACTCTTAAATACGGGCAAGCAAAATTGCAAAATTAGGTTGAGTAATATTAGAACATGTAAAAACAACAGACAAAAAATTCAAAAAATTGAATTTACTGCGTGTATAATTTTATTGTCACCAGTGAATATTCACATGACCAGTTTCAAATCATCAATGGATGTTCACTTCTCACCACATGCTAGTATGCTAGTTGCCATAGAAGATTGGTATTTTAGACAACTTTCTTTTTTCCACAGTGAAGTACTGACATGATATAACAATCTATAGAGCAGCAACCAATAAATAAATATGCAATTTAGCTTAAAGTTTTTGCATGCTTATAGCACAGAGCACGGAAGAGCACAAAAATACAAGTAACTTGACCATTTAAAGTGTGATAACCAAAGATGAAGACTAGAAACAGATTCAAGAAATTAAATTAGGGTAACCACATGGATGTTGCCCACAACCCCGATGCACTAAAATCTAAGTCTCCTGTAATCTCCTCCTATGTTCAAACACTGGTTATAATCACTGTAATCTCCTTTTATGTTCAAACAGTGGTTATAATCACCTTTCTTTTTGGCATTTGGAGGCTCGTAATGTACTTTTTTTATTTACTACAAAATTATTACACATTTGTTTGGTTGCATACTCGGTATCCCAGGAGTTCACTGTATCTCGTCTCTGAGTGTACTTGGAATTAGATACAACACAAGAAAAGAAACAGAGTATGTTGAACAAAAAAGAACCGGTGTCAACTTTATGAATCAAAATTGCGGGCACAAGATAACATGGTCAAATCATGATTCCACACACAAATTTCCCCTTACTGGGGCAATCAGATTTCATGAATGCATCAGCAGAATTGAAGCCATTATCTCCTTCCGTTGACAATGGAGATTACAAATCTGCCACTGGTCCTCGAGGAGAACCAAACTAGTAAACTTCATTGACAGGCTTAGTATGTGATGCCGCAAACAATCATGAAATCCAACATGTTTGAAACAAGTACCTGATCACAACCAACCAGAATAACCAAAAAGTATACAAGGAAAGAAAATTTTCTCCTTTCAACTCCGGTTAAATTTTCCCTTGGTGTCAAAACCAGTACCCGCTGAAAATTCCCAGTATGAAACTCGGAATCAAAGAATCAAATGATATAATAGAGGTTCTTAAATTACAGCTTCTTGCACCATATCCAACTACGGAATTCATTGATGTGCCATCACTTTTTCCAGCTCTTACCACGCCAGAACACAGAGTTACCCCATTTGGAACAAAGTTCTGATTTTGTGTAACATAAAAAAGCCTTGGATTGCCCCACAGAGCTAGGTACCTTCCCATTCTTTCATAAAACTCTGAAGGAAATTCCAAAGGACCAGACAAATTGTTGCTATTTAATAACAACGAGCAGACGTTTGGTAAAGTTGCCAGCTCTGAAGGAACTTTCCCGGTGAGATTATTATCATTCAAGGCAAGGTACCTAAGCATCTTCAATTCCCCAAATGATTCTGGAATGGTTCCAATATAATCTGAGGATGCAAGATCCAAACTAATCAAGGACTGCAAATTTCCCCAGTGAAGAAAATCAATCGGTCCTCCTAAGGGATTATTACTGAGGTAAAGTTCCTGCAAATTCTTCATCTCCGTTAAGGAACCTGGAAGGTTTCCATGAAGCCGATTGTTCCTTAAATCAAAAAATGTAAGCAATTTCAAATTCCCCAATGTCATAGGAATCACCTCTTGTAATCCACTGTCACTCAAATCCATTTTTACCAGAGAATTCATCCTCCCGCAAGATTAAAAAACGGAATTCGAAGATTTTTTTTTAATGGATCAACGAGCCGTTTAATTTAAGTGTCTTAAATCCTTGCGTGGGACCCTTGCCTCCAGATGATGAGAAATGGTGGAAGGTGGAACCGAACGTGGGGTCTCGGCTCTTTATAAGCGCCCGTTGTTGCAGGGCTCCCATCAAAGGGCCTCTCATTACTTTTCTCATATAAGTAATCACAGAAAAAGTAATCAGCAGGCGGGCAGTATCAGAGAACACAGCGATTACACTCAACTGATGATTTGCATTCACAACAAACGGATATTTATATACAATTAAGAAGCTTCTCGAGCCCTGAATGTCGGTGGAGATGGCTTCTCCGAGAAGCTAAATGAACTCTCGAGAAACTCTAAGAAAGTTCTATCATTAAATGAAGTCGGCGGATTTGGTTGGAATTATTGTTTATCCAACACTCCCTTTAATTTCAACCATATACAGACATACTATACATAGGACACAAACATACTCTTAATTGACATGCTTGCTGGTCTAAGTCTCAGCTAGGCTTACAACATAATTTTGATTTTCTACAACACATAACTTACTCCTACAAGTCTCAAATTTAGCCTTCCCAAGAGGCTTATTGAATATGTCAGCTACATTTTCATTTGTATGACAATATATTAAGTCAATTTCCTTTGATTGGACCTTTTCTCTTACAAAATGATATTGTGTGTCTATATGCTTTGTCTTTGCATGACAAACAGGATTGTTTGCCAATTTGATGGTACTTTGATTGTCACATCTGATCACTGTCGGTTCTTCTTGAGCTTCACCAATATCTTCAAGTATTCTTCTTAGCCATAAAGCTTCACATGTGGTACTACATAAGGCTCTATATTCTGCTTCAGTTGATGACAAGGAAACTGTTGGTTGTTTCTTACTGCTCCACGATATTGCTCCTGATCCAATATTGAACACATATCCAGTGGTGGATTTCCTGTCATCTGGATTTCCAACCCAGTCAGAATCAGAATGACCTGTCAATTCAAAATTACAATCATTAGTATATTCAATACCAAAATTGATAGTTCCCTTTAAATATCGAAGGACCCTTTTTGCAGCCATCCAATGGCTCTCAAGGGGCTTAGCCATAAATTGACTAAGTATGCTTACTGCATATGCAATGTCCGGTCTAGTGGTAGTGAGATAATTAAGACTTCCCATTAATTGTCGATACAATGTTCCATTCACCTCCTTTGTTCCATCATCGTTTCTCAATTTGATATTTTGTTCTAAAGGAGTACTCACTGCTTTACATCCTTTCATATGAAATCTTTTTAGTACCTCGTTTGTATATTTGCTTTGTGTGATTAAAGTTCTTTCATTATCTCTCCATACTTCAAGACCTAGACAATAATGCATTTGTCCAAGATCCTTCATCTCAAATTGCTGTGATAGCTTCATTTTTATATCATTAATCATTTCAGCAGCACTCCCTGTTATTATTAGATCATCAACATATATGGAGATTAATGCTATGTCTCCATTTCTATCTGTCTTGACATATAAATTAGGATCATTCTTGCTTTTGTTAAATCCTTGCTGAAAGAAGAATTTATCTATTTTCTCATACCAAGATCTCGGTGCCTGTTTTAGTCCATATAAAGCCTTTTTTAATTTGCATACAAGATGTTCTTGTCCCTTCTTTTCAAATCCTTCTGGTTGAACAAGATAAATTTCCTCTTTTAACTCCCCATTTAGGAAAGCTGACTTCACATCTAATTGATATAGATTCCAATCATATTTAGTGGCCAATGCTATCAATATTCTGATTGTGTTCATTTTTGCTACTGGAACAAAGGTATCTTCATAATCTATACCTTCCTTTTGTGAATAACCTTTTGCAACTAATCTTGCCTTATACTTGTCTATGCTACCATCTGCATTAAACTTTGTCTTGTACAACCATTTTGATCCTATAGGGACTTTATTTTCAGGTAATTCTGTTAATTCCCAAGTTTCATTTTTCATTATAGAGTTATATTCTTCTTTCATAGCTTCCATCCATTCTTTATGATTTTTGGCTTCTTCATAATTTGAAGGCTCAAAAACATTCATTACTTGAGTCATTAAAGCATAATCTTTATACCTGATAGGGGTTTGAATTTGTCGTGTTGACCTTCTTAAAGATTCATTACACTGTGGAGTACCTTCTCTTCTTCTTCTCTGTGGAGTGCTTTCATCACTTCTTTGGGGGCTTTGGCTTCTTGAATTGTCTTTTGGAATGTCCTTGCTTTCTTGAGATGATTCCACTTCTTCATCTTCTTTAAAGTTATAAGTAGGATGCCAAACATTAAATTCATCATCTTTCATTTGATTATCTACATGCTCATGAAATATAACATCTCTGCTTGCAAAGACCTTGTGAGTATTTGGATCATACATTTTATATGCCTTTTGATTAGGACAATATCCAATAAAAATGCATTTGATAGCTTTGGCATCTAATTTTCTCCTATTCTCTTTAGGAATATGAGCAAAGGCCTTGCATCCAAATATCCTTAAATGACTAACTTTAGGTTTAAAACCATAAAATGCTTCAAATGGTGTTTTCTGCTCCAGATATTTTGTAGGACTTCTATTTTTTAGATATACAGCTGTATTAATGGCTTCGGCCCAAAAACTATTAGAAAGTCCTTTACTTTTCAACATACTACGAGCACATTCAACTAATGTTCTATTTTTTCTTTCAGCTACACCATTTTGCTGAGGTGTATGTGGTACTGTAAATTGTTGTATGATTCCATTTTGTTTGCAGTATTTCATAAAAGCTCCTGAAGTGTACTCACCACCTTTATCTGATCGAAGAATTTTAATACTCTTTCCTGATTGTTTTTCTACCATATTCTTGAATTCTTTAAAGTATTCAAACACATCACTCTTATATCTTATTAAGTACACCCAAGTGTATCTAGTGCTATCATCAATAAATATAAGAAAGTAATATGCTCCACCAAGTGACTTAGTTTGCATTGGA
Organism: Pinus albicaulis; assembly: GCA_034641835.2. Taxonomy (NCBI): domain Eukaryota; kingdom Viridiplantae; phylum Streptophyta; class Pinopsida; order Pinales; family Pinaceae; genus Pinus; species Pinus albicaulis. Next base: position 691,971 of record CM076582.1, on the reverse strand, counting down.
CCACATACATCACTATGCACTAGTTCAAGTATTTCACATTTTCTTCTGTTTTCATGCATATGAAATTCTTCCCTATGTTGTTTTCCTAGTGCACAACCTTCACATTCAAAGTGTTCACCATCAATATTTGGAAGGCCTTCTACCATCATTTTCTTTTGAAGTAACATTAAGTCATTATGATTTAAGTGCCCATACCTTTGATGCCAAAGCTCTATGTTTGACATGCCTGTTGATGCCAAAGCTTGATGCCTATTCTTTGTCACATCCAACTTGTATAATCCTCCAACTCTCATTCCTTTTGCAACAACCTTGTAGTTGTCCTGCATATCTTTTACCAAACATTGTGATTTCATAAATTCAACTTTCAAATGTTGATCTGTAATAGTAGAGACAGATATTAAGTTCTTTTTTAATCCTGGAACATACACCACATTTTGAATTTGTTTTTCTTGTCCATTAGGCATAGTAACACTTATATCACCATATCCTTTTATTTCATGGGATCTGTTATCTCCTAAATAAATGTGTGCACCATTATTAACTTCATGATAAGTATCAAACCAATCTCTTTTGCATGACATGTGGATTGATGCACCAGAATCTATAAACCAAGCATTATCATCATCAGTTTCTGCTGACAAAGCAGCATTAGTAACAAATAATTGAAGATTGTTAAATTCATGACTGATTGCCTCATCTCTATCAACATAATTTCCTGTATGTCTTCTTAGTTTAAATAAATCAGATCTTCTTTTCAAACAATTCTTAGCATGATGACCAGGCTTTCCACAATAGTAACATGCACCATCTTTACTTGATTTGACATTTGACCTTGGTGAGGGCATACCTTGAAATGATTTTACCTGTGGCCTTTTACCTTTATTTTTCTCCCATTGTTTTCCTTTGAAGGCTTGCTTTCCTTTAGCCACCAATGCTAAATCTGAATTGGGGGGTTTCTGATTAAGACTTCTTCTGCGCTCTTCTTCCTGCATAAGTATACCTGCCAATTCATCAAATGTAGGAGCCTTCTCTCTAGCTGCAAGACCAGTGATAAACATTTGATACTCATCCAACATTCCATTTAATGTCACAGAAACCAAGTCTGTACTAGATATTGTTTCACCAATGTCACCTAATTTATCTTTCAAGTCCTTAATTCTAGAAATAAAACTAGAAATATTTTCATTTTCTTCCATCTTAATTGAAAGAAGCTTAATCTTTAAATACAATATTCGATTTGTGGTCTTTGTCTCATACAAATTTTTGAGAGTGTCCCATGTCTCTTTGGATGTCTTGCACTCTCTAATGTGCGGAATAATATTGTCTTTAACAGACATCCGCAACAATACCTTTGCTTTGTTTTCTCGTCGTTGCCAATCTTGAATTGCAGCCGCTGTGGCTTGAGGGAGTTTTGGCTTCACTTCATCTCCAGTCACAATCGTCCACATATTAGAGCCTTCCATCACAGTCTGCAACTTAAACTTCCAATTTGCATAATTTTCACCATCTAACTTATCAGAGTTAGTGAAATAAGATTCTGCTAATATATTTGCCATAGTAATGAGCTTATGAATATTCAAGCAACAATCTAAACTTTGATGGCTCCTCACAAACAATAATAAAACCTTCTTTAACCTATTTTACTTCCCCCTTTTTCTTTTTAATTTGTTAAAAAAAAACTCTTATTACAACAGTCACAACAATTCTTTTTAAAAAAACACCTTCAAAATGCCCGAAAATGAACACAGTAACAACAAACTTACAATTTGCTTTTCACTTGATTGGAAACACCCAGAATTTAGGAGGCCATTCTAATAATGAGCGCAAGTTTATTCATCCGATTTACTTTTACTTGACAGCGAAATTTACTCCCCCTATCTTTTACTTAATTTGAACTTGATGTAACAGCATTAAAATTATTTCTCTCAGGAATTTAGCATTCGGATTTTTCACAAAATCGAAAGAAGAGCATAAGCAATTTTAAAATATTAATACAGAACATTACGGTATATACTATTATACCCTTCTGGTCTTGCTCTTTTCCAGCGATCACACTTTCAACAGAAGCTTGAAACGCAGGCAGCAACTTCCTTCAACGTTCTGCTGGACACCAAATTCAACGTTCTGTTGGACACCAAATACAGAGAAACTCCTCGCCGTGGTTTACTCTACACACATTGCACATTTACAGCAACTCCCTTGCAGCGATACTATCCCAGCGATGCAATAACAACAATCTTCACTCACGCTCTCCCCCGGCCAGTTACACTCTTTACCAGCAACTTAATATGCTTAATCCACTCCTCACAGTCTCTCTGCAAATGACTTCACACTCTTTGATGATGCGCAGAAAACACTTATACACGGATCACAGATCACTCAAGAAAACCTCACCTTCCTCTGATACCATATCAGAGAACACAGCGATTACACTCAACTGATGATTTGCATTCACAACAAACGGATATTTATATACAACTAAGAAGCTTCTCGAGCCCTGAATGTCGGTGGAGATGGCTTCTCCGAGAAGCTAAATGAACTCTCGAGAAACTCTGAGAAAGTTCTATCATTAAATGAAGTCGGCGGGTTTGGTTGGAATTATTGTTTATCCAACAGCAGTTGGGTTTAAATTTCAAATATCTCCGTGCCGGGGGAGTGGCACAGACGGAGCACGGTGGCGGAGGCAGGGGCGGGAGATCCACGGAGACGAGTTGGGATGCCGTCGTCGGTTCTGTTGCTGTCACCATTACAATTCTGAAATATGCGATATGCGATTGTGCAATGGCGCACATCGCACATCGCAAATTCCACATCAACAAGACACCTGAGTTCTCAAAACTTGAAAACTGCGATCTGCGCTTTTGCGCTCAAGTGGTAGGGACCATGCCTGGAATTTGACGTACGTATCGCATATCTGAAATATGCGATATGCGATTGTGCAATGGCGCACATCGCACATCGCAGATTCCACATCAACAAGACACCTGAGTTCTCAAAACTTGAAAACTGCGATCTGCGTTTTTGCGCTCAAGTGGTAGGGACCAGGCCTTGAATTTGACGTACGTATTTTTCGTTTCCAGACGTATTTGACGGCAGCTAAAAAATTTTCAACGTCAAACCTGACGTGATGTTTACATCTTCAACCTGTCAAAATGACGTTCACTTTCAAAACTAAACCGTAAAAACCTATAATACCTATATAGCCTATATATTTCCAGTAAAAATGATGTGAAGGTGATTTAAATTCTCAGGGTCTCTCTACACATCGCCGTAGTACTTACTGCCTATCATTAATGGACGCCCAGCTCAGCCCATGCATGCCAAAGATATTCAAATTTGCAAAATGAATCCAAATGATATACTACTTTACTACCTACCATTAATGGATGCCTAGAGCAAATCTGCAAAATTAATCCAAGTGGTATACCACTGATATGAAAAATTTAATGCATATCAACCATCTGATTAATAAGTTTCTACCTTAGTGGAACTGGAGATGACTGCTGAGGGTAGATTTGAATTTTGAAGTTTTTCTTTGAAGTTCTGGCCAAGTATGAGTTCTACAAGGCTCTGATGCTCCTGTGTGGCCGATTGAAGGGCTAAGTTTGAGTTTTGGACGGATCGGTGCTCCTGCGTGGCTGATTGAAGGGCTAAGTCTGAGTTTTGGACGGCTCGGTGCTCCTGCTTGGCTGATTGAAGCCTGAAGGGATTGGAATGTGACAGCAACAACCCAACTCGCCACTTTGAGATTCATTTTTTCAGCGTAATTTCAAAGTCGAGACCTTCACGAATACTAGAAGGAACTTTCCCGGTGAGATTATTATCATTCAAGGCAAGGTACCTAACCATCTTCAATTCCCCAAATGATTCTGGAATGGTTCCAATATAATCTGAGGATGCAAGATCCAAACTAATCAAGGACTGCAAATTTCCCCAGTGAAGAAAATCAATCGGTCCTCCTAAGGGATTATTACTGAGGTAAAGTTCCTGCAAATTCTTCATCTCCGTTAAGGAACCTGGAAGGTTTCCATGAAGCCGATTGTTCCTTAAATCCAAAAATGTAAGCAATTTCAAATTCCCCAATGTCATAGGAATCACCTCTTGTAATCCACTGTCACTCAAATCCATTTTTACCAGAGAATTCATCCTCCCGCAAGATTAAAAAGCGGAATTTGAAGATTTTTTTTTAATGGATCAACGAGCCGTGTCTTAAATCTTTGCGTGGGACTCTTGCCTCCAGATGATGAGAAATGGTGGAAGGTGGAACCGAACGTGGGGTCTCGGCTCTTTATAAGCGCCCGTTGTTGCAGTGCTCCCATCAAAGGGCCTCTCATTACTTTTCTCATATAAGTAATCACAGAAAAAGTATTCAGCAGGCGGGCAGTTGGGTTTAAATTTCAAATATCTCCGTGCCGGGGGAGCGGCACAGAAGGAGCACGGTGGCGGAGGCAGGGGCGGGAGATCCACGGAGACGAGTTGGGATGCCGTCGTCGGTTCTGTTGCTGTCGCCATTACAATTCTGAAATATGCGATATGCGATTGTGCAATGGCGCACATCGCAGATTCCACATCAACAAGACACCTGAGTTCTCAAAACTTGAAAACTGCGATCTGCGCTTTTGCGCTCAATTGGTAGGGACCAGGGCGCACATCGCACATCGCAGATTCCACATCAACAAGACACCTGAGTTCTCAAAACTTGAAAACTGCGATCTGCGCTTTTTCGCTCAAGTGGTAGGGACCATGCCTGGAATTTGACGTACGTATTTTTCATTTCCAGACGTATTTGACGGCAGCTAAAAAATTTTCAACGTCAAACCTGACGTGATGTTTACATCTTCAACCTGTCAAAATGACGTTCACTTTCAAAACTAAACCGTAAAAACCTATAATACCTATATAGCCTATATATTTCCAGTAAAAATCTATAATACCTTTATAAGTTATATATTTGAAAAAAAAAGGAGTGAAGGTGATTTAAATTCTCAGGGTCTCTCTACCCATCGCCGTAGTACTTACTGCCTATCATTAATGGATGCCCAGCTCAGCACATGCATGCCAAAGATATTCAAATTTAAAAAATGAATCCAAATGATATACTACTTTACTACCTACCATTAATGGATGCCCAGAGCAAATCTGCAAAATTAATCCAAGTGGTATACCACTGATATGAAAAATTTAATGCATATCAACCATCTGATTAATAAGTTTCTACCTTAGTGGAACTGGAGATGACTGCTGAGGGCAGATTTGAATTTTGAAGTTCTGGCCAAGTATGAGTTCTACAAGGCTCTGATGCTCCTGTGTGGCCGATTGAAGGGCTAACTCTGAGTTTTGGATGGCTCGGTGCTCCTGCGTCGCTGATTGAAGGGCTAAGTCTGAGTTTTGGACGGCTCGGTGCTCCTGCTTCGCTGATTGAAGCCTGAAGGGATTGGAATGTGACAGCAACAACCCAACTCGCCACTTTGAGATTCATTTTTTCAGCATAATTTCAAAGTCGAGACCTTCACGAATACTAGAAAAACTGAAAGCAACTACACTATTTACATGATTTCATATGTATCAGAATCATGTGCTCGTTTTATAAATGGAATGGAAAAATACAATCAATTAAATAAAATTGTTATATTTACTTTCTTGTTAAATGAAATTTAATTTGGACCAGGTTTTATTTTTTTTTGGTTTAAAATGTTTATGAGTCATATGGATAGGAGGGCGTGAATGGATTAGAGCTCTTTTAAGTCATATCAATATATTTGAGATTAGCAGTAAGACCATTAAAATAAATTAGAATAAATTAGAGTTTAGCCGAAGCTTGGAAGACAACTAAAATAAATTAGAATAAATTAGAGTTTAGCCGAAGCTTGGGAGAAGTCATTTTTATGAGTAAAAAAAACCATATCGTAAAATGTTTCAACTCTGTTGGAAGAAACAAATTTTGAATTTACCATTTATAACCTGAAATGATAATCCTGGTTAAAACCACACTCTAAACACACAAACACGCTCTAAACACACAAACACTTGAACAATTGAATATAAATTTTCACCCCAAGAAGACCAAACATAATAGTGTCAATTCATAAACAAGGACATGGTTGGGATTTAGAGAAATTTAGATATATTCAAAAAATTTAATAAATTGTTTGCTTAATTTATATAGATTTTGAGATATTTAAAATTTAAATAAATTGATTGTTTAATTTTTTATAGTATAAATTTTGAAATATTTTAAAAATTTAATGAATTAATTAGATTTTGAAATATTCTTAAAATTTAAATTTTGAAATATTCCAAAAATTTAATAAATTAATGGTTTATTTGATAGATGATTAGAAATTTTGAAACATTCTAAAAAATTTAAAAATAGTAAATTAATTACTTCATTAATTATGTCTTACATTAAGTTGGCATAATATCTAAGATGACTCAAAGCTGGTGTAAGCATTACATTGCTGGCACATTAAAATATTGACCAAAAACCCTTCAATGTTCAAGGTCATATACTATTCTCTCATAGATAAGTACTTCTACTCTGCAATGCAATTTGAGCATGCTTTCTTCACCAATTAGTAGCAAGGTTGATAAAAAACTTAAATATACTAATTGCTAACTAATTTTTTTTAATAAACTCTTTAAATTGTTTAAATCAACTTGTAATATATAGATCTCTGTATCCAAATTATTTTATTGTTTGTCATGATTAAATTGTTGTTAAATCAACTTGTAATATACAAGTCCTTGTATTGTATTGTGTGCACCACACAACAATTAAACCAAACAAAAATTACATACTTTAATAAAAAGAGACTTTAAAATATAAATATATATATATATATTTAGCAATTTTCAGAACTCTGTCCTGCCTTGACAAATTCAGGTGGCATTATTTTATTGTTTGTGATGATAGAGAAATATTAAATTGATTTTAAAAAAAAATCTCATTGTAAAATTTATTAATAAATATTTATGAACAATGAAAATTTAAAATGTATGTTTATAAATAATAGGCATTATAAATTTGGAATTTGATTACTTATTTTCATAATTCTGGAAATATGTTAAGATGGGCCATGGTCTGTTAAATTTGACTATTACTTGCTAAATTTGACATTAGTTTGCCGAAAATATCCAAAAAAATTGAGACATATTTAGAATTGGTAATTATCATTTTTTGAGAGAGACTTTTGAATCAAAAGGATTTTCCATTGATATTTTTTGTTCGATTATATTTTCCCTAATTTACCTTTCAAACTATTTCTTGCCCTATACAGATATAGACAACCATACTCCGTTGTTTTCCACAACTTTTCTCCCAATTACACAATTTCTTTGGAATTTCACTTAATTTTCCTCAAATCTAAATTGATTTCTTTTAGGGGGGAAAGTTGTGTCATCTATTTACAAAACATACATCCTCCAATTACTAAACATTTCTTCAAATTTGCATTGTATTACAACAATCTTCCTACGAAGTTCCCTATGAATTTCACTGAAATGTGCAAATATGGTTGGTTCTTTATTGTGCCTAATGAATTTGGTTGTTGGAGCCTACACAACTTGCACATTTTGATGGAGTTGTATTATTTTTTTTTTTTTTTCTGAATTGGACTAATTCTATTAAGTGAAAATATGGTACATGAGAAAGTACATTCAAGAGAGACAAAAACACGGCCAACCGGAAATGATAAAATATCAACTTCGGTCCCCGGAAAGAGAGATGAAACAAACTAGGAGCAGCAATAAGCAACTAGAACACATGAAGGAACCGACATCTACCCAGAATTGGTAGAGTTTTCTACACGAAATTTCTTCCCTTTCTTTTTGTTGACTTTAACCCAGCCATCCTGGTGAGTATGCGCTGGGACAATTTGAAGACTGGAGTTCTCCAAAAGGGGGGCCTCCTTATCTGAATCGGAGGAGGCGGACTCATGACAACGCTTCTGAGTGACTGTAGTATCAGGGGGATGCTCGAGAGCATCAGTGGACAGTTTCTGAGTCTGAGGAGCAAGGACTGAATCTGCCTCACTCCCATCATCATCAGAGCTCGAGGAAGCATAATTTGCAGCAGGCAGCGGGGTACAGGGAGTCCATTTTTTGGATTTGGACTTTGTATAATCTCCTTTAGTCTTTGTTTCTGCAAGAGTGGGGCATGAGTTCTGCAGATGCCCTGTTTGGTTGCAGTGGCGGCAACGGAATGCAGTGTTCTCATAGTCTAAGTACTGATTCCAAACAAGATCACCGGCCTTGAGGATAATTTGTTCGGGCAAGCCTTTGCTGATGTCCACCTCCACGCACATTCTGGCATATGTGTAGAGGCCCTGAAGTGGCCTTTCATAATCTACATCGAGAAAGCGTCCCAAGGTATCGCCCATGCGCCTGAACACTGTCAGCTGCCATAGATGGACAGGAAGGTTGGGCAGCCTGACCCAAATAGGGGTCCTAGTGATGGTAGCTGTTGCAGGGTCGAAATCTGGGAACCATGGGGTTAAGAAGAGCCCAGCATTTCCAAAAAACCAAGGACCTTTCTGTAAGGCCTGTTCATAATGCTTTGCATGATCGAATAATACTATGAAGAACCCACGTGAGCAGCAGCTAACGAGGCACTTGCTGGTCCAGTTATCGTAGATCCAATCAAAGAGTTCCTTGGTTCGTGGCCAAAGCCCAATAAATCTGCAGATGATGGCTTTCTCTGCATATTTTTGAAGATCTTCTGCGACAGATGGAAGAGAGACCTCAACAGAAGGTGCTTCATCCAGCTTGTCAACCAGAAAAGGCTGGGGTTTGGGGGCAGCAGAGGGTTTGGGGTTCTGAGAGTGAACAACTTCTTTATAGGAGAAGTTGGGGGCTGCAGAAGACTGTCCGGCAGCACCACCTCTCAAACGAAGGGTAAGAACAATGGAATCATTTCTATTAATGTAATAAGCAGAAAGGGGAAGAAGATCCTCAAGATGTTTACCTTGGAAAAGAAGTCTCTGGTGAACCGAGGGAATTCCAGTCCGTTGTTCCAGGTTAATCTTAAGCTTCTGAATCAGATCAGAAGAAGAAACCCAAAGCAGAATAGTTTTTCCAGAGAGTAACCGGAGTTGGATCTGAAATGAGGCTAGGTTCTTTTTAGAGGCAGGATCTGCGCGGCAATGAAGGGCGTCCCTGCTTTTGCCTGCGCCTCCAAGCCTCTGCTGTGAAAGGCCGTGAGGACGGGAAACGCTTGTAGACCAACACCTGAGCCCAAAAAAGAAGCCTCGGAGGTATGCGGCCAGAGTCCCATTCAATGCTGCTGTTGAAAATTTTGCTGCAGGGCTCGTATTAGCCAAACTCGCCGAGTTGAAGACAGCCCCAAAGAGGCAAGGCTCAGGAAACCCGAGCTGGACTCTACTGTGCGCTGCCCTCAAGTTTATCCCCTGCGTCCAGAAAAAGATCCTTGAAACAACCTCCGCGAGAGTCCTGGCTCGAAAGCACTGAAGGGCGGCAGAGGGTAGTTGAGCTGGAGCCTGACCAGGACGCGCTGAAACATTAACAGCTGCATAAACGCTGAACAAAGCTCTATAATCGATCAATGTCTTCTCTCGGCTGAGGTGAAGACAGTCATGGTGATGCCGAAGGGACGGATCCTCATTCCAGGCGTAGATCGCAACGTCCCTTCGTGCAAGATCGAGGGAGAAAGCGGCAAGAGGAGGTCTGGCAATTACCGAATGTGAGGTTGGTAAGTTCGCAGTCCTCTGTATGCATAGAAAACCAGAGCTTGTCGGCGGCTCTACCACCGCGGCGAACAGGAGAGCAGAAGGGCAAAGTTTAGGGTTCATCTTCCCGCCTCGTGTCGTCAAAAAAAGCGATCCCCAGAATTATTCGTGGATGGAGTTGTATTATAAGAGCTAATGCTTTAGTTGATTAGTGGATTTACTATATGATTTCTAATTTTTTCAGATTAGTTGTACATTTACATATTTGACTTAGTTTTCATTGGATGATTTATTTTGTGTTCTAAGACAAATTTGCAAGAGTCATTGAAAGAAATTTTCATATAAGTGGAGGTCTGACACTCACAAATTTCATTAAAACGTAAAATGAAAGACATAAAAAATTCAAAAACGTCATCAAATTTACATTTGACAGGCAATAAGGATTTGAAATTCCAAGCTTGGTAGGGACCACTTGTCCTGCCCTCTCACAAAAGACTTCCGCCTGTTTAATTCAATTTTTCTTCATTTGGCTATTGGGGGATTTAAATGAAAGAAGAATAGATGTGTTCTTGAGAAGAGTTGCAGAGTGAAGCCTAGAGAGAGCAGAAGGGAGTGCTCAGAAGGTTCCAGCAGATAGGGGACCAGTACTTGCCGAAAGCCCAGATCCGAAGGAAAGGATTGGTGAGGTAAGTTGCAGCAAGAGGGCTTGCTGTTGCAAAGGCCTAGTGCAGCTTGTGAGTGAAGAACTCATGGAGGAGAAAATGGCTACTGATAGCCATAGCAGAGATTGCAGGGGTTCTGAGAGAGGCCACAACAGAAGAGTGAAGGAAGATGCCAAAGTAAATGGCATAAGGAAGAAATTCACAGATGAAGAGTATGAGAAAGAGGTAGTTGAGATCTGGGAGTAGTTCAACAAATTGGAACTGATGATAAAGGAAAGCAAGAGAGTTGGTTGGCTCATGAAGAAGAAAGTAAAGTGGCTGAGGCTATAGATGAAGAGAGAGCAAATGATAAATGCTCAGCTGAAAGAGAAATTACTCACGATGATTTAGTATTTGGAGAAGGACTTGAAGACTGAAACTTCAAGTGAGACCAAGGGGTCAAATGGCCTTACATCTGACAAATTTTGTATGTTTGCAGGAAGAACATGTGGAGGAGGACAGACTGCTGATGTTGTCACTAAAGAGGAAAATGGGATAGCCAGATATGTTGTAGATGTCCATACATAGTTAGAGAAAGGTTTTTCTTTTCAATACATTGAAAGAAAAATAAATTTAAATTATGAGGATGGCCAGAAGCTGGAAATTGAACAGTCAATTGGACAGTTTGAAGAAACTGAAGGGAGGACCATTGAATAATTTCCGAGATGTATAGAGGACTTGGGATAGCAGGAAGATTTGATGATCAAATCATCAAATGAGACCATGGGGTCTTATGGTTTTACAACTAACAAGTTGTGTGTGAATGCAGGTATTGAAGAAGACAGTTCATGTGATGAAACTATGATAAATGAAGTTGGAAGTTGCCAAGTCACATATGATGATTATCTTTCAGATGAAGATCAGATTGAGTTACTGCAGCAGAAGGAATTCATAAATTCCTTGTTTAATGAAAGAGATTGCTTCAATGGGAACATGACAGTTATGTCTGATGATGATCAATTTGTTATTAATGCTGATAATGACAAATTGTTTTTATTAAATGGTCAAGTGAAAAGCGATGGAAAGATAGCTGAAGTTATTGCAGGGATGGAAGATCAAAATACTATTCTGATGAAAGATGAGGAAGTAATGACAGCAGAAAACTTGACTTGTGATAGAAAGGAAGATAGTGAAGGCAGTATGAATGCTTTCTCAGGTGAGATGACAGGATTATGGCATGGGTTAAGTGTTCTGGAGCAGAGGACAGAAACACAGAGAAAAGGTGTTCATATTGTAAAGGCAGAAGTGAATGAAGATGAGAAAGTTCATTTTTATGAACTAGAGCAAGGGGCCATCCTTGAAGAGGATCATGCAGAGGAGAGACTAACTGACAGTATCGAGAATTGTTTGAAGGATTGGAATTAGCATACTGATGTGTTGATAGAGGAGGAGAGAATTACAGGACATCATACTGAAATGCTGGCGAAGGAAAGAAAGGCACTGAGGCCTTATTGTTTTAACAATTGTTTTGTGAATGCAAATTTTGTTGATGCTGGAGAAGATTTGACACAGTTGGACAGTCAAATAGAGAAGGAAAAAGATTCTGTGGAAATGTTTGATCCATGGAATGAAGAATTTAAGTTGTTGGAGATTATGCTGAATCAGCAGGATTCAATGCAAGAGAGAGAACCTCAATTTCAAAATTGGGGATTGCAGAATGTGGAGATACAAAGGAATGAAGACAGGAAAGATTTTTTGAGTCTCGGGAAAGACATAGAATTGCAGAAAGAAGAATTGGTGACTGGACCATCAATTGAGACCATTGGGTCTTGTAATTTTAAATTGGACAAGCTAACTGTGTTGACAGGGACTGCAGAAGACAATCCATCACTTGGAGTTGTCTTGAATGAGGATGGGCTACTGAAGGAAGGTGAGGCTATCATGTCTCATATGCAGAAACTTGTTACTGTTGGTGACAAGGAAGAATTGGCTTGTCTGATGGGCCAAGAGAAGACTGGAGGACAGACTTTTGAGACTGCTACAGCAGTGGAGGATCAGAATTTTACTCTGATAGAAGATGAAGACACAGTACTTGAAGAACTTGAATTGATTGCCAGAATCAATCAAGCAGATGGAAGACAATTACTGAAGATTGTCAAGGAAGAAGAAGAAGAACATGCTGAAACAAGTTTGCAGCATATTCAAGGTAGATGGCTGGATTGTTTGCGGAAAACATTTAGAAAAGAGAATGAAATGGAAAAGCAACAAATTGAAGTGTTGCCAGAAGAGGAGGAAGAGACACAAGGATCTTGTAACTTTGATGTTTTTTTTATGATTGTAGGTACTGATGGAAGGACTAAAGGATGGTTGGTCCAGGAGAAGAAAAGAGATGGTGACAGTGACTGGCAATTTAAATACCAGTCTAAGGAATTGCTGAAGTCAGAGAATGAAGAAATTGTCATGAGTGACAATCAGGAAGATTTTTTCTGTAGCAGAAGACAAGAGGGTATGGATGATTGGGTGGCAGTAAAAGGAGCTACAGATACAGCTAAAGCTAGCACGGGAGCTAGAGATGGAGTTAAGGCTAGGGCAGCAGTAAGGACAACAAAAGTGGAAGTTAAAGCTGGGGCTAATGCTACAACGAAGGTGGCAGTAAGAGTTCAGCAAATAAGAACTCAGCAAGCAGAAACAGAAGTAGAAGTTCAGAAATCAAGATGGAGCAGTATCCAGCAGTCAGAATACATATTAGACAGAGAAATTGAATTTATGAAAAGACTGATGGTGAGAGTGTCTGAGAAGAAGACAACAGCAAGAAAGCAGAGAAACAACAGCAGCAAAGGAAAGACAGTCACAGACTATGAAAGCTTAACAAGTGGAAAGATGCAGCATAAGATGTGGAAGCCTGGAGAAGTACAAAAGAAGGATATTACAGCAGATGATCAGCTACAGAACAAAGTGTGGGATCCAGGAAGACAAGGATGAAAGCACATGATTAGGAGATCATGAATCATTTTAACCTGGGGAGTCTGATGCAGGGGCATTAGGCTCAAGACAATACTTTGTATATATAAATAGACATAGGGGGGTCTCATGTTTTGCTTTCTTATGTAATTGTTAATATTTGAGGGGTTTTTAAATAAATTTAGTGAGAAAATGTAAATGTTCCCAAATCATTAGAGAACATGAGGGGAAGTCGGTTAGCTAGGAATATGGAGAGTTAGTCTGAGTTGTTTAGAGAGTTAGGCTAAATTTAGGCTAATTTGAGAATTCCAAGAGTTGTTGAGTCATCGTAGGAACTGGATCAATTCACTACCATCTTGTGTAAGAATAAGCCTCAAAGGCATTAGTTGACAGACTTGGGGAGCCCTGCATAGGGCTGCATAGAGCTGCAGAGCTGGGAAGAGTAGGAGAATAGAAGGCCAGTTAATTTGAAGATCTGGCCGAGGACCAGAAGACTGTAAGTAAATTCATGTATATGAAGGAACCTGTTTTGGTATTATATGTGCATTGATTAATTTATGTATAGTTAAATCCTGTGCTAAGGATGTGATATATGAATGGTATGCGTGAGGAATGCCTTAAGTTTCTGAGAGAGAGCGTATAAGAAGCATATGCAGAAGTTCTGTACTAAAGATTGAAGTGGTGACTGTAAAATTCTGTGAATCGATCATACAGTGATCGATTTCACAAGCTGCCTCTATTATTGGTTTAATTTATGTGCGAATGAGCTTGGAGTTCAATGAGAAATCATATAAATACCAGTGCTTGTTAAGACTCTTTATTAAGAGTTAATATCCATGTGTTTATTCCTTGTGAGAAGAAATATAGGGTTGAAGACTGTAGGTTCGAGGCGAAGACGAGCTCTATTGTGCACGGGATTGTTTAACTTTGTTCGTGCCTAAGGGAGCTATGTTTGGTAGATAAGCTATGTGTAAACAAGGAGTGAAGGCGTATTAAGTTATAACGCGAAGGAACCATATTAAAATGAATGGAGAGGAACCTCGAGCCGGAGGGATGGAATCATGAGGCGCCACAGTAACGGCGGTTTTGGAAACGCACAGGTGGGTTTCACATAATTTTAAAGTGGTAAGCGGAATATCTTCAGTCTTCATTCTAATTTGATGATATCCTAAACAAAGATCCAACTTGGTAAAATAAATTGCTCCATGTAATTCATCCAATAATTCATCAATCATAGAAATGGGAAATTTATCTTTAATGGTGAGCTTATTGAGCTCCCTATAATCCGAACACATGCACCATGATCCATCCTTCTTGTGCACCAATACTACTGGAGCAGAGAAGGAACTTTGACTAGGTTGAATTATACCAGCCTCTAACATTTCTGCAGTCATACGTTCAATTTTGCTCTTTTGGACATAAGGATATCTATAAGGCCTGATGTTTGGAGGAACACTTCTTGGAATCAAATGAATAGCATGATCATGATCACGAATAGGTGGGAGTCCTTTGGGAGTTTCAAACACCTTGGAATCATTGTCCAAGACTTTTTGGAGATCTGCAGAAATAGATGATTTTGATGTTGGAACTTCTAGTGAGCATAATTGTGTAATTACGCCTTGTTGTTCTTTCTTCAGAAGCTTTGTCATGAAATTAGAGCTTATTATCTTTCCTGGCTTCCCTGCGATACCCCGTAATTCGACTTCCTTTCCTTCTGAAAAAAATTTCAAGAAAAATTATTGAAAATTAAAAGCTACCGTCCCTAGAGATTGTAACCATTGTACTCCTAGTGCAACATCAACACCTCCCATAGGAGTGGAAAGCATTGGAATATTTAATACATATTCCCCCATGGTTAGCTTGATATTGTGGCATTTTCCAGAGCAATTTATAGTTCCTCCATTTGCAACCATCACTTGACATTTTGGTGCACTTGCTCTTGTAATTTTGATATCTCATGTTGTGTTTCTTCGTCTTCATGAGTCATAGTAGAGCCTTCTGAAGGCTTAATGGGCGTTGAATTATTTTTAGGGGCCATTTTAGAACCCAATACTGATATCTATTCTTCAATATGCCCTTGGAATAAATTCCAACTAATTTTTTTCAAACGACACTTATGTAATTCGAAAAAAATACACACCTTTTTCTTGCTTTTGAGCAGCGCGATATTGAAACTGAATTATCTCTATGATTTTAGATCTTCAATATTTGCAATTTGGTACTGATGTAGCCCTCTGAATCCTCTTTCGAATGCTACAAGTCTGACCTGATTTGGATTCTTGAAGGCAAAGTTGTGCCCAATCTCCTACGATGACCTAATTATGGACTGGTTCAGTAGAGCGAACTTGTATGACTTTCCACGTGTCACTGCTTCCTCCTTCGGCTCTGAAATTGATAGATAGGAAACTAAATTCCATGTGCTTGCGTCCACTTTTTATAGAATTCCAATCTGATGCTCAGAGACAGAGAGTTATGAAGATTTTCCCACGATCACCTCTTTGAAATGAAATTCGGGAGCCTGAAAAAGTCCTAACTTCCACAGACGATATCTCCGAAAATATTGCGAACCAAGATCTGAAATTTTGCGACGTTGTTCCTCAGGAGTTTGGCTTCACGCTCTAAAATTTTTAGATTCTAAGCCTTCGTAGAACAAAATTTATAGCAAAAATTCCGCGATGACCTATTTATCTTAAATTGAGGAGCTTGCAAAATGACCTAACTTCCATAGATCATATCTCCGACAATATTGCAAACCAAGCTCTAAAATTTTGCGACAGTGTTCCTCAGGATTTCAAATTCGTACTCTAAAAATTTCAGCGTCTGAAGCTTCATAGAAAAAACACTATGGCGAAAATTCCACGATGACTTGTTTGGAGCAGTGAAACCCTAGAATCCAAAGCTCTGATACCAAATGTTGTGAAACCAGCTTTAAAAATAGAAGAAAAGAGATATCAATGCCTTAGAAATAAGCCACTTCGAGGGGGAAACCTCCAATACATTACATGAATGAACAATTCTTGGATGTTACAAATGACAAAACCTCCTTTCTATATATAGGAGTCCATGGGGCCACAATGTAATCCTAGCCGACCTAACAATAACAATGTAAGGGCATAATAATAACAATATTGTGGTTAGAGGGGGATACAATAATAACAATAAGGGGTTAAAATAGTAATATAGGGACCTAAATATATATATATATATATATACTACTGCAACCAACTGAATTACTTCTTCTATTATGTAATTTAATTTACACAAATATTTCTGAATTATTCATGAAATACTGAAGCAATCACTGAAGCAGCCTACACTACAATACTCATGTTTATGAAACAAGAAAACTGAACAAAGAAAGTTATTCACACATATGACAACTTTATTTTGTACCAAGTCCCCGGAAAAATCTAATGCGGGTAAACCAGTGTAACAGATTCGAGGGTTTTATTATTAAGCAGTAGTAATGTCTGAATACATCCCTGAATACCCCTAGGGTTATTCAATTACGGAGAGAAATAATGGTAGAAAAATTTGTGAGGATTTACCTTACTCAATCACTGAAATTTCGACTAATTTAGATGAAGAAAAGGCGTGCCATAGGGAGGCTCGGCGCAGTCCCATCGATGCAACTTGCAGCCTCTGCATCACCCCCTTAGAGGCTCAGCGTTCAGCCCCAGCCAAGTCGTTTTTCCTCCGTGGACCGAGAGGAGCAACCTCTCGTTGTCACTTTCCGGATTCTGACCTCCACCAACAAAATTTTGAAAACCCTTCCTCTGCCTTTGTGCTTCTTCTGCATGAGTCGTACGGAGTCACTGCATAAGCCCTTCTTCCTTCAAAACTGGCTCTGTTAGATCACATTTCCATCTCTCTAGTTGAGAAAATATCTTCCTCTCCGGATGTTATCTCTGCCCCTCACTACTAATATCTCTAGCTCGAATTTCTCAACAAACCACGCCCAGAAATTTCGAACTCTAGATCAATTCAGTGTCTCGGTGTGTTTCCCAAATGCCCATCAATCTCGTTCTTATAATCTCTTGTTGACATATCAACGACCAAGATTAACACATAATCAAAGGCTAAGATTAACTAAGCGTTTATCCGTGTCTTTATCTAGAAGATTCACACCCGATATAATTAATACACTTTAATTAATCACATTTCCTAAGTTTATACCTAGAAATACATTAAAATGATTAATTATTTTAATTAAATCCTTTCCAGGAGGAATTTCCCAAAACGATTTCTGGGTATTGTGGAATGCATGTGTCTTAGCCTCTCTGCAAAATCTTGAGGCTAGAGCACATTTGATTCTACAAAAATCAACTATATATATAATTATTTCTTTTATATATAGTTATAATTATTACTTTTTGACCAAAATAAGAACAACTTTGTTATCAATTCTGTGCCTAGTCATAGCAAGATACCCGACAGATTTACATCATATTCAATGTGATTAAAGGTTTTAAGAGAAGAGAAGGAGATTCTTCCAAAATTTCTAATTGGTTTTTGTTACGTTCCTTCCTATTGATAAAGCTTAAACAACTACTATGGTAAATTATACAAAATTGGCCAGCTCACAAAATACATTTGCACGAATGTTCATTGTTTATTGAGGGGGATTGATTGACATTTGGTCAGTTGGAGCATTGCTTTTTGTGCTTCTAGATTCATGAATATATGGAATTTTTGTGAATATGTTGTCATAAAGACTAGGAATAGATAGCAAGGAGGGGTTTACCACCCTCCTTAACTCCCAAAGGAAGCCAAGGGATCCTCGAGATTCCCTGCAACAACTCGAAATCAAAAGCAGCCAAGAAAACTCAAGACCAAGTGCACCCAAAGCCATACTTCACTTGGATTCAAGTGGATTCATCACCTATTTTTTAGGGAGTTGTTGGTAGCTACCCTTTAGGTTAAATAAAGTTGAGAAAGAGATCATTAGGATTCGGATTTTGGAGAAATCCACTAGGCTCTTTGTTATTGTAATAAGTTTTTAAGACTTTCATGGATGTAATGAGACTATCTCTTTGCAATGAAATGAGCATTCATATTGCCTTACTGATTGTGTTCCAGAGAGCTAGGCTTGTGGATTAGGGCCCAATCCATGTTCCTCAGCCTCTCTTGTGTAATCATTCTTTCATTTCACGTCATTTAGCTAGTTTTGCTTATGAATCGTTAGCTAGTTTGTTGGTATTTTCATTCTCTGTTTTAGTTTTCTTCCATTTGTCTTTTGCTATAGATTTAGTCTGCTTACATGAGTGGTAGATTAGGTGATAAACTCCTTAAATCTTTGAGTCAAGCCTCCCCCTCTCACCTCTGTCAATAGATCTTGAGGAGGGTAGACCTTCCCCACAGAACAAAAATGCTTTTTAGTTTATGATTTCTTGGAATCGATGAGATTAGTTTTTGTAATTCCATGAACATGTTCAGTATGCTGTGGTAGATCTTTTCTTCTAAGATTATAATAAATTTTCTTTACAAATTCAAGTCATATTTTCCACTATCTTTATCATGAATTTGTCCATTTTTACTACATAAATAGGTAATTTGATTGGAGGAACATGTATCACACCCAAGGAGAATTCCACCAGCACCTCTAACTTCATCTCTCATCTTCCTTCAGCTCTTTGTTCAGAAAAATCATCATCAGCCATGTTTTCGTATTTCCTCCCTACACTGTGAGAAAACCCTAGGTGTGAATGGTAGGCCTCCCAAGAGGCTATAAGCTTAGCCAAGAGGTGTTCCACCTCTTTTTGGCCTTGTAAATCCCTCAGTCTATTTCCTGTAGCAATTCAGGACTTGCCTATAGCACTACAGGAAACCTGTAGCAGCTCTTGGAACAACACCTGTGGGCCCCACCTTAAGCCCAGAAACCACCATGGCCACCTTCTAAACCTGCAAGAACCACTCATACACATCCAACCTTTGCCCCATGTGTTCAAGCCTTCCATCAGCCACCTTAACACTTCCTTCTCCTAGCTGCAAAACAACACATTGTCAAGCATAGTTAGGTCATGCATAGTTGCATGAATAGAAGCATGATAGATAGAGCATAGAGTAAGTATAGTGTGTTTAGCCATTTTTCCTAGCTAAGTATGATTAGATTATTTTCCTTTCTGTCATTTCAGTTCAACAATTTATTTCATGAAAGGTACCTAGGTTGCTTTACAATTCTTAACATAGTCTAATAAGTAGATTTCCTTCATTGCAGAATAGTTAAATGTACTTGGTTACTATGGTATAATTCTATACTTGCTAATAGCACCATGTATTTGAATCATTAATAGCCCTAGGCCTAATTCCAAAAGTGTGATAGACTTCGCCTAGAAACCCTAGAAGTAGCACCCTTTCGTAGAGCTCAGAAGAGGAAGGCATGAGTATAAGGCATCTGTTGTGTATATAGCACTGTCACCTCCAAGTTTTTACGAACCCCGAGTTGATAAAGTAAAGTAGGGCAGCCCCTAGGAATTGTAGCGTTCTTGGTGCAATACCTGGGCGACACCACCTTTTCGGCATCGTTGTCGGGGAGGTGTCTAGTAGATGCTTTGATTTTGTTTTAGCATTCTTTTCTGCTTTCCATTTTTATATTTTTTCAGAAATATTGAAAAATACAAAAAAAATCTTATTTTCATGCCTCGTAGGGGTAGGGATACTCTGGGAAATGTTTTACCTAAAACCCCCACACCACCACATAGCCACCCTTCACTCTTCGTCAGTGGCTTTGAGATTGAACATACCATAGGAGAGCCTTCTGAAAAATTTGAAGAACCTATTGGGGAAGAAGAAGATATTGTTTCAACTGAGGGACCTGCTTCACCTATCTCAACCTTGGCTGACACTGAAACCCAGGAAGCCTTTCCCATTAGAGAGGCAGATGGGGAAACTAAGATGGAAAACATTACCCCTCATCTCTTCCACACTTCCGTGGCCTTACCTCAGAATACCCTGACACATTCATGTTTGAATTTTTTGTTGTCTGTAGGACCTATGACTATGGCTCAAATGATAAAAAATTGAAGCTATTCCCATCCACCCTTAAGGATGCAGCCTTGCGCTGATTCATGGGTCTACTTGGGAACAACATCACTACCTGGGAACATATGCAAGAGGCCTTAAAAAAAATACAAAGACTATTGTAGGTCCAAGGAAACTAAGGATGAGATATTTAGGATGACTCCAGGGCCCGATGAATCCCTAGAAGACTATGAAGAGGGGTTTCAGTTAAACTATAAGAGAGTCAACTGTACTCTTGATCCTGGATCACTTAAACTTGCGGTTTCTCTGAGGGATTAGAGAGGAGGTGATAGAAGCCTTAAATATGTTATCAAGAGGATATGTCTATCAACTGCCTTATGAAACCATCAAGGCTTTCTTCTGAAACCATTCTAGGGCAATTAGGAAGAAGGGTAGAGCTGGCCAAAGCACATCCAATATCCCTTCCTCTTCCATCTCCATTAAACATGAGATTGGAAACATGTTAGAGGAATTAAAGAGTGACATGTGGAACACCTTTGCTTTGCAAATGGACATAATGCAGGTCAAAAGGAAGCAAGAGGAAGAGGAAAGAGCCTTGGCTATATTTTTCCCTAGATGTACCAGAAAGCACCCAAGAAATGAATGTCAACTAAGTGTAATAGAGGTTTGCTTAGTTTGTGAAGAGAATCATGCCACAGAAAAGTGCCCCTCCTTACCTAGACTTAAATTTGTATATCAAGGTGGGGAAGTAGGGCTAGAGCAACTCTGTTTCATCAACCAGAGAAGGCATCAAGGCCCAAGGCCATATCAACATGGAATGCAAGGTGCACCTTACTCTTACTATCACAATAATCAGAGTGCACCCATGTAGCCTTGGTACACCCCCACTCCTCCATCCTAGCCTACACCTCCTACTTTTCCTTACAACCCTCCATATCACCCTCAGCCTGTGAACCAATCATTTCAGTAGTATGTCCCACAACAACCTCAGTGGAGAAATCCATCCCAAGGGTGGAGGCCTTAACACAATCAACCACCTACTCTAATACCTCCACCCCAACCTCAACCTCAACTTACTGATGTTTCTCCACCCAAGCTTCCTCAAATGCCTACACAACCAAATCTGAACCCGAACAAAAAATAGGCACATTAGGTTTACAGTGGAGAAACATCCTATACAACTTATGTTGTGGAGATACAGGAGATTAATATCAGGTCGGGAAGAGTACTCCCGGAAAACTGCCCTCCATCTTCGCCTGAAGAGGTTGAGGAGGAAAAGCAAGAAGGTAACACTCAAATCCAACAACCTCGTTTTCCTGAGCACTTGATCCATCTTGGTCAGCACAACCTAGAGGAGACTGAACTTATGGGAGAGTTGAAAAATTTGGGTGTAAAGATACCACTTCTCTAGGTCATTAAGGACGTCCCTATTTACAATAGGCTCATGAAGGAAAGTTTCTTCAAGAAACCTAGGAGAAAGAAGAAAGATACCCCCACCATCAATGTGGTAGGACAGTTGTATGACTTAATGTTGGGAAGGGTGATCTTTCCAAAGTACCTATACCCTGGCAGTCCAATTGTAGATGTGCACATATATGGTGTCATAGTCCCCAACACCCTGATTGATCTAGGGGCTACCATCAATGTCATGACCTGGGAAACTATGTTGAAACTTAATCTCTAAGGGACTTTGAGGAAAACCACAACAGTTCTGCAACTTGCAGATTAGTCCACGGTAACTGTGGAAGGAATTGTTGAGGATGTTATGGTTACAATTGACTCTTTGTAGTATCGTACTGATTTCTTAGTTCTGCAACCAAAAACCAAGTTCAATGGATATCCTCTCATCTTAGGGAGGCCTTGGTTAGCCACTGTAGATTCCTATATTAGCTGTCAGGATGGAAACATGACTATTAAAAATGGGCCCTTATCTAAACAATTGGTATTATATCCTCTAGCCCAGCCTTCCATTGATCATCATCTACCTATATGGTTGGAGGATGAATAAGAGGAGGTATATAACACTACCCCTATTTGAACCATAGATGTTGTTCTTAGAGGGGGACAACTTGATGAATATGAACTTATCAACTATGCCATTCAATACCAGTCCTCCACTAAAAATCCTATTGAAAACCTAGTCAAAGAATTTGAAAGCCAACCTTGGATGGAAGTGCATTCAGTCGAGTCAACCTTTGAAACCACCAAGGTTGTTGATTTTGGCCCATAGAGATCTCTGAAAATCAATTCAAACCCTTCGGATGAAGAAGAAAATCAGTTATGCCAGCTTTTAAAAGAAAATCTAGATGCATTTTCTTGGGATTACAAGAACATGAAAGGGGTGCATCCTTCAGTATGTAGACAACATATTTACATCAAAGAACGATGCAAGCCTGTGCGACAACCCCAAAAAAGGATGAACCCAGCTCTGAAGGACATAGTCAAGGAAGAATTACATAAATTGTTGGATGCAGGTTTCATTTATCCTATATCAGACAATGAGTGGGTACCTCCTCTTTTCCTAATCCCAAAGAAGAATGGAAAATGGTGAATTTGTGTTGATTTTTGGGAACCTAACAAAGCCACCAAGAAGGTCCTTTCCCTTTGCCCTTTTGATTTGAGTCTGTCATCTACCGGATTTACCCATGATATTTTAATTCTGTGATGTTGTTAGAATTGCATTTTAAATGAGTATAAAAGAACACATGTGCATGTTGTAAAGAAGGGAAACAAGACAACCATCAACAACATAAAAACACAAGATGTTGATAACGGAGTTCACCCAGTGTGGGCTACGTCTTCGGGCCTAGTGTCAAAACGGGTTAGGCCGCTTCATAAAGTGCTGGAAATGGGAAGATGTACATAGAAGATGTTCATACAAGGATGTGTCCCCGACATGAGTTGCTTTTCTCTCCACAAGAAGTTTCACAACAGGAACTCTCACTCGCAATGGACCTCCTATCAACATGACATAATCTCACATGAAGCAAAAACAAGATCTCGCAACATGTATCAAGCAAGGATCTAGAAATAATACATATCACAAAAAGAGGCACATGATCAAACTACATATACCTTAACCCCTGAAGTTTACTGAAGAAGTGGATGCTCAGCTGTTGAATCTGGCTGCACAATTGCGTTCATAGCGTCAAGGGGGATAGAATCGACTGTCCACAATTGAGAATTTGACACTGTTACTCCAAGATAGAAAATGGCCAAAAAATGGGAAGCTTGGATGCTGAAACAAACATCCCCATTGAGTTTCCATCGCCGAGAGGTGTAAAATAGACATCAATTTTGTCGAAAATGGACTCAAGTTTTGGGCCTTAAGGAATATTTTTGATGCCCTCAAGATTCCCTAAGATTCTATTCTGCAGAGAATTTACAAAGCTGCTGCTTAGATGGCCATTCTAACTTTACCATCGTGTTCCCTACGAAATTATGGTTAAAATCACTGTAAAATTCATATCATTATGAAAAATGAAAATTTACCTCTCCATGGAATCTTTTAGGAATCAAAGAATATTCTCTACAAAAGATTCTCTGTCTCGAAAAGCGTGCCCGCACATGATTCCACCTTGCTCTGGCTCGCAGTTCCATACCTGAAAATAAAAAAATATATTCCTCGAACTTTGCACTAGTCTGCCTTCTCTTCTGCCTTGGGCACACTGCGAATTTGAGGTTTTTATACCCGTTGTAGGCGGAGTTTACCACATCCAACCATTTGGCTTAGTGGTAAAAAAGGCAAGTTGTTGAGGGGAGGTCGGGGGATCAAATCCTGCCTCCCCCGAAATTCAGCACGTACACATTTTTTTGGTCGTCGTGGTATATTGTTTGGGGCATGCGGTTGTAATGTTTGGGTGTGTATGTTGTTTAAATGTTGAAATATAGTTAAATATGGCACCTCTTGGTGGGGGTCGACCCACGTGGGCCAGGCAGGTTCAACTCCTGTCGGCTCCACTTTTTTATCCATCATGGTTTGTTGGGTGGGTGGGGTCCGCAACCCACGGCCTCGACCCAACCCATATTCAATAGGTTTGTAATGTTTATAGATATACAGTGCTGTGGTTACACCGTGGGGTTTGGTGGGGCTCAAGGCCCGCCGACCCAAAATATTTAATATGTGTTATGTGATATGGATCCGACAGGTGGTGAGGGTCATGGCCGGCCACCCCTTTTTTTTTTAATTCTTTATTTTAAAACGAATTATTCATTTTTGAACTTAACAAAAATAAGGGTTATTGGGATTTTTAACAAGGCCACTATTTCGCTTGTTTTTGGGAGCTAAGTTCCCCTACCAGTTGACGGTGAATTTGTGGGACACTTAAACCTGGCCGAGTGCCCAACTTTGACCAAAAATTTGACTTGCTCTAACTTTTCCATACGGGCTCTGATTGGAGATCCATTCACACCGTTGGAACTAGGACGACGAGCACTTCAACCTGAACCTAGTTTGAGAGAAATACGACCACTTTGAATTTTGACCATTTCTGAGCCCTCTTGAGCTTCTGAGGGTGTCTAAAGCCACCTGGATCAATCCTTCCCACCAAGGAGATTTTGGTCCACCAAAAGCATGGAAATAATATGTAGCTACTTTGTACCTTGTCTGCACCACAAGTGTCTAGAAAAGTCACCCTTCATTCTCCTTCACCTTTGTCCTTCAGAGCCATAAGCGATGAGCCGACACCTGCATCCTCTGCAAACCTATAGTATAATATTTTGAAAGTTACATGCTTAACTAAGTGGAAAATCTATGACCCAAGCATCCCATACACTTTCCATGAGTTTATAAGACATACTCGAAGGTCAAGTTTACATTAAAACAAAATGAATACCCTAGCTATCCATACAAGGCCAAACTATCATTGTTGATTAAGTGATGGAAAACACATCGTCACTTTTACATTTTAACATGCAACACATAATTTACAAAATAAGGCCATGAAGCACTACCACACCTAGAAAAACCATCTCTCACTTATCAAAGTGAATGGGTCATCTCTCTGTGGCACATTTGCTTGTCGAACAATTGTTTCAACTGGTTCATGCATTGATGCTTTGTCCTTAAGGTGCCGCTCTGGATGGAGCCTCCAACACGTGGCTCTTTGATGGCCACTTCTGTCAAAATGAATGCAATGAGTCTTCTTCATCCAAACCTTCTTTACCTTCTTCTTTTCCTGCGATGGAGAAGGCCTTTCACGCCTCATCATATTTTGTGCTGCCATTCTTTTCCAACACTTAGCAAATACATTGTTATGTAATCCACAAAACTACATGTTTTTCAATGCCATGGTTTATGTTCATTGTTAGTGACATGTTTGTAATCAAAATGAACATTACAATAAAGAGACTTGTTATACCTTTCTTGTTGGTCTATGGTTTGATCATGGTGACGACATCTTGCCTCAGCTCTTTAACTGCCATGTGCGCTGTCATAGGATGATGGTGAAGTGTTCCCATAATTCTCTTTCCCCAATGGTTTCAACCATGTATTGGAAGCTTCTAGCATCTTCGAGTACTGTCCTTCAGTGTATCCCAGACCTGCTAATTAAGGTCTTTGCACGACCTCCAAGGGTTGAATCTTTCCTTGGCCATTAATGCCAAGTTATCCTCCTTTGTATCTCATCTTGGTGAGGAGTCCCATGCCAGTTCCTGTAATGGGTAACTCCACATTTCCCACAGAAATGATAACATGTGAAGATGAAACTGAAGAAACATCAACATTGTTTACCTCAGATGTCGATTCAGAAACAGGTGATGATGGCTTCTTCAAGCCTTTGTTGTGCTTCAACTCCTCCAAGGCCTCTTCCGCAGCTCGTAGTTGAAGATGCAATCTCTGCTTATCCTCTTTCTCTTCTAGTAGAAGCCTCCTTAATTCACATCCTTTTCTTGAAGGCTCTGGTCATTGCACTTCAGTTCTTCCAAGGCTGCCTCTATGGCTTGTAACTGATGTTGCACTCTCTTCTTGTCCTCTTTCTCTTCTCGTAGAAGCACTTTCAATTCAATGTTGTCTACTTGAAGGATATAGTTGTTCTCCTCATTGGAATGATGAGAAGACAACGAGGGCGATGAATATTCACTGGAAGATGTGGATGAAGCATCACTTTCTACTTCTCCTTTCTCCCATATTTCATGAACTTCATACATCATGTCCACCATTTTGAACATCCTGAGCATGGCCTCGTACATATCTTTGCCATCCTCCATTGCTGCACATTCAATCATTGTTCACACTCGCAATTTGCATCATCAAGAAGACTGTTGTGATACCACTTGATCTGGGTTCGTCGGTTACCAGATTTACCCATGATCTTTTACTTATGTGATGTTGTTAGAATTTCATTTTAAAAGAGCATAAAAGAACACATGTGCATGTTGTAAATAAGGGAAACAAGACAACCATTAGCAACATAAAAACATGAAACATTGATAATGGAGTTCACCCAGTGCGGGCCACGTCTCCAGGCGCAATGTCAAAATGGGGTAGGCCGCTTCATAAAGTGCTGGAAATGGGAAGATGTATATGGATGATGTTCATACAAGGATGTGCACTTAACATGAATGGATTGTATCTCCACGAGGCGTTCCACTACAGGAACTCTCACTCACGATGGACCTCCTATCAGCATGACATAATCTCACATGAAGCAAAAAAGGGATCCCGCAACATGCATCAAGCAAGGATCTAGAAATAATACATCTCACAGCAAAAAGAGGCACATGATCAAACTGCATATACTTCAACCCCTGAAGTTGGCTAAAGAAGTGGATGCTCAGCTGCTAAATCTGGCTACACCATCACATTCATGGCATCGAGGGGCATAAAATCGACTATCCACACTTGAGAATCTGACATTGTCACTCCAAGTTGGAAAATGGCCAAAAAATGGGAAGCTCTACTACTAAAATGAACATTGTCATTGATTTTTTGTCGCTGAGAGGTGTAAAATCGACATAAAGATTGTCGAAAATGGACTTCGATAAGTTTTGGGCCTCAAGGAATCTTTTTTATGCCCTCAAGATTCCCTAAGATTCTGTTCTGCAGGGAATCTGCAAATCTGTTGCTCAGATGGCCATTCTGACATTACCATCACATTCCTTGTGAAATTTTGGTTAAAATGATTGTAAATTTCATATCATTCTGCCAAAATGAAAATTTACCTCCCCATGGAATCTTTCGTAGTTCCACACCTGCAACTAAAAAATATATATTCCTCGAACTCTGTGCTGGTCTTCCTTCTCTTCTGCCCTGGGCGCACTACGAATTTGAGGTTTTTATTGATCCGGATTTATGCAGGAACGCAACAGAATACAAAAATAACCATAAACATAGAGATGCAGCAGAAATAATGCGTCATTTCATTAATATCAAATAACAGAAATATGCTTACAGACATAATGGAAATACAATAGCTAGGGTGCTGGTAGCGAATCTCTGAGAAGAGATGTGGTGGCTACAGACCTCTGAACTGAGTTACAATGAGGCTCGAGGGCCTATTTATTATTGAGAAACAAGGGAGAACCCTAAACATCCAAAAACCTAACCCTAGGAGATGAAGCACCAAAACTATGGGCCCCGTTTGGGTAAATTGGTGTTTCAACTTCCCAGGGACGTAACTTTGGCATATTATCTCCGTTTGACGCACATGATACATCATTAGAAAGATCTATCCGAGGACTACAACTTTCGGCATGAATATAATTCCGAAACGAAATTATATTCATTGGAGGCGCGATGCCCAAAAAACGTCGTTTAGGGCCTCAAAACGGCTCCGGAAGTTTAGGACCCGAAAAACTGCTAAAAATAGTAAGTTGTGCAGAAACTGAAAAACTGAAAGAGACAATGGTGGGGCCCCAAGTGGAATAGGCAGGTGGCCACCAATATCCACCTGGATCATTTATACCCTTGGTTGGCAGTGTTTACCACATCTAGCTATTTGGTGCAGTGGTAAAAAATGTGAGTTGTTGAGGGGAGGTCGGGGGATCAAATCTCGCCTCCCCCGAAATTCTACGTGCACATATTTTTTTGGCCGCCGTGGTATATTGTTTGGGGCATGCTGTTGTAACATTTGGGTGCATTTGTTGTTTAAATGTTGAAATATATTTAAATATCGAGCCGTCTGGTGGGGGCCAGCCCACGTGGGCCGGGCAGGTTCAACTCCCGTCAGCTCCACTTTGTTATCCATCGTGGTTTGTTGGGTGGGTGGGGTCCGCAACCCACGGCCCTGACCCAACCCATATTCAATAGGTTTGTAACGTTTATAGATATATGGTGCGGTGGTTACACCGTGGGGTTCAACGGGGGTCATGGCCCGCCGACTCAAAATATTTAATATCTGTTATGTAATATGGATCCAACGGGGGTGGCGGGGGTCATGACTTGCCACCCCTATTTTTAATATTTTTTTTGTTATTTTAAAATGAATTATTCACTTTTTATTTTAACAAAAATAATGGTTATTGGGATTTTTAACAAGGCCACAATTTCTCCCATTTTCGAGAGGTAAGTTCCCTTGTCGGTTGATGGTGAATTTGTGGGACACTTAAACTTGGCCCATGACCCAACTTTGACCAAAAATTTGACTTGCTTTAACTTCTCCATACATGCTCGGATTAGAGATCCGTTCGCACCGTTGGAATCAGGACGATGAGAAATTCAACTTGAACCTAATTCGAAAGCTATCTGACCACTTTGAATTTTGACCATTTCTGAGCCCTCTTGCTCTTTTGAGGGTGTCTAGAGCCACCTGGATCACATTTATAGACCAAATCCTGGATGTCCTTGCAGGTAAGAAGTTATTTTCCTTCTTAGATGGGTTTAGTGGGTACAATTAGATTCAAATTAGCCCCGAAGACCAGGATAAAAATACTTTCACCTACCCTTGGGGTACCTTTGCTTACAAAGTCCTACCCTTTGGGTTGTGCAATGCCCCGACTACCTTCCAAAGAGTTGTCCTGAGAATTTTCTCTGAGCTAGTCCATGAATCTGTTGAAATATACATGGATGATTTCACACCATATGGGGATGACTTCCAAGAACCTCTCTCCAATTTGGGTAAAGTACTGAGAAGGTGCATTGAGATGCATCCCTCCCTAAGCCCAGAGAACTGTGAATTCCTGAAGAGAGCAGGAGTTGTATTAGGACACTCAATCTACGAAGCAGGAATACAAGTGGACCCGAGAAAAATTACTATTATCAAAGGGGTACCTGCTCCTCAAAAGAAGATAGATGTCAGGAGTTTCTTAGGGTTATCTAGTTATTATAGAAGGTTCATCAAATATTTTAGTAAGATGGCTTCACCACTTTTTGGTTTATTGGCCAAATGTTCTGAGTTTATTTGGTCTGGTTCTTGTCAAGAGGCTTTTGAGCTCATTCACAGAAAGTTGACTACTATCCCCATTCTTCGAGGTTGACTTGAATGGATTGTATTAGTTGTGTTGTGCTAAGTATCCAAACAGTAATAATAATGTGTGGATAAGGTTCTCCTTAAATTGCAGGTTAAACAAATAGTTTTGGCTTTGTTAATCATATTTCTGTGTGAGGATTGGTTAAGTATTTTAACTATTTATCATTGTACAACAGTAAAGAACAGAGAAATAAACTTCACAAAGCACATTACTCAGCAAATTGTTCAAGCAGTTCACCCCTCCTGGGCTACATCTGCTGGTCCAGCACCCAATGGCATGTCCCTCATGTATTAATTTGCTCAAAATGTAAGTACAAATGAAAATAAGCCTCAATAGGAAAAACTCTCTATAAAATTAGCTTCAGAAGGTAATAATTAGCCAGAGATGACTATTTATTTACATAAAACAGATAAAGAAAGCCCAATACACTGCCTTCTCCATGATGGCCCTGATGGCTCCTTGATCTTCCTCGAAGCTAAAACTACTGAAGATGACATTTTTTCGACCTAAAACCTGTGCCAAATTGCTCAGAATGTCGAAAATACCCAAAATTGACTATTTTTGCACTCAATTTCATTCAATAATGAGGGAGTTATGGCCAAAACAAAATTTGCCCAATATCCCTAAAAAAACTCCTCTAAAACTGGAGGAACTCTAGTTAGGAGCACTAAAAATGGCATAGTTCCAAGATTGGTGAAAACACGCCCTAAATTGGCGGAGAAATTTAATGTTACATTTAACGCCGGAGTGTGGTGGTCACATGACCCACCGTTGAACCCACCGGCGGTTCTACTAACCGAAATTGTGGCATTAAATGTTTAAACACAACGTGGTTACATGGTGCAGTCACCGCAACCGTTGGAAGGTTTGGCGACAGGACCTGGTCGCCGGCGGAAGATCTTATGGAATGAGGGTCAGGCTAGCCCTAAGGGGCTAGCCCCTTTTGTTTTCCGCCCAAATCATTTTCAAACCCCAAATAAAATTCGTGTCCATGGACTTATAAGATCTAATGTATAGCCTGGCCGGTCGAGCCTGTGCACTTGCAGGCAGGAGGCCCGGGCTTGATTCCTCTGGAGACACAAAAATTTTGATATGCCATACATATCCAGCCTGGGGCCACGTGGTGGCCTCCGGGCTTGCCATGTGGCACCCGTTAATTGGCCAAAAAACAATAAAGTCAAACCTTCATCCAATTGTCAATTGCCATTTGTTGAAGTCTGATACGTCCTCATGGAATATTCTAGGGAATATTCTTTTTTAAAATTTTCCAAATTTAAAAAGTCAAACTTGGTCAACTCATTTTTGGAGTTTACTGGGCTTTTCAAACCTTCATAACTTCTACATACGACCTCGGTTTTGAGAACCGTTCACGGCGCCAGAATTGCAGCGACAAGACCTTTCTGGTCGGTTAGGTTGTAACCACTTCTGAGCACTTTAATTTTTGAGCATTTTTGAACTTGGACATGATCTCCTGATCACACCTCCCCACTGGGAAGCTTTTGGACCCCAAAAGCTCTCTAGACTATTGAACCTGAAGATGAGGAGACTGAATCTCCACTCTTTCAATATTGATCTACTGAAATTTCCCTGATTTCATTAATTGGAGCTTCTCATGAAACAACAAATTTTTCCTTGAATCTGTTGACCAACTGTTGCTGACTTTGACCTTGTCATGCTGCACATTTTCGAAACTTGCAGAACAACAACGTAAATTTGCAGTAAACATATTGTTCCTACATGGGCCTATCTTTAAAGGAAACTGAAAATTACTTTCACCTTGCATCCTTTCCTTATGGCGATTTTTTGCTAAATTAGCCTTGAACTTGTGTCGATTCCTGACCAAGTTTTCTCGCCATAGTACCCTGCCATTCTGAAACCAGCAATGATCATTGTTGAACTTTGCGCCCTTTTTGCTTGGATGCTTTACCCTCTCTTGGATCTTTGCACCTCCTTGCACTAACACTTGGTTTTCCACACCGATCGACACCAAATACGATTGTTGCAACTTCTTGTCATCTTCTTTCAAAGACAACCTGCTTTCAGATTGAAACAACTCATTATTTACATTAGCATTAACATGAAAAGGATTATGTACAAATTCCATTTGTTTAATCAACATCAAAGTCAAATTTTGACTTGCATTGACAAGCCTTTTCATCTGCCCAACATTCACTAAAGAAGAGTCTAGCTTTTTGCGATGTGCTCCCACAATAACTCCTTGCCATCCTTGAATAAATGGTACTTGTTCTCATGGCGATGAAAGATAGCTTTCCTGTCATACAGGTAAGGACTGCCCAACACCACACCTGTAATATCAAGCGGAACAACATCTAATTCAACTGTGTCAATAAAATGTGTTGTTATTGCAAAGCGCAACATGCAATTCTTTGAAACGTGTAAGTTTGCATCCTTACATATCCAACCAAGAGGATATGGTTTAGGATGTGGAATGGTTTCAAGATTTAGTTTCTTGACTAGGTCTTCAGAAATAAGGTTCACTTGCGACCCACTGTCAAATAGTGTGTCAACCTTGGTATGTTTGGAAATGACCCTCACATGAAACAGTTCAATTCTCTTCTCTTCACTTGGAGCTTCTATGTGACAGTTAGAAATACTAGAACTGGGTTTATTTACATTCTCTTTCCCCTTCAAGTTCTTTACTGACATAGCTATGGTTTTTGTTTCATCTCTTGATTCTGACCCTAGGTCTTGTTCAGCTATTGCAATCGTCTTGTCTTTCTCTTTGGCTTTAAAACTTTCTGGTTTCAACTCTGGATGAAGTTTCCAACAATGGTCCTCATCATGGCTTGTTTTAGAACAGTGTTTGCAGAAAAATTTTCCCTTCTCTTTTCTAGAATTTGCATTTCTCTTTTTCCTCCCTTTGCCTTTAAACTCACTTTCCTCATTCCCATCTAAGTTTTGCTTTCCCCTTGCCTCTAAATGTGTGGCTTGAACACAAACCTCATCTAAGCTTGTAGGGTTAAACATGAGAATGGTATGTCTTAGGTAAGTATGCAAACCTCCTATATACTTGAGTAAAGTGTCTTGGCTATGAAAATCTATTCCTAGTAAAAGAGCTCGTCTTCTAAATTCTTGGGTATAAACTTGAACATTTTGTCCTTTCAATTATTTAAAAATTTTCCAGTCCATTATGGCTTTCTGCATGTGAGCTAATGGATAAAATTGTTGTTTTATTGCAGAAATGAAATCAGACCATGATAAGATAATCTTACCATATTTTTTGATCTCCTCCTTTGTTTTGGATTCCCACCAAACAAGAGTTTCACCTTCCATTCTCAATGAAGCTAGCTGAATTTTGGTTTCGTCATCATGAAAATTTTGATTCTCAAATAGACCTCTAATTGCCTAATCCAATTATCTAGCTTTTTCTGCATTAACTTCACCATCAAACTTTGGCAATTCAAACTTAACATTAATTTTAAGAAAAGGACTTTTACCCGTGTTGTTGACTTTGTGAGAATGATGTACTGAAGATGATATAGAGGTTGATGAAGATGAAGATGAGGGTGATGATAGCGACTTTCCACTGTCTCCATTTCCTCCATTACCCTTCTTGGATTTCTCTTCATCATTATGGCCTCCTAACAATCCTTCTCCTTTCTTGTGAATTTTGGACCCTTCTCCTTCAAGTCTCTCATTCCTTTCTTGATAAAGGACTCTCACCATTTCTGTCAAATCAAGGAATGCTTTTCTAAACACCCTTTCTTCCTCTTTGGGATCAGCTTCTTCATGGATTTCTCCTTCCCTTGAAGACATGCTTATGGCTTCTTCTACTTCTCTTTGAGGTCAAATTGAAGGTGGAGATAATGGCACTCTTGCCCTCCTTAGCTGAGAATTGCTTTGAGCTCTCACCAATTGGCCTTCTCCTCTCTTAAGCTTTAGCCTAGTAAGCATTAAAAACCTTGCAAACAGTTAAAAAAACTTTGCACAATAACAATGCAGAGAAAATTTCACTCTCCTAATGCTCAACCTGAGCTCTGATACCAACTTGATCTGAATGGATTGTATTAGTTTTTTTGTGCTAAGTATCAAAACAATAATAATAATGTGTGCATAAGGTTCTCCTTAAATTGTTGGTTAAACAAATAATTATGGCTTTGTTAATCAGATTTTTGTGTGAGGATTGGTTAAGTATTTTAATTGTTTATCATTGTATAGTAGTAAAGAACAGAGAAATAAACTTCACAAAGCACATTACTCAGCAAATTTTTGAAGCAGTTCACCCCTCCTGGGCTACATCTGTTGGTCCAGCTCCCAATGGCATGTCCCTCATGTATTAATTTGCTCAAAATGTAAGTACAAGTGAAAATAAACCTCAATAGGAAAAAATCTCTGTAAAATCAGCTTCAGAAGTTATGAATTAGCCAAAGATGACTATTTATTTACATAAAATAGATAAATAAAGCCCAATACACTGCCTTCTCCATGATGGCCCTGATGGCTCCTTGATCTTCCTATAATCTAAAACTATTTAAGACGACCTATGTTCGACCTAAAACGTATGCCAAACTTCTCATAATGTCGAAAATACCCAAAATTGACTATTTTTGCACCCAATTCCATTCAATAATGAGGGAGTTATGGCCAAAACAACAATTGCCCAATATCCCTAAAAAAAATCCTCCAAAACTGGAGGAACTCCAGTTAGGAGCGCTAAAAATGGCATAGTTCCAAGAGTGGCGGAAACACACCCTAAATTGGCAGAGAAATTTAATGTTACATTTAACACCAGAGTGTGGTGGTCACATGACCCACCGTTGAACCTACCGGCAGTTCTACTAACCGAAACTATGGCATTAAATATTTAAACACAACGTGGTTACATGGTGCGGTCACAGCAACCGTCAGAAGGTTGGGCGGTACGACTTGGTCGCCGGCAGAAGATCTTCTGGAATGAGGGTCGAGCTAGCCCTAAAAGGCTAGCCCCTTTTTTTTCTGCCCAAATCATTTTCAAATCCCAAATACAATTTGTGTCCATGGACTTATAAGATCCAATGTATAGCCCGGCCGACCGGGCCTGTGCACTCGCGGGCAGGAGGCCCGGGCTCGATTCCTCTGGAGACACAAAAATTTTGATACGCCATACATATCCGGCTTGGGGCTACGTGGCGTCCTACAGGCTTGCCACGTGGCACCTGTTAATTGGCCAAAAAACTGTAAAGTCAAACCTTCATCCAACCGTCAATTGCCATTTGTCAAAGTCTAATACACCCTCATGGAATATTTTAGGGAATATTTTTTTTAATTTTTCCAAATTTAAAAAGTCAAACTTGGTCAACTCAATTTTGGAGTTTACTGGCCTTTTCAAACCTTCATAACTTTTTCATACGACCTTGGTTTTGAGAACCATTCACGGCGCCAGAATCGCAACGACGAGACCTTTCCGGTCATTCAGGTTGAAACCACTTTTGAGCACTTTCATTTTTGAGCATTTTTGAACTTGGACATGATCTCCTGATCAGAGGTCCAAATTGGACCCTTATTTCCACATCCACATAAATGCATCTGACAAAGCTGTGTGGGCAGCATTGGGATAGTTAGAAGACAAATTACCTTATGCAATATATTTCATCAGTAAGAACTTTTCTAAGGCCGAGCTAAACTATACTGTCATAGATAAGGAGATGTTAGCCATTGTACATGTTTTAAACAAATTTATACATTATGTAGCTGGGTATCAGACCTTTGTTCACACTGACCATGCAACCATCAAATATTTAATGAACAAATCAGATGTTAATGCTAGGATAATTAGATGGTTCTTACTTTTATAGCGGTTTGACCTAACTATTGTTGTAAACTTGGAAAGGGTTATGTTGTTGTAGATTTTTTTATCCAGGTTAGCTCTATCTACAGGTGAAGAAGGAATGGTGGATGACCAGCTGCCAGATTAATATCTCTTTGCTATATTAGAACTCTCACCATGGTTTGCTGACATAGCTAACTACTTGGTTGCTGGAAAGTTTCCTCCTAATATCTCATTCAAGGAGAAAAGAAATATCATCAGAAAAAGTGCCCCTTTCACATGGATTGGGGGAAATATTTTCAAGCTAGGACCTGAAAAAATCCTCAGAAGATGTGTGATGGAGGAATAATTTTTTGATATCCTCTCTGCATGTCATCATAGCCCATGTGGAGGCCACTTTGCTGCAAAAAGGACTACTTTAAAATTTTGCAGGCAGGATACTATTGGCCTAACCTTCACCAGGATTCCAGAAGATACACTAGCAGGTGCAACCAATGCAAAAGGATGGGGATACCTACACAAAGGGATGAGATGACTCTGCACCCTTAGGTGGCCCTTTAGCCATTTGATAAATGGGGCATGGACTTCATTGGACCTATTGACCCACCGTCTGGACAGAAAAAGTATATCATAGTTTGCATTGACTACCTGACATAGTGGGCTGAAACAAAGGTTGTGAAGGTAGAAACCGAGGAGAAAGTAGCATAATTTCTGAGGGAGAATTTGTTTTAAAATTTTGGGTACCCCAAAGAAGTAGTCACTGATCATGGGGCACAATTCACTTCTCATCTCATTAAGAATATTTTGAGGAGGCAAAAGATTAAGCATTAGACTTCTATTGCCTACCACCCTCAGGTGAATGGCCAAGTGGAAGTAACTAATAGAGCCTTAGAGAGTATCCTCACCAAGGTTGTGAGCAACATCAGAAAATATTGGGCGAACATATTGGTAGAAGCTACTTGGGCCTACAACACTACCTAGAAAACAACAATAGGATTCCTCCTTATGACCTAGTCTATGGCAAGAAAGCTGTGCTTTCATTTGAGTTTGAATTCAACACATTGAGGATGGCAATTGATCTAGAATTAGACATATCAAATGCTCAAAAGGAGAGGTTACTGAAATTAAATGGATTGGATGAGTTCGGGATGCAAGCACTCCTCCACACATAGGTCATTCAACTGCAAAGGAAGGTATGGCATGACACAGACATTAAGGATAAGACCTTTCAAGAAGGAGATTGAGCGTTTTTGTATGACTCAAGGTTTAAGGACTTCAAAGGAAAACTTATGAAAATATGGTTGGGACCCTACAAAGTGGAAAAATTCTATGATAATGGCGTAGTTCAGATTAGGGCCATAGATGAGGATGGGATTCCCTTGCTTTTCATTGGTTACAGACTCAAGGGTTTCAAGAAGCCCCTGTCAAGGGTTGAATTTTTAAATTCCATAAGTAGGGAGGTGTATGTCATGGGAAAATCCATAGTTTCCAATGCCTCCTAAATAAATAAATAAAATATAGAAAAGTAATAATAAAGAGGCATGGGTGAAAACCTCTTTGAGGCGCCCTAGGCTAACTCTAGGGTTGAAAACCTCCATGAGGGAATCATGGTGCAAAGAAAAAAGAAAAAAAGAGAAAAAAAACAGAGAATAAAATATCCTTGGGTGAAAACCTTTTTGGGGCGTCCAAGACAGGCCTCTGGGTTGAAAATCTTTGTGGAGGCAACCCACTTGCCCTCAAGAAAAAAGAAGAAAAAAGAAAAAATACCTATGCATTTATGTGTTTTTCAGCTACAGGATTCCTGTAGCACTACAAGAAACCCTTCTAAATATTACAGGAAACTCATTTGAGAAGAAAAATTTTGTCTAAAGGATTTATGAACTTCAGTTTGGGCATGATAAAATGGGTTTTGCTTATGCCTACAAATCCCAACACCCTATTTCACTCCATAAGCAGGGTTTCCCTATTTAAACCCTATGTTGCAATTTAAGCAGCTAAATCATTGAAAATTCGACATAAGAACCATTTCTCTTGCCTACCCTCCACTCCATTCATCCCATGACCTCCTCCATAGCCTCCATAACCTACATCCCTCCATTCCTGAACTAACTGAAGCAAGAAGAAGTGAAGAACAAACTGCTATAGGTATCCGAGAGTTTCCTATTGTTGGCAAAAAAAGGAGGTCTCTGGGCAAGACCCAGGTTCAAGTTTGAGGCCAACAAGGTTTCTGCAGTAGTCTAGAACAATGCCGACATTTTCATCCTACTCAAGGGAGTAGCGAGTCTCACCCAAGGCATGTCATGACCTTAATAATATTAGAAGCTAGATCATGTAGAAGACAAATATGACACAGATAATAACTATGGAGATTTAGAAGCCACATATATATCTTAACTCTAAGAAGGAGCTATCATTCATTTTGACATGTTAAGAATGCTGAATTAAAAATTTAATCTAGGCATACATTCACCATAAGCAATCAACCATCAATCAACTCACGATATCACACATAGCATCAACCCGATTTCATTAACAATATCAAAATAGCATACATGTGCTCCGCAGAGTCTATTACAATCTAGTTTAGTACAAAAGACTTCACACAGAGCTCTCCTGAGGCTCTGCTTCTCCTCAGCCTTTCGCCAGACTGAATAACTAACTAACAGTTGACTGAATACCTGCCTATTTGTTTCTCACCGACTGACGCTGTCAGTCCCTGCTTCTTTTGCGCTTCGCTTCCTTCTTTGTCATTGGGAGTTATACTGATTGTTCTTGTCTCCCACCTCTACAATTTGTGCTATTCTCTACCAATGTCGCACCACCTGTCTTCCAGCTTTCCGCAACCGTGACAGCTCCCTGTCTACCCTGATTGTGTTTCGCTACCTATCCTCCAGCTCTCCGCAACTCAAAACTGTTTTATCCCAAAAACAAAGGCCCCAACAGGCCCCGACCACACTCTATTGACTTGTCTCGAGTCAATCTTTCCCTACTGTTGCAGCTTCCGGTGGTCTGTTGACTTCCGAGGATGGCCTAGTTTCTCTTGTTGCTTCGCCCTGTTCCAACAAAGGCCCCAACTCGAGAACCTTGCTAAATGCTGATGTCTTCAGTTCTATGAACATAGTTATTGCTTGTTGCCATTATTTGAGCAAATTCTTTGTTGGAGTGATGACCCTTTCAGCCTCCGTTTCATTCGCCACAGGCGGTAGCTTGCTGAACACCTTTTATATCTTTGGCTCAGCTTTGGCCGCCATCTGTTGTATTGCCTCAGCCTTTTGTTTTATTGGTTGCCTTAGCTCCTTGAGAAATTATTTTGTTCCCGCTGAGTGTTCTCCAATTTTCTGAATTTTGGTTTCAAGCGCATCTGCCTGGTCATACAGTTGTGTTTTTCTGACTGAATATCTAGCTTCTTTGATTTCCTGGAAATTTTTTTGAAGCTACTTTGAAATTGGTTGTGCTTTCGTCGTCAATGAGTTCGAGCATTCATGTAACTGCTCCAACAGGCTATAAGCCTCTTTAACCGTCGTTCCGAGGGTTTCCCTTATGCCATTTATCTGCCTTTGTCTCTCTGTGACCTTATCGGCATATATCGTGGAAGGATCTGGCAATGTTGGCTTGGCTGCAAGTGCCTCTTTTAGTTCCTAGTTTGCTCTGCTCGGGGTCGTGCATGCCATATTTACTCGAATGGATCTTTCAACCATTGAGCATGCCGAAATATCCTCTGGTGTTTTGTTGTCCTAGGCAACGACGGTCAGCCATAGGTCTTTAAAGACCTCTGTCCCTTGTTCCATCTGCTTTTGTAGGGTGTCCTTCTCTCCTTGGAGTTGTTTGTGCTCATCAGTAAGCGCAATCACCTATTGTTGCTACTGCTCGAACCTCTGTTGTAGGTCATTGTGTTGTCCTTCTGCTTGTTATGTTACCATTTGGATAAAATTGTATATTTGGCTAGCTCCCCAACTCTGCAAGTTCTCAATTCTTGACATATCCTGGGTCGGTTGCCTTTCCCTGAGTTGTTTCCCACTAGCAATTGATTTTTCAGAATGTCCCTGTGGGGACGTTAGCTTATTCTGTTGCAGGGGTTGGGGTTTGAGAACGTGGATAGTAGTGGATGGTATGAACTGTTGAAATATTATATTGGTTTGCTGGAAATGGTTTGCAATATTATAACTACCCTGCTATTAGTTGATATTCAACCGCTTTCACTACTAGATGTCTCTTTTGGGTTGCCGTGTATTCTGCTAGGCATTGCCCTGTGGCCAGATATGCTGCTATTTCTTCTAGATAATCTGGGATGGCTTCTACTCTGAAGAGATCAGGATCTGACAGCTGGTCATCAAGGGATCCCCCATTTTCCCCATTCTCCAATCTTGATAAGTGGTCAGGATCAACGTTCAGACTTTCTGGTTTTACTATTACTTCAAAAGTGAACTCGTGGAATAGGAGGAGCCATCTACAGATTCTGCCTTCAAGCACAGGTTTGTTTGCCAGATATTTCAATTTTGAGTGATTTGTGAAGAACTTGAATGTACCTCCCAATAAGTAGTGACGGAATTTCTGTAGAGAGTATACCATAGCAAGAGCCTCTCTTTCTGTTGTTATATAATTTCTTTCAAACCTGGACAACTTTCTGCTTGAAAATTACACTGGATGATCTATGGAGGTCTCTCCCATATGAGCTAACACTGCTCCCAAAGAAATGCTTGAGGCATCATTGTGGACATGAAACTTTTTATCCTAATTGGGATGGGCCAAAATGGGTGCACTTTCTAGTTTCTCTTTCAATGTGACTAGTGCCTTCATGCATTCATCGTTCCACATAAATTGTTCTGACTTCCGAAACAATTTTTCCAATGGTGTTTTTATCTTTGCATAATTGTGGATGAATCTCCTATAGTACCTTGTTTGTCCCAGTAGTGACCTCAATTTTTTTACAGTCTCTGGTGCTTCCATGTTCACAATGACTGCTACCTTTGCTAGGTCCACACATACACCTTGCTTACAAATGACATGTCCTAAAAGGTACTGCAAATATGCACTTCTTAAGGTTGAGAGAAATTTGAAGCTGTCTGCACCTATCAATCATTATTCTTAGCAGAGTTGCATATCTCTTTAGTAGATTGTAAACTGTCCAATCATCCAAGTATACTTTTAGGAATTTATGGATATAGTCTCTGAATGTTGCTATCACTATCCGTGAAAACACAGCTGGTGCATTCTTTGGTCCAAAAGGCATGACATGGTAGGAAAATGATCCCCACTCTATTGTGAAAGTAGTTTTCCTTTTGTCTTTTTCCGCTATTCTCACCTTATGATATCCTGAGAAGCTATCAGTGAATGAGTATGCTTTGTTTCCCGCTACATTGTCAAGAACTTCATCGCTAAATGGAGTTGGAAACGGATCATGAATGCATGCGTTGTTGAGACTTCTGTAGTCTACACATACTCTAATTTCTGATTTCTCCTTTTTACTTTGTATTACAATGCGGCTGACCCATTCTGCTTCCTCAACTGGAAAAATCAATCCTACCTTCAACATTTTATCTATCTCTGCTTTAACTTTCTCTTTTACCCTCGGATTCAAGCAGTAAGGCCTATGCTTTATTGGCCTCGTGTTCGGTTTTAAAATTATGTGCATCTCTCCCAGATCTCCTTTGATCCCTTTGAGCTCCACCAATAAAGATGGGAACAAGTCTTCGTACTCTTGTAATAGGTCAAAGATTTCCTTTGTTGTCTCTGTATCCCAATAATCTCTGATGGATGCAATCTTGGGCTTTTCTGTGCTTCCAATATTCTGCTTCTTTGTCTTCAAAGGTAACAGGTGTAGTCCCTTTGTAGTTGGTTCTTCTTGTATTTCCCGCTCTCCCTCCTTCTCTTCAAAGTATAGATGTCAAAGATTCTCTAAATCATCATCATCTATTTCCCAATCTATCCTTTTACATGATACTAATTCTCTGACTTTCTGCTCTGATATAGATATCTCTTCATCCTCCTTAAGCTCTTGAAAGAAAAATACTTTCTTAATTGCTTGAAGGGCATCTGTAATTTGTTATGTATCTCCTTTGAAAGAGAAACATTGCGTAAATGTTTCCGCAACTGTTTCCCAGGTACCAGTTCCGCTCTTCTTCTCTTCTGTCAGATACCAAACCTGTGGAATGGTGTCTAGTGAATGTATAAAGTTTTTCACCCACAAAGATTTTGGATATCCTTCTTTCCTCCACTTATACTCGCAGCTACTTAGATGTGCTAGGGGGTCAGAATCCCCTTGGTACTTCTCTCTGAATTTTGGTCCTAAAGCTTCATGGAATCTAGTTCTTAATGCTCTTGAAATATCTTCCCATCATGACAGAGAGTTGCAATGGGTAGCCCACCACCTTGCTGACGTGGATTGTAGTGATACGTCCATGAGAGGGACTCTATGTTCTACTAGTACTTTTTCTTCCACTTTGGTAATGAATGTATTTATAGCATGCATATTTGAAAGATTTGGATATCCTCTTACCTCTGTACCAATCCAGTTGACTCCCCAAATGTTGGCGCATCATCTGGTGTTAATTTCATATCCTCCCTGTTGCCAATCATCCCATGCTACTTCTGATCCCAAGTCGGAACTCTAAACACTTCTCCAACTTACAGTCCCTCTTGTTGTAGGATTGATATAATCTTCTCTCCTTCCTACTGTCATCTGGTAGAGTTGATCTAGAAGCCAAGTGTCCTCTCTGTTGTCAACAGTCTCTGTGTATCGGGGTCCTTGATATGGGTCCAATGGCTGAACTACTCTGACTTCCCCATCTTCGAATATCATTAATTCCTTCTTTAAATCAATCACTGCATAATTCTCAAAGGCCCAATATATCCCCAGCAAAGCAGGATAGGGATCCTTGTCTCCCATGGTGTCTATTACTTCAAAGTCTATATAGGTTTTTACTCTCGCAACATTAATTTCAACTTCTTCCAGCCTTCCTATTGGTACAATACAATATTGATTTTCCATTCTGAGTTGTATTGGTGAATATGTCAATTTTGGTTTCTCTAATGTGTCCCACGTCTTTCAGGGTAGAATGTTGACATCGGATCCGAGATCAAGCATTGTATATTTGATTTGGAATCCCGTGACCTGAGTGTTCACATTGAACTTCTTTCCAGTTCTTCTCTTGTTTATTTTCACTCTTCTTATGTACTTTTCCATTGAATTCCCTAAGTCTCCAGGTTTTTCATTTCCTTGCACGACTAATTCTAGATTTTGCTTTAGTTGTTCTAACATTGGTCCATTATTTACGATTTTCAGGAATAGTCGGAACCATTCCTCAATCAAAGTACTTGTATGGATTTCTTTCTCTCTTTCGCTGGATTGGTGTGGAATTTCCATACTCTGATGTCTCCCTATTTGGGAAAATGTTTCTAGTGCTCCTATAAAATACTGCTTCTGTAGGTCTGGGATGAAAGCTTTCTTTGGGGATGCAGGTTTGATTAACTTTATCGGGTGCATGTCCTGAGCGTCCTCTCTTGTTTTCTTCCCTCCTAGTGTTACTATAGATGCACTTTGCATGGGTTGAGCTTATGTTATTCTTGGTTCTGCATTAACCAGGTTAGCCCCCCTTTGTCTGGCTCTTTCTTCCCATCTATTAATTAGCTCTAGGCAGTCTTCAGTTGCATGTGCGTTAACTCTGCACTGAGAGTGCCATGGTCTCCTGGGTAGCGGACATTCCCTCGCTACGTGCCCTTCCTGATCACAGTTATAACATCTTACTAGTCCTCTTCCTCCAGTTCTGCTTCCTCTCATTCCTCCTCCTCGCCACCTTGGAATTTCATTCACTCTATAAGCCGACTTGTCCAATCGTTCTGTCAATGCATTGAGGGCTCTACATTGCTCTATATTA
Source organism: Pinus albicaulis (assembly GCA_034641835.2). Lineage (NCBI taxonomy): Eukaryota > Viridiplantae > Streptophyta > Pinopsida > Pinales > Pinaceae > Pinus > Pinus albicaulis. Next base: position 648,656 of record CM076582.1, on the reverse strand, counting down.
TGCGTTGTAGAGGCACAAAACTCACAATATATATTGTTTGGAACATTATAATATTTTTTCAGAATTGGACACAGTCGTGGAGGATGACCAATACCTTTTCATATTTCGTAGCACTCAGTTTTTTGTTGATTTTGTTGATTGGGGAACCCCGGGAAGTGGGGTTGCGGTTGGTATAGTCCTTGAGTATTTATTTGCACAACTCCTCTAACTGGTGGGCCCCCCTGTTTTCCTATCGCCGAAGTTCCAACATTTTATCCTTGCAACCTTGGACATTCTGTGGCAACGTGTCCTTCCATCAAGCAATGTGTGCACCACACGTTGGGCCTTGCAGGTCATACCGGTTGAATGTATCTCAACTTCTCTGTTAAACTGGCTATTTGATGTTGTAATCCTAGTATGGAAGGATCTTGTACTGATGTTCCTCCTCTGAAATTTTGTGGGTAACCCGCCATTGCTTCTATTTTCATGGCTTGCTCGAGAGCATTTTGAAGTGTATCAATATTCTGTTGCGTCAGCGATGTCCTTCTCAACGGTAGGAGTGCTTTGATGAACCAATCTCGCTGGTGATTTGGATCGATTGGGTAACTTAGCTTTCCAATCGCGTCTTTAAATCTTCTCATTAAATTCCAGGCAGTTTCTCCTTCCCGCTGTTTGATTTCCCACAGCTCGGACAATCCTTGCTGATTCGTTTGAGGCAATTTGAATTCTTGGACAAATTATTTCTTCACATCATCTATTGATGGGTTATGGTGTGCTTCTGACAATTTAATGGACCAGCGCAAGGATCGTTCTCTTAGTGTGGTTTGGAACTCAATTAACTTGACTGCATCGGGTGTCTACTGAGCTCTCCAAATTGCTTCGCAGAGATACCAGTGCTGCTCTACATCGTCGTTACCTTTTCCAGAAAATTCTGGATATCGGGTGAATGATCCCGCCATCTTTCCTTGTGTCGGTGGTACTAAAACAAAACCTCTACTTACCGGCTGAGAGATTGTACTACCAACACTTTTGCAAGTAGATATTTGTAGTATGGGTTTAGTACTACTAAACTTGCTAAACTCTCGTAACTTAACAAAGAACTTATCAGGCAGGTGATAGAGTACCAGGGGAAGGTTAGGACTAGTGCTACATCAAACTTGGGGAATAGTATTGCCTTGTGTTATGGGTGTCGGTCTCTCTTGGAATAGTTGCTCCATCACAACATGCAGCTCCACATTAGACTCCTCCTCGGGGAGCGCGTTCTCGTCATTGAACTTTTCTCCCTTTTATCTTCGGGCTGGGCTCCTATAAACTTGCCTAACTTCCTTAATGGTCCCTCTCATTCCTTGGGATCCCATTCGACCTTCTCTTTCCTCTGTCATCTGTGGCGAATTTTCATTGTTCTTTCGATTCTTCTCCTACTTCTCAAACTCTTTCATTTCCCTTTCCCACCACTTCTCAGCAATCTGCGCCCTCCGACGTGCTCTCCGCTCTCTCAACCTACTAGAGGTTCCGGCATCCATATCTCTATTCCCCCTTTTCCTTACTTGTAGCATCTTTCTCTCAACTCCTTCCCCGAGTACTGGAGGTTTAGGTCTCCATCTCAGGGCTTTGGAGTGACATTAGTCCCGCATCCACCATCAGAGCTTTAATCCAAAATGGAATTTATTTCAACAGTTCTCCCCGCAACCCAGATCTAAATATATCTTCGACTTTTATAAAATATTAGTAACACTTGGCTACAAACTCTACAATGTACCCCTCCAAGGTAGATTGTACCCAAAAATCTATTGCTCGGGTTAGATTTGTATCTAACCGATGAAGTGCTACTATATATGTGTGCATCCAATTGTGCAGAACCTATGCGATCCTCCTAGGAGTGACTTGATCTGAAGTCTCCACAACCAATTGTAAAGCTATTCGAGAAACTTTCCCCAAAAAATTTCATACAAGTCACTCGCAGATTCAGAAAACAAGACACGATCTTTGACATTATTTTCCCTCTACTGCCAAAGTTCCGCTTGTTGAGATATGAACTGATCTATGTGCTTATACCACCAGCTTTGTAGTTCCTTCTCGGAGATCCACGATACCAGGATATAACTTCCAAATAAGTTTTGAGGTCTCGGCAACGGAACCACTTGTCGGTGAAAAAAGGAGGTCTCTGGGCAAGACCCAAGTTCAAGTTTGAGGCCAACAAGGTTTCCGCAGTAGTCTAGAACAATGCCGACATTTTTACCCTACTCAAGGGAGTAGGGAGTCTCACCCGAGGCATGTCGTGACCTTAATAAGATTAGAAGCTAGATCATGTAGAAGAAAAATATGAACACAGATAACAACTATAGAGATTTAGAAGCCACATATATATCTTAACTCTATGAAGGAGCTATCATTCATCAAGACATGTTCAGAATTTTGAATTAAAAATTTAATCTATTCATACATTCACCATAAGCAATTAATCGTCAATCAACTCATGATATCACACACAGCAATAGCCCGATTTCATTAACAATATCAAAACATCATACATGTGCTCCACAGAGTCTATTACAATCTAGTTCAGTACAAAAGACTTCACACAGAGCTCTCCTTTGGCTCTGCTTCTCCTCGGCCTCTCGTCGGACTGACTAACTAACTAACAGCTGACTGAGTGACTGCTTGCCTATTTGTTTCTCCCCAACTGACACTGTCATTCCTTGCTTCTTTGCGCTCCGCTTCCTTCTTTCTCACTGGGAGTTATACTGATTTCTCTTGTATGCCGCCTCTACCATTTGCGTTGTTCTTTGCCAATGTCGCGTCACCTATCTTCTAGCTTTTCGCAATCATGACAGCTCCCTATCTAACTTGATTGTGTTCTGCCACCTGTCCTTCAGCTCTTCGCAACTCAAAACTGTTCTATCCCAAAAATAAAGGCCCCAACACCTGTATAAAATTTGTGTGTGGCACAACAAGGCCAAAAGATGAAGAAACTTTGATGTAGATGACTCTAGGGGACCACCAATAGACTCCAAAGGGACAAGAACACCAACCATGACTTCTAAAGCTCTCCATGTAGCAACTGAAAAGAAAGAAAACAAAAAAAAGGGTAAGAATCTCACTCAGAAAAAATAATAATCTCACTAAGAAAAAACTTCTCACTCAAAAAACAAAAATATATGAAGACACAACAAATAGAAGACTCCGGCTACCACCACCAGCTCCAACTCCTTGTACCAGCTTTTGCAACACTTCACCAACACTAGGTAGGCTCAGGTATGACCTCTAACCCCTCGTTGTGCATCCATAATGGCCAAAATAGTTAAATTTCGATATTTATAAGTTTAAAAGGCAAAAAGGTGGCTAGTTAACTTGGCCACCTTCTTAAAATGAAACTCAAGGAAAAGTAAAAGTGCATGCCACCTGGGCATGTCAAATCGAGTCAAGTGGGGGTGGATGAGTATGAAGGGAAGTGATCATGAGGTTAGCAATAATTAACTGAAATGGGGCCCAACGGTCTCTAAGAGGAAAATCGAGTTGAGTACGAGTCACCACAATGCTCCAAATTTGGTTAAAAAGTCAAATAAAGGTAAGATTTGTCTAATTTCCACCATTTCATTGAGAATTTCGAAGAACAACAAGTGAAGGAGAGCAGTGGGAGCCATCAGAGGAGCAAAATCTAAGTTTGGGTTTGCATGCACCATCGTGCTACAGGAAACAACGTTTTTCTACAGGAAACTTCAGCAGCACACCAGTAGAGGCTTAGATGGCAGCATAGAGTTTCCTATGGGTGGATTGGCTTCCCAAAGCCCCCATATATCAAACCAAAATAGCAAAGGACCAAGGTAAGTGGATTGTCATATTCCTGCACTGGAATTCCTCCATGTAATTCACAATCAACAAAATAATAGGTGACAGTTAAAGGATATAAAAAAAAAATCTTGTGTTTTGCTTCAAGCCCTCCATCTCCAAGACTTGCCTATAAAAACCTCTCACCATCTTCACCTCACAACATTAAAATGGGAGGTGGATTCAACGGAAGGGAGCCTATAGAAATTAAAAGAATTAGGTAGCACCCTCAGGTTATGCAAATCTTCTGAAATCACCAATGGCTAGGGTTCCTCGAGCTAATGAAAGGTTATGTTGATGATATAGCTAAAGAATTTGTAGTAGCCCTACACTAACATTCAGAAGAAAGAGCCACCACTGTGATAAGAGGACTAGAAATCACTTTATCTCCTGAAATGATAAGCAAATCTTCTTAAATCACCAATGGCTAGGGTTCTTCGAGCTACTGAAAGGTTATGTTGATGATATAGCTAAATAATTTGTAGTATCCCTACACTAACATTCAGAAGAAAGAGCCACCACTGTGATAAGAGGACTAGAAATCACTTTATCTCCTGAAATGATAAGCATAGTTACAACCTTTCCCATAGGAGTCAAATGGGTCAAGGAAATAATTTCTAGCACTGCAGCCAAAAAGAATTTCTTCTTACCTAGAGAAAAGTACATTGAAGAGAAAAATGGTGTGAGAATAGAGAGCCTTCCATACTCCTAGGGTGAAGTTTCTTTCCACATCATGAAATTCATCTCTTGTGAGGGGAGATTGAGTGTGGTTTATGGGTATCACTTCAGGTTGTTAAATTAACTTAGGTTCCGAGGAGAGCTTCCACTTGAACAAAGACTAAGTGTCCCTCACTTCCTCTTAAACTCCATCACTAATATGAGCCATGAAGGAATACAAAGGAAGTATCAGCATTTGGCCCATCATGTCCTGATAAAATTAATTGTAGATGATGCTTTGAGAAGGCTAAACCTACCTGTATCTTGGTCCTCTTTTATAGACATGGATAGGGAAGCCTTTATAGCTACCCAAATAGGGAAAATCTCTGCTTATAGCCCTAGAGAAGAAGAAGTAGAAAAGGAGGAAGAAGAAGAAGAGTAAGAAGAGGTAGAAAAAAGAGAGGAAGAAGAAGAGGAAAAGAGGCAGAAAATAGAGAGGAAGAAGAAGAGGAAGAAGATGTTGAAAACATAGATGAAAAGGAGGAGATGGAAATTGAAATAGAGAACATAGAGACAACAAAAAGAGAACAAGAAGAAGATGAAGGAATGGAGGAAGAAAAGATTGAGGAAAAATGAGATATGGACCCTATCTTAAGCCATGAAACCTCCCATCAAGACACAAGCATGTCACTTGAAATCACATACCAAGAGGTAGTTGCCACCTTAACTGCTTTGAGCACACCTGTTAAAACAAAAATAAAAGGTAGACACCTATGTAATTCAAAACAAGGAAAATTCATAGGGCGAGACAGGGAAAGCGACAAACTCCCACCAAGAGGGTACAATAAGTCACTTCACCCATAAGGACCCCTGTAACATATATCAAAAGACATTCAGCCAAGTTGGCATCCCACACACTTCATGCAAACTCCACTGACCCTTCAAGGAGTAAAAAAAGTGAAAATCAAGAAGAAGTGAGTCTTTAGCAAACAAAACAGAGTTTGCTACAGGAAACTCTATTTTTGCTATAGGAAACTTCAAAAAGCATGGATTTGGAGAAAAATGCCTTGGTTGAGGAGGAAAACACAGCCACAGAAGTACAAGAGTTTAAGGAAGTTGAGGGAAAGACACAAGAGGAAATAAATGATGAAAAAGAGGGAGGAAAAGAGAATAAAGAAGAGGCCATCTCACCAAAATCAAATCCCAAATATGTTGCAATGGTGTCAAACCCTAGCCCTCAACCCAATCTCAACTCTTACTACACCTACATTGTTGGGGGTAGATTAATTCCTCAAAAATTCATGATCCCCTTGTTTTATCAGTTGGAGGAAGAGAGGGCGTGCACTCTATTAGCGCTAGAATCAACACTTGGATTGTGACAAGTGCCTGACCAGACACATCTTAAGCTCAATGGATATTCTATGATTTGAATTATATATTTGCTAGGTTGTTAAAAATCTCAATCACTGAAAAGGGTTTCAGGAAAATTCACTTCCACACCAATGTGGGTATTTAGACCTGATATGGTAGAAAAAGATAAGTTTGTAGCCTATGGCAGGAAGAAAGTATGGAATAATAGAAGGGACAGTGGGTCTACAAGGCAGAAATCCACTGCTTTGATGAAAAACAACACAATAACCAGTATGATAATATATTCAATAAAAGAAGGCTATCATAAGACTTACAATAATCTTATTGAACATCATTAAAAATCACTGTCATAAGGAATTCTCTTTAACCAGCTATTATGCACATCTCATCAAGAAAGCTTACTAAGTAAGACTGATAAAAATTGATAAGCTACATAAACACATAAGAAGGATCAACAATACACATATCAAGATAGTAATAAGTCCTCAAAAGTGTTCTTCAATATCATTAACTGAAAGAGTACATTGATGACATGAGTATAAGAATGAAAAAACACCAACCCTTTCTCTATTAGGTTTCATCATATATGTACCAGAGATATTATGCTGATATTTCCACAAAAAGTGTGAATCTGTTCTGGAGGAGTTATCGTATTCCTATACGTAAGGTGAAGCTTATTCTTAACCATAATACAAAGTAGTGCATCATAATAAACATAAACAACATGATGTCGTATAATTTGAAGTGGCTGGAGTGATGTGGCAGACTGCTGGAAAACTTCTCTTGTTTTATGGTATAACCACTTCCTCAAAAAATGCAACTAACAGCTGAAGTTGACATCTGGATCTCTCCCCAAAAAGTGAAAAACAGAATTCTAAAATTTGGAAGGGAACTTGATCAATTGACACCTGGCAACAACTTCTTTTGTTGATAATGCATGCATGTAATTACTCCTCAGTACCACCCTTCGAGACTTGAACAAAAACTGCCTCCACTTCCTTTATACAAAAACTCAGGAAATAATAGCTATCTTAAGAAACATGTAGTTATTATCATAAATCTTGTAGATAGTTGCATTTGTCGATTAAGCCAAAAGTGTGTGCTTCTCCTTCTTTGATTTGCCTTAAATGTTTAAATAAAATCAGATATAGAAGCAAATATTTTGATGGGCACTACCTTAGTGAGTCTTTTAGCTTTTCCTTTTCCTGAATATTTCTGTTTCTGAGCTCTGGTCTTCTTGCCTTCATTTCTTGGGATTTTATCAACATTTATAAGTTCATCTTTCAGACTAGGTTTAGCAATGAGTTTGATGTTTATTCTTAGCTTGATTTCCACATAATCTCCATTATTACAATAATCGGTTATACTTTTGTTGGTCAAGGTTGTCATTGATGTCAATATGGCATTGTTTGTGATGGCAAATATTCTTTTTATGTTGCACTAACCTCTTGCCCAAATCTTTTGATGAAACCCCAACCCTAATCCTAAATGGGAAAACCCTAGGAGAGAACCCTATGGAGGTCAATCAGGGCTTTTCATATTGTTGGAAAATTTTAACACATAAAAATTAAGGGATGATAAAGAGATTGTGGATCAATTGTGAGCACTATAACAAACATTAATACAAATACCACATAAATAGAGGTTTTTCATTAATGTTAAAAGGAGCTTGGTCAATTGGAAAATTGTCAGTCTGTCAAAACAAAGGCACATATCTCTCCTATTTGTATCACTAGCTTTGACAACATCAAAAGCACAAGGAAATTTGTGGGCATTGGCAAGAGAAAATGAAGATATAATTTTCCCACGTCTACTAAAAAGATAAACAAGAAAAATGGCAGAATAGAGAATGTTGTTGTAACAAATAACCTACTCATCACACAACTAGAGATACGCAAGATGGTACAAATGCAATCCAACTTAGAGACCGTCTTTCTATCACGTGAATGTTAGTTAATGAACAAAATTAAAATTAAATTATCTGCCTACGTGTCGACAATCATATCTGAATCACTTCATATGTCGGCTCCTAGAAACCCACAATCGTCTCCTCATCACCGATAATGAAACAAATATATATATATATATATACACGAATATCGGTTCTTTGGACAAGCAAGCAATTGAATTCGAAACACAAAGCTTCATAGAACGAGCTTCTCAATATAAAACGCAGATTCTAGAAAGAAAAATACACATAGCATTCACAGCTCTGATACCCCAAAAAATTCATCTCGGTCTCTCACAGCGAAATTCGAAGATCGTTCACATCTGGTGTGTGAGAAGGCTTAGGCCAATGTCACCTGTATCTTATAGTGCGGATTTGTGTTTGTCCGTAGACCTGTGAAGCTGTAGCAAACTATTAATTCAGACCTACAGTAATCAACGAGCTCATCACAGTCAGCTCGGACACCTACAGGAGTTTGGAACAGTGATATTTTCTTCTTGGAAAATGAAGACAACATCACTGATGGATTAATTGAAGTGCAGTAATGAAGACTAGTGGACAGTGAAGAATTGGGAAGTGATTAAACAATAAAGAAAATATGTCAAGGACATTCAAGTAAGTACTATTCACATTCTCTATTAAAAGAAGACACAAACAGTGAAGCCAAAATAGCGTTGGATTTATGGAAAAAATGGAACAACATTCAGACCTATAATATTAACTTGAAGTTGAATACTTTGATACATTTGTAGCAATCAAGTACTTAAAAACAATGATGAAGCTTTGAAGGGTTGATTTAAGGAACGTTTGAAGACATAATCAGTGAGAGCTTCTTCAGCAACCAATTGGAGACCATAAGAGAACCTAGAAGCTCTTGAAGATATCTGTCTAAGTAGCTTTGAAGGTTTGAGAAGCCGACATCCTTGTTGACCTAGAGTTGTGGCTTTATTGAAGTAATTTTTGAAGAAAATTTGGATGGTCCTTGGAAGATTTTAGAGGTCAATTTTAGCAGCATTTCATCATTGGAACTTTGAGCATTGGAGAAATGATTGAAAAAAATTGCAGACATTTTTAAAAGATCTACTGTGCAGATCTTGTGAAGACTTGTTGATTTGAAAAGACTTGTGAAAACTCTGTTGAGCATTTTGGAAGATTTGGAGCACACCTTGGAGACATGATGTATTGCTGAAGTCATCATGAGGTAACTTGGAGAATTTTTTTGGGTATGATGAAGAGCAGTGGTGACACCTTCTAAGAAGAAAAGGTTGTCATTGATGACGTAATGTGGAGACTACAATGAAGACTAAGTGAAGATTGTCAGGGCCCGTTGAAGAAGACTTTGGGAACCATGAAGAATAACCAAAGATATCTTGACAAAGTGAAGTTGTGGGTTGGAGCCCAAGAGGTTGGAGCCTCATAGAGACAAGGTCGGTGCCTTGGAAGACAAGGTTGGAGCCCTAGAGGATAGGAGTCCTCAAGAGACCAGGTTGGAGCCTGTACCAGATATAGGGTTGGAGCCCTTGAGGTTGGTGCCTCGGAATTGATAAGGTTGGAGCCTTGGAAGTCCAAGTAGGTGCTTGGAAAATGCAGGTTGGAGCCTGGGAGATTGAAGATTGGTGTCTTCATCTAGGGTTGGAGCCCTACATATATTGTACTTGATTTATTGTAAATAAGAAAATAATAAAAGCATTTATTATTATTGTTCATCTTGTGTTCTAAATATAAGTGATCTAACTAGTAAAAATAACAATTGAAAAGAAATGCTAATTCACCTCCCCTCTCAGTATTTCCAACAACTTTCTGATAAATCTATGGGATCTGTCTTTGTTTTTTCACGTTGCCTGGACAGAGCATTTTTAGCATGGTCTTAGTGTTGTTTCTTGGGTGATGACTTAGTTTTCTACCACTTGCAGATATAGCCATAATATACATCTTTCCAACTAGATACATAAACCCTACACACAACCCTCCTTTCTTTCTTGTGATGACAAGCTGTTTGCTGGAAAATGTAACACTATTAGTTGTAAATTTCTTGGAGAACTCGGTCATGAAAACAATGAACCTAATCCTCTGGAGTCTGCGTCTTTAATTACAGTATGGTTTAATTGACAGGATTTGAAATTGTAATATTGCAAAATTTTCACATGTTTATTTGGAATATTAGAGTTCTTAATAACTTAATTAATTAAGTAAATAAAATGGTGGAGGGATCCATAATCCTCAAATATGAATAAAATCCACTTTTGATGTGTGTATGTGGATATTATAGATCTAGATCTAAATCATGGAGTAGTGGAGCAGGTCCATTAATGATAAAGGAGTGGAGATCATGTCTCATTTATGAGATGGATCATGGAGGATGAAACAGTCAGATAAGTTCATGGATCTTAAATGTAAAATTATGAGGATATTTGAAGAGGTCAATTGAGATCATAGTGCATTAAAGAATATCATAAAGCACTTATGATAAGTTAGTGGAGGAAATGATGCATTTAATGTACACATGATGGACAAGGTGATCACCACATGTAGACATGATGGAGGAAATGGAGAAACAATACAATCAACCATGGAGACTTATGTCCACATGTACAGTGAAGTTATGGAGTGGGCCTAGGCTATGGAAGGCTCATAATATATATAATGGAGAAAAAGGCACAATATAAGGGAGATTTGGATACTTGGATTATTCTTTGATCTGTTTAGATCTGTATTTGTCTTAGGAAATTTCTATGCATGCTTGAGTTGTTTAGCTAAGTCTGTAGTTCTATTTAGCATAGGGTGTTTCTGAGTGGAAATCCCACCCTTACCCATGGGGGACTTGTGTGCCTACTCTGGGAAGGTTTTATATTGAGCTGCAATCCTCATCAGGCATTGGTGCCATCTTCAAGAGGTTGTTTCTAACATTTTAGCTAGGAAACCAGTGGAGGATCCATCCTTCACTTTGTTCTTCATATTCAGTCTTCTAGAAGCATCAGATCTATATTCGGCATTCAGGCCATTGTATTTTACCTCCATGCAGCAACATTCCCTTCAAGGATTGCGCAATCCAGTCCTGTAGATCTATTGGAGGAAGGAAGTTTCTAGTATTTCAGCTGGAAATCATGTGATGAATCATCTCCTCACATTGGATTTATTGTTTTCATCATTCTGGATCTGTATTGACCTATGTAGCAATAGGCTATTGATCCTCCCTCTATTACAATGTAGTTTTCTGAAGCTATTGTTAATCCAACAACTATTTTCAGTGGAGGAGATTGGAGGAGCTAGATCTTTAGATTTTAGCCCAAGGATCTAGTGAAGGGATCAACCCTTCTTGCATAGAGATGATTGTACATCATTGCAGCCATCATATCATCAGTTCATGTAGAAGATCTGCATACCCATCAGTGTATATGTGAATCCCTAAGAAGGTGATTTCCCTATATTGATAGATATGGAAAATCCTTTCTAGGTTATCTTGGGTATCCATCATAGAGCCCGGATCTACAATTTCAGCATCATCGGAGCTCCCATACTGCCTATATCTGAGTTTCTATCTTTCTAGAAGTTGTAGTCCCAACAATTGCAGCAGGGACAATGTATTTTACCTTCCAGAAGTTCAGCAGTTACGTAGTCCCTCTTGTGGGATCATTCCAGGGTCATTCTAGACCATCTCTTTGGCTTGAGTGTCATATTTTGAGCACTGTTGTACTTGATATTCACCTCCTATATAATAAAATGGCTCAACTATTTCTGTGCATTCTGATGTGTATTCAGATTTATTGTTTACGTTGCTGCAATTCTTATATTGTGTTTCAGTATCAATGCATTATTCCATTTTGGGATACTACAGTGGTATGAGAGCATGATCTTTGGCTCAACTTGTGGACATTTCATCTTTTGCATCAAAAGAAGAAGCAGATAGAAGAGATTATCATGAAGGAGGATTGTAGTTTTGCCACTCTCCTCTTTAGATCCTTGCAAGATCTCTCTAAGGAGGTCAATCAAATGAAGAGGGAAAGGCAAAAGAAGGATCCAAGAAGAATAGTGGATGAGGAAGGTCCGAGCACTTCCTATCAGCAAAAAAGAAAACCGGAGAATCATAGGTCTCCTCATAGATCTACTATGCCCACTTTCTTTGAAGAAGGTGAATGGTATAGAAATGAAGAAATAATAAAAACTTGAGACTCATGAGATTCTCAGTCTATATCTTGAAGAGTACAAAGCACAGTCTAGAGCATTCAAGGAGAATCCAACTCTCCAATAATTCTTCAAAATCAAGGAAGAAATAAGATCTTATAGCAGCAATAGAAGAAAGAGACACAATAGATTCTATTTGCCTACATTTGATGGATCTTCCTCAAGCACTATTAAGGCTTGGAGGAAAGAGTTAGATTCATTTTTCAGGCTACATCCTATGGCTGAAAAAGAGGTTGTCCAGATTGCAGCACTTCATCTTCTAGGTGAAGCCAATGATTGGTGGTTTGGTCACATGGAGCATGCAAAGGTGACTAAATATTCATATTTCTTTCACAAGTTGAGAAAGAATTTTGATGAGAGAAAACCAGAGATGTGTCCCAAAGAGACATTTCCTAAGAAAACAAAGGAGGATGTGATTCTTGTTACTCTGGACAAAGAATTACTACATTCACCACCAGATGCAAAAGTACTTGTATCCGGAGGAGAGACACTTGCATATTTGCAAGATAGTCTTAAGCTATTGACACATAGAGTTCCATACATGATTCAGGAGATGCATGAGGAAGAGGAGGTAGATTCCAGCGTTGGTACGCTTGTAGAAGTGTAGCCATCACTCTTACCAGCAATTGGAGAGATCATTGCACCGGAAGAGTAAAATCTTGTGATCTTGCAAGATGTTTCTAGATATCAGTTGAAACAAGGTATGCATGCACTTTCATCTCATATTGTTCCAGTGCCTCTTATTGAAACTTATGGGGACAAGCCATTAGGGCCATTGCATGAACAAGGATTAGAACCACATGCTAATTTGAAGTAGCAACGTATCACTACGTAGAGGACCCTTTAGTTGATCAAGGAGGAGATGAAGAGCTATCCCAGCTCAACATTGTTGAGCTACATTCAACCCCTTGAGTTGAAGTGTATAGTTTCAGAAGATGGGATGAGCATGATCCTATGTACAATGGCTGACTATGAGTTCAGAATTGTGCCTTTCCATGAGACAACATATGTATCACGATGCAGATCTACAGTGTTGTCACTTAATAGCAGTGATGATAAGAGAGCCCCATTATTATTGGAGCATTATGAAGGTAGCTTCACTCATGAAGCAATGGAGGTAAAGATGATATATGGTAGACATCTTGGGATGAGGAATATTTTCTCCTTTCTAGATGACACTTTCTCAATGAGCATCTCACAGCTCAAAGAGAAACTTCTACCTGCAGCAGATCTAAAACCTCACTGGTTTTGGAGGGTCATTGGTGAAGAGAGAATCTCATGGAGAGATCTCATTAGAGGTGCACTTCAAAATATCATGGAGTGCAAAGTTCTTCAACAGTTTAAGGAGGTTGGTGTCCTACAATGGTAGGATACCAAGTTTTTGTAGAATAAGATCCATCATCCACATTGGGATGAATGGTTGATGATATGGAGCAAGGGGTTTCCAAACCACTTGCAGAACTATGAGATAGGCCAGCAAAAAGCATGGTTGCGTTGGTTGCCCTTGGGTGGGTTTGGTTACTACCCAACAACACATATTTTCATGATCCATGCCTTGTACAACACTCATGTAATGAAGAAGGAGGCATGGCTGCGCTGGCTACTCTTGGGTGAGTATGGTTACCACCCAATAGCTCATTTTTCTTTGACTCATGCCTTGGGTATAAATGACAGAATGAAACAAAGGAAGACATGTTCACTTTGGTTGAGAGAGTTTGGCCATCACATGACATCTCCAATGTTTATATGTTTTGTATTGTTTGTAATATGGCATAATACTCTCATGTTGTGTAATAATGGAGTTTTTTTGTATTGGGCTGATATGACATTCCATATGTCATTCAGTATGTTGTTGTTGCTCCAGGATTCACATGATGATGTGAAGAGGCAACAAGAGATCTTGTTTCTTTGGCTTCTATTGGGAGACTTTGGTCCTACATACTCCCCTACTTTGCATGATAGTGTTGGAGGATGGTAGCAAGAGGCATTCCTTCGATGGATCTTATTTGGAGAGTATGGACACCATACTTGGTATTTTGATGGTGTGGTGTGGCAGCAGGGAGAATTTCTGCGGTGGTTACTATTGGGAGAATATGGTTTGACACCTTTGTCTACCCATATGTCTCTACTTCTTCTTTTGCACAATGTTGGGATAATGCTTGGATCGAACAAGGCCAACAGGGCTAAGGATGGAGGCATGAAAAACCTCTCTTTACTTCATATAGCATGGGATGGAGGTATACTTTGTGAGTTGGAGCTTTCCTTTTGTCGAAGATGTTATCAAAAAATTGGACCTGATAGGCTGCTTGATTAGACAATCTCATGTAACTATTTCAAACCTAATCTTGTGACTGAGGCTTAGCCTCCTTAGCCTGAGAGGGCTCTCTCAAGGATTAATGATATGGATAAAGATATAGATGGCTAACTCAATTTAGGAAATAAACTGATAATGATAGATGTAGGTTGAAAATAACATTAGCATGTATACATTGGGATTATGCAGTCAAAGCAATTCAGTAATTCAGTGAGTTTACTTAACATGGAAGTTGAGGCATATCAAAGTTTTTAGTGATAAGGCACACACACATAAAACATGTAAAAACACAGTCAGTTCACTTATAAAGGAAGTCAAAGCATCTTATAGATGAATTCTGAGTAATATAGATGAACACCACTGCAAATGAGATATATAAGAAATACAAATAGGATAGGAAAACACTAAAAAATCCTTCAGAATCTCAAGTTGGTCAAGTAGAAGATCTCTGTATTAGCTGAAAACAGTTAATTCACAACAAGCTCAATTTTGCCAAAAATTTCCAACCCTTGATAAATTCGACCCAATTTCCTTTAATAGACTTCTTACATCTTCAGATGATCTGCCTCTAGGCTAGATACATTGAATTTATGTCCACTGACACCTTGCATAACCATAAAACATGAAGTTTATTACAAAAAGACACTTATCCTACTTGACAATCCTATTTCAAAAATAACTCAAACTCCTTATTACTATATATAACAACCATATCTATTTGAAATTACATCATTGACAAGTATATCATCACATGGTCGAATTTGGATAATGGCATTCAGTTCTTCATGACGACTTAGCTAACCTCCACAAAAATAGGAAACAGTGCCCTGTTTTTTAGGCATAAGATATTTTTCCTTCTTTGAACATTCTGATTATCATTTAATCTTCATTTGATGGTCCTTGGCTATTGAAAGTTTGATTAACATGTCCCATAACTCTTTCCTAGCCTCCAACTATCTAAAACCGCTTCAAAAACTGCTCAAGAGGATGTAATGTATTGTGCTACGAAAATACAGTAATTTCGTAGCGCTTTTTGTAGCGCTGCCATTACAAGCCTTTGTCCTCCAAAAACTTGACTCTTTCCTCTTGCATCATTTTAATCACCCTTCAACACATCTTTCATAGCAATTTCAACTCTTAACTCAGTCTTTAACACCTTAAATACCAAGGACTGTGAATTCAATTGGAATCCTGATTGCCAGTTAGCATTTGAAACCCTGAAAACAAAAATCTCTGAAGCACCTATTTTAAGGGGACCTAACTGGAAATTACCTTTTCGCATATCAACAGATGCCTCAGATACAACTTTAGGAGCTGTGTTGGGACAAAAAGACTTGATTCCTTATGCCATCTACTATACAAGTAAAAATTTGACTCCTTCAGAGTTAAATTATACTGTAACTAAAAAAGAGTTCTTAGTTGTTGTTCATGCCATAAATAAATTCAGACATTATATAACAGGCTATGAAACCTTTGTCCACACAGTTCACTCTGCAATTAGGTATTTAATGAACATATCAATTACTAATGGCAGAGTCACAAGATGGTTATTGCTTTTACAAGAATTTAACATCACCATTCTAGATAGGCCTGAAAAACAAAATATAGTGGTTGATTTCCTATCTAAACTCCAAAACATTAAAGACAACACTCCAGTTGAAGATCAATTCCCTGATGAATATCTCTTTTCAATTACTACTCAAACTCCCTGGTTTGCTGATATTGCCAGTTATCTAGTTTCAGGAAAATTTCCTTCAATTATGAATGCAAGAGATAAAATAAAAATCATTTTTGACAGTGCAAAATATTCATGGATTGCTAATGAGTTATACAAAACAGGTCCAGAATTTATTATCAGAAGATGTGTACCAGAAGATGAGATGCCTGAGATTCTCAAGGCAAGTCATGATGAACTCTGTGGTGGACACTTTGCTGATAAGAGGACAACTTATAAAATCCTTCACCTAGGATATTATTGGCCATCCCTCTTTAAAGATGCTAAAGAGTATGTCAAAATGTGTGACAGTTGCCAAAGGGTAGGGAAACCTTCCCCTTCAGGTGAAATGCCATTGCAACCTCAGGTACATATTGAACCTTTTGAGAAATGGGCTTTGGATTTTGTAGGACCTATTAATTCTCCATCAAAGAAAAAGAAATATATATTAGTTTGCACTGATTATGTTACCAAATGGGTAGAGGCCAAACCATTACTTTCTGCTACTGAAGCATTTGTAGTTAATTTTCTTTTTGAGGATATTTTCACTCGTTTTGGTGTCCCAAGAGAAATTGTTACAAATCAAGGAGCTCAATTCACATCAAAGATGGAGGAGCAAATGGTAGAGAAGTAAAAAATCAGACACAGGAAATCTACTCCCTACCATCCACAAGCAAATGGCCAAGTGGAATCTACCAATAAGGTCATTGAAGGGATCCTGACAAAGACTATTCATTTACATAGAAGAGATTGGGAAAAAAGGCTTCCTGAAGCCTTATGGGCCTACAGAACTACATGGAGAAACACAACAGGTCACACCCCTTATGAACTTGTTTATGGAAAACAAGTCTTGTTTCTCATAGAGTTTTAGATCCAAACTTTCAAAATGGCAGTCCAGTTAGGACTTGATCTAACAAAAGCACAGACTAGAGCAGATTAATGAATTGAATGAGATCGGACAAGATGCAGTCCAGAGAACAAGCATAGTCCAACAGAAAAGGACTAGATGTCATGATAAGTACATCAAAGGAAATAAATTTAAAGAAGGTGACTGGGCCCTCTTATTTGATTCAAAGTTCAAGGATTTTCAAGGTAAATTCCAAACTCATTGGCTTAGGCCATATGAAATTGTGAAAATATTTGAAAATGGAGCAATAAAAATCAGGACAATAGATGAAGGAAATGTATCTTTTCTTATAAATGGACACAGACTGAAATTGTATCATAAGCCACTTTCAAGAGAAGAATTTGTCAAGAAATTCCAAGATAATATTGATATAAAGTTAGTGAAGAAGAATTCTTCTTCTTCACTAACTTAATTGTATTTTTCTTCAATCATTTGAATAAAAAAAAAAAAAAAAAAATATATATATATATATATATATATATATAAAAGTATAAATATGAAAACCAATCATTGATTGGCATGTTTATACAGAAAGTATAAGGTGAAAATTAGAATTCTTCTGACACTTTAGACTTTCAAAATTGATTCTTTTTCTGTAATTAAGTATCATAAAATCATAAGTTGCAGATTCACTTTTCATACTTCATTCCGTTCCATATTCCATGATCCATCTCATTCCATTCCATATTTCACTTCATCCATATCTCATTCCATTCCATATTTCACTTCATCCATATTTCATTCCATTCCATTCCATATTTCAAAGTTTTAACAGGTACATTCTACAACTACCTGTTCTGTAGCCAATCTTGTTTTGCAGCCAATTTGACCCTGCAAGCCTACTTCAATACACAAAGGATGATAGTCAAAAGAAGATTATGGAGCTTAGAAGATCAACATTCTACAAAAAGAAGAACAAATACAACAAGAAGCAGAATCAAAAGGAATGAGGTAAACTGTATGAAATTATTTTGATAGCAAAACATGAAAGATATAGTATAGTTAAATCATATGTTTCGTAAAGTTAATCTATCATTCGAATTGATCTTTGCCTATCATAAAAACATTTCAACTATATCCCTTACCATCCGCTCCATAACAGTTCATCATTAAATGAATAAACGGTCAAAAACTTAGATGTGACCTATTAAGTCATGTCTTTAGATCATATCATTTATTGATGATTTATGAAAATCATCATAAGATCTCTTCGCGGTATTTCATTCCATATCAAACTCTTAACCCGATCATTCTCATCATCCACCATTACCTTATTCATCCATCCGTATCCACTCACTGCTATTACATTCCATAGCCAGTTTTCATCTGTAGAAACAGAGAAGTCATTTTTTTGGGCAAAACAACCTTCCACAGCTACTCTTTCTTCAGACAGAAGATCAGAAACAGAGCAGTGGATATAAGCCAAAGAAAGGAAGCAATTTGTATCAAGGAGAAATGGGCCTTATTGTAAGATCAGAGCCAATTGGGACCAAATATTTAGAAGGATACCCTCAGGTTAAGGGGTTATTACAGCAGGTTGGGTGGCTAAACTTTGTAAAGAAGTTCAATGGATTCCACAAAGAAGTCACGAAGTCATTTGTCAGGTCATTCGATGGATCAGAGGTAGAAATTGGGGATATTAAGTTCACCATCACGGAGTCATTCATAGCTGAGGCCACATAATTACCACGACAGGGTGAACGTTGGTTTAAAAACAAAGAGTTCCATAATGAAACCTGGAAACAAATGCTAAAAAAACCAGATATGGACATTTCAGTGTTTAGAAAAGGTATTCCTAGTACAACTTTGAAAAATAAATGGAGGAATGTGTTGTTGATTTTACAAAAATTCATAACCTATGAGGGTAGATTTGGCACTTTGTATGTCTATCATATTAGACTGATGATGAATTTTTTAGAGGATGAAATAAATCTACCCTTCTTCCTGCTTAATAGTTTGAAAAGGATGGCCTCTAATGTTCAGAAAAGACTTCAATTCCTAGAAACTACTTTGCATCATCATGACCTAATTAAAATATTACTTGAGTTTCATTTGAAGAAAGTAGGAGATAGCTGGGATGAATTCCTCCTAAGAAACCATTTTGAAGAGCCAGAAGAAACACTATCTAAAGAAGAACCTGTAAGAAGAAGTAGGAGGGGAAAAATTGTTAAATCTGTTGAGATCAAACCTGATACATCAACATAGGAAGATAGTGAAGAAGTACTCTCTGAAAAGTTGACAAAGATCAAAAGACAAATGAGGGTTAAAAGAAAAGAGAAATTAACAAGTGAATGTGCTGAGGAAAAAGATGAAAATCCACCTAAATTGAGGAGAAGCTCTAGATTAAAAGGCATAATGAGAAAGACAGGGACTAAGGAAATAGGAGTTATAAATATTGAAGAAGAAGAAACTCCAATCCAGTCACCAGTTGATAGATTTCCTTTACACCAGTATGAAAGAGACCCTAACAGAAGAACCCCAGATATAGATCTAGCTCAACAACATATTTATGACTATGTGGAGTCACTAGAAAAAAGGGCCTCAGAAAATCGAGAAAGATCTCTTAGTCCACAAGAACCTCCAATAAGAATTTTGAAATGAGACAATTATGAATTGGAGATACTGAATAACCATATCAAGAATGAAAATGAAATCTTAAGAGAGCAAGTCAAATTGAAGGGTAGCATGAACAACACTCTCTCTCAGCAAATGAAAGCACTATATAAAGCAAACAGGAAGCTAAAGAAAAGAGACAAGAAACTGAATAGGGCACTCATTGCTCTTAGGTTCAAATCATTTATGAGAAAACCAGAATGGCATTGACTACCAGAAGAAGAAGAAAAAGGAGGCTAGATGTTCTTGCAGAAGTATCAGTGCAAATGGAATAAAGTTATGATGAAATTGCATGAAGACATGCAAGAGTTTTGCAGTGGGGGTATGTTGAGCCCTGAAATTGTCTTCTCTTTTGCCAAACTTCACTTCATTTCATCATTCCTTTATCATTTCATAAACCTAAAACTCAATGAGAATGACTTAGATTACTTAAAGATTGCATACAATGATTAACTTATTGTACTTTTGTGATTTTGTTGTCTTAAATATTTTTGAACAGTTTTAGCTACAGAATGCAGTGATTCTGTAGCCAGTCAAGCGTTCCGTAGCTGTTTTGGTGTTTACATATGTTACAAGTGTCATATGGAGAAAAGGCACACATATGTGGATTCCAAATCTTTCCTACATCATCCGTTCCCTTCCACGAGGACTGGATCAATAGCTGGAGGTGCCTATGTACGTGGTCAAAGAAAAAGTCAAGCAAGCTGTCTTCTACAGGAATCAGGAATCCTAAAAGAGTTCTATTTTGATTTTGACTTTAAAACTACACTTGTACCTACTTTTGTTCAATGTTAGTTATGTAATTGCATATAAATTCAGCTCGATAATTCCGAGAGGAACAAGTTTGATACATATTTTATTATTACTGTGATACTTTGTTTTCAAAAATTTTGATAATAAAAGGAGTATAACTTTGATGCTGTTCTGAATAGAACCTTGAGGAGTTAAAGATTTAATGCCGAATTGATAGCAGAGGCCCCCTGCTATTCGAGGAGGTTTTACATGCTTTCTAGATAAGTAGTTTTCAATTCTGTTTTGTCAAATTTCCTCACTTAGACTGCTTTCTGAAATTATATCTTTTAGCATTATGTTTCATGTCATTTTCTTAGATAAAAGATCCTCATGATATTACAGTTAGTGTTTTTCTCAAGTTCTTCCAATATATCTCTATTAAATGAATGGGATTTAATTGTAATATTTTTAGTTACTAGCATTTCAGTTTCTGCTATTTAGATTAAGAAGATCCTCATTATCTTACAGCTATTCTCTTTCTCAAGCTCTTCCAATATATCACTACTATATGAATGAGATTTAGTTGTACTATTTTGAGTTTTCTGTTCTACAATTAGATAGAAGATCCTCATCTTATTACAAACAGTCTTTTTCAAAAGCTCTTCCAATAAACTTCTAACTCACGAATAAGACTTAGTTGTAATACTGTGGGTTACTGATTATTTGTTTTATAGAAGATCCTTATCACATTATGCTTAATCTCTTTCAAAAGCTCTTCCAATAAACCTCTAACTCATGAATGAGATTTAATTGTAATGTCATAAGTTGTTTCAACATTTCATAGGAGATCCTTACTACATCATAGTAATCTTCTTCTCAAGCTTTTCCAATAAACTTCTATCATATGAATGAGATTTCACTGTAATGTTCTAAGTTACTATTTTAATACTTCTTTTATGTTTTAGGAAGATCCTCACTGCATTAGAATTTAATCTCTTTCACAAGTTATTCCAACAAATCTCTAACTAAATGAATCAGATTAAGTTGTAGTGTTTTGAGTTACTTATCATCTTCATGAATGATCATTTGAAAGTTGTAAGATCCATGAATTAGGATTCTATGTTTTCATCATTTTCTAATTAGGAATAGAACTTGCAAATAAGCTCTGTTTTAATTCATTTATTAAGATTTCATTTTTCTCCCTTTTTGACATAGATTTAACTTCATCTTCTTAACATAGAATAGCATACTAAGAATCAAACATAACAAAACCCAAAACATCAATAAAACATTGAAAACAATGAAATAAGAAAAGGGATACTTAGGCACATATAGTGCAAATACACTTCATTAGTTTACTAGCCCTGGTCGATAATTTATGCTATCAATTTAGGACACTAAATTGACTAAACATGTATGTGGATATTCTAGATCTAGATCTAAATCATGGAGTAGTGGAGCAGGTCCATTAATGATAAAGGAGTGGAGATCATGTCTCGTTTATGAGATAGATCATGGAGGATGAAACAATAAGATAAGATCATGGATCTTAAATGTAAAATGATGAGGATCTTTGAAGAGGTCAACTGAGATCATAGTGCATTCAAAGAAGGTCATAAAGAACTTATGATAAGTTAGTGGAGGAAATGATGCATTTAATGCACACATGATAGAGAGGGTGATCACCACATGTAGACATGATAGAGGGCATGGAGAAACAATGCAGTCAACCATGGAGACTTATGTCCACATGTGCAACACAGTTATGGAGTGGGCCTAGGCTATGGAAGACTCATAATCTATATAATGAAGGAGAAGGCACAATAGAAGGGATATTTGGATACTTGGATTATTCGTTGATCTGTTTAGATCTGGATTTGTCTTAGGACATTTCTACGCATGCTTGAGCTATTTAGCTAATTCTGCAATGTTGTTTCCAAGCATAAATCCCACCCTTACGTAAGGGGGACTTGTGTGCCTACTCTGGGAAAGTTTTCTATTGAGTTGCATTCCTCATCAGGCATTGGTGCCATCTTCAGGAGGTTGTTTCTAGCATTCTAGCTAGGAAACTGATGGAAGATCCATTCTTCACTCTGTTCTTCATATTCAGTCTTCCAGAAGCATCAGATCTATATCCGGCATTTAGGCCATTGTATTTTACCTCCATGCAGCAATAGTCCCTTCAAGGATTGCGCAGTCCAGTTGTGTAGATCTATTGGAGGAAGGAAGTTTCCAGTATTTTAGCTAGAAATCCTGTGAGGAATCATCTTCTCACATTGTATCTATTGTTTCCATCATTCTGGAGCTGTATTGACATATCTAGCAGTAGGCTATTGCGCCTCCCTCTCTTACAGCGCAGTTTTCTGAAGCTGTTGTTCATTTGACATTTATTTTCAGTGGAGGAGATTGGAGGAGCTAGATATTGGGCTTTTAGCCCAAGGATCCAGTGAAGGGATCAACCCTTCTTTCATAGAGCTGATTGTACATCATTGTAGCCATCATATCATCAGTTCATGCAGCAAATCTGCATACCCAACAATGTATATGTGAAGCCCTAAGAAGGTGATTTCCCTAGATTGATAGATCTGGAAAATCCTTTCTGGGTTATCTTGGGTATCCATCATAGAGCCCAGATCTACAATTTCAGCATAATCGGAGCTCCCATACTGCCTAGATCTGACTTTTTATCTTTCTAGCAGTTGTAGTCCCAACATTTGCAGCAAGGACAACGCATTTTACCTTCCAGCAGTTCAGTAGTTACGTAGTCCCTCTTGTGGGATCATTCTAGGGTCATTCTAGGCCATCTCTTTGGCTTGAGTGTCTCATATTTTGAGCACTGTTGTACTTGCTATTCACCTCCTATATAATAAAATGACTCAGCTATTTATGTGCATTCCAATGTGTATTTAGATTTATTGTTTACTTTGTTGCAATTCTTATATTGTGTTTCAGTATCAATGCATTACTCCATTTTGGGATATTACAGAAATGATTCAAATATGATCGCCAAGTCACCCCATACAATACATCACTCCTCCACATCATTAAAATATTGATACCTTGTACCTTATTTTCCGCTTCAGCCATAATGAATAGCTATAGGTTAGCTCCACCAAAAATATAATCACTCCTTTATAATATTACTTCTAATTTAGAAATAATAACCCTTTTAAAAAGAATAATATCTCATAACATAGAATATCTTCAATTAATTTTAAAGGAGAATGATATTTTCTCTGAAAAATTCTCCTTACACAAATTTTCCAGGTAATAGCTACTTACTGGGTTTGCTTGTAAAACCATATTTTCTGTTAAAAATATCTGCCTTACTTGGGTTGCTGACTCCTTTTAATAAATCCTCCAATAGACACCTTTCATCAAGGTAATACCTCTTGTTTCAGTAGACCTTCAACATTCAAAGAGCAGTATCTCTTCACCTGATAAATGCCTCTTTTCAATTAATTTCAAAGGAGAATGATCTTTTCCCTGAAAATACCCCTTGCATCTCCTTATGCAGTTTTGGAGAAATAACTGCCTTTGTCTCTATGTTGCAATGTAACCAAACTTCAGAGAAATAACTGCGCTTTTCTTTGTGTCACCACTGTAACCTACAAAAGGGTAGCTATTAACCCGGAAAGAGTAGCTATTATTTTATTACTAAAATGACCAATAACTTTTGACACTAACCTAAGTTAAAACAGTGGTTTTAACTTCTTTTCATGAACCTAAGACACAATACCACCTATAAAACTTAAAAATACTTTTGGTTTTGAGACTCTTTTTTACTTTTATTTAAAATGACTAGAAATTTGAGATAGGCTAGGGAACAAGAAAAATTCAAAAACAATGATACAATCATGGTCAAGATATTAACATTTATAGTGCTAACACACTCATAATTGGATGAAGCATGCCACATCTAAAGGAGTGTATGATATAGGGGTCATGGAGGGAAAGTAGTTGAATTGGGAAAAAAATTATCTGATGTGAGGCTCAGAGAGTTAATTTTGAAGGAGCAACTTCAGAAAGCACAGGCAGAGAATGTGGCACTACAAGAGTAGCTTAAAAAAAAAGGTAAACAAGTGGCCACCATGTTAGATTTGTGCATGGAGGCCATTCAACGTGGGTATCATTTAGATTCATATGTGGTTTACCTTAAGGAGACAAGTGACCCCAATCCCAGAATGGGGGATATGCAATTAATGGCTTTAGCATCATGGATGGTGAATGAGGAGACAAGAGCATAAGAGATGAGGAGGATTATGAGAAGAGAAAAAAGAGTGCCCTTGCACATTAGGGAAAAGTTGTTCATTCCTATAGGAGTCATCAATAACCATCTAAAGATTGAAAGGTATCCTGAACTGGATGAAAGGTACCTCCATACATAAGCTCAAGCAATAGCCCACTTTGATGATGTTTCTAGGCTATGTGGAGATGAGTGCATTATGGCTAGCCATAGGAGATGGAACAACCTCCCTCACAGCCTTATAAACATGGAATACCATACTCCAAAAAGATTAAGAGGTGCCTTGGAAAGGGCACCATTGTACAAGAGGGCCATGCAGGCCAAAAAGATTCAATGGTTTGGTCTAAAGCTCAGTCCACCCTAGTTGTTGGGGTTGAGTGATGGGAAGGAACAGGATGAACAGAACAATGAATGGGAAGAATTAGAAAAGAATAATGGGTTCTACCCTCCTGAGGGGACTCCCACACTTCTTCTTTGGGAAGTCAGAGGGTCCATCAAGGATTTAAAGGGCAGAAGGAGGATTAGTTGCTCAAAGGATGAGCAACCATTTAGTGGGGGGGTGATGATGAGCTCCATCATTAGGTACATTTGGAGGGGTTAATGGTCACCTTTTTGCCTTATTAAATCTCTTTTCTTGCATTTTTATTATATTATGGTCTTATGATGCTAATGTAGGTGGTGATTGAGGCTAACATACTTCGAGTACCTAACATAAGGTTAAATGTAGGAAAATAATGAAGATATGGCATTTTTGTGAAGATTTTGTCATAAAGACTCGGATTATACATCAAGGAGACATTATAGGGGGTTTTCCACCCTCCTTAAATCCCAAAGGAAGCCAAGGGATCCTCGAGATTCCCTTCAACAACTCGAAATCAAAGGCAACCAAGCAAACTCAAGACCAAGTGCACTCAAAGCCATACTTCACTTGGAGTCAAGTGGACTCATCACCTATTTTCTAGGTAGCTATTGGTAGCTACCCTTTAGGTTAAATAGAGCTGAGCAAGAGCTCACTAGGATTCAGATTTTGGAGAAATCCATTAGGCTCTTTGTTATTGTAATCATGTTTTCAAGACTTTCATGGATGTAATGAGAATATCTCTTTGAAATGAAATGAGTATTCAAACTTTGCCTTACATATTGTGTTCCAGAGAGCTAGGCTTGTGGGTTAGGGCCCAATCCATGTGCCTCAGCCTATCTTGTGTAATCATTCTTTCCTTTCATGTCATTTAGCTAGTTTTTCTTATGAATGGTTAGCTAATTTGTTTGTATTTTCATTCATTGTTTTAGTTTTCTTCCATTTGTATTTTGCTATAGATTTATTCTGCTTACATGAGTGGTATATCAGGTGATAGACTCCATAAATATGTGAGTCAAGCCTCCCTCTCTCACCTTTGTCAATAGAGCTTGAGGAGGGTAGACATTCCCCATAGACCAAAAATGATTTTAGTTTATGATTTCTTGGAATATATGATATTAGTTGTTGTAATTCGATGAACATGTTCAGTATGTTGTGGTATATCTCTACTTCTAAGATTATAATAGATTTTCTTTACAAATTCAAGTCATATTTTCCACTGTCTTTATCATGAATTTTTCCATATTTACTGCATGAATAGGTAATTTTATTGCAGGAATAGGTAGAATAGCCAAGGAGAAGTCCACCAACACCTCCAGCTTCATCTCTCATCTTCCTTCAGCTCTTTGTTCAACAAAATCATCATCAGCCCTGTTTTCGGATTCTTCCTCCCTACACCGTGAGCAAACCCTAGGGGTGCAAGATAGACCTCCCAAGAGGATCTAAGCTTGGCCAAGGGGCGGGCCACCTCCTATTCATATTCATCCACCTTCACACCACCAATCTTACCCTTTTCCACCTCTCTTTGGCCTCATATTTCCCTCAGCATGTTTCATGTAGCAATTCAGGACTTGCGTGTAGCACTACAGGAAACTTGTAGCAGCTCTTAGAACAGCACCTATGGGCCCCTTCTTAAGCCAAAAAACCACCATGGCCACCTTATAAACCTGCAAGAACCACTCATACACCTCCAGCCTTGCCCCCATGTGTTCAAGCCTTCCATCAACCACATTAGCACTTCCTTCTCCTAACTGCAAAACAACATATTTTCAATCATAGTTAGGTCATGAATAGTTGCATGAATAGAAGCATGATAGATAGAGCACAAAGTAAGTAGAGTGTGTTTAGCCATTTAGCCCAACTAAGTGTGATTATATTAGTTTCCTTTCTGTCATTTCAATTCAAAAATTTACTTCATGCAAGGTACCTAGGTTGCTTTACAATTCTTATCATAGTCTAATAAGTAGATTTCCTTCATTGCAGAATAGTTAAATGTACTTGGTTACTATGGTATAATTTTGTAATTTCTGATAGCGCCATGGCTTTGAATCATTGGTATCCCTAGGCCTAATTCCAAAAGTGTGACAGAATTTTCCTAGAAACCCTAGAAGTAGCACCCTTTCGTAGAGTTTAGAAGAGGATGACATGAGTAGAAGGCATCTGTTGTTTATATAGCACTGTCAACTCCAAGTTTGTACTAACCCTGGGTTGATAAAGTAAAGTAGGGAATCCCCTAGGAGTTGCAACATTCCTGGTGCAATACCATGGCTCACCAAATATCTCAACCACACACCAATCTAGGAGGCTAACTAGTTGGAGAGAATCTCTCAACCAACTAGGCCTCAAAAAACTCATAATCACTATGGAAAATATCCTATACTTAGAAAGCATCACAAATAAGACAAGCAGGAATTATATTTTCCAAGTTTTTTTCTATTTGGAGGTGCATCCCCTCACTTTCATCTTCCATAATTGAACTTGCTGGCTTTGCACCTTTTCTGATAGGGCTAGAATTTGGTTGGTACCTTTGTTGGTACCAACCGCTGCAACCACCAGTCTACTAGGATGTCCTTCGTGTACATGGTTCGGTCAACCATTATCTGCATACCTGTACCTATACCTGTAAGTCCCCCTCCATCATTATCAACCTAGGTTTTCTTGGATTTCTTGTAACCATCAACTGGGTTTTATCGGCTTACCCTAAACCATGCTCAAGGAGTTGTCGGCTGACCCTAAACCATGCCTAGGGTTTTCTCAGCTAACCTTAAACCATGTTATAGGAATTTTTGTCCACTTCACTCTCACACTTGTGGTTTTTGGATTACCGCAAACCTACACTTACATACACTCTCACAAGTGGTTTCTGCCTTACCATAAACCTGCACTTCCAAAGTGGTTTATGGCTAACCACAAACCTATACTTACAAAGTGGTTTTAATATTACCACGAACTTCATGGAGATACACATGCCTTACAAGGCTTAAAAAAAGCTTCAGTGATCCGGGTCTGTCAGCTACTGGATTTACCCATGATATTTTACTTCTGTGATGTTGTTAGAATTGAATTTTTAAAGAGCATAAAATAACACATATGCAGATATAATTAGGAGGAAAACATGTCCACAATCACACAACAAAATGAAATTCATTTAATAATAGAGTTCATCTAGCGTGGACTACGTCTCCAGGCCTTGGTGTCTCGATGGTGTTGGCCGTTTCATTTGGTGCTGGAAAATGTGATGATGTACATGGACGCTATTTACTTGTCATACAAGGAAATGTGCCCCCGACATGAGTGGCAAAGTATCTCCACGAGATGTTCCGCTACAAGGAAATCTCACTCATAACAAACCTCCTATCAACATGACAACCTCACACATGGTGACAAAGAGTATCCCGCCATCAAGGCAAGGGATCTCAGAACATAAATGACCATCTATGATGAATACATATCACATGACGTAAACATCAATATTCTGCCTCATACATCAAGCACGAATCGACATGACATAAAACATCTCACAACAATAATCAATGAAGTATATGGCAACAACATTTCATATACCTCAAATCTAATGTTGGTTGAAGAGTAGGTTGCTCAACTGCTAGATCTGAATACACCATCGAAGTCATGGCATCGAATGACATGAAATTAACTATCCACATTCTGAATTCTGACACTGTCATCCCAATCTGGAAAATGGCCGAAAAATCGAGACCTCTGTTGCAAAAACTGACATCGCCATCAGCTTCCTGTCCACGAGAGATGTAAAATCCATATAAAATTTGTCCAATTTGTCTCTGAAAATGTGGCTTGGATCATGGTTCCACTACCTCCTTGAATGGCTTATGGTTCCACCTGCATAAAAATAATATTCTGTCTCCAACTCCATGCCCCTCCTCTCCTGCCTCGACGCATCTGCAGAATGATAGTTTATATGGTTGAGGGTGGGTAGAAATAACAATGTGACAACCTGTGGGCTGTTGGCTCCATTGGAAACTGGAGTTGAGGTGGGTCGGGTTCAAGCCCCGCCCACTCCAAAATAGCATATTAGTTTTTTTTTTTTAACTACGGGATTTGATTGACCGTTTGATGGTTGGTTGAAATATGGTGCATTGAGTAACATAACCATTTGAAATCCATTTAAATATGGTTGAACTGGTTTTAAATGTGGTTTGAATGAATTTAAATACGGGCACTTTGTTGCATTGTTTCTTTTAACATATGTTTGGTTGTGGTTCCGCCAGCAGACCGGCCGGCTATTAAGCTGGGTGGGTTCGACACCTGTCGGAATGATAGGTTAACGGTGGCACATATATGTTCCAACCATATGATTTAACGTTTGGGTAGTAATATATATGTCAATATATCGTTGTATATGAAGATGGGATCCGCCGTGGAGTATTGACCCAAAATTCAATATATTTTTTATGTGATACAGTTTTTATGTAGTGGGGTGGCGGGGGCGGTGGCCCGCCACCCCCCATTTTTATATTTTTTTGTTGTTTTTGAAAATAATGGTCATTTTCAATTTTAATGAAAATAAGGGTTATTAGGAAAATTAACGAGGCCACAATTTTTCCTGTTTTCAGGAGGTGGGTTTCTTGCTGGTTAACGATGAATTTGTGGGAAAGTTAAACCTGGCCCACTGCCCAACTTTGACCAAAACTTTGAATTTCTATAACTTCTCCATACGGGCTCGGAATGGAGATCCGTTCACACCGTTGGAATTAGGGCGATGAGTACTTCAACCCAAACCTAGTTCGAGAGCAATCCGACCACTTTTAATTTTGACCTATCATCAAACCTCTTGGTCTCCTGAGGGTGTTTGGAGCCACCTAGATCAATCCTCCCCACTGAGGAGCTTTTGGTCCACCAAAAGAATCAACGTAATCTACAACTACTTTGTACCTTTTCTGCACCACAAGTGCCCTGAAAGGTCACCCTTCCTTCTCCTTTACCTTTGTTCTTCAGAGCCATAAGCGATGAGCCGACACCTGCCTCCTCCGCAAACCTGTAGTACAATATTTTGCAAATTACATGCTTAACTAAGCAACCAATCTATGACCTAAGCATCCCCCATACTTTCCACGAGTTTATAACACATACTCGGTGGTCAAGTTTACATTAAAATGGAATCAATACCCCAACTATTAATACAAGGCCAAAATATCATTGTTGCTTCATAAGTGATGGAAAACACATCATCACTTGTACATTTTAAATTGCAACATATGATTTACAAAGTAAGGCCAAACACACTACTAAAATAGAAAAACCTTCTCTCACTTATCAAAGTGAATGGGTCATCTCTCTACGGAGATTTTTCTTGTCGAATAGTTGTTTCAACTGGTTCCTGCACTGATGCTTTGTCCTTATGGTGTTTCTTTGGATGGAGCCTCCAGCACGTGGCTCTTTGATGGCCACTTCTGTCACAATAACTGCAATGAGTCTTCATCCTCCAGGCTTTCTTTACCTTCTTCTTTTCCTACTGTGGAGAAGGCATTTCACGCCTCATCCTCCTTTGTGTTTCCATTCTTTTCCAACACTTAGCAATGACATGGTTATGTAAACCACAAAAATTACAAGTTTTTCTATGCCATGACTTATTTCCATGATTATCAACATGCTTATGATAAAAATTAACTTGAGAATATCAAGACTTGTTATACCTTTCCTAGTGGTCTCTGGTGCAATCATGGTGACAAAAGCTTGCCTCAGCTCTTTCACTTTCAGGTGCGTTGTCATAGGATGATGGTGAAGTGTTCCCATCTATCTCTTTCCCCAATGGTTTCAACCATGCATTGGGTGTTGAGATTCAACAAGATGATGAGCTTAGTGAAAAGAGTCGCCTTCACTAAGTGGGCCCGCAGGCTATTTTTGGCGCAAGTCTATTTTTAGACATGATCATCATATTTCAGAAGTTGCAGGATGCTATTTGTGGATGGTTGATCAAGTTGGAAAAATAGATGAAATTCTATTTTTAGAATAATGGGCGAAGTCTATTTATAGATCGTCGATCTAAAAATAGATGCATGTCGACTATTATTAGCTCTTAATAATAATCAGACTCTCAACAACAATTTATTCTCTTGGAGCACTTTGTTTCAATGCATAGATGTGGTAGATCAGTGGACTGAGGTAATTACGCAATTCCCAAGGGCAACTAGAGGTTCATGCATGGAGGATTCAATTAGAACTCAAGTGGCAAAGTTATGACAGAGTTGGAAGAGTAGTTTATGGAGTTGTATTTAGTTTAACTCAGTTAGACTTAGTTGAGGTAGTTGTATCTAGTCTAACTGAATGATACAGTAGGGAGAGTGGAGTGAGTTAATTAGTTAATTAATTCACAAATAATAACTCATTAATCAACTGAACAATACAACAGTTAACTACAGTGCATGGCAGTTCCAGTGGAGACCCAGTGGAGAGATAGGTGAAAGGGCAAGATGGACTATCCGTTGTGACTACTAATGATGCATTGATTGCATTACACACACACTGGAGTTGCCAATGAGGATTGCACAGTCAAGGCAAGTTTAATTCGAATTCATTCAGAGCTATTCTTCAACAGGGATTGCGCAATGGAGGCAGGCTAGCAGGGGGCAAAGATCGGTGCATGGATTTGTATATTTTTCCTGATTAGTGTATGACGATTGTACTGTACTGAGAGCTTGATAAGCTTTGTATGAGGATTGTCATATGACTCCATGATATACATAATATGATAGTTGGGGTTTTTAGCTTCAAGATTTCCCGTTAAAACAATTGTGTTATGTGTGATTGTTTTTCTTTATGCTTCACATGTGTGTGCAATTAATTTTCCGCAATAGATTAACAATGGAATGATTTTGTATCTTGCAAGAAGTTAAATATTGTGAGATCAGGGGAATCTAGGACATATGCATGTTTAATGTATATAATTTCTACATGGTATCAGAGCATTGTTAGTTCTTGAAGATTGCAATTTTGAAGTGAGTTTGTGCTGGTGGACAATTCGAATTTGCTACAAAAGATTCTTGGTGCAGAAGTTGAGTATACATTGAAATGGCTTTCAATGGTTTGCGATTGGAGTATGCCCTTGATGGGAGCTCGAATTACATAGCCTGGAAGGACAGGATGGAGGCGGTGCTAGAGGATAATGGAATGAAGGAGCTCATCGATAGCGATGTTCCTAAGCCGGGATCTAGCGATGCTGCATTACTTGATGCATGGCAAAAGAAGACAACAAAGACGAGAAGAATTTTGTTGGAAGGTGTGAAGGACCATATTGTGTCCAGGCTTCACGGGAAAGCCACTCCATTCTTAATGTGGAAGGCTTTGATAGATTTGTTCCAAAGCAGAAGTGACCAGAGGAAGTTGGCACTTAAAGACAAGCTCAGAAAAATAAAAATGGAGAAGGGCGACAGTATTCCAAAATACCTCACGAAGTTTGTCCACTACAAGGATGAACTGGGAAGTGTGGGGGTTACTGTTGATGATGAAGAATTGGTGAGCTTGGCTCTCCTTGGGCTTCTGAAGAGTTGGCATAACTATGAAGACTCTGTCAATGGACGGGAGAAACTGTCGGGATGGGAGCGACTTTGGTCAGATCTTGTGCAGGAGGAGATAAGGCGGGGTACCAGGGATGGCTCTTCATCGAAGAATGAAGATGAAGAGAATTGCACTTTGGCTGCCAAAGAAAGGAAATGGAAAGGGAAGAAATTTCCTTCAAAATCCGAAGCTAAAGGCAAGAAGCAGGATTTGTCCAAAGTGAAGTGTTTTCACTATCATGAACATGGGCATTTTGCCACTAACTGTCCACAGAAGAAGAAGAACAAGAAGGTTGCTGGAGCTGTAGCTGGAGATGCCTTCGCCTTGCAATTTGAACTTGATTTCTCTTTGATCGCATGCTTGGTTTCAAGCTGTAAGGGATCGGTGTGGTATCTTGATAGTGGTGTGTCTTTCCATATGACGGAAGACAAGGAGTTGTTTAGTGACTTGGAGGAGAAGGACCTCTAGATGCATATAGAGATGGGAGACGATGGTCAGTACAGTGCGACTGGCATTGGGACCATTACCTTTGAGAGGGAGTCTGGTAATCCATTCTTTTTGAAGGATGTTATGCATGTTCCAGGTATGAAGAAGAACTTGGTCTCAGTCGCAATGCTGGAAGACAAAGGTTATGATGTTGTTTTCAGTGAGGGAAAAGCCTTCCTTCGACATAAAAAAACGAGTCAAACCAAGAAGATAGGGGTTCGAATTAAGAATCTCTACAAGCTGGAGGTAGATGGCTGCGCTACAATGGTGGGCAAAGCAAAAGAAGTGGTGAGCCGGGATGAGGGCGAATTATGGCACAAGAGATTGGGCCATCTTCACCATGGTGCTTTGAAGATTTTGCAGTAGATTTATACTAGAATTCCCAAGGGTACTCTTGCGCAGTCAGATCAGTGCAAGGGATGTACTATGGGTAAGTTTATGAAGACCACCTTTCATGAGAAGGAGAACCGTGATTCGGTGATCCTAGAGAGAATTCACACAGACATGTGTGGACCTTTCTCGGTTGCTTCAACAACAAAACACAGGTATTATGTTATATTTGTTGATGACTATCCTCGTAGATGTTGGATCTTATTCATGCAGAAGAAGAGTGAAACGTTCTCAAAGTTCTGTGAGTTCAAAGCATTGGTGGAGGAGGAGTCGGGGAAGCAAGTGAAAGCTCTACGGAGCGATAATGGTGGTGAATACATCTCGGGAAAATTCAAAGTCTTCTGTAGCAAAGAAGGAATTCGAAGAGAACTCATAGCGCCTCATAACCAACAGCAGAATAGTGTCGCTGAGAGGAAGAATAGAAAGATCATGGGTGCTGCACGAGCGATGCTGCATGACCAGGGCCTACCGATGCACTTGTGGGCGGAAGCATACAACACTGCGGTTTATGTGCAAAACCGTTGTCCTCATATAGTACTTGGCATGAGTACACCTGAAGAAGCTTTTACTGGTAAGAAGCCTGATATTTCTCATTTGAAGATTTTTGGCTCATCTGTTTACATTCATGTGACAAAGGACGCCAGGAAGAAGTTGGAGCCGACTGCAGAAGTTGGGATATTTGTGGGGTACACAGAAACACCCCATAATTATCGTGTGTATCTGCCAGACAGTCGGATGACTATTGTGCGACGGGATATAAAATTCAATGAGGTGAAAGCCATGAAGTTGTCGCTTGAGAGGAAGCTACACTTGCATGCAGAGGAGGAAATTCTTGTTCCCAAAGATGAGCCTCTACATGTGGATCAATCATAGGAGGAGATTCATGGAGTGGAGGAGTCCACTCATGCAGAACCAAACATTAGACAAGGTAGAAAGCGTACCACAGAAGCTGAGAGACTGAAGCTTGATGCGGCACAGAATGTAGGAGTCCCTACATCACAATGCAGATAGAGACAGTCACCTGATCGATTTACTGGATACATGGCTCTTATGAGCAAATGTATCGTGACAGAGCCATCTTCTTTTGAAGAAGCAGTGCAAGAGCCCACATGGGTAGATGCCATGGTGGAGGAGTATGACTCCATTTTCAGAAATAGTGCTTGGGAGATTGTTCCAAGGCCAGTGGGAAAATCAGTGGTAGGATCAAGATGGATCTACAAGGTAAAGCAAGCTGCTGATGGGAGCATCGAGAAGTATAAGGCAAAATTTGTTGCCCGGGGCTTCTCACAGATCGAGGGGATTGAATATGAAGAAACCTTTGCACCTATTGCACGGTATTCTTCCATACAGACCATTCTTTCTCTCTCAGCGCAGATGGGTTAGCACATTCATCAGATGGATGTCAAGACTACATTCCTTAATGGGATCATTGAGGAAGAGGTGTACATTGAGTAGCCTGAAGGATTTGAGATCTTTAGCAGCGAGTCACATGTGTGCAAGCTCAAAAGAGCGCTGTATGGGATGAAACAAGCACCACGTGCTTGGTACACTCGGATCGATAGCTATTTCACTGGACTTGGCTTCACTAAGAGTGAGGCGGATGCAAACCTATACCTGATTGTGGTGAAGGGTAAGCTTTTAATCATTGTTCTTTATGTTGATGATTTAATACTAACAGGTGATGAGCAGTTGATACACTCATGTAAGGCAAATCTTGCAAAGGAGTTTGAGATGAAGGACTTGGGCCTCCTTCATTATTTCCTTGGATTGGAAATATGGCAGCGGGAAGGTGAACTGTATGTGTCTCAAGGCAAGTGTGCCTAGGAGATACTGGAGAAGTTTCACATGCAAGGCTGCAAGCCTATCGACACTCCTCTTCTAGAAAATTGAAAGAAAGAGGATGCTACATCAGCAGAGTCAGTGGATGCCACTATTTATCGACAATTGGTGGGTTCGCTCATGTATTTAGTTAATACAAGATCGGACATATGCTATGCAGTGAACCAGCTTTCACAAGCGATGGTTAAGCCTACCAAGCTCTTTTGGAAAGCAGGCAAGCATATCTTGAGATATCTCAGGGGCACATCTAAGTATGGTTTATGGTACAGACAGATGGATGAGGTGAAGTTGCATGGCTTCACGGATGCAGATTGGGCAGGAATCCCAACAGACAGAAAGAGCACATAAGGAGGGATTTTCAGTATCAGATCTACAGCAGTTTCTTGGTACAGCAGGAAACAAATATTCGTGGCACTTAGTTCAACGAAAGCAGAATACATGGCAGCAAGTCAAGCTGCATGTGAGGCTATCTGGATGAGGAAGATCCTGGTCAGTTTGTTCGGTTCACATTTAGATCCCACAGTGATACATTGTGATAATCAGAGTTGCATTAAACTATCGGTTAATCATGTGTTTCATGATAGATCTAAACATATTGATATCCGGTATCATCATATCAGATATTGTGTGCAGCGAAAGATCATGTTGCTTCAGTACATTCCTATGGAGGATCAAGATGCAGATATTCTGACGAAGGCGCTCACTAGGAGAAAATTCGAATACCATAGAGGCAGGATCGGGGTGAAAGATAATCCCTATCTTGTTGAGAGGGAGTGTTGAGGTTCAACAAGATGATGAGCTTAGTGAAAAGAGTCGCCTTCACTAAGTGGGCCCGCAGGCTATTTTTGGCGCAAGTCTATTTTTAGACTATGTCTATTTTTAGACATCATGATCATATTTCAGAAGTTGCAGGATGTTATTTGTAAGTACAAGTTTGTGGTTAGCCATAAACCACTTTGGAAGTGTAGGTTTATGGTAAGCCAGAAACCACTTGTGAGAGTGTATGTAAGTGTAGGTTTGTGGTAATCCAAAAACCACAAGTTTGAGAGTGAAGTGGACAACAATTCCTATAGCATGGTTTAAGGTCAACCGAGAAAACCCTAGGCATGGTTTAGGGTCAACCGAAAACACCTTGGGCATGGTTTAGGGTAAGTTGATAAAACCCAGTTCATGGTTATAGGAGATCCAAAAAAACCTAGGTTGATAATGATGGAGGGGGACTTACAGTTACAGTTATAGGTATGAAAATAATGGTTGATTGAACCATGTACACGAAGCACATCCTAGTAGACTGGTGGTTGTAGAGGTTGGTACCAAAAAAGGTACCAACCAAATTATAACCCTATCAGAAAAGGTGCAAATCCAACAAGTTCAATTATGGAAGATGAAATTGATGGGATGCACCTCCAAATAGAAAAAACTTGGAAAATATAATTCTTGCCTGTCTTATTTGTGATTCTTTCCAAGTATATGAGATTGTCCCTAGTGTTTAGGAGTTTTTTGAGGCCTATTTGGTTGAGAGATTCTCTCCAACTAGTTATCCTCCTAGATTGGTGTGTGGTTGAGATATTTGGTGAGCACTGGTATTGCACCAAGAATGCTGCAACTCCCAGGGGCTGCCAAGTAAATTGCTAAATGGCTAAAAAAACTCTACTTACTCTTGCAGGTTTAGAAGGTGGCAATGGTGGTATATGGGCTTAAGTACGGGCCCACAAATTATGTTCTAAGAGCTGCTACAGGTTTCTTGTAGTGCTACACACAAGTCTTGAATTGCTACAAGAAACAGGACGAGGGCAATCCGAGGCCAAAAAGAGGTGGAAAAAGGGTAAGAAAGGTGGTTTAAAGGTGGATGAATATGAATAGGAGGTGGCCCACCCCTTGGCCAAGCTCAGAGCCTCTTGGGAGGCTTGTCTTGCACCCCTAGGGTTTGCTCACGGTATAGGGAGGAAAAATATGAAAACGAGGTTGATGGTGATTTTGATGAACATAGAGTTGAATGAAGATGAGAGATGAAGTTGGAGGTGATAGTGGACTTCTCCTTGGTTGTGCTATCTGTTCCTACAATCAAATTACCTATTCATGCAGTAAATATGGACAAATTCATGATAAAGACAATGGAAAATGTGACTTGAATTTGTAAATCAAATCTATTCTAATCTTAGAAGCAGAGATATACCACAACATACTTAACATGTTCATGGAATTACAACAAATAATATCATGTATTCCAAGAAATCATAAACTAAAAATCATTTTTGGTCTGTGGGGAAGGTCTACCCTCCTCAAGCTCTATTGACAGAGGTGAGAGGGGGAGGCTTGAATCACATATTTATGGAGTTTATCACCTAATATACCACTCATGTAAGCAGACTAAATCTACAGCAAAAGACAAATAGAAGCAAACTTAAACAGTGAAAGAAAATACCAACAAACTAGCTAACCATTCATAAGAAAAACTAGCTAAATGACATGAAAGGAAAGGATGATTACACAAGAGAGGTTGAGGCACATAGATTGGGCCCTAACCCACAAGCCTAGCTCTTTGGAACACAATCAGGAAGTCAAAATCTAAATACTCATTTCATTTCAAAGAGATAGTCTCATTACATCCATGAAAGTCTTGAAAAACCGATTACAATAACAAAGAGCCTAATCGCTTTCTCCAAAATCTGAATCCTAATGAGCTCTTGCTCAACTCTATTTAACCTAAAGGGTAGCTACCAACATCTCCCTAGAAAATAGGTGATGAGTCCACTTGACTCCAAGTGAAGTATGGCTTTGAGTGCACTTGGTCTTGAGTTTGCTTGGCTACCTTTGATTTCAAGCTGTTGGAGGGAATCTTGAGGATCCCTTGGCTTCCTTTGGGAGTTAAGGAGGGTGGACAACCCCCTAGAATCTTTCCTTGTTGTCTAGTCTGAGTCTTTATGAAAAAATATTCACAAAAGTGCCATATCTTCATGATTTTCCTGCATTTAACCTTATATTAGGTACTCAAAGTATGTTAGCCTCAATCACTACCTACACTAGCATCATAAGACCATAATATAATAAAAATGCAAGAAAAGAGATTTAATAAGGAAAAAAGGTGACCATTAACCCCTCCAAATGTACTTAATGATGGAGCTCATCATCACCCCCCTACTAAATGGTTGCTCATCCTGTGGGCAACTAATCCTCCTTCTGCATTTCTTTAAAGCCTTGATGGACCTTTTGACTTCCCAACGAAGAAGTGTGGGAGTCCCCTCGGGAGGGTAGAACCCATCATTATTTTCTACTTCTTTCCATTCTCTATTTTTTTCATCCTGATCCTTCCCATCACTCAACCCCAAAAAAAAGGGTGGACTGAGCTTTAGACCAATTCATTGAATCTTTCTGGCCTGCATGGCCCTCTTGTACAATGGTGCCCTTTTCCAAGGCACCTCTTAATCTTTCTAGAGTATGGTATTTGATGTTTCTAAGGCTGTGAGGGAGGCTATTCCATCTCCTCTGGCTAGCCATAATGCACTCATCTCCTAATAGCCTAGAAACATCATTAAAGTGGGCTATTGCTTGAGCTTGTGTATGGAGGTACCTTTCAGCTAGTTCAAGATCCTTTTCAATCTTTAGATGGTTATTGATGACTCCTATAGGAATGAACAGTTTTTCCCTAATGTGCAAGGGCTCTCTGTTTTCTCTTCTCATAACCCTCCTCATCTCTTATGCTCTTGTCTCCTCATTCACCATCCATGATGTTAAAGCCATTAATTTCATATCCCCCATTCTGGGATTGGGATCCCAAATATTTAAATCTGTTAACACAAGGTTATGCATATAAAACTTTTCCATCTTTGCCTTGTCATCCATGCTAGCTTGTTTGCAGAAATCGATGAATTGTCTAAAATTTTGGAAAGGTAAGAATCCATGAGAGACTAAAGTTTGAATTTGAAAGAGGAGCCACGCGGCTCCTTACGGTAAACTACATATGAATATGAAGGATAGCTGTGTTGAATGGCCTTCATGTACAAATATGCCATGGTGGTCACTTGTTTACCTTTTTGTTGAAGCTTGTATTGTAGTGCCACATTCTCTACCCGTGCTTTCTGAATTTTCTCCTTCAAAACTGACTCTATGAGCCTCACATCAGATAAATATTTTCCCAATTCAACTACTTTTCCCTCCATGACCCCTATATCATACACTATTGTAGATGTGGCAGGCTTCATCCAATGATGAGTGTGTTCCCTCTCTTCCTCCAACTGATAAAACAAGGGGATTGTGAATTTTTGAGGAATTAATCTACCCCCCACAATGTAGGTGTAGTAAGAGTTGAGATTGGGTTGAGGGCTAGGGTTTGACACCATTACAACATATTTGGGATTTGATTTTGGTGAGGTGGCCTCTTATTTATTCTCTTTTCCTCCGTCTTTTTCATCATTTATTTCGTCTTGTGTCTTGCCCTTGGCTTCCTTAACCTCTTGTACTTTTGTGGCTGTGTTTTCCTCCTCAACCAAGGAAATTTTCTCCAAATATGTGCTTGTTGGAGTTTCCTATAGAAAAAACACAATTTCCTATAGAAAAGTATGTTTTTCTTGCTGAAGACTCACTTCTTAAATTTCACTCTTTTTACTCCTTGAAGGGTCAGTGGAGGTTGCATGAAGTGTGTGGGATGCCAACCTGGCTGAATGTCTTCTGATATTGTTACAGGGGTCCTTATTGGTGAAGTGACTCCCTGTACCCTTCCTTCCTCTAATTTGATTTCTTCCTCCTTTTTTGGTGATTCTTCAATGGTGATAGGGATCTTGGTGGGAGTTTGTGGCTTTCCCTATCTCACCCTATGATGTTTCCTTGTTCTGAAGTACATAGGTGTTTGCCTCTTTATTTTTGTTTTAACAAGTGTGCTCAAAGTAGTTAAGGTGGAAGCTACCTCTTGGTCTGTGATTTCAGGTGACATGTTTGTGTCTTGAGGGGAGGGTTCATGGCTTAAGATAGGGTCCATATCTCATTTTTCCTCGGTCTTTTCTTCCTCCATTCCTTCAACATTCTTTCCTTGACCCATTTGACTCTTAAGGGAAAGGTGGTAACTCTACTTATCATTTCAAGAGATAAAGTGATGGCTAGTCCTCTTATCATAGTGGTGGTTCTTTCTAATGAATGTGTCTGTAGGGCTACTACAAATTATTTAGCTATCTCATCATCATAACCTTTCAGTAGCTTGAAGAACCCTAGCCTTTGGTGATTTCAGAATATTTCCATAACCTGAGGGTGCTGCCTAATTATTTTAATTTCTGTAGGCTCCCTTCTGTTGAATCCCCCTCCCATTTTAATGTTGCGAGGTGAAGGTGGTGAGATTTTTTTAGAGGTAAGTCTTGGAGATGGAGGTCTTGAAGCAAAACACAAGATTTTATTATTATTATTATCCTTTAACTGCCACCTATTCTTTTGATGATTGTGAATTACATGGAGTAATTTCAGTGCTGGAGGATGATAGTCCACTTACCTTGGTCCTTTGCTATTTTGGTTTGATATATGGGGGCTTTAGGAAGCCAATCCACCAACAGGAAACTTTGTGTTGCCCTCTAAGCCTCTATTAGTGTACTGTTGAAGTTGTCTGTAGCAAAACGTTGTTTCATGTAGTATGATGGTGCATGCAAAACCAAAATTCGATGTTGCTCCTCTGATGGCACCCACTACTCTCCTGCACTTGCTATTCTTTGAAATGCTCAATGCAATGGTGGAAATGAGACAAATCTTTCCTTTATTGGACTTTTTAACCAACTTTGGAGCGTTGTGGTGACTCGTACTCAACTCGAGTTTCCTCTTAGAGACCGTTGGCCCCCACTTCAATTAATCATTGTTGAACTCGTGATCACTTACCTTTGTACTCATCCACCCCCACTTGACTGGATTTGACATGCCCAAGTGGCATGAAATTTTACTTTTCCCTCAGTTTCACTTTACAAAGGTGGTCAAGTTAACTGGCCACCTTTTTTCCTTTTAAACTTCTAAATCTCGACATTTAACTATTTTGGCCATTATGGATGCACAATGAGGGGTGAGATGCCATACCTAAGCTTACCTGGTGTTGGTGAAGTGTTGCAGGACCTGGTGCAAGAAGCTGGATCTGGTGGTGGCAGCTAGAGTCCTCTATTTGTTGTGTCTTCATATATTTTTGTTTTCAAAGTGAGCTGCTTATTTTTTCTGAGTGAGTTGCTCACCCCTTTTTTTGTTTTCTTTATTTTGCAGGTGCTGCATAGAGAGCTTCAGATGTCATGGCGGGTGTGCTTGTCCCTTTGGAGTTTGCTGGTGGTCCCCTAGAGTCATCTCCATCAGATCTTCTTCATATTTTGGCCTTGTTGTGACACACACTGAATTTCTACAGGAAACTATTGGAAATGTATAGCAGTTTGTTCCTCACTTATTCTTGCTTCAGTTGGTTCAGGAATGGAGGGATATGTGTTATGGAGGCTATGGAGGAGGTCATGGGATGAATGGAGCAGAGGTTAGGCAAGAGAAATGGTTCTTATGCTGAATTTTCAATGATTTATCTGCTCAAATTGCAACATATGGTTTAGATAGGGAAACTCTGCTTATGGAGTGAAATAGGGTGTTGGGCTTTGTAGGCATATGCAAAAAACATTTTATCATGCCCAAAATGAAGTTCATAAACCCTTTAGGCAACCTTTTTCTTCTCAAATGAGTTTCCTCTAGCATTTACAAGAGTTTCCTGTAGTGCTATAAGAATCCTGTAGCTGCCTGTTTTGCCTGTAGCAATTCCATATTGGGGAAAAAAATGAACTTGTTGCCTATCTGGTGGGTGAAATGGATGAAGGGGTGGATGATGGAGTGGCTTATGGATTGTGAAAGCAGATAAGAAGAAATAATTAAGAGAAATCACTCCTATGGATCCTAAAAATAATCTTCAATAGTTAACCTACAAAACATAAAAACATATAAATGCATAGGTTTTTTTTTTTTTCTTGAAGGCAAGTGGGCTGCCTCCATAGAGGTTTTAAACCTAGAGGCGTGCTTTGGGTGCCCCAAAGAGTTTTTCACCCAAGGATCTTTTACTCTCTGTTTTTTTTCTCTTTTTTTCTTTTTTCTTTGCTCCAAGACTGCCTCATGGAGGTTTTCAACAATGGAGTTGGCATAGGGCGCCTTAGAGAGGTTTTCACCCATGCCTCTTTATTATTTTTTCTCTCTCTTATTTATTTATTTATTTATTTAGGAGGAATTGGAAACTATAGAGTTTCCCATGACATATACCTCCCTGCTTATGAAGTTTAAAATTTTTTCCCTTGACAGGGGCTTCTTATAAACCTTGAGTCTATAACCATTGACACAGGGGAATCCCTTCCTCATCTATGGTTTTGATCTTAATTGAACCATTATCATAAAAAATTTCCACTTTGTAGGGTCCCAACCATCTTGTCATAAGTTTTCCTTTGAATTCCTTAAACCTTGAGTCATACAACAATGCCCAATCTCCTTCTTGAAAGGTCTTTTCCTTAATGTCCTTGTCATGCTAGACCTTCCTTTCTAGCTGAATGACCTATGTATGGAGGAGTGCTTGCATCTCAAACTCATCCAATCCATTTAATTGCAACAACCTCTCCTTTTGAGCATTTTATATGTCTAAGTCTAGCTCAACTTCCATCCTCAATGTGCTGAATTCAAACTCAACTGAAACCATAACTTTCTTGCCATAGAAT
Organism: Pinus albicaulis; assembly: GCA_034641835.2. Classification (NCBI taxonomy): domain Eukaryota; kingdom Viridiplantae; phylum Streptophyta; class Pinopsida; order Pinales; family Pinaceae; genus Pinus; species Pinus albicaulis. The sequence continues at coordinate 605,871 of CM076582.1, read as the reverse complement.
AGGTCATAAGGAGTGAATCATGTTGTTGTTTTCCAAGTAGTGTTGTAGGCCCAAGTAGCTTCTACCAATATGTCTGCCCAATATTTTCTGTTGTTGCTCACAACCTTGGCGAGCATACTCTCTAAGGCTCTTTTAGTTACTTCCACTTGGCCATTCACCTGAGGGTGGTAGGCAGTAGAAGTCTAATGCTTAATCTTGTGCCTCCTTGGAATATTATCAATGAGATGAGAATTGAATTGTGCCCCCTGATCAGTGACTACATCTATGGGGTACCCAAACTTGTAAAACACATTCTCCCTTGGAATTCTTCTACTTTCTCCTCGGTTTCTACCTTCACAGCCTTTGTTTCAACCCACTTTTTCAGGTACTCAGTGAAGACTATGATATACTTTTTCTATCCAGATGGTGGGTCAATAGGTCCAATTAATTCCATGCCCCATTTATCAAATGGCTCAAGGGCCACCTGAGGGTGTAGAGGAATCTCATCCTTTTGTGTATGTTTCTTCATCCTTTGGCATTGGTCGTACCTGCTAGTGTATCTTTTGGAATCCTGGTGAAGGGTAGGCCAATAGTATCCTGCCTGCAAAACTTTGAAAGCAGTGTTTTTTGCAGAAAAGTGGCCTCCACATGGGCTATCATGACATGTAGAGAGGGTATCAAAAACCTCTTCCTCCCTCAGACATCTTCTGAGGATTTTGTCAGGGCCTAGCTTGAAAATATTTCCCCCAATCCATGTGAAAGGGACACTTTTCCTGATTATCTTGCTTTTCTCCTTGAATGAGAGATTGGGAGGGAACTTTCCAGCAACCAAGTAGTTAGCTATGTCAGAAAACCATGGTGAGAGTGTTGATATAGCAAAGAGATGTTCATCTGGAAGTTGGTCATCCACCATTCCTTCTTCACCTACACATAGAGATAACCTGGATAAAAAATCTTCAACAACATACTCCTTTATAGGTTTATCGATAATAGTTAGGTCAAATTGTTGTAAAAGTAACAACCATCTATTTATCCTAGCATTATCATCTGGTTTTTTCATTAAATATTTGATGGTTACATGGTCAGTGTGAATAAAGGTCTGATACCCAGTTACATAATGTTTAAATTTGTTTAAAGCATGGACAATGGCTAACATCTCCTTCTCTATGACAGTATAATTTAGCTCGGCCTTAGACAAGTTCTTACTGATGAAATAGATTGCATAAGGTAGTTTGTCTTCTAACTATCCTAATGCTGCCCCCACAACTTTGTCAGATGCATCTCTGTGGATGTGGAAAGGCATGGTCCAATTTGGACCTCGGAGAATGGGGGCAGTAGTCAACTTTCCCTTAATGAGCTCAAAAGCATATGGAAAAGGACTGAACCAAATAAACTCAGAATCTTTGGCCAATAAACCAAAAAGTGGCGAAGCCATCATACTAAAATCTTTGATGAATCTTCTATAATAACTAGCTAATGCTAAGAAACTCCTGACATCTCTCTTCTTTTGAGGAGCAGGTACCCATTTGATAATAATGATTTTTCTTGGGTCTACCTCTATTCCTGCTTTGGAGATTGAGTGTCCTAATACATCTCCTGCTCTCTTCAGGAATTCACACTTCTCTGGGCTCAGGGAGAGATGCATCTCAATGCACCTTCTCAGTACTTTACCCAAATTGGAGAGAGGTTCCTGGAAGTCATCCCCATATTGTGAAATCATCCATGTATATTTCAAAAGATTCATAGACTAGCTCAGAGAAAATGCTCAGGACAACTCTTTGGAAGGTAGCTGGGGCATTGCATAACCCAAAGGGTAGGACTCTGTAAGCAAAGGTACCCCAAGGACAGGTTAAATTAGTCTTATCCTGGTCTTCAGGGTTGATTTGAATCTGATTGTACCCATTTAACCCATCGAAGAAGGGAAAGAACTTCTTACCTACAAGGCCATCTAGGAATTGGTCTATAAAGGTGATCCAGGTGGCTCCAGACACCCTCAAAAGATCAAGAGGGCTCAAAAATGGTCAAAATTCGAAGTGGTCAGATTTCTCTCGAACTAGGTTTAGGTTGAAGTGCTCGTTGTCCTGATTCCAACAGTGCAAATAGATCTCCAATCAGAGCCCGTATGGAAAAGTTAAAGCAAGTCAAAGTTTTGGTCAAAGTTCGGGAGTGGGCCAAGTTTAAGTGTCCCACAAATTCAAAGTCAACCGGCAGGGGAACTTAGCTCTCGAAAATGGGTGAAATTGTGGCCTCATTAAAAATCCAAATAACCCTTATTTTTGTTAAAATAAAAAATGAATAATTCATTTTAAAATAACGCAAAAAAATATTAAAAAATAAGGTTGGCAAGCCATGACCCCCGTCGAACCCCACGGTGTAACCACCACACTGTATATCTATAAACATTACAAACCTATTGAATATGGGTTGGGTCAGGGCTGTGGGTTGCGGACCTCGCCCACCTAACAAACCATGATGGATAACAAATTGGAGCTGACGGGAGTTGAACCCACCCAACCCACGTGGGCTGGCCTCCACTGGGCAGCCCCATATTTAAATATATTTCAACATTTAAAATACAAACGCACCCAAATATTACAACTGCATGCCCCAAAAAATATACCACGATGACCAAAAAAATATGTATGCACGGAATTTTGGGGGAGGCGCGATTTGATCCCCCAACCTGCCCACAACAACTCACATTTTTTACCACTACGCCAAATGGCTGGATGTGGTAAACTCCGCCAACCAGGGGTATAAAAACCTCAAATTCGCAGTGTGCCCAAGTTGGAAGAGAAGGCATACCAGTGCGTAGTTCAAGGAATATATCTTTTTATTTGCAGGTGTTGAATTACGAGCCAGAGCAAGGCGGAATCATGTGCGGGCATGCTTTTCGAGATAGAGAATATTTTGCAGAGAATATTCTTTGATTCCTAAAAGATTCCATGGGGAGGTAAATTTTCATTTTGTCTAAATGATATGAATTTTATAGTCATTTTAACCAGAATTTCGTAGGGAACGCGACAGTAAAGTCAGAATGGCCATATGAGCAGCATATTTGCAGATTCCCTACAGAACAGAATCTTAGGGAATCTTGAGGGCATCAAAAAGATTCCTTAAGGCCTAAAACTTGCCAGAGTTCATTTTCGACAAATGTTATGTCGATTTTACACCTCTCAATGATGGAAAATCAATGGAGATGTCCATTTTAGTAGCAGAGCTTCCCATTTTTTGGCTATTTTACAACTTGGAGTGACGGTGTCAGATTCTCAAGTGTGGATAGTCGATTCTATGCCCCTCGACACCACAAATGCGATGGTGCAGCCAGATTCAGCAGCTAAGCATCCGCTTCTTCAGCTAACTTCAGGGTTTTAGGTATATGCAGTTAGATCATGTGCCTCGTTTTGCTGTGAGATGTATTATTTCTAGATCCTTGCTTGTTGCATGTTGCGGGATCTTGTTTTTGCTTCATGTGAGATTCTGTCATGCTGATAAGAGGTCCATTGTGAGTGAGAGTTCTTATAGCGGAACATCTCATGGAGAGATAAGCCATTCATATTGAGGGCACATCCTTGTATGAACATCATCCATGCACATCTTCCCATTTCCAACACTTTATAAAGCGGTCTACCCCATTTTGAACGAGCCGGGGGACACCTTTGTGGGTAACCATTTAACAACGTCTTGTGTTTTTAGCTAACGATAGTTGTGTCGTGTTTCCCTTCTTTACAACATACATATATTCTTTTGTGCCTTTTAAAGTACAATTCTAACAACATCATGATAAATATCATGAGTAAATACGTGGTGACGGACACCAGACCAAGTGAGCACTGATGGTATTCTTTATGATGTGAATTGCAAGTGGTAGGTGATTGAACTTGAAAAATGAAGAGATGGCAGATATATGTACAAGGCATGCTCGGAGATGTCCAAAATAGTGAACTTTTGATGCTGTAAACTTTGAAAGATGGGAGAAAGGAGAAAGCGAGGAAAACGATGCTTCTGTCCACATCTTCCGGTGAATATTCATCGCCTCGCATATTATCATCATTCGAATAGGGAAATCGACATAACCTTCAAGAAGATAATGCTGAGTGCAGAGCGTTTATGAGAGGAGAAAGAGGACAAGAAGAAAGTGCGGCTTCAATTGCAAGCCATGACGGCACTTAGGCCAGAAGGCGTGACCGAAACCTTCGAAAAAGGACGGCCGGAGTGGAGGGCTTCTACAAAGAAAAGAGGATAAGCGAGGAAGCTGCCTTCAACTACGAACATGGAAGATCCCTTGGAGGAGTTGAAGTGCAACAAAGCAAGAAGAAGCCATCATCATACAGTTTTGAATCAACATACGAGGTAATAAATGTTGATGTTTCTTTAATTTCATCTTCACCGCTATCGTTTATGTGGAAATGTTAAGAGATACAGTACGAGGAGGCAGCACAGACTCTCACCAAGATGAGACAAAGGAGGAGCTTGGCATTAATGGCATATGCATGATTCAGCCATGAAATTCGTGCAAAGACCTTGATTAAAAATGGTCTGAGGATACATATAAAGAACCAGTGCTCGAAGATGTCGGAAACATCCAATACATGGATTTGAAACCATTGAGAGAAATAGAATGATGGAACACTTCACCATCATCCTGTGTGTGAGGGCGGTGAAAGAAGGCTGAGAGCAGGCTCTCGTCACCATGATACTTTTGAGACCAACAATAAAGGTATAACAAGTCTCGATATTCTAATATTGTTTTGATTTACAAACATGTCACTAACAATAGGAGGCTTATGTAAATCCTTCAACGTCCCGAACAACCTTGTAGTTTTATGAGTTATGAGTAGTTGACTATGTTGTTAGGGTTTTATTTGGGGTGCTAGCCTGTGATAGCCTAATCTACCTAACCTAACAACCTGAATTTTAGATAGATTGGCTCTGTGGCTCCTACACCTTAGGTTGCTTTATAGAGAAAAGAAGGCATATTATGTTGTATGTTGCTTGTGAAAAGCCTAAATCTAACTTCCTATATTTAGAATACCACGAAATTATAGGGTGAGATCCAACCTAAGCATGTCCACCTTCATCATAAGTAAGTAATTATGCGATTATACGGTATGAAGGTGAACGTCGGTAAACGACAGGATCTGTTTATCACTATCGCTCAAGAGGTAAGGTAAGGCGCGCAATGGTAACTCAATAGAAAAGGGAGGGATATGCTTGCTTGAAAGAATGAGAATATGCGCTTACGTGAAAGATAATTATTTGTATTCAAGACTTAATATTTATAAATTTGCAAATAGATTGAAATGAAAGACAATATTCTTTAAAGGGAGCTACATAGAAGTTAACGGATAGCACATGGAAGCTACCAACTGTAACGAATAAAGTAGTGGTCAATAAATTATCTAGTGAATAGCTCTTAAAACTTATTTGGTAATCTCACGAAAAATATCACAAAATGAACCTTCTTCTGTCCCTCCTACTGTATCACCAATACTTTGTATCCTCGAAAGAAGCTGATTATAATAAAATATTATTATGTCGCTCTGAATCCTCACCTAAATATGGTATTTGAAAAACCAAATGACTCTTAAAGACAATAGAATAAAAGGAAAACTGATCTGTTTACGAAAGATATCGAGAGAAAATTCTCACTTGAAGGAGAGATGCTCAAGTGCTTGAAAGAACAGAGGCTATATGCTTTCGTGAAAGGAGAATTGGTTCTGCTTTTAACGTGAAGAACTAATTGAAGTGAAAGCCAATATCAGCGAAAAACTACATGGATAAATCTCTCGCTGGTGAATGGTTTTTTTCTCTAAGGGAAAGTGAGCTCTCTCAAACTGTAGGAATTTTAACAATCAAATCCAAACTTACAATTAGATGGGTGATGGTTAAAAACATGACTGAAAAGGCGTATTGATTCAAGATATGCCTCCCGAAGGAAAAACCTGATCATGAGTTAACCACAAATGTTTTATTACCTCATGAACTACCTTTTTTCAAATAACTATCTCTAATTAAGAATTCTCTGATCATGGAATAGATATCTGCTATCTCAATTGTATACGCTAGATGCCATTGGGATTGAAAAACTAAAGTCCACGATTCCAACTACTTGTGTTTTGATCAAATTCTTCTCTTGTTGCTTTCCTTGGATCTATCATCTTGCCCGATTAGAAATTTTGAGGTCTAAAATGGACACATCTAAGGAATAATAAAATAATAGCTAAACCAATAAAATAATATTTATGAATTTGAGTTCAATTTTTACACAATCATGTAACCATAGTTAAATTCAATTCTAAGGTTGTGCAAAATAAAATTAATAAAAAAATTGTATTGATATTTACTATATAAATAAGAATAAGGTTTTCAAGAAAAAAGTCATTATCATTGAACAACTAATGCATTTGTCCTTTGTACTTAAATAACTTAAAAATAAAGTAAATGTAAATTTAGAAATTCTTTTAATTATTATATATATTAATTAAAATTTATATTATTTCGTGCCATATATAATTAATATCATATAAAAATAATTTAATATACTATAATATATAATATAATAAATGTGTAAAGATATAGCGTTGTTTCTTTATAAAGTAAGCCAGCAATATTATATTTTTGTTAAAAGTGTGAAATGACATTTTTATTACTTAAAATTGCTACTTTGTTTAAAAATAATTATTAACCACATCTTGGTTAACCATGGGTTTTATCTTAAATGAAGAGAATGTTATTAAGTAAAAATTTATTTTTAACTCAATCAATGCCTCAACCATTAGGGCTGATGTCATCCCTAAAATGTTATTGGTTCTCATAAAGTGAATTTGATTCATGCATTTTTCCTTGGGAGGCCCATTTTGAACCTCAAAATTCCCATAATGTACGCGGCCTTCTTCCCCGAGTGAGAAGCTGACAGCAACGATGGGTGCAAGGGGTGTGTGCATGGATGGGTGAACGAAGACCGCAGAAATATATGCAAGAAAGGAGTGAGAGGCCAAGAGGGATGGGAGACGAGAGAATAGCATGCTAGGGACTGAGAGGGACCGAAATAGGACCAACAATAAGAGTATTTAGATAAGGAAACGTGAATATAGAGTAAACGGAAGGGACTAGGAATGAGGATAGAAAAGGAAAACGAGAAGAAGAGTAACTGCTGGTGAGAGGTAGTGCGGGGGAAAAATAAATGGAGAACCAAGGACGCGGGGCCCAAGCGAAAAGGGATGAAGAATGAATGAATACATGAAGCTACAATTAAGTGAATAAGTCCAATCAATCAATGCCTATCTAGGAAGGTGGATGGGTTGTTGTTCGGAACTCCTCCTCGAGAAGACTCATCGATTGGGGGAGAATCAATCAATCGTTGCTTCTATGTCGTAGAGCATGTGTTCTGCCCTTGTATCCCGGGAGTTGTCTTGATAGTTGCACAGATGTGGTAATAGTGAATCAATCCCAGCCTGGTTAACCCATGAAAGTGGTCCCCTCACTGCATGTGTGTTGTTTCATTGTGTCCATGTGGTGTTATACCCAGATATAGCTAAGTGTGGACAGGCAGGGATGTAAAGACTGGGTGAACAACAATAACAACCAATATAAACCATATATGAACAGAATTTGTCATTCATATAAATATACAACAGAGTAATGGATGATGAATTGGTGGTTGAGAAAGAAATCGATTGACATGTGGGAATACGGGTAATTACGATACCTTGAACTATTCACCCTACCTAGTATCATAGGCAGGCAGTTCTGTCACATAGCCTTGAAATTAATGAACAATGCAAAATGAATATGGTTAAATCCCGATGGCCGCTTTACCACAAACTGTGTAATAGAAATAATATCAATCAAATTCATCCTGTGGTGACCCTGGAGAAGATGTGGGTTTGTTGTCTATTCCTGTCACCTTGATGCTTCAGTATAAAAACTTACCATTATCATAACCATATAATAGCTTTAATCATAAATATGATGTTAGTTGCTCCCCGTCAAATTATCTAAGGAACAGGATTAAGTAACGTCCTATTAAATAAAGTGTGAATATGTTAGCTCAACACCTCTATAGGATGTTCTGGCTCTTAAATTCTCATTTTATTTTAGTCTCTTTGAGGTATAACATAGAAAATGTGGATCCTAATGTCTCAGGGTGAAAATATTCCCATTATTCTGCATTAAGCAACAAATGTAACTGGAGGCCTATAATCCCCATGGTGCATTCCCCTTCCCTACTATGGTGGGAGAATTCAAAGTCTGGCTATTCCAAATTTATAAATCATCATTAAGATTATAATTCATAATGTCTAAGTTAATTCTAACACAGCAAAATTTTCATTATAAAACATACAATACAAATGGTAAAAGAAAGTACAACTAAGTACCCAAACGGTAAGATAGGTGAGAATCTCAATCAAATGGCTGAAATTAAACATATAAATATAGCCAATAAAGGTCATTCATGTATTGAACAGGAATCCCCTCCAAATTTCTATCTAGCTAGATTGAAGAGAATGATGAGTAATTTCTCAGTTGGGTGGAAAAGCATCATAACGAAACAGTCTTCCCACTCACTACATGATTAAAACAAGTTAATAGTTTAAAGGAAAAATTACAGGGAAAGATTTCTTATACACTGAATACAATAGATGTGAACTACATAAGTAGCCAAACCACCATATTGGAGAGCGAGGGAACAAACTAGAAGACAGAGTCACAGTCTCCCTTCAATAGCTATCCTTCCCTGTAACTTCCATCCTCATCCCACTGAGTATAAAGGAAGAATCCCTTCTGCCCCACTGCCCATTCAATAACCTTTTAAAAAACAATATTGAGAGTACAAAATCTCTAAAGATAACTACTCCAGGAGACTTTCCAGCAAATACGATTCTATTACGTACTTTCCCCCTCTTCTGTTCCACATTCTCTTACCTATTCTATCACTAACTCTGTACGTGTGGTATATGTGATGCATTTTTCCATTTCCCTTAATAACTTTTAAATGTTAATACCATTTGTGTGGGATAATGGTACACCCACATGTAAAGAAATCTATTTAGAATTTGATCAATATTATCCTAACTACCGTGAGAATAAATGTTAAAATAACAAGGATCTTCACATCCAAATTGAAAAATGTCTTTTTTAAGATACTCCTTGTGGTAGCTACTGAGAGTACATCTGCAGGGTTTGGGAATCCCTATCGTGGTTCCCAGCAGTTTGAAAGCCTGTTCCAATCATCCTTAATTTCTATTCTGTGGGCACTGGCAAATGCTGGTCTTAACCGGCAAATGTGGCATGAACGCTCACTGGTAATGAGAGGGTCCTTCATCCACCTCTTCACCTTTGGAAGTATAAGGTCAGGGACTTTCTTTGGGGAGGAACAGGATCCCCCACTTGTCCTTAATATTTCATGAGGAAATTCTCATATAATAAAGCCTACTGACTATGAGACGTGGTACCTCTTTAAGGCCCAACATGCTGTCTGACCAAATATCCCGAAATATTTCCTCCCAAGTGATCCCCTTCATTAGTGACTTCCTCACTGTGAAAAAAAAAGTTGTGCACTTAAAATAAAGGTCTAATTACCTCTTCTCTCTGGGGTGTCTGACGGGGATCTGAATTCAAGTCTATAGAGATAAATACCAGATATTTTTGTTTCCCCCCTCAATATGCATGAGCTCAATATGACAAAGTTGAGACCTTTCAAACACAAGGTTTATGTCTCAAATAGGTACGTTCTTAAAGAATTTTTAACATGTTTATGAAGTTCATTCAAATTGAGCTTGATCAATCCAACGATGATTTGTTTGGTCATCGAAATGAAAAAAAACAAAAACTAAAGGATATTTTGTTCTAATTTACTGTAGTTACAGTGACTTAACAAGGTGAGCCATAAATAACAATATCCTTGCAGTTGGCAAACTTGTTTTACTGATCAACAGACTAGGTGACCTTTCAAGGAGTAGATTTTAGATGGGGCTATCACCAGGTGTGGTTTAAAGACTGTTATTATAAATAATTATTATTAACTATTATGGAAACTAAAGTTCATTGAAAACAATTTTGTTCAGACTCAAAATGTTCACTTCACCTTCTTATTTTATCATGAACAGCGATGCCAGTTAAGTATTTAGAAACAAATTTGGTTTTAATGTCAGTCCACTTGAGTTAGAAGAGGAAGGGTGAAATACTGAGGATAGTATTATAGGTCTTAAAAGTTATGGTATGCCAGTGATAGTGACTCACAAAAGTTGGTCCAGTATTTGGGCACTATCATATTGTGAGGATATTAGTAGGCCAAAAAAAACAGGCTATGAAAATTTTCATGTTTAAAGGTAACAATGGAAGGTTAGATCATTCATGGGGTTGAAGGTGTGAAGGTTTGTAGCCTTCTCTTGGATTGCATACTGACTCTCATTTGGGAAGGAAAGATAACAAGTTTGTGTGGACAACAAATTGTGGTACATCGATAAAAATATCTTGTTCTGCTTACATGTGTCATTATTCATATATAATCCTTGAGAGCTTAAGCATGTGGATTATTGTATATTTGAAAAGTATTAGTGAAAATTATCATGAAATGGTTGCAAAATGTATTTGAAAAAGGGTATTTAAACTTAGCTTTCAAAATAGCTAGTTTATAAATAAATTCCAGAGGATGGTATTGTTAAACACGCTTTCTAATTTTTCATGAGTACCTTGTTTATGTGAACCTTTCCATTTCATTTTCTTTGTGCGCATAACTAAGCAAGTCGGAGTTTTTTATTTTAAAAACACGCCTAAGTAGCACAGTGTTGAACGATTGACAATTAGGGCTCTTGTATTGTTGCTTTGTGAATTAATACTTGAAACAGGTATATTGAACAAAAATAATCGATTTGTTGGGTGGTAAACTTCAATCACGGATTCTAAGATTTTTAAAACATAGGATCTTCTCTTGTACCATAGTAAGGTGGCTAAAACTTTAATTATAATAACAATTTTAATGTTTGTTCCAATATGTAAAGGTCTGGGAATTGACAGAAAGGTCCAGGTATATTTAGAAATACTGTGGCTAAAGGAAAAACTATAATCCCATGTTCAAGGATGGAGACTTCTAAAGATATGAGTCATTGACTTATTTTACTCTAGAACAGGATAAAGAAGAGTTGGGCGAGCAAGCAATTAATTTCCCTTGGCAGTTTCATGTCCAATCTAATGGGTTTAGGTGGGATTATTAGTTCGAAAATCATTATATCACTGTATCCTATGAATCATATTGAAAGATATAAGCACGATTTCATGCAACTAGGTGGGTGTAAACGAGGATACGTGCCAGCAGAAAAATGACAGGAAACATGAATGAGTGAAGCTAAGGGTAGATGTTTATGAGTGCAGAGGATAAATAAAGAGCGAAAGGAAGTTGAAAGAAGGTAGGTTATAAAAGCTAAGGTAGTAGTAAGGAAGAAATTTCATAAAGAAAATGTAAACGAAGTTAACAAAAAAGTAGGCAAGGTGATGCCCAATCGGTGATCAACGTTACTATAGTGGCATACTGGGCACACAAAGTTCATACATAAAAACATCACATTGCAGGATGGTACCTTGACATAAGTAGTGTTGGCCTTATGGGTTCATGTCCTATTAGAAGCCTAGTAACACAGGTTTCACCCCTCATGGCGGTTGAATAGTACAACTTTAAACTATAAATAATGAATGAACAGAAACAAAGAAACAAAAATCTTAAAGTAGTGATGGCAGTCCTTATTACATTCAGTAATATAGAGACCTAGATACGGACCTGGTGGTATGGAATAAATATCTCATATGACCTTTGAGTGAGTTTGCCAAACATACCCAATTGGACAAAGCTAGCCACCTCACCCTGCCTGCCTCTCTCTAGAGTCCAGATGAATAAGGGGGGTGCCAACTTTTATCTAGGCCAAGTTTGTTGACTCTGCCTTTAGGGCTGCATTTTGTTTCTCAGTTTACTTTAAATTCATTTAGTTTTAGTATTGTATGGTTCATCGCTGGCTGAAAGTTGTTTAACACGTTTGTATAATCCTGGAAAGCCATTTACATTGCCTCATTGAATTCTCTACGTAAGTCTGTTGTGGTTTGCTAAGGTTAATTTCTGTATAGTCAATGTGAACCTGCGATGGACAAGAGCCACACTGTTGGTCACATCTATAGGAGAGTATACAACCATCTCCTGTGGATGAGCGGATTTGAAGGGATACATTAGAGCATATTGACGGACAATACATTCGGGTCACCCGGATACATGTGTACATAAAATTTTGTGGATATAAGAATGACACTCATTATCAAACCACTTCTGCTTTTGATAGGATGGTTAACCTCCAGAATCCCCTACAATCAAATGGTTGGACTATATTCTGGCCCAGGTTGAATAAATCACCTGTCCAGCAGAAAAACATCATTTATGGCTTTGCCCTCTGAGGCAGGGATAGAAAGACATTCATTTTGGTATTCTCATGTACAGGACCTTGGGTTAATCCCTCTTCCCTTTGGAAGGTGGCTGGGCCTCCTCTTCATCTTCTTTTCATCAGCAGATCGACAGTGCTTGGCTTCCACCCCCACCATCTAGTGATTACCTTCTTCCTTTACGGTACTCCTGGTGGAAACAGCAGGCTGGTAAACAATTACTAAAACTACTTAATATAGGTGAGGGCACGGAAGATGTAGCTAATCTGTGTATATATATATATTAAGAATGCCATTCAATAACAGAATTTCATTCTGCTTCCACTGAAACTAAAACTTCAGTTTGGTGGTCGGTGCCAGCAGCTTACATGGAGGACATGCTTTACATAGTTATGTTTTAAACAAAATAATTCACTGAATATAATATACCAGTGTCACGGGCTCTTCTCTCACCCAGAGTTGAAAGCTACATTGTTGTACTCAGGTCCTTTAGTAAGAAAGTGATGATGGTCATAAATACTTTCTTAAACATAATTTATACTGAATACTATTCATGTAATATTTTGAGAGGCAGAGATGGAGAGGAATGACTATTCATTAATGCTTGACAAGGATGGGCTAAGAGGTATGTTAGATATTTTGAGTGAAGACGCAAGTCATTACTACCTCTAGATGATATGTAATCGAATGGGACAATGTCCGGAAGCTTCATTAACAGGATACGCGGATTCCAACAATATTACGGTTCCAATTCTTTCGAACCATAACAGATTAAATCAGAGGAAGACATTGCCTCTCCCACTTTCTCCAATCACTAAGCAGGTTTTAAAAAGGACTTCTACTTAAAAACTAGCTGGTTTGGAACAATCAATAGCTTAATCCATTTCTTTTATCATATCGGATTAGACTGGGCCCAGACAAACTAACTTTCTTTCTTCACTGTGAGGCCAGCACGACCTTGCTGACTACTACATACTTATCTTTGCTTCCATTTCTTTGCTCCTATCTTCTCCTTGGTATCAATATATATGTTCTTTGTCCTGTTTCTGGCCACCCATTTCAGCAACATCTGCGTGCCTTGTGTAAACAATTGCGTGGTCAGGAAAAAAAAAAATAATATAGGCGTTGAGAATCCCATCGATGCTCTGCCAAACATTCTGTGCAGAAGTAAACACCACCAAAACTGCTCATTATTACTACATGAATGGATTATTATCTTCAACTTGTCCTTTCTTTTATTACCAAATCAATACTTTTGTTGACTTCTTAATGACACTCCCCATCTGCATGTGACTTCACAACAGAATGAGGTCGCATATTTATTTGAGCAAGAAAATGGTTTCGATAATTGTAGGGTTAAGCCTCGATAATTTAATGGGGGATGTAACCAATACGAGGATACAAAGGATGAATCACAAGGCATTACTACATACGGTGTCTCTTGGGAGATGAACGGCAAGACAGACTCATTAACGATAGAAGAAGTGATGATGGATTAAAATGACAATGTTCTGGGTGGGCGGGTTAGGGTTCACCACGATGGAAAATCTCGAGTGGCGACCATGGAAGATGTTACGAGCACACAAAGAGTTCACAACACACACAGAACAGGCGGTGAACCCAACAAAATCATGAGGTTTACATACCTTTCCTTCATGGTGTTGAAAACACCCCCTATGTCTGTGCAAACAGACACGAGTGATGAACAATCTCGGCTAGGTAATTCAACTTTAATATAATATGACATAAATGGACTGAATAAATAAGAAAGTGTTAAGTACACCATCCACCACATCTGCTCATTAGGGTCATTGTATGTCTTTTAAAAAATCTCCTGTGTTAAGAAAATATAACGGAGAAACAGCCAACATCATCACAGAGCATATGTCAAGTGGGGCTATGCCCTGGGGTGGAGTAAGTGAAATCCTTCACTCCTAGTCATAGTGAGTGATGAATACAAATATATTCCTTTCCAGTCTAGAAGACAAGATACCATCCCTTTTTAAACATATATCCACAATCTAAAAAGCTTATAAGGGGTCGCATGGTGGCTCAGGCACACATATATATATATATATATATATATGTGTTTGGTTGGATGTTGCCCCTAAATTCACCCACTTAAATTGTTTTGCAACAGTGAATAAAACGGAGGTGCATGAGTTTGTTGTATACTTTGATAGGGAAAACAATATATATTTTAAACAACACTTCAATTGTGACTTATATGGGTCAAAACACTAACTTACATATTTAGGTGCCAACATAATTTAAGTTGGTCTCTTAACGATTGGTGTGGTAACGGCACTGAAAAAGCTGTTGGTTTACATGTACTATTAATAAGTGAAGCTGTAAACGCCTTTACACTGGTCATAAATATATGTGAGAAAGCGTAAGCACTGTGGGTACGTGTGAAAACATCAATTCTTTGCTCAACGTTGACCTACTTATTATATCGTTTTATTAATCTAAAGAATTAAAAAACCTTTCCCTGTCTTCTGCAATCTATGTACACGAACACTTAAAAATCAAATGCCAGAAGCGGCGGTTTTTACCTGGTGCCCGCCATTTTGATTGATTTTCTAATCACTAAACTAATACGTCTTGAAGCTGTTAATTTGATCATGGTTGGATAAAGCTTGGCATTGTTACTACAATGAGTAACCCGTCTTTGTGGGATACGATTGATAAAAATGAACGGGAAACAGAGTCGACATTACTAACAACAAGCAGAAATATTCAATATGAAATGCGGGTGAGAGTGTCTTTAACAAAATCCCAAGTGCGAAATACGCCGCGTGGAAATAGGTGCTACGTTACGCTAGTGAATTATTTTCATTCGCTTTGAGACCGAGACCGAGGGATTCGATGCGAGATCGATAGACATTACAAAAATCATCAAAATCATACATTGAAATTAGAAAAATCACAATTTTTGCAAGTTTAGATGGGTCAAGGGCCTTGAGGCTGAAGCAGCCAACACCGGCAAGGCATTGACTGAAGTAATACGCCGCACTACTAATCCATTACACTATTGCTAAGATACATAAACTCAAACGCTGCCTACGAAACAAACTATGTGCCCTGTTCATTCTTATTATACAATTCCTGTAACACCTCGGACTACTATTTCCAATCACACCATCATATGCTTTCTTACATAACTACATTGATGCTTACCAGCTTAACGCCACACATCTTTGATTGGTCTGTTATCAAGAAACCCTCTCACAGGCCACTTACTAGTGTGCTGCCTAATATCTTGCTACCTGAGTCATGTTCTTCCATTGTTGTATTATCGTACTATCCCAAATAAGTATTCTCCAATAGAAATTACCGAACGCCTGAGCACGACACCTGCTATTTCACTGCATTGAGGTCATGATACATCTGTAATCTATCACCTTATAACACACACTTTTATCCTGTAACCTTAGTTCTTCATAGGATAATCCTTGTTCGCACGCCAGTTCCTAAACTTGTTGCTAAGCTTATTTCCTTCATGGGCCTTACCTTGGGCTTTGCTAGATTCACAACCATATGAAAAACGGTCTGTGGATACACGGTCTCGACAATGCTCATCCATATAGCCACAGAATATGTTTTGAAAATCATATACCACATGTGGCAAGTGGATCATTGCGACGGTAGCGTCAAAGAAACCCATGTTTAAGAGCTCCATCCCGAACAACGCATAAGGATAAATACGCGTGGGTGCATGAAGTAGTTGAAAAGAATTGTTAGAGCAAGCAAATGCGCCACGGAGGAATGACCCGTTCACTTTGATAAGGTGAAGATGGTTTCTAGGTGAAGAAGTGATGTCTCTTCCTTGTTTTATAATCTGTTATTTTTGTAAAATGTAAATGATGATGCATTTGCCTTATTATGGATAACTGAGGTATGGATTGTTTAATATAAGGTCGACCACAAGGTATGTGTATTGTAACTCTGTAAATATATGGTATACTTGGTTTATAGATTGGTCACTTATTTAAGCATGTATTTAAAATATTGTACTACGTTTTACAGAGGATGTACAGTAATAAGCTCATTGTATGGCTCAAGAAGGATAAAGGTGAAGGAGAATGAAAGGTGACTTTTGGGACATATACAATTGGAACAGAGTATAAATGTTGTATAATTATTTTCATGCTGATAAATAAAATCACTACCTCGATGTAGGGAGAAGTTGATCTGGGTAGCAAGCGGGTACATAGAAGATCAGGGGCTTGAAATAATTAAATTCAAAGTGGTCAGATTGATCACAAAAGAACTAGGTTCAAGGTTGATATTGGTAAATTACGAAAAGTTCGAATGGTGTGCAGACGGTCTCCAATCTAAACCCGTATGGAAAGTTAAACGAAATCAATTTTGGTCAAGGTTTGTGATGGTCCAGGTTAGTATCCCACAATTAAAATCAAGCTGATGAAGACTTAAAACTTAAAAAATAAAGGTGCAATTGTGGCTAGCTAAAAATCCCAATAACCCTTAGTTTCATTAAGTAAAAAATAGACAAAATAGGTACCAAAATAACGAAAAAAAATTTAATGTCTAAAAATAAAGAACATGGGGCCATGACCACCATACCTCCGTCGGATCCTGGCCATAGCAAATATTAAATATTTTAGGTGGTGACTGTCACCCTGTCGAACCTCCAAGTGTAGCTGTGCCGTATGTCTATAAATGTTGCAAAACTAGCCTTCTTTGTTCTTTCAGGGTTTGGGTGAGAACCATGAGTTGCGGATCCACCCACCCAACAAACCACGACGTTTAACAAAATGCAGAACTTGGGTGGGAGTTGAACCACCAAAACACGCCCAAATTAGGCCAATATTTAAATATGTTCAACATTTAGTAACAACGCGCCTAATATTGCAACTACATGCCCCAAACGTGTATACAATGGCCAAAAAAAATATGTGAGAGGAAATTTTGGAAGTAGGATTTGGTCTGGCTACAACAACTCGCCTTTCTGCCACTATGCCAGCCGGACAGATGCTGGTAAACTGCCGCCTACCCGGTATAAAAACCTCAAATTAACGAGTCATATAAGGAGAAAAGAAGGAAGAACATCGCAGGGGCAAAGATGTTTTATTGCAGTGTGGAACCACAGGCTAAAACAAGGTGAATATACATGGGCATACTTGCAGATAGAAACTGTACCCGAAGAATATTCTTTGATCTAAAAGATTCAGCAAGGAGGTAGATTTTCATTTTCGGAAATGATGAAGTTTCTGGGTCATTTTAACCCCGAAATTTCATAGGGAACACGATAGTGAAATCATAATGGCCATATAAGCAACGGTTGCAGTTCACATGAAGCAAAAGTCACAGGAACCTTAAGGGGCATCGAAAAAAGATTCCTTGAAAACCCAAAAATTTCCGAATTCCATTTTTCGTAAACTTTATGCAAGGTGCCACCTCTGATGACGAAAACTCAGCTGGAGATATCGTTTTAGGTACTTTGTTCCCATTTTCAACCATTTTCATCTTGGAGAGTCGACGGTGTTAGATTAAGAGGTATGGACGATCAATTCAGGCCCTAAATGCCACGAATACGATGGTGCAACAGTTAAATACATTGAGCATCCATGTGACCAGCTTTGGGGTGGGGTATGTGATTTAATCATATACCTCTTTTTGTCATATGTGTTATTTCTAGTCCTTACTGATGCATGTTGCGGGATCTTGTTTTTGCTTCATGTGGGATTGTGTCATACTAATAGGAGGTCCATTGTGGTGAGAGTTCTTGTGTGGGCATGTCATGGAGAAGGCTGTTGCACTCATAGTAGAGCACATCCTTGTGTGAACATAATCTATACTATTCCCATTCCGGCCCCACTTTGTAGGCATCCTACATTTGACACAGTGCAGAGATATAGCCCTGTGGGTGACCTCACAATTATCAACGTCTCGTGTTTATTATGTTGTTGATGGTTGTCTTGTTTCCCTTATTTACAATATGAACATGTCTGTTCCTTGCTCTTTTAAAATGAAATTCTAACAACTACCAAGCTAAAAGATCATGGGTAAATCCGATCGACACGATGGACACAGATCAAAGACAAAGAGAAATGGTCCTTCTTGGTGGCTTTATTGGGTTCACAGTAATAATAAAAAAATTCGCCATTTTCCATTCTTCTTTAGGTTTTCAAGGACGAAAGGAGAATACCACTATGTGATATGGTGGCTCTTGTTTGTCCAACAATTTGTAAATATTCCTTGGCTATGTTCTTGCAGCTAAGGTTGCTTTGTCTTACTTTAGGGTTTATGCATATAAAACTGCATCCTTACTTTATGTAAATATGATGTCTGCATGTCGAGATACACCCTGCTGTCCTTGTAATCTGAAAAATACACATCTGGTTTCTTTTAAAAGATGGCATAACTACTTTTGTTCTTCATGCGAAAGGTTTGAATTGATTTTCGATACAGATGAGCCAAACTCAACATGGTGGTTCGAGAGGTTGACTCAGTGGGTACTTCCATCCAAGATTGGCTTTGATTCTTTGACTAGGTTTTAAGAGGATTACTGGTGGAGGACTGGTTTTGAATGTGTTGTGCAATACAACAATCCCCATTTATTTTTACTAAATGAGGACCCCTTTAAAAAAACAAGAAATTTTTTTGTTGTTTAATTTTTAAGCCTAAGTAAAATTTGGAAATATCATTTGGTTCATTTCCGCTTTCATTCTTTAGCGCGCATCACAAATCACATAGCTTACAAGCTTAAACAACAAGCGATTAAGTCATGCGAAGTTTGTGATGTACGCTAAACCCTTCACCCAGAAGTTATATAAAACTCACTATTGCTAAAGCTTCAAACACCATTGCTAAAATAAAATAACATTTCGCTCTACATACATAAAATGATCAAACTTTTTAAACGAATTACGTGGAATTGCAATTTAACGGACCCAACAAATCAATAAAGCAAACTCCAAGTGTTTGGTAGCGTGCTTGTCATTCCTTAAACGCAGTTCGTATTTCGCGGAAAATAACTAAAAAGCAAGTTTTATTTACCACATAGAAATTGGACACAATAAATTCATGGAGTGCATTTACGATATTATTGGTAACATAACTAATAAGGAAATAGTTATAAGTTACGATATGCGGTAATTAGTAATTATTGATCGTGCCAAAATGATTCATGTCCAATCATTTGAATATAAGATCTAACGTCTTAAATTGACCGAAGATAGACATTTCAAGTGAATATGTGTAAGAGATTTGATTAAAAGGATTATCGGTGATTAACAACGTTTTAATAGGAGTAAGGTTTGAAAAATTCATATCTACTTAAGCATGTTTCGTGATTATGACACTGAGTTTCATTCCTCACCTCTCTGTTCTCTCTACTTTTAAAGTTTTCTCTTATTTTGACAGATTGAGAAACCATAATGAAACAAGGATAATAGAGATGAGCTGAAAAGGAAAAAATTGCCTAAGCATCATCTGTCAAGGCTCATATATGTCTCCCCTATTTCTCAATACCACTGCTGACCATAAGGATTGTGAATTTCCTCATGGGGAGCACGTATGTTCAAATTCTTTGAAAGATGAAAAGCCAAATGTAACAGAAAATTTTCTCACAGTGAGATGGTCTAGAGTTTCTTCATGTCAGGCCTATTTTAGGTATTTTAAGCCATGTTCTGTCACATAAGGTAGCAGCAAGGCCAAAGGTTATCCCTATATGAATGTATTTAAGAAGTACTACAGGTAATTGACCACTTGAACCTAAAAGACAAAATATTCCAGGATTCAAGGGAAAGAATATCGGTTCATTCATGAGAAGATTTGAGGACAATGTGCCACTTAAAATCACAGGCAGAACTACTGTAAAAGCTATTCTTCAGCTTTAAAACTAATCTGAGACTTGATGAAAGTGTAAAGGAATGGAGTGGCTGGGAGCAATATTAAACAAGATAAACTCGATCGTATCCTTTTCAAATTCCTTTATGCTATGATCGGTATGTTGTGTATATTATTTCTGAAGGCTTTGATACTGCAAGGTTTTCATAGATTAGGTCCCATTAGTGATGCAATCATCAATGCCTTAATGATGTGAATTGGAAAATATACCATAAATAATTTAGCACGATATCATGGAGTATAGGAGTAAAAAGTGTTTCATCTAAAAAATACCCCCTTTTACATGAGTTCTATGTCATCAACAATTTTATGTTTTACGAGTTTTCCACCATGGGATGGAAATGGAGCGACAGGAACCTAATCTAATTCAAATTTACCCAAAGGAGGCCGCTTTGGGGGTCAGTTTTTCATCTACATTTAAAAAAATCACAGAGTCTGTTTTAACATATGAGTTATGTCGTGAGCGAGTTTTCGAGGAAACTGAAAATACAGAACATTTTCCATTTTCAGATGGTTTGCACGAAGAAAGGTTTACTATGTCGAGTTTTTGAAAGGTTATGCTTCTATAAACATACGCATATGTGTTCATGACAAGCTACTTGCTAGAAGGTGCCCACAAGCTTGTTATAGCTAGTGACACAAAACTATAACAAAATGCTAAGAAAGGTGGTTTAGCCTAATTTCATATAGTTGGTACTTTTTACTTTTGATATTGACTATGTGCCTAGAAAGTCAGTATTTGTTGGTTGGTTATATTCTAGCAATACATATATTTAAATAAATGCTGATTCAGAACTTCCATCAAGGCATTCAAGAGAGAGAGAGAGGGGGGGGAAAAATAAAGCCTTTTGTATTCAATACATGAGTTACAAGTGATTTCTTTGAGGGTGCTAAAAAGTTCTTAGATGTACTAAATTTTTGCATCTAGTCAACTAAATCAAGATAACAGGAAGTTTTCCAACCACCATAAGCAAAGAACTAGAAAATATTCTCTTGGATTTATTGACTATTAATGCTGTTATGCAACTCCAAGTGACACAAATAATATTTAAAGACATGTTTGTGAAAAGATGAGTGGGGGGGGCGGGCGTTAATCTCGAATTCGGGAGACGTGCCGAGCGTTCAAAAACAAGGCAAGACACAAAAGGCGAACAATCAGGCTAAGTCCAAAAGAGTTCCAGGCACAAGAAAGGAGGAAATAATGGAACATAATATCTTCCCAAGAAGCTAGGCATAAAATAGATACCGCGATCGACTGAAAAAATCCTAGGGCAAATTTTTAAGAGTGAATGGGGATGGTTTTCTAAGAGCTAAAAAGCTGTCAAACAAATCTAATGCGTCCCAATCTGGTTTTCTGAGCTGCAACATTCTCCAAAAATTAGTGAAGCTGACCTAACACCGCAACAGTTCTTGAAGCTCATGATGGGGTCATTCCAGCTTACCCTACGAGAGCGAGATAGTTTTACAAGTTGAGTAAATACAGCCTTCATTGGATATGTTCTACGGATGTCCTATTAAACAAGGCTATGGTCAAGAGAAAAAAAGGAAGAAAATTGAAACAGTGAGTGTCAAGTCTTACAGTGTTGAATTTAATGACTGTGGAGGATCCTCTGACTGGTCATGCTAGCTTATTTTATTAGCTATGTGCTTGTGAGGGGCCTTATGCTCTTGCCACTATTATTGAGGCCAGAGGGGTTCCAGGCTGAGAAGGCCAGGAAGACAAAATTTTAAGTTTAGAAGTTGTTAGAGCAAGAAAAACTCTATCCAGGCAGAAAACAGAGAGAGGCAGAAAATTAATACGGGTTTCAAAGGTTTTGAAGATTCGATTTTCAACATTAAATTTACAACTCAACACAGAAAAACAAAAGCACAATTGAAGCAACAATAAACAACTTTACAAAGCAAATACAACTGAAGAAGAAATTCATAAAGGAAGAATTGGGATGTGAATGTAAACTAAAGCAAAAACAAAAGTATTTTGTAACAAGCTTCTGTCACCAGCTCTTATTGTGGTTTCAAGTAAAATAATATTCAACAGAAACAGCTGTCCCAAAGAAAACTTGGTGAAAAAAATTCGAAAGAAAAATAAATAAGACACATTCAATGGCAAACGCATCACAAAATCAAACAAAGGAAGGCTAATCTAGGGTGAAGAAAGAACTACAATCTTCTTCGGGATTGAAGGCTTCTCAAAATGGGAACAGCGGAACGGAAGTGGCAACAAAAGCATCAAGGTTAACAGAAGAAATTAAAATACATATGTGAACAATTTGCAGAAATGCAGAACTTGCTCAAAGAAAATTTTGTCGAGTATATAGGAAATCAAGCGATTGGAAAACGCAATGGAGAAAAAATGATGAAAATGCAAGAAGAAATAAGTTTAAAAAAATGAAAATAATGTTAATTTACAGTCAAGAAAATTATTGAAATTTATAGTCAAACACTTATAAACAGAGTTCTACAAACTTACCTGGGTCACTGGAATTCAACAAAGAATAGCAACCAACACTCTCAAATGGTAGCTGCATGGGGATGGAACTCAAGTCAGGAGTGCAAACTGGAAAACCAGCTCAAACTCATGTTAAGATACACTGTTCCAGGATCAAATCTAAAATGAAAAGATCATAATTCATAATCTGCCATTAACTACTACTATGTTAACAGTTAGATTTTCTTCTGAGATGATTTGTTGAGAAACTATCTATTTTATGTAATAATTCATTTTTAAACATATTTAATTTTTAGTATTTATTTATCATGCATTTTAGAAAGATCCAGGAAAGAACACTGAAAACATTTTTAAAAGGTTATGCAGTTTGTAAATGCTTTGATGAATTAATGAACACAATCTAATATGTTTACAGCATTTAACAGAGTTGTTGCTTAAATGTTTGCTATTGTACTCTGGGTGTAGCAGTGAAGAGGAGCGTCCTGGCATGGTTTTACATAGTGGACTTGTTACATGAAGTGCTTCCTTCATTTGTGTTCAAGTTTTGCTTTCTGAATTCATCAATTCATCTTTTATTTATGATATATATTTGAAATGTCATCATGAATGAATATTAAATGTATACAATATAATATTTGTCTCTTTTAAATTCCTTATTGAGTGTTAATCTTTTATACAGATACGATATGTTTTACAAGTCTTTTAATCAAACTATTTGTTAAAATAATCATTCTTTACCTTGTACTGTCTTACTGTTGCTAAGCAGTCTTCATTACTAATAGTTGGAGATGTCACAGATACTTTAAAGAAGCAAGCACCTAGTATATAGTAGAATATATAAATATTCATGGATAAAGTACATGTGATAGATTAAAATCATTTTAAAACACTTCATATAAACATAAACAAAACACACCCCAAAATCATCTTATATGAGCCCAAGGTCATAACTACAGTATAAGGCCACCTTACCAAGCAGAAAAGGACTTGTCTGTAAAATTGGACTCGATTGCTTTCTCCCCATGTTATTAACAATGGAGATTACTGGGAGCATCGAAGACTGGCAGACATTGTTCACTCTTCTTAAGACATACACACCTCTAAGAACAACCTGCCAGGCCTGGCTAAGGTAGTGTGTGCCTCCTCTTTATACTCAACAGCTGAGTAGATGCATGAATCAACACCGTGAAGGGCAGTGAAGATATATACAATTATTTAAATATAAAGACACAATTTTAATAAATATGTTTTATAGTCCAGCCAGCTATTATAGTATGCGGGTGGCTCACTGGTCTCTACTAAGATGAGGAAGATATCCCTTGTTCTTTTTGGTTGCAGAAACTGAAAATCGATGAGATACTCCCAAATCTGATGCAACATAACATCCTCAACAATTCTGCTTAGAAATTACGCGAGACAATCACTGAATGTGAGCTTCATGTGGTTTCCTCAAGTCCCTTGAAGTTAAGTTTCAACATAGTTCATGGTCAAGCCTTCGTGGGTCACTGAGTCAATACGGTGTTGGGGAGCCATGACACCCTCTCTGTGCACATCTACAACTAAACTTCGGTCAAAATTACTTTTGAAAAAAGTCTGCTTCTAACATGAAACCAGGACGGAACATACCACCGTAGTGACGATGTCTTCATACATAAGTTTGTTAAAACGCATATGAGCCTATGTGACGGGAACATCATATTAGCCTGAAAAGTAGTCTGCACACAAAATTTTTTTCAACTCCCGGAAATTCGGTCTCCTCTAGGGTGTCTTTGACTAGGATAGATCATTCTTGGGAAAAAGTTGTTTGATTCGTCTTGTATCACCCTTTCGTCTCACGCTACGAACGTAGATGGAGGTGGTTTGTCACGGGGTGCTCTTCGACGAGATTAATCTCACATGTCTCCACAACATAAAAGCTGAATAGGATGTTTCTCATCGTAAACCTACGTACATGTCTTTTATTCGAGGTCAGTTCGGTTTGGTACATGCATGCCGCTAAAAACATAAGCTGAACAGACAAACAACAAGTAGTGAGAGGTGAAGGTTGGGGTGGGCGCAGGCAAGCGAGCGGACAGTTTAGTTGTGTTAAAACCTCACCGCCAGGATGATTGTACCTTGACTTTGTAGGACATCTTGCTAAAATATGGTTGGTTCTTTGGTGAGAGTGACCTTTAGAGACATAGTGAAAGCAGAATGTGGGATAAGATGGAGAGCAGAGACATACCAAGTACGTGATGAACTCTCATTATTGATAATAAAAAAATGGCCTTTGCTATTCCTGCAAAATATGGCATAAAAACGACTCTGAGCCTTCTTTGGTTGATGAATAGAAATTTAACAAAACTCTATTTACATAAATATTACAATTTAGAATCCAGTGAGGAAGGTGCTTATATGTATAGTTCTCACAACAGAATGAAAACTATGACACTTAGTGGACATTCATTTCACGGTACTTTCTAGTACATCTGAGACAAAAATAGCCAAATATTTTCTTGCTTCTCCCCTTTGTTGTTTTACATTGTGTCCATTAAAAATCAAGGTGTGCCACATGTCACTCTTAGGAGGTCTCCGAGCATGTTTCCAATCTCATGTTTGATGGTGCAGAAGGAAGGATATTGGGTGTGCTTTCATGTGGCCAGCTACTTTTCTTCTCACTTGCCCCTAGAATGGTTCTGAAATACAATCTTGATTGTTTCATAAAAATAGGTTAGTATATATATCCTCTGATAATGTTCATGTTCAGAATTTCTCTTTCTACTTTTGGTCCTGAAAAGCTTTGTTCGTCCAGGGATGAGAATGATTCGCTCTCTTCAGTTTCCTTCATTCTATTTACGGTTTGCTACATAGGGATTATTAGTTTCAGTATGTGTCTAAATAATACTAACTACTTGAACTTTCACTTGGACCTATAACAGTCTTAGCATTGTTGAAGGCCTCTTGCATGTGTACTTGGGGTAGTGATGTTTTCGTTGAAATTGTGAAGGCTTCTTTTGGTGACTCTTGGGAGTGGATGAGAATGCTTCAATTTCTGATATGGGCATAATCATGGTCTCAGGATAACTAATTAAACATATGAATATAGTAAAATTCTTTTAAGGGTAAATCATGAAGCACTAAGAAAAATATACGATTTTTTAAGAAGAACCCCTTATAAAATACCCTAGTTATCATTTTAATGAAGTTAGAGAGGTTGTGGTGACAGAAGTTTTTACGGATGTATTTAAAATAGTGTGCTTATCTTATAAAGTAACGATTACATTCCTTGAAAAGCTCTGCAGTCATGCAAAACATTGGAACACTGACAACACACTCCTTTACCATACTGTGCATTTATTACTTTTTCACCAAACATAAATTTTCTGCTTGAAAAATAAAACACTTCGGTCTTGAATAGAAACAAAATGTTAACAGTGTTACAAACCACACACAGTGGGGACAATAAAAAAAATTAGGCAAAAACACGTTGCCAGCACACATGATTAACTCCGGTCTCTCAAACACGGTGCAATTTCAACATGCAGGCCACCACACGGCTCGGTCTTGCCATTGCACTCATTACGTGCCTCCTGGCCATCGTCCACAGGACATAATCTCGTAAGAATTTTGAAAAAAACGGTGGACAAAATTTTTCTTTTACCAATTCTCGACTAATATGCCATCTACTAAACGACCAATTGTCTGAGTATTTTCTTGTTTTCATAATTAAACCATTTGTGATTCGCAATTTTAAATATATTTTAAAATTAACCATTTAAAAAAGAAAGAAGAAGAAAAAAAATATGTATGCATGTGATGTGCTAAGGCTGATAGAAAGCTCCACAGTTTATGATGTTTGCTTTGTAAATTATAGGTCTCAACTTTTCAACGATTATAAACAGTATCCCCCCGTTCCCAAGTTAGTAAATGGAAGTACAAGCCATTATTTCACAATTTTTTAAAAGTGTGGTGCGTTCGTTGCTCGGTACACGTTGACTATACGGAATAGTGGCAACACGGTGCAATGCTTGAATTGCTACATAAGAAGCGAGGTAATATTGTGGAAATTACACCACATGCCACATTCCCAACCAGGGTCAGCAATTACGACCTCGTAGTGATTATGTGCATCATATTTCGGTTCTAAGAGAGAGAGAGAGCTGATACCAAGCCCATATGTATTTTAATTTTTAAAAAAGTGTGGTGCGATCGATTGCTAAACCACACCATTGACCCTAGGCAGAACCATGAAAGGTGACATTGTTAAAATATTCAAAATTGTAGCCACTGAGACATTCTTTGCTGTTATGACTTTCCTTTTTATCATTACTTCTAGGTCTGGCAGTCTTGACTAGTAAAGACATGCCAGATTCCTCTTAATGATGGCAAGAGGGCCGGTCGACGACTTAACTATAAGGCATAGGTTTAATCGGTGCAACACCCTACGACACCGCACATAGTTGTGATGCCTACAAAATTTTCTGAAGCATTGCCCACAAGGCAACGCTGTGTGTTATTAGGTGAAAACGATGATGCGCTCCCATAGAAAAAGAACGCACGGGACACGTTAGTGACTGTGTTTTTAGTGCCAAGCTGTTTTATTATTTTTCAGAAGTGTATATGTATATTTCTAAATACATGTCTCATTTTAATAAAAAAATTGTGTTTTAATATCGTAAGTAGTAGGGGTACGAAAGGAGAAAGAGGGGAACAACAACAACAACGAACAAGGTAGTATAACTTGTGGTTACTTTGTTGGAGAGCACGAAGAGAGAGATGCGTGCCTTCGCCTATGCAAGCTACACGAAGGCTCCCCTGAGCGGTGAGCCTCCTCGAAGTTCTGCTAAGTTGCCCCTAAAGGGCCATGTGGTTTGTTTTGGGACATGTATCCGAAGGTGGAATACCCTGACATTTTCAGGGTGGTATCGACCGATGGTACACGCCCACTAAGGAGGATATGTTCATTACGAAGCATAAAGGAGAGAAATTAGTTTATCATTCCGGAAGGGTTCAGTAGCTACGCAACGTGGAAATCGATTAGTTTGCTCCCAAAAAGGTGATGGAGAAAATGTATTGTCTCTGGAAATTCCCAGGTATAGAGGTTAGTTACGTATTGGTGCATTTGGTAGTGAGGAGGTGCGGTGTCTCTGTATCATTGCGACATTTAACTGCAACATGATGACATGCAATGGTTATCACTTCTGTAATATGTTCGATTCTTTAGTATAGGAGCACGACTTGTCAGTTGATGCTATGCGTTTTACGCGATTTGTACGACCTTAAGTAGATCGTGCTCATGCACAAGGAGGGTCAACTTCCTTTTGCTTTGAAAGCTTTGTTTTTATTTTTAGGAGGGTTTTCTAGAAACAGAAACTGACCTGTTTTCTTTTGTGTGGCGACCCTCAGCTGACCAATTTTAAGGCACATATACATAGGAGCGAGATGACGATGCTAAGAAAGCAGACTACCCATTTCATTTGAGGATATCGCATGATGCATTAGGTTATGGCCAGTGTTGACAAAATCATACAATGTGGTCCCCTGTTGTATGTGGGTTTAGATTAGCGAGGGTGTACCAACATCCTCTTCACAATGATAGGTCACCAGTGAGATGATAGAGGGTAATATTCTGCTTCATTTAATTTATTCTAGCATGTTCTTTAACTTGTTTTATTAAGTGTGTAATGAAAATATTTAATTATTATTGTGTACTTGTATATGTTTCTGAGACATTGGCTCTTTGATGGTGAGGACATGCGGCACCGGCACGTCCGGTGTGGATCCTAATGACGATCGAGCATGCTGGGATGTAAAGAAGATATGGAAATTACGGTAAGAGAACTGTCCTATTTAGTGCAGTATCACCTTGTTGAACGATTGACTTGATGTAAATACGGGGATGGAGTTGGGCGTCGCTCAATGCATTGATTATTGATAGACCATCATGCCCACTCATTACAGAGACATACAGGCCGATGATAGGCTATTACAGATGTGGAGAGGCATGCTGTGTGACATGTATAGCCTGATGCGGCATATCGTAGGAGCTACGATAGCTGTAACGCAGATAAGGAGGACTGTTGCACGTTATAGGCGTGGTCGAGACGCAGCATGTGATCAACAGTCTGCGAGTAGTGACTCATCATATCATGATCGTTCACCTCGCATTGCGCTAGATGAGCAGCCTCCACTAGCATCTAGCAGCGGTCATCATGGAGATGAGGCTGGACCATTGGCCACGTCCAGTCAGCAGCCTGCAGCATCCATCAGTACTCATGATCATGAGCAGGTTGGACCATCGACCTTTGAGGCTGCACCATTGACTGAGCAGGCCTCCACTAGTACTGCTATTGATGTTGTAATACCACCAGCTGATCCATAACATTTATATTACAGTTGTATATTTTTAACATTATTCAGTTATATATATATATATATATATATGGTCAATGTATTTTATGTTCATGTTGCAGTTGTACTTAATTTACCACCAGTTGATCCATGACATTTATATTACAGTTGTATATTTTTAACATTATTCAGTTATATATATATATATATATATATATATATATATGGTCCATGTATTTTATGTTCATGTTGCAGTTGTACTTAATTTACATGTTGGTGATAATCATGATGTGTATATTGTTAGGTCATGTTAGATATGTTCATTTAATGTGCAGCTTGCAGATAGATGTGTATGTGATAGCAT
Organism: Pinus albicaulis; assembly: GCA_034641835.2. NCBI lineage: Eukaryota > Viridiplantae > Streptophyta > Pinopsida > Pinales > Pinaceae > Pinus > Pinus albicaulis. Next base: position 576,448 of record CM076582.1, on the reverse strand, counting down.
GAGTTATTTGACATGAGATGTATATTTGATGTTTGTGCTGTGATGATGTTAATATATAATGTTAATTGTGTTTTGTTAGATGATCATGATCACGATGATGTTAGCGATTTTGAATGTGTTTTTTAGTCATATATGATCATGAACATGATGTTTATTAATTAATTTAATATTAAATGATCATGATATTGTAAAATTGTAATATTTGTAACTCTAATTGTATGTAAAATTCTAAAATTGTAATTGTAATGGTAAATTTGTAAATTTGTAATTGTAATTGTAATTTTTTAATTTGTAAAATTGTAATTGTATATATGTAAAATTCTAAAATTGTAATTGTTATTGTAATTGTACGTGAAATTGTAAAATTGTAATTATAATTCTAATTGTATGTAAAATATTTGTAAAATTTTAATTATATTACTGTGAATTGATTGTAATTGTAAAATTGTAATTGTAATTGTATGTGAAATTGTAAAATTGTAATTCTAATTTTAATTGTAATTGTATGTAAAATATTTGTAAAATTTTAATTGTATTTTTGTGAAATGATTTTATTAAAATTTTAAAATTTTTGAATTTCTAAATTTTAAATAATTGTAAAATAATAAACCTAGAATAATATGAATTATTGTAACATAATCAAGTTTAGAAAATAATGCAAATAAATTCATGTACTTTAGAATTATCATTATTTTATTATGATCTTAGATACAAAAAAAGAACTAATTTATACGTTACGCCATTGCTTTTTAGATCAACATAATTGCAAATTATCAAGTGAATTATTGATTTTAATATTCACACAATGCAAATTACCAATTAATTCAAAATACATATTATAATGTTTCGAAAAACCCATCTTAAAAATTATAAATATTGATTAAATAACACATGTACCATATCACTCTCGGTTCTCATAATCACCCTCATTATCTTCCAGCTCGCATGGCATGATAACACTATTGTTCTCAAAAATATGTTTTGATCTAGGGTCATGTGTCAATATGAACCACCAATCCCTATCCAACACATTTGGGTAAAAAAACACCTGGTTGCAGTGTTTGGGGAAAACATAGGGCTCCTTAGCTTCATCCCACATCTTTCTAGATCAGTTGATACATATCAGCCTACTATCGCGATCTTCCTTTACATTATTCCGATCAAAGGTGTCCCACCACTTGCACCTAAAAATAACACATTGGAAAAAAGAGTAATCCACTTCAATGATCTCTTGTATATTTCCGACGTAACCTAACGTCCCTCGTACTAGGTTTTGATCATGGTGGCTAAATCGACTAGATTGATCGAACTCCACTTCCACTCCATAGTCTTGTGTGATGTTTCCAACATTGACATTTTCTTTGCGAAAATGGTGTCCATATGCCCACATAGATGGGAACAAATGCACCTATTATAAAAAAGTTAAAAAAATCATAGTGTTATGTGTCTTATAATAACCCAACAGTTAAAATATGAAATATAGATGTCTTATAGGTTTTAAATTTACATATAAATTAAAAAGATTATTACCGAGTTGCTGCACCCAATCCCTACGTTTAGCGCATGCTCTTCAGCACGCAGGTAACGACCAGTAGCACTGTATTTCTCTCTGACTTGGTCAGCAACCCAACTGTTGGGGAATATTTTTGGCATATTTTTTTTTAAAATGATCGGGACAAGGCACCCTTCTACCATTCAACTGTCTGAATTCTTTCCTGTCATCGTCCCATTTCATCCTCTTTTGTTCGTAAAATGCGACCCACGGTTGTATCGCTTCAGAATTGTGAAGAACGAATTTATTGATTGCTTCAATTTATGCATTCGCTGATGAAATCAAACCAACATTATATAGTACTTAGAGATCAAAATATATATTATATCGAAGTTCAACATGAATATTAATTACCTTTTGTAAATTTGAAAACTCATAAGTCGCTTACTCTTTATCAAGCGCTTTTATCCAATCGTTTGGAGCAACTCCCCTTCTCTTTTGTCTTCATCCATTTCATCGTCCCAAATCATCGCACCTAGTCTGTTGTCGATCTGCTTGATGTACTCACTGGCATAATAGAAAAACTCATATGATATGTACCCCTCTGCCATATACCCCTCGGGTTTTTCCCTTTGTCGAAAAAAAACATTTCAATTTCTTCATGTACCTCTCTAAGAAGAACATCCAACAACAAGAAGCCACCCCAACTAATTCAACCTCATCTACTAGGTGGATTAGAAGATGAACCTGTAAGTCCATGATACTCGTCGGCGATTCCTTCTCAAACATAAAAACAATCTCAACTATCTCTTGACACCATCGTGGAATGCTAGCCACATGAATCTTCTTTGACTTGATCCAACGTACAAATGCAGATAATTTAGATATGGCACATCCTAGGTCTTGAGGGAATTCATGTTTCACACACCCATGCATGAACAAAGGATAATGACACTGCAAAGTTATAAACACGTGCAATAATATACAAAATTAGTTATGTTTTATGATCCCCGTATGGGATAAAATTTATTAATATAAAAAAACAATTATAAAATCATGCTTTTGACATTATACATACTCTTAGAAGATTCAAATGGTCATGCGATTTCAACCCCGACAAATGGGCATCCACAGTGAAGTAGCGTTGTAGTGAAGACCCGTATGAAGTTGGCACCCTCACACCCATTATAACTTCCTTTGCCAAAGAAATATCATATTTTTTTTAAATCCATGGGACATCACCTTCTTTGAAAAACCATGAATTAGAGGGAGCAGTGCCTGCCTCTGATCCCGTACTTTCTAATCGTCTTGGCCAATGTTTCTTTTTAGTTTTTGAAGTAATAAGATCTTTCCTAATAGCCATTGTGTCACTTTGTTTCGATGATATGTGCCTCCATAAAAAAAATGAAACATTTTTAAATATATGCATGGGATCTAATAAGTGGGTAATATTAAGATGCTCCCAATATGGGAGGTTATAAAAGATAGATTTCCTTTTCATCCCAATGGGAAATTTCTCAACATAGGTGTCAAAGAAATCTGGATCATCGAACATAGTCTCCCCATTTGAATTGAACATTTCTATGAACCCCTTCTCCTTCTCTCTCTCATATGCTCTAAGCCATTCAACTGGTGTCATTATTGGAGGACTTTGGGTTCTCTCTTGTTTACCATTGAAAGTGGATGCTGCTCTTCTGTAAGCGTGTTCTTCTGGTAGGAATACCCTAGAGCAATCATACACTGGCTTTTGTAGGTCCTTGGACCATATAGATTTCAGATAAGGTCCACAAAATTGACATCCAAAATACCCTTTTGTTACAAGACCTGCGAGATTATATTTGTATACATTAATTAATATGCATGGCACATTAAATAATATCATGAAGATCAGAAAAAATATTGCAATGAATTAAATAACTAATATGTGAAAGAATATTGTTACGTATATAAAAAAATAAATAAATTAAACATGTAATTTACCAGAGAAAACTCCTAAGCCTGGATAATCATGTGTCATGTAAGCACATATGCCATACAACATAAAACTCCTCTCTGCTGCGATGGGTCTTGATACATCGTATACATTTATCCCATCCCATAATTACTTCAATTCATCTACCGGTTGTTGTAAGTAGACATCCATATTCTTCACTTGTCTTCTACTAGGGACTATGAGAGCCAACATAAGATGTTCATTCTTCACGAACAACCATGGGGGGATATTGTTATTGATCACTACTACAGGACAAACAGAATAGTTGGTGTTCTGGAGGGAATATGGGTTGACGCCATCCATGGCTATGCTGAGTCGTAGACTTCATACTTCATCCTTGAATTTTTCGGGCCATGTATCCTATATATGCTTCATGGCTATTGAATCATTTGGAATTCGCATAACTCCCAACTCACTTCTGTGTGAGGCATGTCATCCTTGCAACATAGCTAATTCTTTGCAACAAAAGGGCCTTTGAATCCTTGGGATTATAGGCATGTGCCTCAATATCTTAAAAGGAGGACCAGTACGTGATTTACCCTTCTTTTTTTATTTATCATACCTTTTATTCCCACATTTCGGACACATCTCTTTGTCTGCATATTCTCCTCTATATAGAATACAATCATTTGGACATGCATGATATGATATGTACTCAACACCCAACATTTTCAACAATTTATTTGCCTCTTCGCAGCTACTGGGCAAGACATTATCACTCGGAAGAACGTTATCTTTGAATAACCTGTAGTTGGTGATCATGGAAAAAAATATTAATAAATGTACATTAATGTCGATATAATTATTAAAGTTCATAAAATTTACCATTTGTAATGTTCATTGCAGTGTACTGATTATATTTAAAATTTATATAAGGGATTACTTTATGGTAACTTACCTCAAAAGTTCCGAGAAACATGCATTCGACAAGCCAAAATTTGATTTAAAGTTGTACAGTAACATCGTTGTCCCCAACTAGGTAGACTTTAACTAACCGCTAGGTCCAAAGAGAGGGTTGGTGGAAGCAAATTTAAGGCTCTCGAAAAAGGTGTCAGCAATATGAGCATCATCCCCTAGCTGATCATCGTTTTGGAATGCATCTAACAACATTGTCTCCATGGCAGTCGTATTACTTAAGTAATCATCCATACCAACCTCTATTTGATTGCCTCCATTGCCAGCTTGTGAAGAACTACTATTGTTGTAATCATTCCTAATTGGTGAATATGAGCATAGTGGGAATTGAATCGGTGGTTGATTCAACCATTCTTGGTATCGTTTCTTTCCGATTTTTTCTCTTAATTCAGTCTTCTCTCAATTTGACATTGTCGTGGGGTGAAACAGAAGATGGTAGGTAGGTCGTTAGTCATCACTAGAATCCTAATAGTTAAAAAAAAATATTTGAACATGATTAGTACAAAATATATGATATCAATTAGTAACCACATTGACAATATTGCATGATTATAAATTGGTTTGACGTTGAAATAATTACATATTAATCAATATATATACCAAACAATTATAATTATTACCATCATTGTCCTGGGATTGTGGCTAGAAGATGCAATATTGTTACAAATGGCAGGGTGAAGCGGTTGTCCATTTTCATCTACCAAATGTGCCTTGCAATATGCAGCTCCTGATAAGAACTTTTGACGTTTTGAAGCAGTTTGAATATTTTGTGCATCTGAACTCGATGTTGAATCTCCATGAACCTGAAAATTTGTATACATTATAAATTTAATTAAGCTGTGCATGATTGATTGCATGGATAAAAAACATAAATTAAATTAGATAGTGAAAATATAAATACAATATGAAGTCAATATTACGTGTCGAGATGGATAGGGAGAACTCTACGATGGACTTTGAGAAATATTATGGAACGAGCTGGATTTTGAAGAATTTTCCATTCGATATAATTATGATATTTTCACCCTGCATTTGAGAAAAACAACAATAAATTTTGGTGCACACACCTAAAAGTAATTTCGGTGCCTAATGTATAGATCACTGCACCGGTGCGTTTTTGGTAATGCGCATCAGTGTTTTTTTATACACAGACGCACCGGTGCGGTTCGATTAAGGGACGCACTAGTGACGAATAACCGCAAATAAAAAAAGTGCAACTCTATTTTCTTTAAGTGAAAAAAAAAAGAGGTAAATTGAAAAATGGGTGGAAAAATATTTTTGAAAATCTAATTTCATAAAACATTTCTTTAAATACTAAACACTTTTCATTATTTCACTATTTTGCAAAAAATTTCAGCCAAAGATTTGCAAGAGACATACCTGCAAACAGAGCACGAGAGCACTGTGGAGCAGGGAAATACGTTCAAACATAAGTATTCAGACAATCAGAATTCCAAACCTCTGGTGATTCAAACCTTGTAGCATAGAATTTCAAACGATCTCATGAATTAATTTTATTGTTTTTTTTTCTTTTTCTGCAGTTTTTTTTATGCAGTAAAAGAAAAAAATCAAAGTTTATTATTTTTTTTACTTTTTCTGCAGTTTTTTTTTGGCAGTAAAAGAACAAAATCAAAGTTTATTGTTTTTTTTTACTTTTTCTGTAGTTTTTTTACTTTTTCTACAGTTTTCAGAAACAAAATTAAAAAAAAAAAAAAAACCATTTTTAGAAACAAACCCTAGATTCTTTTTGTTTCTTCTCTTTCTTCTTCCTCTTTCTGTGATTTCAGAATTAGGGCTTTTCAATTTAGATTTATAGGATTTGTATTGATAAATATAGGCATAAGACATGCAATACACGGGACGACTTGCAGAGTCGAATCCCAATCCATGTCAGCCCTTGTGTGAATTTAAAAAAAAAACATATTTTTTTTCTTCAGTGCACCCTGCGTAACCTACCGCATTGATGCACTCTCTTATCCCAGTGCATCGCAAAAGTACTGTGATAAAAAATTAAAAAATTAAAATATTTTTTTATCAGTGTGCCATATGTAAAATATGGCACCGGTGCGCTATTTCATTATGGTGCACCACAAACGTGTTGTTTCACACAAAAAAATTCCATTTTAGAAACAAACCCTACATTCTTTTTGTTTCTGCCCTTTCTTCTCCCTCTTTCTGTGATTTTAGAATTAGGGTTTTCAATTTATATTTATAGGGTTTGTATTGCTAAATATAAGCCTAAGACATCCAACCCACGGGATGACTTGCATAGTCGGATCCCAATCCATGTCGGCCCTTACGTAAATTTAAAAAAAATAAAAAAAATTCATCGATGCGCCCTGCGTAACCTAGCACACCGATGCGCTCTATTATCCCAATGCACCGCGAAAGTACTGTGATAAATTTTTTTTAAAACGAAATATTTTTTTCTCAGTGCACCATATGTAAAATATGTCGTTGGTGCGCTATTTCATTATGGCACACCGCGAATGTTCTGTTTCGCAAAAAAAAAAAAAAAACCATTTTAGAAACAAACCCTACATTCTTTTTGTTTATGCCCTTTATTCTCCCTCTTTCCGTGATTTCAGAATTAGGGCTTTTCAATTTAGATTTATAGAGTTTGTATTGCTAAATATAGACCTAAGACATCCAACCGACGAGACGATTTTCATAGTTGGATCCCAATCCATGTCAGCCCTTGCGTGAATTAAAAAAAAAACTGTTTTTTTTTTCATTGGTGCGTCCGGCGTAACCTAGCGCACTGGTGTTCTATATTGTACAAGCGCACCGCAAAAGTACTGTGATAAAAAATTAAAAAACATTTTTTTTTATTAGTGCGCCATATGTAAAATATGGCACCAGTTTATGCTACAAAAACTAACACTGGACAATTTTTATTATTTTATCATGGTTAATTGCTGCGGTCGTTGACATGTAATGCACAAGTGCTCCTTATTGACATAGAGCACCGTACGATCTATTATATTGTTTGTGCGGTGTGTTTATAAGACCCCCACACACTGGCATCGGTGTGTACACCATGAATGACGCACCAGTTTCTTGAGATTTTTTTTTTGTTGAAGTTTGCAACAAGAAACAGTGAAAGTGGCATTCGGAAACATCATTCTTGATCGTAGTGAAAAATAAGCACCTAAACTAGGTCGGGCCCACATAGGCTATTTTTAGGTGTATGTCTATTTTTAGAATGGTGAGCATATTCTAAAATTAGTAGGATGCTGATTCTAGATGGTTGAGAAAATTCTATATTTGGATGAATTTTTGTTTTTAGAAGACGGGTGAAGTCTATTTATAGATCGCTAATCTAAAAATAAACTGCATGTCGATTATTATTAGCTCTTAATAATAATCAGATAATAAATAGTAACTTATTCTCTTGGAGCATTTTATTTCATTTAACAGATGTGGCACATTAGTGGGCTGAAGGAATTATGCAATTCCTAGGGTGTTTGGTGACTCGTGCATGGAGGAATTAGTTATAACTGATAATGGCAAGTTGTAACAGAGTTGGAAGAGTAGTTATGAAAGTTGTTATTTAGTTAAACTTAGTTGTGCTAGTTGTAACTGAACATAAACTAGTGATAGATGAGTAAATTAATTATTTAATTAATTCACAAGTAGTGTCTTGCAACTGAAGAAATACAACAGTTAACTACTTGTATGTCAGATCCAATGGAGACCCAGTGGAGAGATAGGTGAAAGGGTGAGATGGACTATCTGTTGTGACTATAGTGATGTATTCAATGCATCTACACACACATTAGAGATTCTTATGAGGATTGTGCAGTCAAGGCAAGGTAAGGTCAAATTCATTCAAGGTTCTTCTTCAGCAGGGATTGCGCAGTGGAGGGAGGCTATCAGGAGGCAAGAAATTGGTGCATGGAGGTGCAAATTTCTGCAAGACAGTGTGAGACGATTGTATATTTTACTGAGAGCTCTATGAGTTGAGATTTGTATGATATATATGATATTGTTTCATGATCCATTGATATACATAATATATGATAGCTGGGGTTTTTAGCTTTAAGCTTTCCTGGTAAAACATCTTGTTATGTGTGATTGATTTTTTTTTCATGTGTTTGCAATTGGCGATTTAATTTTAGAAAAGAATTAAGTGGAAGGAATTTGTATTTAACATAAGAATTACATTGTTAGATCAGGATAATCCGGTAATATACATGCATATTGTATAATTTATACATGGTATCAGAGAAGTGTTAATCACTAAATATTTCAATATTGAAGTGGTGCTGAGTTTTTTGCTAGTGGAAACAATTAGAAATTGCTGCAAGAATTTCTTGGTGCGACAATTAAGTATACATTGAAATGGCTTTCAATGGGTTGCAGTTGGAGTATGCACTCAAGGGCAGCTCGAACTACATAGCCTGGAATGACAGGATGGAGGCGGTGCTTGAAGATAATGGCTTGAAGGAATTCATCGAGAGAAATGTTCCTAAGCTCACTTCTACAGATGTTGCAGTACTTGACGCATGGCAAAAGAAAGTAACAAGGGCGAGGAGGATTATGTTGGAATGTTTAAAAGGCCATAATGTGTCAAGCCTTCATGGGAAAGCCACTCCATATTCTATGTGGAAGGCTTTGACAGATCTTTTCCAAAGCAGTAGCGATCATAGGAAATTGGCGCTGAAGAATAAACTTAAAAAAATCAAGATGAAGAAGAACGAGTCCAATGCAGGGATGAGATTGGGAGTGTAGGAGTCAATGTTGCAGATTATGACTTGGTGAGCTTGGCTCTCCTTGGGCTTCTGAAGAGTTGGCATAGTTATCAAGACTCTATCAATGGACGGGAGAAACTGCCAAATTGGGAGCGACTATGGTTGGATCTAGTGCAGGAGGAGAAAAGGGGGACCACCAGGGATGGATCTTCATCAAAGCATGATGATGAAGAGGATTTTGCTTTGGCTACCAAGGTGAAGAAGAATAAGGGGAAGAAATTCCATTCAAAATCTAAGGCTGGTGAAGATGGCAAGGAGCACAACATGTCCAAAGTGAAGTGTTTTCACGGTCACGAGTATGGACATATTGCCACAAATTTTCCACATAAGAAGAAGAACAAGATGGCTGCTGGAGCTGCAGATGGTGAAGCCCTTACCTCACAATTTGAGCTTGACTTCTCATTGATTGAATGCATGGTGTCTAGTGCATTGGGATTGGGGTGGTACTTTGATAGTGGTGCTTCCTTTCACATGACGGGAGATGATAAATTGTTCAGTGACCTGGTGGAGAAAGATCTCCAGATGCATGTTGAGTTGGGAGACGATGGATGATACAGTGCGACCAAAATTGGTACCATTACCTTTCAGAGGGCATCAGGTAAACTCTTTCATATAAAATATGTTGTGCATGTTCCAGGTTTAAAGAAGAATTTAATCTTGTTAAGGAAAAGTTTTCTTGCGACACAAAGCAACAGGGCAAGCAAAGAAGGTTGGGATTCGAGTTAAGAATCTCTATAGACTTGAAGTAGATGGGATTTCTATGGAGCTTCCTACTTTTGGGAAGTGTGAGAAAGCCATGCAATTGAAGCTTGAGAGGGAGCAAGATTTGCATGCAGGTAAGAGTGGACCTTGGGATGTGGAGTAGCCACAATATGAGGATCATGGAGTGGGAGCAACCACTCATGCAGAGAAATTTAATGCCAAATGGGCAAAGGGAATGCATGTGGCTATACCACCAGGTGAGAGGTGGGGCGACATGCATGAGTAATCCTAAGAAGAGATTTTTGGGCAAGATTCATTGAGATGGTGTGGATCTCATGGATTGAACCTCGCTACGAGGCGCCCACAGAGCAGTAGTATCATGATCAGTTAGATTGATGAAGTTAGATCAAAGTGACAGTATCAGATACTGGAGCACGAATCAGAGTTAACAACAAGTGCAGAGTGCATGGGTGCAGAGTTCAACAATGCAGTGGTTCCTGAAGACATGTGCAGTAGCTAAGTAGAACTCAGAAGACTTTGATGAAAGATGCATTAGACTGATTGAGTTGTTTGGAGGTTATTAAGTTTCAGAAGTGTTGCCTACAAGTATTGCAGGGCGAATGCATGGAGTTGCATGTCGCTTGCAAAGACAGTCCTTTCTTGTTGAGAGGGAGGGTTTAAATTTGCAATAAAAAATAGTGAAAGTGGCATCCGGAAACATCATCCTTGATCCTAGTGAAAAATAAGCACCTAAACTAGGTGGGGCCCACACAGGCTATTTTTAGGTGTATGTCTATTTTTATAATGGTGAGCATATTCTAAAATTAGCAGGATGTTGATTTTAGATGGTTGAGAAAATTATATATTTGGATGAATTTATATTTTTAGAAGATGGGCGAAGTCTATTTATAGATCGTTAATCTAAAAATAGACTGCATGTCGATTATTATTAGCCCTTAATAATAATCAGACAATAAATCGTAACTTATTTTCTTGGAGCACTTTATTTCAATTAACATATGTGGCACATCATTGGGCTGAAGGAATTACACAATTCCTAGGGTGGTTGGTGACTCATGCATGGAGGACTTAGTTGTAATTGATAGTGGCAAGTTGTAATAGAGTTGGAAGAGTAGTTATGGGAGTTGTTATTTAGTTAAACTCAGTTGTGCTAGTTGTAACTGAACATACACTAGTGATAGATGAGAGAATTAATTATTTAATTAATTCACAAGTAGTGTCTTACTTGCAACTGAAGAAATACAGTAGTAACTACTTGCATGTCAAATCCAGTTGAGACCCAGTGGAGAAATAGGTGAAAGGGTGAGATGGACTATCTGTTGTGACTATAGTGATGCATTCAATGCATCTACACATACATTGGATATGCTTATGAGTATTGCGCAGTCAAGGCAAGGTAAGGTCAAATTCATTCAGGGTTCTTCTTCAACAGGGATTGCACAGTGGAGGCAGGCTGTCAGGAGGCAAGAAATGGGTGCATGGCGGTGCAAATTTCTGCAAGACAGTGTGAGACAATTGTATATTATACTGAGAGCTCTATGAGTTGAGCTTTGTATGAGATATATGAGATTGTTTCATGATCCATTGATATATATAATATATGATAGTTGGGGTTTTTAGCTTTAAGCTTTTCCGGTAAAACATCTTCTTATGTGTGATTGATTTTTTCTTCATGTGTTTGCAATTGGCGATTTAAATTCCGCAAAGAATTAAGTAGAAGGATTCTGTATTTAACATAAGGATTGCATTGTTAGATCAGAAGAATCCAGTAATATACATGCATATTGTATAATTTCTACATTTTTTTTACCTAAAAAGTTGACAATTTATTTATAAATATGTTAATGAATGATATGGCACAGGTTTGAAATTGATAAAGAAATGACTGACAAGAGATCAAGTAACAAAAATACTGAGAACACATCAAGAAAACCAAAAAAGGCAAGTTCTTTGTAAATTCTTTACAAAAAATATTATTTTTGAACTATATGTAAGTTTAACTAATATGTATTTTTTACTGTGTATCATACAGAGCCACAAAATGACGAAGCTCAATAAGATTATTTCTGATCTAGGACCAGAAGAGTGTAAAATCTTGATGGAAAAATTGCAAAAGGATGAATCAGGTGAATGAAAAAATACTATCGATCCAATATTAGTTTGTTTTTTTAATTTTCATTAATAATATAATTAAAATTATTAGATTACATGTGTCAAACAGTCTATTAATTCACATATGTTTAATCTTCTACAAAGACCAACAACTCAGAAAATGAATGTTTTTCTAAGAAAAGAAAAAAAATAGAACATGCAAATGAAAATGAATTGCTCCTTAGCTCATCTGGAGTGGTGTTGGAGGTTAACAAAAGGGGGAAAATATTTTACAAAAGTTTGAGGGATCTAGTGGAACGAATGCATAGACGTTCTTTCCACTTACTATACAAAAACCAATCCAATGATTCCAAGAACCAAATTTTATCTAAACTATAGGAAGAGTTTCTAGAGAATTGGTCAATGAGACATGTGAGACTTTTAATAGAAAAAACGTACAGCAACAAAAAAGAAGGAATGAAAAAGTAATATTCCTTTAAATGTTTCTCTATAATTATTTATAAATATCACTTTTGTTATATTTACTTTTCATATATCAATATAAAAATTAAATAGTTTATTATCATGTTACATTTTCAGGAAGTTTATGAAAATCTCAAAAGATAAACGAGTTGATATCAAATATACGCCAGTAGGAATGTCCAAAAAAGGTGTACAAGGAGATGGTCAAAGAAATGAACAAAATTGCATCGCAGGAGGAGTCATCTCAACAACAACGTGCTTCAAATGTAATATGTAATCATTGAATTTTTCGATCATTAGGTACAATAAATAAACAATTTAGCATTAAATATTAATTTTCAAGTATTTTCTTGCAGAAAAGAAAAGAAAATGGAACCCATTCAGCACATAAAACAGGACGACAAGGAAGAAAATGGTTGATATCTAAGTTTGTGAGTAACTGTTACTTCCTCATAACAATTTAACTAGATTTTATTTTTGTGTTTTTTAAGTTGTTTTAAAAAAATCATCATTGAATGTCTTCAAATAGGTGCTAACATACAAAGAAGAACCATCAAAGGAATTGATTGAAATTGGGTTAAATATGGGTTGTGAGTATATGTTGGCATATCAGAACTTAATTGTGGAATTTGTAAGCATATATCGATCTTGTTTTACTTAACTATGTCTATAATTAATAGAACAAAAAAATCTTTTATATTAAATATATGATTTGTTATGGGGTATAAAACTTGCAGGAAACAAAGTATGGAACTGCGCCAATAGATGAAATCTTGAAAGATGGCATGTTACATGGTTTTGAAAGAATGTGTATAGTTTATGATTCAATTGTTGCAATGGTACGTTATTTCTTTTCGATTTACATTGATGTATATTTTTTTTTTTCTGAATAAGTCTACTTCTATATTGATACAAAAAGATTACAATGAGGCAAAGGCCTCTGAGTGGCTAGCCCAATGATGTGGCATTCTAGCATTACACTGCTGCACATTGACACTTAAAACCAACGACTGATTACAGACTATGAAAAACACTGAAGACCAGGACCTTGTCCGACTGTTATACCATTGATACTTGTGTCTGTTGTGTCTGCTGAAATGGAGGACTATTTTCGACTTATAAGACCACAACAGACAAATCCAAAAACAAAAATTACAAGTAATTTTAGTATGGCAATGAAACGTTGTCCTGAGGACAGTTACATGTATAATCCTAGTAAGAAACCTGTAGCTGGGAGACCAGTGATAAGTCGATGGAGAATGACAGTCAATATCCTGCAAAAAACTGAAAGGAAGAAGGAGGTTTAACCCCTTCTTGATACCTGTAGTCCAAAACTGTCGAGCAGAATCCATTAAGCTTCGTTGATAGGCGATGGCGCTTCTTCCACCACTGGGCAAGCGTACGGGTTGAAGTCCTCGTCATCTGGAGGAAGAGGAACTTTGTCAGAGAATCCGCTGCCTGAAGGAGCGCTGGGCTCTGCCTTCTGAAACTCGAACTGAGAGGTGATAGCTTCCGGAGCACTTGGCATACTGACGTCGGGTGGACAAAACAGAACCTCTTCCTCAGGAGCAGGGACAATTCTAGAGGGCAGAGCGTGAGCAGTCGTATTAGGGGCAGAGAGCAAAGACTGAGCGATGGGGTTAGGCCTCAGAGTGATGGAGACCGAGGCAATAAACTCATGATGATTGAGGGAGCAGGGGTAGATGAAACGGGCAGAGTGAGAGTGAACATTGGAGGAGAGGCGTATTTGCGCCCCACGTCCACGACCACGGCCGCGTCTGTAAACAACATTGCGCCCATCTCCAGGATCAGAAAAGTCCGACGAAGAGGCAGAGGAAGGAGACACTGGCAGTCTTATGACATTCCCTCGAGAGGAGCCGCGCCTGCTAGTCATCCTAGGTCTCAGTCGAGGCATAGTGAACTTGGTAGGGCGAAGAAACACTGGAGGGATAGTGAACGGGTTCTGAGGGCGACTGCAGGCAAAGGAGAAGCCACTGTAATTGCAAAACGGACCAGAGGAGACGTGAAAACCCGGAGAAATCTGTTGACAGCAATTCAAACAACACCGTTTCCCTGTGCTGGTGCGCAGGCAGGGCTCTGAATCGACCTGCGAACAGCAAGAGCTCAGAGGTAAAACACCGAGGATCGATGGAATGGGCTCCATAGCACCGAGGAGGGCAAGAAAACGAGGCGAAATTAATTGCATTGAAACCGCATGAACTGTTGAAGCCTGCATAATGAGCTTTCGCTTTGAATGCAGAGGACTGGCGGTGGTGGTGAACCACGTGCCCGGCCACCTCCCCATCTGCGAATTACACCTGATTACGTACACCCGCATCCGAGGACGAGAGATCTTGTTGCACCATAAGTGTGCAGTCTTTTTGGAGTTTTGGGTCATTGGATCTGTTTAAGGGTCCAGAGTAGAAAGGGAACTGCTGATTAGCCCCTTGATTAGCCAATCTGTCTGCAACCTTATTTGCAGTGCATCTAACATGCTTGAAATGGACACTTCTGGGACTCCTGAGCTAGCCTTCGATTTGTTCTAGTCTGCCCAATAACCTCCAACTTGTTGCAATCTTGACAGCTGTGGTTCCAGATTGGATTCGAATGGCTGCATCAATTAAAATTTGAGAATCCCCTTCTATGTCTAGAGGGAAGAAATTCTCATCTTCAGCTATACATAAACCTATCCATAGGCCTTCCAATTCGGCGGCGTTGTTGGTGTCCCTGCCTATTGCTCCATGGTAGATATGCAAGGGAGACCCCTCCGAAGATCTGAAAATTCCCCCAAATCCAGCCGGTCCCGGATTACCCTTGGCCGCTCCATCGAAATTTAATTTGAAAGAGGGAGGGTGAGGATGCGACCAGCACAAAGGGGAGTCCTTGTGAGTGGAGGGATTATGACTTTCTTGAGCCGAGGAGGCAATGTTCAGGTTCCAATTTTGCATTATGAGGTGCTCTTGGGGGGTCTTAGGCATTTTCGATTCCTGCCATTTCCTTAACGCTAGAGTTTTCTGTAGGTACTGTTTGAGTTGAAACCATAGGGCGTCTAGCTTAGAGCTATGGTTCTTGAAGATTCTACTGTTGCGCTCTTTCCATATTATCCAATAGATGAAACCTGGTAGGAGTTTCCATAGTGTGTTGAGATATAAACATTGGAATGGATTCCTTGGCCAGTTCCTGATGGTGTTGACTATATCTCCAAGTCTACGACCCGTTCTTCTGTTGCATTGCTCCACTCTTTCCCAAAGATTGTTCGCAAGGGAACAAGTGTCCAAGAGATGTGTAATAGTTTCTGCCTGAAGATTGCAATTCGGACACCTTGAGGGGCCTATGAATCCTCTCTTTTGTAAATTGTCCCAAGTGAGGATTCGCTTCTTACTTAACATCCAGAGAAATGTAGAGAATTTAGGCCATAAGCCTGGTTGCCAAATTTGGTCCCATAGCAGATCTTTTATCGGCTGCTCTGGAAGAAAAAGAAGACAATAAGCTTCCTTTGTAGTAAACGTACCTTTAGGGGTATATCCCCATCTGACTTTGTCCTGTTGATCGGAGAGTTTGATTTTTCTAAGATTGAGTTCTTGATCCGGATCGTTGTATGTTTCCTCCTGCCAATTGTCTTGCCATGTGCCAGCAGGACGCCATTGTGGAAAACCTTGAGAGGGCTGCTACTGCCAGAAATGTTGAACAAGGATTTGCCCAGTATCTTGCATGTTAGCCTGCCATTTGGGTTTGTGAAATAATGTGGAAATCTTGGGAGACTGTTGCCACGAGTCCTCCCAAAATCTTGCCAACGAACCTGTGTGTATTTTTCAAAAACTGTGTGCTTGTATAAAAGAGCTGTGCTGCTTGGCCGCATTCCAGATTAGAGAGCCTGGGGTATTTGAGCTGAATCGAATGAGAGCATCCTTCGGACATCCAGCAACATATTTAGCATGCCAGAGGCATGCCCAAGGAGAGTGGGATCTGGAGATCCAATTCCACCAGATACGGGCTCCCATGGTAGTATTACTATGAAGGGGGTCCCGAAGTCCCAGCCCTCCTGCAGACTTAGGAAGACAAACCTCGTTCCATTTTACAAGTGCCCATTTCCTATTGAGACCTGTAGAGCCCCAGAGAAAGCCCCTTTGAAGATTGCGAATTTTTTTAAGCACCCATTTTGGGGCAGCCAAAATGGAGAATAAGTATAAGGGCATAGCTTGAAGCACTGATTTTATGAGAATAACTCTGCTGGCAATATTAAGAGAGCGATAGGTCCAAGATGAGAGCCTGTGCTCTAATTTGTCAAGGAGAGTACGCCAGGAAGCCTGTTTAACAGCAGAAATAAGGAGAGGAGCTCCGAGATATTTCGAAGGGAGCACTGAGATAGGATAACCAAGAATTCTGGCAATGTTCCTCTGCGTTGTAGTGGGAGTGTTGAAGAAGAAAAGCTGGGATTTGGAAGCGTTGATGGTGGTACCTGAAGCTTCTGAAAAAAGGTTAAGCAGGGCTTTGAGAGCAGAGGCTTCTTGTACTGAAGGGTGACCAAAGAGCATAGTGTCGTCAACGAATTGTTGATGGGAAATAGGAGGTTGACCATGGAGGGAGAGACCTTTAAGAGAGTGGGAAGTGATGGCAGCATGAAGAAGGCGACCGAGACCTTCCGCCATTAGGACAAAGAGAAACGGTGAGAGAGGATCCCCTTGCTGAATACCCCGGGTGGGACGGAAGGGCGACGAAGGGGACCCATTGAGAAGGATCGAGAAGCTGGGAGAGGTTAATAGATTCATAATCCAACGAGTCCAAGTTGCGCTAAAGCCAAAAGCTAAAAGAACTTGACTGATGTAATTCCAACTAAGCTTATCAAAGGCTTTTGAAAGGTCCAGTTTAAGAATCATACCTGAATTTTTCAGCTCCTTGAGGGAGTGGATTACCTCATGAGACAGAATGATGCCGTCCAGAATCTGCCATCCTTCAACATAGCCTATTTTCTCGGGCGATATGAGGCTAGGTAGGAGAGGTTTCAATCTATTAGCCAGAACTTTGGAGATAAGCTTGTAAATGACATTGCACAGCGCAATAGGTCTGAACTTGTCTGGCGTGTTGGAATCTTCCGATTTGGGAATGAGCGCTATGAAGGTGGTGTTTAAGGATGGAAGGAGCCAATGCATTGTCCTGGATTCTTCCACGAGTGCTCAGACTTCTGATTTGATGAGATCCCAGAAGTTGTGAAAGAAATTGGCTGTAAAGCCATCAGGGCCAGGGGCCTTGCCATCCTGGAGCTGGGCCATTGCGTCTTCTACTTCTTGCATAGCTATAGGTTGAAGTAATTTACTGTTCTGATCCTCAGTGATGATTTTTGGTATATGCTGTGTGATGGATATGATAGCTTGAGATCTACATCCTGGAGGCTCCTGGAGTATATCCTGAAAGTAATCTTTGAATTCTTTCTCCATTTCCTCATGCTGCTCTAAGCGATCCCCTTGCCGATTGTTGATGAAGGCTATGTTATTGTGCATACACCTCTGCATGGTAGATTTATGAAAGAATTTAGTGTTTTTTTCTCCCTCCTTGAGCCATTTGATTCTTGATTTTTGCCTCCACAGAATTTCTTCTTGGAGTCTCCTTTCTTCGATCTTGTCAGTGAGAACCTGCTCCTGGTATGCATGATCCTCAGTTCTGCCATCATTGATGATGCATTGTTGCAATGTTTTCATCTGCTGCTCCAGCATTTTCTGATGTTCGAAAATGTTTCCAAACTGATCACGATTCCAAGCTTTGAGAGCTTGCTTGAGATGTTTTAGTTTTTGTTGAAATTGAAACATTTTTGCGCCTTCGGGGGGATGAAAAGAGTTCCAAGCATCTTTTACAATCTCTTTGAAGTTCGGGTGAGAGAACCAGAAGGCTTCAAAGCGAAAGGGCCTATTGCATCTGGAGCCAGGACAAGTCCACTGCAACATGATGGGCCAGTGATCTGAGCCCATCTGGGGCATGATAGAGGCATGAAGGGTCCCACCTAGATGAATAGCATTATCTGACATGAGAAAGCGATCCAACCTGGATGCGATGTGCTGTAGTCCTCTTCTTTTATTTGTCCAGGTATAAATGCCGTTGGAGGTTTGAAGGTCGATAAGCTGGTTTCTGTGGATGAAATCTCTGAAGCCAATACTGTCTCCTTCTAGTCTCAATCTGCCGCCCGATATTTCTTCCAGGGCCGAGATCATATTAAAGTCCCCTCCACAGAGCCATAATGGGTATCTTCAGACTGAGTTGAGCACTGAAAGAGTTTCCAATAAATCCATTTTGTTTTGGAGTTCTTGTGGGAAATACACATTGGAGAGGTGACCATGGATGTTGGTCCCTATGAGGTGAAAAGTTGCTTGAATAACATAGTGAGAGACATGAAAATCCTCAAGGTAGTAGACTTGGGGATTCCAAAGAATGGCTAGCCCTCCTGAGGCCCCGGAGGCATCCACCAAGACTGATCTACAACCTGGCCAGATTCTGTTGAGGAAGGCTTCCAGTACTGTGCTGTTGCATTTTGTTTCTTGAAGAAAGACCATTGCAGGCTTTTCTTGTTGTATCATGTTTTTTAGGATTCTTTGTTTTGCAGGGCTGTTAAACCCTCGCACATTCCAAGAGATAAGTTTCATGAGGAACGGTGGGGGATGGTTTTGTAAAACTTAGTCAACTTTGGAAAGCTGCCTGAATCCACCAGCATCTCTCCAATGATAATATTTCTTTGCATATCCATCTTGCGCCCTGTTTTTTTGATTCTTTCATGATTTTTTTTCCATCCCAAGGGCTTCCTGCTTGTATGCCCAAACATTTATGTTGCTGCGCTCTGGCTAGCACCACTTCAAGACTTTCTATCTGCCTGGGAGAAATGGTGCTGAACTCCTTCTGTCGACAAGCTATTTCTATACCCAAAATGTCCAAGTCCCCCAAATAAATACTCTCCGGTTCAACCTCCATATTGATGGGTTGGGATTGATCTTCATTACTGGGCTGGTGATGAACTGAAAGAGCCAGAGCAGAGTCTGTTTCCATGCTGGTGTCTTTGAGACCTGACTCGATTCTAGGGTTGACAGAGGAAGTGGATGCAGGAGTTTGGCTTTGGAAAGAGTCCTTGGGTAGATCTGAAGATGTGGGAATGGCCGTATTAGTGGGAAGAGCCGAGGAGGAAGGTAAGATCTGAGTGTTGTCTTGGTTGGGTAGAGCAGACAAAGATTCAAAGCTGTTTTTGGTTTCAGGGATGATAGGAGTGTGGGTAACCACAGGAGATTTCTTGGCATGCTTTCTTCGACCTGAGACCTTGGTGAAGCCTTCCTCATCTTTGCTGGTCTCCGAGGCAGGGGACTTGGCCTGTTGATTCAGGGGACAATCCCTTAAAAGGTGACCATGTTCATGGCATTTCCTGCACCGAAAGGGAACATGTTCGTAGTCTATAGTCTGGATCCATTCAAAGTCGTCATGAAAAAGGCTTACCGAGTCCGTCAAGGCTTTGGCCAGATGCATATGGACGCAGATTCTAGCATAGGAAGTGTACCTGCGATTTTTTGTTTCCTCCGCTACTTTGATGAAAACCCCCAGCCCATTTCCTATTTCCGCCAGGGTCTCCTCGTCCCAGTATTCCAGAGGTAGAGAGTACATGCGGATCCAAACTGGTGCCCAGCTAAAGTCCTTTTTGTCAGGATGAAATCTTTCCACCCATTCCCGAAGGTAAAGGCCTGCCGAGTTGAAAAAGTACGGCCCTCCATCAAAGATGCGTGTTTTGTCTTCGAGGCAATGGAAAATGGCAGTGAAAAAGCCTTTGGGACCAAGTTGAAGGGTAACTTGTCCTTTAGGTTTCCATTTTGAAGCTATCCAGCCATGTAAAGCCTTTTCAGTGGGCCAAAGACCTAGGAACTTACCAATGAGGGCGTGATCCCTCATGAATTGAATACGGCCATTGATGCGATGGCTAGGAAGATCGATCTTGGTTCTTTCAGTCGCCTTAGGAATGCAAGTTGCAGAAGAGACTTTGGGTCTGGTCGAAGAGTCTTTTTGAGAAGAATCTTTGCCAGCATCATTCGAGGTGCCCGGTTTCGTTTGGGCCTCTTTGTCTTTTTCTTCCTGAGTACGTTCATGCTGAGAATCTGTTTTGTCTGTGGCAACAGTGGAATGACCAGTGGGGTCCGCGCCCTATGCAGTCAGGGGAGGGTTGTCTGTCTTTTCTGAAGGATTCAAAGAAGCGGGAATGTCAGGAGAAGCTCCTGGGGGGGGAGGGGGGGCAGAGCCCGCCCCTCCAGTGACCGGTTGCATGGTACGAGAACCTATCGAAGGTTGGCGGCAGATTGCGAGTTTGCTAAGAGCGTGAAGGATCAGAGTTGCAGGGTGAGCTCAGAAACCCTAGCAGAGCGAATTTTTTCCATGAGTTCTCGTTAACTAACCCACTAAAACTCAAAGCATTAAAATCTATCTTTACATTGATGTATATTATTTAATATTGCAATTTTCATTATTCTCACCAATGTATATACACTCATTACAATTTATTTTTATGTTTGTAGATGGTAGGTGAAGAAGAAGAAAACAATCAACGCCGTGAACAAAACATTCCTAAAAATAACCCATGTCATGGAAGTAGCTCTAGCAGTAACAACAGTTCAAGCGAAGAATGATGATCACTATGTTTGGATATCAAAGCAAGGAATCGTATTTTTTGAAATATTATCCTGTGAAATCATGCATTTTGTTTAATGTAATGGACATAGTGTCCCAATTGAAAGAAAAAGGGATACCAATAACTCTTCCATTTTGTATGACAAACACTGTCTTATATATATATATAATATGTTTTAATTTATTCTATTGCGTTCTCCATTGTCACTGTGAAATATAACACCACTGATTAAATTTATGGATGATTAAATATTACAATGAAGAGATGTGAAATTTGATGATATGATATAACAAATTAATCCAAACATCACATTCAAATGCACTAATAAAAATTTAATTCATATGAATGTTTTTATAAGATATATATGTGTCGAATTTTGATGAATAATAAATTTTAAAAAATCACAATAATTATGATATGATATAACAAATTAATCCAAACATCACATTCAAATGCATTAATAAAAAATTAATTAATATGAATACTGTTATAAGATGTGTCGACTTTTGATGAATAATGAATTTTTAAAAATCACAATATTTGTACTATCACAGGTCAATGTTTCTAAACAATAAAAAATGAAAACCGGTGCATGTTAGTTACTGTACACCGGTGTGTTTGTATTCTGAAGCGCACAGACGCATTTCTACGAACTCTGGGCACCGCACAAATACCGATACCAATTATAAATCTCGGTGCATTTGTGTGATACTACTCACCGATGCATTTATGTGTCTATACGCACCAGTGCATTTGTACGACCTATGGGCACTGCACGAATACTGATATCAATTATAAATCTCGGTGCGTTTGTGTGATACTGCGCACTGGGGCGTTTATGTGTCTATACACATCGTTGCATTTGTATGACCTATGGGCACCACATGAATACCGATATCAATTATAAATCTCAGTGCATTTGTGTGATACTGTGCACCGGTGCATTTCTATAAGTCTATGCACAGGTGTGTTGACACAACCTATGGGCACTGCACAAATCCCAAGACCAATTAGAACAGCCCCGTACGTTGTATCACCAACACTACGCCCAGTGCGGTTTTATACCTTAACGGCCCGGTGCATTCTTCTTCAACTACCCGGGGCACCTTCTACATGTACGCACTGGTGCGTTAAAGCCAGAGTAGTGCACCAATGAAAAAAACATCTATAATAACCTCCGGCCGCCCATTTTTTTTTAGTTGTGTTGAATTTCTGTTAAAAGCTCCGCCAAAACCTCCGTAACCATAAACGGATGTTGTAGAAAATGTTTTTTTGACAATTTTGACCAATTTTATAACACTACAAGGGATCATAAACTAAAAATAATTTTTGGTTTGTGGGGAAGGTCTACCCTCCTCAAGCTCTATTGACAAAGGTGATAGGGAGAGGCTTGACTCACAGATTTATGGAGTTTATCACCTAATCTACCACTCATGTAAGCAGACTAAATATATAACAAGAGACAAATGGAAGCAAACTAAAATATCGAATGAAAATACCAACAAACTAGCTAACCATTCATAAACAAAACTAGTTAAATGACATGAAAGGAACGAATATTTACAGAAGAGAGGCTAAGGCACATGGATTGGGCCCTAACTCACAAGCCTAGCTCTCTAGAACATAATCAGTAAGGCAAAGTCTGAATACTCATTTCATTTCAAAGATATAGTCTCATAACATCCATGAAAGTCTTGAAAAGTTGATTACAATAACAAAGAGCCTAATGGCTTTCTCCAAAATCCAAATCCTAATGAGCTCTTGCTCAACTCTATTTAACCTAAAGAGTAGCTACCAACAGCTCCCTAGAAAATAGGTGATGAATCCACTTGACTCCAAGTGAAGTATGGCTTTGAGTGCACTTGGTCTTGAGTTTTCTTAGCTCCCTTTTATTTCGAGTTGTTGGAGGGAATCTCGAGGATCGGTTGGCTGCCTTTGGGAATTAAGGAGGGTGGACAACCCCCTAGAATCTCTCCTTGTTGTCTACTCTAAGTATTTATGACAAAATCTTCACAAAAATTCCATGTCTTCATTATTTTCCTGCATTTAACCTTATGTTAGGTACTCGAAGTATGTTAGCCACAATCGCCACCTGCACTAGCATCATTAGACCATAATATAATAAAAATGAAAGAAAAGAGATTTAATAAGGCAAAAATGTGACCATTAACTCCTCCAAATGTACCTAATGATGGAGCTCATCAATATTCACTCAACTAAGAGATTGTATGTCCATTATATATTATTTATATCAAGACATAGCTCCTTGTATTTATATTGTGTTGATGTGAATTTAATTTAGGTGTGCATTATGCAAATTTAACTTGGTATTAGAGCTTTTGAAGATGATTTATTTAACAATAAAAATGCATTATAATATGATGAAAATAGTATTAGATCATGTGTCACCAACATATGTAAATGGCTCAAGACTCGATAGAATAATGAAGACTCCAGAAGCACAACAAGCAGTGCCCCAACTGACCAAATGGCAATCAATCCCCCTCAATAAACAATGAACATTCCTGCAAATGTATTTTGTTAGCTGGCCAATTTTGTAGAACTTACAGTAGTAGTTGTTTAAGCTTCAGTAGTAGGAAGGAACGTAACAAAAACCAATTAGAACTTTTGGAAGAATCTCCTTCTCTTCTCTTAAAACCTTTAATCAGACTGAACATGATGTAAATCTGTCGAGTATCTTGCTATGACTGAGCACAGAATTGATAGCAAAGTTGTTCTTATTTTTTTCAAAAGGTAACAATTATAATTATATATAAAATAAATCATTATATATATGGTTTTTGTAGCATCGAATGTGCTCTAGCCTCAAGATTTTGCAGAGAGGCTAATACGCATGCATTCAACAATATCCAGAAATCGTTTTGGGAAATTCCACTCGGAAAGGATTTAATTAAAATAATTAATCATTTTTAATGTATTTCTAAGTCTGAGCTTAGGAAATGTGATTAATTAAAGTGTATTAATTATATCGGGTGTGAATATTCTAGATAAAGACACGGATAAACTCCCAGTTAATCTTAACCTTTGATTATGTTTTAATATTGGTTGTTGATATTTCAATGATATATTATAAGAAGGATATTGATGGGCATTTGGAAAACACACCAAGACACCAAATTGATCTAGAGTTCGAATTTTTTGGGGCGTGGTTTGTTGAGAAATTCAAGCTAGAGATCTGAGCAGTGAGGGGCAGAGATAGCATCCGGAGAGGAAGAGATTGTCTCAGTTGGAGAAGCATCAGCCATAGAGATGCAAAGGTGATCTAACAAATCCAAAGATGAAGGAAGAAGGGATTATGCAGTGACTGTGTACAACTCACGCAGAAGCAGCATAGAGGCAGAGGAAGGGTTTTCAAAATTTTGCTGGTGGGGGTCGAAATCCAGAAAGTGACACGGAGAGGTTTTTCCTCAGGGTCCACAGAGGAAAAATGACTTGGCTGGGGCTGAACGCTGAGCCTCAAAGGGGGTGATGTAGAGGCTGCAAGTTGCATCGTTGGGACTGCGTAGAGCCTCGCCAGGGCAGGTTTTTTCTTCATTTGGATCAGTCGAAAATTCAGTGATTGAGTGAGGTAAATCCTCACAAATTGTTCTACTAGTATTTCTCTCTGTAAATGAATAACCCTAGGAGTATTCAGAGATGTATTCAGAAAATTCTACTGCTTAAGAATAAAACCCTCAGATCTGCTGCATCGGTTTTCCCGCATTGGGTTTTTCCGTGGATTTAGTACAAAATAAAGGTGTCATATGTGTGAATGACTTTCCTTGTTCAGTTTCCTTGTTTCATAATCATGAGTATTGTAGTGTAGGTTGCTTAAGTGATTGCTTCAATATTTCATGAATAACTCAGAAATATTTGTGTAAAGTAAATTACATAATAGAAGAAGTAATTCGGTTGGTTGTAGTAGGATTCATTAGATCTGTTTAGATCTAGGAATTTTCACACACACACACACATATATAAAGAAAATACATAGCTATAATTATATATAAAAACAATCATATATATATATATATATATATATATATATATATATAAGCCCCAAGGGATAGCTCAATTGGTCGAGTTCTTGTTTCTAAGTACCTTGCCTATCAGGAGGTCACGAGGTCAAATCTCCTCGACTCCCTCGGAGTTAGGCCTTGCTTGTTTGGTCGGCGGGTAAATCCCTTCGGGTTGATCTACTTGGATTTTTCCATTGATGTAGCGACCACTCAGTGTTCGTGAACCACAAAAGAAAAAAATACAAAATTATAATATTTAGTGTTTTTAGATTTTTTTTAAATTGTCGTTACAATCTTATGTTGATTTAGAAATGAACATCAACGTTCATCAACATTCTTTGTGACAATGTCTTCTAACATTTTTATAATTTATTTCAACTGCTCAAAACACAGTTTGTATTATATATATAAACAAAAGCAATAAATAAATAAATTTAAATGTTTATAGAATTTTAAAAAAATCGATGTTACAATCTTATGTTGATTTAGAAAGGAACAACAACGTTCATCAACATGATTTGTGACAATGTCTTCTAACATTTTTATAATATTTTTCAATTGCTCAAAACACAATATATATATATATATATATATAACGAAAGCAAAATTACAAAATTATAATTTTTAGATGTTTATAGCATTTAAAATTTTTTTTTGTTACAATCTTACGTTGATTTAGAAAGGAACATCAACGTTCATCAACATGCTTTGTGAAAGAGTCTTCTAACATTTTTACAATTTATTTCAACTACTCAAAACACAGTTTTCATTCAACAACTCAAAAAAAACTTTAGCAAAGGCTTATTCCTATTGATTGACTAAAAACCATATTATTCCATCAACATACATAAAAAATAAGTAAAATATAAATTAAAGACATATTCAAAGCCATGGAACATGAGTATTCTTTTAAACAATCCCTCCAAGGAGACCACCAAAGTTCCACATCCCAACCTTGTTCTATCTTTAGAAAGACCAAGAAAAATTATGTTTTTGTCCCTATAGATATGTGCAAAGTAAATGTGTGAGGAGATTGATATAATCGACTAAATGTCATTATAAAGAAGTTGTAATGTGAATTTTGTCAAAGCAATTTGTTTTTGCATCCATTGAACAACAGCAAAAGAAACTCCAAAGATTTGAATGTTTGAGACCTCAACCTCATGAGCTAGTCTCATGGCCAACTTGAGAGGCATTAATTCACTATAATTGGTGGTTTCCTCACGAAGGTTTGCCTTAAGTGAATTGTTGTGTGTTGGAGTTATAAACATTACTTCACCTGCTCCACCCCCAGGTGGAGTTTTTTTGTGAAGCTGCAACCCAAAATACCAAGGAATGGACTTGTTAATTTCCATTTCCTCATAACTATGTAATTTATGTTTATCACTATATTTTGGATATGCATTAAATAAATTCAATGCCTAGACAACACATTTTAAAGGTAAAGTCTTTGTGTTTTCAAACAATTTCAATTTTTGGGCCAACCAAATTCCCCATGCAATGTTTAAGGGAAGGGCTCTAACATATTTTAAGGCTTTGTCATCACACCAATTTTGAAATACCACTTCAGTACTTTCTCCTACCCCATACATTTTGGTGCCCTATAAACCTTTCCACTTCCTTCCAAGGTTAAAATGAAATATTATAGAAATACTTGTTCCTGAAAACAACCCAAAAGTTATTATGAACTCAATCCTTTTTATAACAAGACATCATTCAAATGGAATAAACAAAACAAAATAGACTCGTAATGGATTAATAACTCTATAACAAAATTAATGGGGAAAAGCCTCATCAATAAGCTTTCTCATTTCTTTCAAAATAACACTCTTTTGTTTTTTTTCTTTATTTTCATTTTTACTTTAATTTTTTTGGGGGGGTTTGTTTTGCTTTTCATTAATTGGCACTTCCTTAATATTTCCTTAAATGTCTTTATAATGCCTTTTTTTATTTATTTTATCATCAAAAGTCATAAGTCTTTGTTATGTTGTGTGTATGTGAATTGGGTATAGCCCGAGTGGTTATGCAATGGAGTATTATCCTCCTCCTCATTTCAAGGATGGTATTTATGCTAAAATAGGTTCAAAAAAATCTTGAGGCTTTATCAACACATGGCTCAAGGACATTATAAAAAACATAAATATACTTGATAAGAACAAAACATGTCACTCACAAAAGTTGAGCCCAAGTGAAGAGGATAACAAACACTTCTTACAATTGCGTATGCTAAACCCATTTGACATGTATATCTGTAAGCATGTATATGTGTAAGCATGTATATGTAATTAAATTATAATATAAGAAAATCACATTCCATAGATGCATAATGAAAATTTAAAAACACCACTAAGAGGGACAACATAAAGTATAGATCATACAAATTCTAACTGACACTTTCTCCATAAAGTACTTTGAAATAAATCTTGATAGGATAAAAAATATAACATAACATAAAAAGTCTCTAAAAATATCTCTAATTGAACATGTTGACACACTTCTTTCAAAATGTTCACAAGACATTGTGATTCTTGAATAAGCCTCTCTCATAATAAAGAAAATTAAATCAAGCCAAAGGTAGGCGGTGCCCTACCTACATGGGTGTCACAAGGTTGATATTGGTTTTCAGAAATGCTTCATCTGTTTGTCAAACTTATTTCTGGCATCAAAGGTATCCTATGAACCCTACATATATTTGATAAAATTTCATAGTCAATGACAGTAGATTTGCAAATTCATTTGTTAGAAAGTGATTTTATGATTTTCCAAGACTTGGCCAACATGAATTTTTAAAATTTTATTTTAAAATATATATACAAAAGTGTAAAATAACAATGACTCTATGTTATAAATATGTCATGGATCCTTATGGAAAATGGGTTGTATATAAAATATGTTCAAGTTTGAAGTGGGGGGTCATCCACCTTTGTAATGCATGTATTATATTATATAAGTGGGGTCCCATGCTATTTTTTTATTTTAATATTATTTTATGAATCACATCACCATCAAAGCCTTATTTTAAGTATTTTGTACATGTAATAATCATTCAACTATATGTGATAGGGGATGTCATTTTTATTCCACATATCCATTAACGTTGGATATATGTATGTTTGACTTGCCATGTATTATTGTTGAGAAGGAAGGTCACAAGAAATGCATCAAGGCACCCACATACTATTTATAATACGAAGGTAATGACAGACATATATAAAAGTGAGATTCACACTGACATCACCATCTCATCATGCGTCAACTTATATTCCAATCATTTATCCTGAGAACAACACAATGGCAGTAGGAGGTTAATATCACTGTAACTAAACATGTATAATTTCAACACTGGTAGCATGTGACTAGAACTTGAACATAATGTTTTTTATCAACACACAAGCATGAGTTATTGGTAATATGTCCACCCTAGCAACGTAAATAATTCTCACCCATATAACCTTCTCCCAACTTGTCTAGGCAATGGTCCCATAGTTTTAGTGTGCAGTTAATTCGATTAATACCCACCATTGGCCTGATAACAAGATTCATGATCTCTTATATTCAATCTCCCTTGTGATGATAATCTACATGTAAGTCGATCATTTACCCCCCCCCCCCTTCTCATTGGGTTTCTCCTACTAGTTAAAAACATTAAAAACATGAAGCCTCCTACGTGACCACTCACGTAAGCTCTTGCATGCCTTTCCATCTGGCTAGTAACTAGTCAATATCATACTTCTCCTTTAATCTTTGTCACTATCACAACTAAGGAGTATTGCCCTAATTTATGAGTCATTACTTCAATATTTTTTTCAACTAACTCTTGTGTTTGGTCTCACTTTATGTTTAGGAAGTGCCTATAGAAATTCCTAGAAGGGAGCATCATGAAATCAAAGTGAAAAACTATCACAACCAAACCTTGGCCGCATAAAGACCCACAAACTTAAGGTATGTAACTTCTTCTAATCATGTTCTTCAGATGTAAGTAGGGAACCCATTGTCTGCTTACTTTGAAAATTGCATAAGGTGAATTCCCAAACCCTATAACTCCTCTTTGGTGTGTTATTTTTGAACTCTATGTGCTTCCAATTTGATAATGTTGACATATTGATCCTCCGGCTCATGTTGTTCTCTACCTACCCTTTCTGGCCTTTTTCTTCCTCTATGTTACCTACTAGGTCTTCCCCCCTTTGTGAGACATATCAACCGTGAGCCTATCTAGGCCAAGAATCAAGGTTGCAATCACCCATTTCACATGAAATAATATGCAAACCCATATTAGAATTATAAAATATTTTTGATGGCTGAAAAATTCATATTCAAAAAAGAGTATTACCTTCTCATAGTGCCTACAAGGCCCCTATAAATAGTAAAGTACGTGAAAATATTGGCTTCCCTTATTTCTTTGCAAATATTTTTACTGACCACAATGGTGTTGGGCTCTACATCGATAATATGATTCCCTTTGTCATTCCCCTTGTCGGGTTTTTATTCAGAGTTGGAGCATGCATCTGATTCAGAAGCCTTCATCTCTGCCACCAATGACTGCTTGGCCCGACACTCACTTGTGTTGTGAGTGGAGCTCTTATGGAACTGACACCACTTTCCAGTGTCCTTCTTCAACTTTGCGGTGTTGTTCTTTTCTTGTGGATTTGGCAGGTTGTTATGAAACCAACTCCAAAACAAGACAAAAAGAGAGATCAACACCTTAGAAATCAACCACTTCAAGGGGAAACCTCCTTTACATTACATAAATGAAAAATTCTTGGATGATACAAATGACAAAACCTCCTTTCTATATATAAGAGTCCATGGGGTCACAATATAATTCTAGCCGACCTAACAATAATAATTTAAGGGCACAACAATGACAATAGTGGGCTTTTATGGGGCACAATAATAAAAATATGGGGACTAAAGGGGTACAACAATAACAATAAAGGGACTACACTAACAACAATAAGGGACTACACCAGTAATATAGGGACCTAAAATTCCCCTCTCCTTCAAACAAGTGTTGTCCTCAATGCTTCATTATTTTTAGATGCTTTTGTATAAAATTTGCATCCTCCCATGTGGAATATTAAATGGTTAAGTTCTTCCACTTGTTGAGATACTCTGAAATTGATCGATTTCGTAGTTGTCAAGTTCTTTTTTTTGTGACTTCTTCAGGTTCCAATATGATTTTTCCTTCCTTGTCAAGTTATAGCAATATTGTTTGAACTGGGAATTTGCAACCTATAACCTTCTTTAAGCATGAAACATGGAAAATTGGGTGCACTCGAGAAGATGCAGGCAACTCTAATTTGTATTCCATGGTACCAATATTTTGCAGTGTTGGGAAAAATACTGAGAGGGGGGGGTGAATCAGTATTTACTGCATACTCAAAACTTTTCAATTTTTCATTCCTTAAAACCCATACGCTACTTTCCTTTAGTAAACTCGCGTATACACGCGGATATCTTTCATGCAACTAGCGTATACACAGAGATCTAGTTATGTCATTAGTTCTTTGCTTATATCATTCCATCATTCATTCATCAGATGTTCAATAAAAAGTAAACATGTGCAGTAAGAACAGAATAAGCCATCACACAAAGCATCACACATGAACACCAGGATTTTTAGGTGGAAACCCAAGTCGGGAGAAAACCACCGCTGCAGTTGCTCAGCCTTAAATATTTTATTATAGAGAAAACATCTTACAACATATGTGCTGGTGCAGACTCTACCAGCACGCAGGCACCCACCCGCGCTCGTTTACCAGCCTCTCCTGGAAGGGAGCTCCAACCCCCTGACTCGTTTACCAGCCTCTCCTGGAAGGGAGCTACGACCCCCTGCTCTCGTTTACCAGCCTCACCTGGAAGGGAGCTACGACCCCCTGCTCTCATTTACCAGCCTCACCTGGAAGGGAGCTACGACCCCTTGACTGAAGGCTACAACCCTCAGCACCACCTTGGACCACGTTTCATCAATTTTCACACTGGATCCAACCAACTTCAATAGAACACAATTTGCAGGCCACATTTCATCATATTTTCATACTGGACCCTTTCCATACTTTTAAGCACAAACATACATCACCAACAGATACATATCAACACAGATCAGATAGCAGAAACACAGCAGAACAGATCAGATATTTCATACCCCTTGCTTCAGTAAACCCTAGTTTGCATACGCTCTTTTACTTTACTGATGTCGCGTATATACGCGCTTCCGTCCACACAAACCAGCGTATACCTCAGTGTATATTTCATTGCGCATACGCGCTTTTACTTCAGAGAAGCCGCGTATATACGCGCTTCCTCCACGGCGAAGTAGCGTATAGATCTTCAATCATTACAGAGCAGCATAGTTCATCAGATCAGATGTTCAATTCAGATTTACCCTTTTACTTCAGACAGATGCTCGCCTAGATGTTCGCCTCATCACAGATCTAGACCTTCCATAAGCAGATCTAGTAGATACAAGTGCATTTCAGATCTAGAACCCCTTCTTCATCATTGGTGCATCATACATTCAGATTTATCTTCAAGTGTAACCCTTCCCATTCAAATCTACTTCAGAGAAGTATTCATTCAAGCTCAGACATCTTGCACCACACCCATGATTTGCACAATGAATTTCTTCTCCTTATATAGGTTTATCCTTTTTCAATACCACGGGTTAAAGCAATACCATGAGCCTTCAATACCACGGGCCAAAGCAATACCATGAGCCTTCAATACTACGAGCCAAATCAATACCATGAGTTTTCAATACCACGGGCCCCTGTTTTTGCACTTTATGAGTACTTTTTGCCCATACGCGACTTGGAACGTTCTTTTCCGCGTGCATACGCGACTTCCCTTAGACATATCCGCGTATTCCTAGAGACATACTCTTTTCATCAAGATTTAGCACATGCTGACTTCTTTTCTTCACTGTCTTCTGTACACACTGTAGATACATCATATTTACTTCATCAAGAACATATTCTATCAAGCATAACTTCATCAAGTAAGTTGCCATCATCTTCATCAGGTAGGTTTCCATTCAAGAACAACTCTCTACATCATATTGTCAACAAACATCATATCATATCATATTTACATCATTTACCAAGTCCATCAAGTCAAGAATAACTTCATCAGGCGGGTTGCCATCAAGGACAACATATGTCAACAGTCGCATGTCTTCATCTTCATTCAGTGGGTTGCCATCAAGGACAACACTCTGCATCATATTTCCAACAATCTCCCCCTTTGGACTTGATGGCAACCACGATGGTGTTTGGTTACCACAATAGATAGGTACATTAAGAATACAATGACACCATGTCACTCTCCCCATTTTTGACACCATTCTTTCTCTTCATTCAAACACCATGTCACTCTCCCCCTTTGACATCAAGGGCAAAGGGCGGATCAAAACCAACACTCTCTCCCCTTGTTCTCCTCATGTAGAAGAAGCGTTCTGCAGATCTGATGTATACTGAAGTGACCAAGCTCCCCCTGAGTTCATGCTGAATCTTCAAACATATTTTTCAATGAAGTACATGACTCTATGAATTTCCTATCACCAAAGACTCATACTTACATCAAATATCCAACCAAGTGGATTTACATATAAGACTCAAGTACCCAACCAAGTGGGTTTACACATTTCAACTCAGCTACCCAACCAAGTGGGTTTAAAAAAATTGACTCAGCTACCCAACCAAGTGGGTTTACAAATTTGACAAGTCCTTACATGACTGAATATTACAATTTTACAACATGAGTCTCAACAAGACCTTTTCATCAAACTACAAATATAACTTTTAAGACCAACACCAGAAAGTCCTCAAGAAAGAGAACATATTTCAGAACCATCATAATGCCAATACTGCATTATACTCAGCAAAGCTAATGCTCCCCCTGAATCTGTGCAACCAAGCAATTTTTTCAAGTGACTAAGGCTCCCCCTTAGTTTGTGCATCCTGAAAACTTCCACCAACAAATCATCAAGGCATCTTCATCAAAACATTAGAAACAGAATTAAGAGAACTGGAACACCACCAGAGATACCAAATAGTATCAGAGATTCCAAACAGCACTGCAGCTATGCTGAAGAGAGCTGAACCAACCAAAATTTGTCAGCAACCAAACATACGCGGTTTTATGTGCAGGAACTCGCGTATATACGCGACTGTGTTTCAGGAAACCTGCGTATCCCAAGCCATCTTCTAAATTTCAACCAGATCTGATTCTCTGTGAGGCAAAGACATTGTTCAGCTTCTTTTTGAGATATTTGAATGCTTCCCTGGACTACAGATAGATAGAATAGTGTAGTGGTGTCTTCAAGCGTCATCCAATGGTTGTAGCATCAGCACAATAGTAACCAAGCTTTCAGATTCTTTGCAGCATCAATACAATCTTTCCAAGAGAGATTCTCATATCAGAACAACATCTTCACATAGGTGTCAAGCAATCATCCATGTGGTCCAACATCACCATGATCTTCAAGATTTAACATGAAGTAACATATGTAGGCAAAATATCTCTCAACCATAGTAATACACTCTGCATGATTTATTTCTGAATCAAATGACATCCAACTCATCCATGTGTGAGTACAAAAGATACTTATCAGCAACCAGGGCTCAAAAACTCATCATAATAAACCATGTACCAAGTCATCATCATTTGAGCATGAGTATCACAAGAACTAAAGAATAAGCAGTCATATTGCCAACAATGCAATCATTAGTATTCAACTTGCGGCTCCCCCTAAACCAATGCTCTTCCTTAGCTTGCAATCTGAAGCACCTTCAACAGCAAGTCATCAGCAACAATCCCTGCATGATCTGTCCTCATCTCTGAATTATAAGACTTTCATCTCAACAATGAATGCTCTTCATCATAAAGCAACCAGGCTTCATCCATAATGTTCAACACAAGAACCCATGTATCATTTCATTATTATGAGTATAACCAGAATAATGCTAATAGTGCAATCATCAACAGTCGGACTGATGCTCCCCTTGGACCTCTGCTCCAGATAAATTCTCTTATCATCAATGCATACGCGGCTGTGTCAGCTGTAACTCGCGTGTATACGCGACTTTGTTTCATATAACCCGCGTATGGAAAGTGTAATATAGAAAATTTCACACCTTCATCTCCTTCTGCAAATTTACCTTCTGTTCCTGTCTTTTCTTCACACCAGATGCACTGTTAGAAATACATATAACCAGAATAATCAAATCAATCATGAGAGTCATCATGCATTGCTCCCCTTGTGACGATACATTACTAAATCTCATAATGTATCCCACATCATTCCTGCAGTCAATAAGAAAAGTCAGCCTCATAAGCGGATGACTGCAGTAGGGTCAGAATACCCTACGTTTCTGATCGGTCCTCTATCTTGAATTGAGAGTTTTCTTCAAGAAAATCATTGTCTTCTAGAGCATCCACAAAAGTATCCTTTTCTTCTCTAGATTGATTCCTATTCCATCCTTCCATATTTTTCCAGATTTGTTTAAACTTTCTATTTGTGTGCTGAAAGTTATTCAATTTCTCATATCTGTTCAACCTGCATTCCTTTTCTACATGTCCATACTTGTTGCAAGAATAACATCTCATGTGTCCAGAGAAATAAGCAAAAGAATCATGATGAGTATTTCTAATCTTCCTCCTTTTACAATCAGCTGCTTTATGTCCATACTTGTTACATGAGAAACAATATCCCTTGAAGCTACCAGAGTACCTGTTTGTTTGTGGCTGAATTGTTCTGCTTCTCCAATTTTCCGCAACATGCCCATAGTTATGAAATTTAAAACATTCAACGTTCTTGAATGAATTCCTTTGAGAATTCATGATTGTTGGTTGATCTTTTGTTTCTTTCAACACATCAGGTTTTGCATTGACATCTGCTGAATTTTTGGCACTTCCTTGTGAGCTAGATTCTCCTTTAACAGTTTCATGGAAACCAAGACCATGTTTGATAGTAGGAGACCTTTGATTACTCAGAATATTGTCCAAAATATTAGTACTATCATGAAACCTCAACAATTTTACCTTTTCTTCCAATTTACCTTTGAGAATGTTTACCTCAACCTCCAAGGCTTGACATTGCTTTGTCATGCTTTCTTCTTTCCTTCTTCCATCTTCTACTTGATCCTTCATATTTAGAATCTCTTCTTTCAACCAATTTTCGTTTTCTTCACATGTTTGTTCTAGCTCTTCATTCTTCTTATTTGATTTTTCCAGATCTTCTTTGAGAGATATGATTTCTGCTTCAAGGCCTTCCTTTTCAAATGATTGTAAAGGTTCCTCATTTTTCTTACTTGATGCTTCTAGATCTGCCTGCAGAGAGATGATTGCAGCTTCAAGTCCTTCATTCTTCTTGCTTGATTTTTCAAGATCGGCTTCTAGTTCTTTAATTCGATTGGATGCATAAGTATGAAACCTTTGATACTTGTCCACCTGTCCATTCAACATTTCAATTTGATCTTTCATTTGAGAGGTCATTTCTTTGTTGATAGAATCTTTCTTATCAATTTCTCTTTGTTGTTCTTCATCTTTGATCTTGAAAGCTTTCTCTAATTCCAAAATACTACTTTCACAAATTTCATCATCGTTTGTACCACCAATATCATGCAAAGGATGACCCCAATCACTATCTGATTCATCTTCTTCTATTTTCTGAGATATCTCCTTGCTTCGAGTAGCCTTATTCTTTTTCTTCTTTGCCATGAGCACTTGTAAAGCTTCGTCAGAATCTGGTTCATCTTCTTCAATTTTTGCTATACATGATTTCTGAGGTATCTCCTTTCCTTGAGTAACCTTCTTCTTTTTCTTCTTTGCCATGAGCACTTTCAGATCATGGTCAGAATCTTCTTCATCTTCACTGGACACTTCATCATCATCTTCTTTTGCATAATAACTCTTTCTCTTTTCAAAATTTTTCCCTTTACCATGCTTTTCTCTATAAGGACATTTAGTAGCATAATGACCAACTTTTCCACACTCAAAAAATTTGAAGGGAAGCTTACCTTTGAATCTTCCAGTACCTAGTTGGAGCTTTCTCACGAAATTCGCTTCTTCTTCATCGGATATATAGCTGGATTCTTTGACAACTTCCTTTTCCTTTCCTTTTGTAGATGCCTTAAAAGCAGTTTCTCTTATTTGAGAAGGACCTCCTTGTCTCATTTCAAAAGCAGTCAGAGTACCATGTAATTGAACAATAGTAAGCGTTTGCAGATCTTGCCTTTCTTCAATAGCCGAAACTTTAGAGTCAAATTTTGAAGTCAATGATCTTAAGACCTTTTCCACCAGAGTAGTATCAGTTATGGTTTCACCCAAATTTCTCATTCGATTTACAATATCATCCAGACGAAGAAAGAACCTGGCAACACTCTCATCACTATGCATCTTCAAATTTTCATATTCAATTCTAAGAGTTTGGAGTTTTGCACTTTTTACCTTTGTGTCTCCTTCATAGCTTAGAATGATTTTGTCCCATATATCTTTTGCTGAATGTAGCTGCATCACTTTAGCAAATTCTAATTCAAACATGCTTCCCAATAAGACATTCACTGCTTTGGCATTGATTTCATACTTCTTTCTTTCAGCTGCATCAGTAGGAATATTTGCCGGGTATTGATAACCTTCTTGCACGATTGCCCATACATCTGCACCAAGACTTTGCAGATATGCTTTTGTTCGTACCTTCCAGAATATCAGATTGCTTCCATTGAATAGAGCTGGCTTTATAGACATCACTCCTTCTTGACTTCCCATTGTGACGGATCTCCTTCAAGCGATCAAGCTTCTGCACAAGGACCCGCTCTGATACCAATTGTTGGGAAAAATACTGAGAGGGGGGGGTGAATCAGTATTTACTGCATACTCAAAACTTTTCACTTTTTCATTCCTTAAAACCCATACGCTACTTTCCTTTAGTAAACTCGCGTTTACACGCGGATATCTTTCATGCAACTAGCATATACAGAGAGATCTAGTTATGTCATTAGTTCTTTGCTTATTTCATTTCATCATTCATTCATCAGATGTTCAGTAAACATGTGCAGTAAGAACAGAATAAGCCATCACACAAAGCATCACACATGAACACCAGGATTTTTAGGTGGAAACCCAAATCGGGAGAAAACCACCGCTGCAGTTGCTCAGCCTTCCATATTTTATTATAGAGAAAACATCTTACAACATATGTGCTGGCGCAGACTTGACCAGCACGCAGGCACCCACCTGCGCTCGTTTACCAGCCTCTCCTGGAAGGGAGCTCCAACCCCCTGACTCGTTTACCAGCCTCTCCTGGAAGGGAGCTACGACCCCCCGATCTCGTTTACCAGCCTCACCTGGAAGGAAGCTACAACCCCCCGATCTCGTTTACCAGCCTCACCTGGAAGGGAGCTACAACCCCCTGACTGAAGGCTACAACCCTCAGCACCACCTTGGACCACGTTTCATCACTTTTCACCTTTGGATCCAACCAACCGCAGAACAGCAACGAGGCCAAAGATCATCATATTTTCATACTGGACCCTTTCGAAAACATACATCACCAACAAATACTTATCAACACAGATCAGATAGCAGAAACACAGCAGAACAGATCAGATATTTCATACCCCTTGCTTCAGCAAACCCTAGTTTGCATACGCGCTTTCCCTTCACTGATGTCGCGTATATACGCTTTTCCGTCCACACAAACCAGCGTATACCTCAGTGTATATTTCATTGCGCATACGCGCTTTTACTTCAGAGAAGCCACGTATATACGCGCTTCCTCCGCGGGGAAGTAGCGTATAGATCTTCAATCATTACAGAGCAGCATAGTTCATCAGATCAGATTTTCAATTCAGATTTACCCTTTTACTTCAGACAGATGCTCGCCTAGATGTTCGCCTCATCACAGATCTAGGCCTTCCATAAGCAGATCTAGTAGATACAAGTGCATTTCAGATCTAGAACCCCTTCTTCATCATTGGTGCATCATACATTCAGATTTATCTTCAAGTGTAACCCTTCCCATTCAGATCTACTTCAGAGAAGTATTCATTCAAGCTCAGACATCTTGCACCACACCCATGATTTGCACAATGAATTTCTTCTCCTTATATAGGTTTATCCTTTTTCAATACCACGGGTTAAAGCAATACCATGAGCCTTCAATACCACGGGCCAAAGCAATACCATGAGCCTTCAATACTACGAGCCAAATCAATACCATGAGTTTTCAATACCACAGGCCCCTGTTTTTGCACTTTA
The DNA here is from genome assembly GCA_034641835.2 of Pinus albicaulis. Lineage (NCBI taxonomy): Eukaryota > Viridiplantae > Streptophyta > Pinopsida > Pinales > Pinaceae > Pinus > Pinus albicaulis. The sequence goes on along the minus strand of CM076582.1, from coordinate 538,077 downwards.
TGAGTACTTTTTGCCCATACGCGACTTGGAACGTTCTTTTCCGCGTGCATACGCGACTTCCCTTAGACATATCCGCATATTCCTAGAGACATACTCTTTTCATCAAGATTTAGCACATGCTGACTTCTTTTCTTCACTGCCTTTTGTACACACTGTAGATACATCATATTTACTTCATCAAGAACATATTCTATCAAGCACAACTTCATCAAGTAAGTTGCCATCATCTTCATCAGGTAGGTTGCCATTCAAGAACAACTCTCTACATCATATTGTCAACAAACATCATATCATATCATATTTACATCATTTACCAAGTCCATCAAGTCAAGAATAACTTCATCAGGTGGGTTGCCATCAAGGACAACATATGTCAACAGTCGCATGTCTTCATCTTCATTCAGTGGGTTGCCATCAAGGACAACACTCTGCATCATATTTCCAACATGCAGCACCTTGTAAGGACCATATTACTTTAGCGATAATTTATTATACTTCTTATCTTGCTTGAGGTACATTGGTTTTTATTGTTGTATCCGAAAAAATATCCAGTCACCTACATCAAAAATTATTTCGTTGAAATGTTGATATGCATATTGCTTCATTTGCTTATGCACCAAAATTAGGTTATCCTTTAAGAGTTGGAGAACTTGTTTTTGATGCTTGATGTGATCTTCTAATGCTTGATCATTCATATTAGCTTTCATTTCATCATTCAAACCATCCACCTTAGCCTACATTTCTTCTTTTAAACCATGTATGTCATCTTTGGTTGCTCTTTGTGAGATCAAAGTTTGTTGCACTTGGTATCGTAATTTTGATATATCATACTGCAATTTTTCCTCTTCATGAGTTATAGTAGAGCCTTCTGAGGGCTTAATGGGTGTTGAATTATTTTTATGAGGCATTTTAGAACCCAATAATGATATCTATGCCTTAATATGCCTTTATAATCACTTCAAACTAATTTTTCAAACAAGACATGCAATTATTTAAAACAATACACACAGTTTTCTTGATTTTGAGGAGCTCGATATTGAAACTGATGTATCTTTGTAATTTTGGATCCCCAAGATTTTATCTTCAGTGCCTTATTATCCCTCTGAATCTTCTTTCCAATGCCACTGATCTGACCTAATTTTAATTCCTCAAGAAAAAGTTATGCCCAAACTCCCACAATGACCTAATTATGGACTGGTTCAATAGAGCTAAATTGTATGGCATGTCACGTGTCACTGTTTCCTCCTTCGACTCTGAAATTGATACACAGGAAACTAAATTCCGTTTGATTTCGGACACATTTTACATAATTCCAATCCGATGCTCAGAGAGAGACTTATGATGATTTTCCCAAGGTCACCTCTTTAAGATGAAATTCGAGAGCCTGCAAAAACTCTAACTTCCATAGATCATATCTCCGATAAAATTGTGAATCAAGGTTTGAAATTTTTACACGAAATTCCTCAGGATTTCATCGCAAATGGGTTTTTTTTTAGCGTCGGAACTTTCGTAGAAAAAAAATTTATAGCGAAAATTCCATGATGACCTGTTTGAAGTAGCGAAACCCTAGAATCCAAAGCTCTGATACCAAATGTTATGAAACCAGCTCCCAAAATAGAAGAAAAGAGATATCAAAGCCTTAGAAATCAGCCACTTCGAGGGGGAAACCTCCTTTACATTACATAAATGAAAAATTCTTGGATGATACAAATGAAAAATCCTCCTTTCTATATATAGGAGTCCATGGGGTCACAATATAATCCTATCCAACCTAACAATAATAATGTAAAGGCACAACAATAAAAATAGTGGGCTTTTAAGGGGCACAATAATAACAATATCGGGACTACAAGGGTACAAAAATAACAATAAAGGGGCTACACTAAAAAAAATAAGGGACTACACTAGTAATATAGGGACCTAACATAGGTTGTCTTGGGCCACCATGCCTTGTCTTTGTCCTTTGTTCGGCGGTTTTGGGGCACCTTTCCCTTACTTTTGATTCGCAGATCCAAAGTCTCGCTTATTCTATTTGAATTCATGCACAACCTTGACAGCATACCGGTATGCCATACAAAGCAAGGAGATGTCGAGGAACTCCATTTCCTCCTGAAGGTATCTGTGCAGACAACTGTGGTACTTCAGCACCAAATATTTCTCTGAATATTTGATACCCAACTTTGTGATCAGGGTATGGAATAGATTCATCAGCTCATGCACATCTTGATCCCTTTTCTCCCGCGGCATAGTCCATTGTATGTACTTGTCCTCATAGCTCCCCACGGGACAATATTGTTCCTTGATGGCATCTCGGAAAGAATTTAAAGTGGGTACACCAAAGAACAGAGAAGGTTCCCCCTCGTCCTTTTTCTCACAATAGGTTTCTCACCAATCCTTGACATGGGGGGCGGATTTGAGGAGTGAAAAAATAATCTTCTCCAAGTCGTAAAGTCATCAACTAAGAAATATCCTTCAAATAGATTCAACCATCTATATACGACATCTACATCTATTTGGCCCTCAAATATGGGAATGTAAAAGTTTACTTGTAACTTAAAAGAAGTTGCGCCTCCAGAGTGGCTGCTGGATGCAGATGCGTCGTTGGTGGGTAGTCGTTGAAGGATCTGGGAAAATCTATTCATCATCGTGTTCCTTTGTTTTTAGAGGGCCTCCTCGAGAAATATTTTGATAGGTTCTCCTGTTCCCCTATCTTTCTTTTAGTCTCCCATAGGTGGCCGTCGGGGTTTGCGAGGCTGATCTTGTAAAGGTTCAACCAGATAGAGCCCTAACTCCTTATACCCCAACCTCGTTGGGGACATGAAAATAAGGATCGAGAAAGAGCATACCGCTCTGATACCACTGATGTGAATTTATGCATGAATGCATAATAATATACATATAACCATAAATACAAAGATGCAGTGAAAATAACACTTCATTTCATTAATATCAAAGAACTGAAACTTGTTTACAGACAGAACGAAAATAACTAGCTAGAGCGCTAGTAGCTTATCTCTTAGAAGAGATGTGGTGGATACAGGGCTCTAAACTGTGTTACAATGAGGCTCAAGGGCCTATTTATTATTGAGAAATAATGGAAAACCTTAAAAATCGAAAAACCTAACCCTAGGAGATGAAGTGACAAAATTGTGGGCCCCGTTTGGGTAAATTGGTACATCAACTTTCAGGGGTCGTAACTTTGGCATATGATCTCCGTTTGATGCGCAAAATACCTCGTTAAAAATATCTATCCAAGGAATACAAATTTTGATGTGAGAAAAATCAAAGAAATTCCATGTTTCTCCCTATTTTCCCAAAAAACTTCATTTAGGGCCTCAAAACGGATTTGGAAGTTTAGGACCTGAAAAACTGCTAAAAATAGTAAACGTTGCTATAATTAAGGAAATTGAAAACTTGAAAGAAAAAATTGTGGGGACCCAATTGTAATAGCCAGCTGGCCACCAATATCCACCTCGATTACATCCTTAGGTGCAAATATTTTTTAATCTTTTTTAACATAAAACTAAGTTGAATGCATTTGAGTCACAAATATTGTGTATAGGGAGTGACAAAACAAAAGTATAACATTGTAATAATAAAAATCGAATATAAATTATTTCCATTCAATTTTGGTAATTGTGAGAATGAATAAGTAATGTGGTAATGCTTGAAATGAATCTAAAACCATTTGATCATAAAGGTTCAATGTAGGAATTTACAGGGTAAGTTAGATCAAACACCAAAGGTCACCACTCACAAACAGATCACAGATTAGTACACCAGTATTTGAAGTGGTCAAAACCCTCAAAGAGGGAAACATTCCACGACTTGAGCCAACGTGGCCATTTCAGACAATTTATTAATATAAAGAAAGAAAATTTACATAAGCTTCTCTCATAAACGATCATCGGGAAATTGACTCTCCATGCTCTTTAAATGGAGATTATGGACCAATTGGGTGTTAATCCATGGATCAAGTGTCGGTAATACCAAGGAGAGACTAAACCGTTGGATCACTACATATCATGACCATCCAAATATAAGTTACAAAAGTACATAGTAAAGAAACACACTTTACCTAACTCGATGCTAGACCAAGTTATACTTAACTATCTCCTATGTGTCGTAATATCCTAACATCTCCCCTTAAGAAAAACTTGGGATATGATTGAAGTATTTACAAAGGTGACACATTAGGAGAAGGAAGGAGGCACTATAGCCTATCCCCTCTTAATGATAATTTTCCTGAACTCCAAGCATAGATCGAAGTGTGGTAAACTTCGCTTCTGTGAGAGTCTTTGTAAATATATCAGCAACTTGATCATTGGATGAACAATAGTGCACTTCAAGAACACGATCATGAATGATATTTCTAATGAAGTGTATGTGTAGCTCAATGTATTTCATGCGTTGATGTAGAACTGGATCTTTGCATAGCTGAATGGCACTCTAATTATTACACCAAAGTGTATTGGATGCTGCTGATGAAGACCAAATTTGGATAGGATATAACGAAGACACGGGGCTTGTTTGTTGGATTCAACAACACCACGATACTCTTCTTCTACTGAAGAAAGAGATACGACACTTTATTTCTTACAAGGCCATGTAATAGGTCCTAAACTAAGAGTGAATACATAACCTGCAATAGAATTTCGATCATCAGTATCACTAGCCCAATCAAAATCAGTGAAACCAACCAACAATGGAGATGCTCCTACACTGTAATGATTCTTGAACTGAAATGTACCTTGAATATATCAAAGTATTCTTTTAGCTGCTTTCCAGTGACTTTCATGAGGTTTGTGCATAAACCGAGTGACAAGACAAACGACAGAGGAAAGGTCAGGACGGGTATGGGTTATATACAAAATTTTACCAACAAGTTGACGGTATAAGGTAACATCAACTTCAGGGGAAGTACAAGTGACGGAAATCTTGACTCCAGACTGAAAGGGAGAAGGGGCACAAACCTCATGACAAGACAAACGACAGAGGAAAGGTCAGGACGGGTATGGGTTATATACAAAATTTTACCAACAAGTTGACGGTATAAGGTAGCATCAACTTCAGGGGAAGTACAAGTGACGGAAATCTTGACTCCAGACTGAAAGGGAGAAGGGGATGACTTACAGTCTTCCATGTTAAATTGGCGTAGAAGATCACGGGCATACTTGGACTGAGAAAGGGTAATACCTTCTTTGGATTCCAAGACCTGAAGACTAAGGAATAATGAAAGTCTCCCAAGTCTGTCATTTCAAAATTCTTTTTGAAGCTAGAATTCACATGGTTTATATGGTTAGGATCACTACTAGTAAAGATAATATCATCAACATAAAGGACAAGGATGATTAAGGACTTACCCACTTTCTTGGTGTAGACATTGTTGTCGAAATGACATCTATAAAAACGATTATCTAAGAGAAATCTATCCATTTTGGCATACCAATCTCGAGGGGATTTTTTGAGACCATAGAGAGACTTTCTAAGGCGAAAAACAAGGCTAGAGTCATTATAAATTAAGCCAGGGGGTTGTTCCATGTAGATTCCTTCATGCAAGTCCCCATGTAAGAAGGCAGATTTAACATCCATCTGATGGACTTCCCATTTAAAGGAGGTAGCAAGGGAAAGAAAAAGGCAGATAGAATTCATTTTAGTAACAGGGGAGAAGGTTTCACTATATTCAATGCCTTCAACTTGTGAAAATCTTTTAGAAACAATAAAAGCTTTATGTTTATCCACTTTTCCATCTGGTCCAAACTATCTTCGGTAAATCCATTTTCATCTGACAAGTTTTCTTCCCTTTGGAAGAGGAACAAGATCCCAAGTATCATTTTCCAATAAGGAATGATATCCTTCATTCATAGCTACATCCCAATCTTGATGACCTGAAGCTTCTTCAAAAGGTATCTAGATCATGATTTTCTCAAACTTGAGCCAATAAGGAAGAGGCTTTGTTGAACTGAGAACGTGTACGACGTTGATCTGCAGGGTCACCTAAAAGAGAACCTGCTACATCCCAAGTAGAGCGGACCCATTTCGGAAGCTGTGGAGCTGAAGGAAGATCCTGAGGAGGTGGAGGAGGATTTTCATCCTCGTTGTCATCATTCAAAGTAGAAGGAATGTTGTTAGACACAGAAGAGATAGAGAGAGGTGGCACATATGCTGAATCAGGCTCATAGGCCAAAGGTAGCACACACGCCGAACTAGGCTCACAGGTCGATATATTTTCATAAAATTTTATATCTCTTCTAATGATTACACTTTTGGATTTTTTTTAAAGAAGTATATATCCTTTGACATCTTCAGATTATCTTACAAAAATGCATTTTTCACTTTTAGGTTCTAAGGCTTTATGTTTCTCATTGGGAATATGGGCCCAAGATTCACTTCCAAAAACATGAAAGTGACTTACATCTGCTTTTATTGAGCTCCAGGCTTCTTCTGGAGTGATATTCCTTAAAACTTTAGTAGGAGTGTGATTTACTATGTAATTTTTACATTTAATTGCTTCTTCCCAAAAATTAAAACTAAGTCCTTTAGATTGAAGCATACAAATAGTCATTTATTTTAGAGTGTGATTCTTCCTTTCAACTACACCATCTTGTTGCAGAGTATATGGAACAGTATGTTGCAATTGAATGCCATGTTCAATGTAAAAGTTTATAAATTGTTTGTTAACATATTCTCCTCCATTTTCCGATCTTAACTTAAGAATGTGATGTCCAGATTGTTTCTCAAAAAAGGTCTTAAAGGCCAAGAACATGTTAAAAACTTCACTCTTGAGTTTTAAGAAGTATACCCAAGTGTGTCTGGAAAAATCATCAATGAAAGTTAAGAAGTACTTGTAACCAGAGAAAGAAACAACTGGAAGTGGACCACATAAATCACTGTGCACAAGTTGCAAAGGGGTTGAAGCGTGCCAAGAAGCACGTTTGTCAAAACTATCTCGTTGATGTTTTCCGAGTACACAACTAGAACAAACACCATCTCAGTAAGATACCATAGGAAGACCTGTCACCATATTTTCTTTACATAGAGTTTGAAGAGAGAGAAAGTTTAAGTGACCAAATCGTTCATGCCAAAGTTTTCTCACTACATCATTATGAGAAAAAAAATGGAGGGAAGACATGATGACCCAAAATTGTCAATCTTATACAACCTTGTGGAATCATCAGCAATTCCAGTAGCTAAAATATGTCTAGGATCTCTTAGGTCCTTAATTACAACATCATGAGGTGAGATTTCTACGGTTTTCCCTTCACCTGAATCAGTTATATGATAAACAGATAGAAGGTTGCAGGACAAGGTAGGAACACATAATACATCATTAAACTATCCATTATCTAGATGAATGGTTCCAGACCCTACAACACTAAGAGAATCATCACCAACATAAATGTTCTTGGTGTTACAATCATTTTAAAAAAAAACATGGCTTTATTTTTGGCATACATTCAATGCATAACCAGATCTTGATGCTTGACAACCACATGCAGAAAGTGTCATTCCCATAGATGAAGTTGAATATTTCTCCAAATGGATGTTGTGCTTCTTCATTGTTTGTTCCAAGACTTCCATCTTCTTAAAACAATTTAACTCTGTGTGGTCATCACGATTAAAAAAGTTGCAATGTCTATATGTCTTCTTCCCTTTGTTTTTATTTGCCTTACCAGTTTTTTTTTTTTCATTTTTAGTTTGCGGCTAAAATTGCTTAAGACCATTGTTTGGTTTAGGACCATTCTTTTTAGGATGTTACTAGTTTGAGCAAGCACCAAACATCCAACCGAACTTAGACCTTGCTTCCTTCCTTAATGTAAATATCGCCTCTTCTTTGGATATGGTTGTTGTTGGACTGCTAAGGCTTTCTTAGAAGAGTTTACAGTATTAATAAGACCAAGGTTTAAGATTTTTTCTTGTTATCTTATCAAAGAATCACAAAAGGCATCAAAAGAGGGGGACTTGTATGGTGTTCCCTAAGAAATGAGGGCTTCTCTAGTGGTATGGAATGTGGAAATGAATACAGAGTATGTAGGGCCTAACTTAGCAAGAATAGAATATATAAGACTACCATCTTAAATTTTGAACTTACAACTTTCTAAGAGAAGTCTAAGGGTCTTGAATTTGGACAAAAAATCTTCAATAGAGGAGAAATTATTGAGGTCTAAGGTAAGCGACTCATTTTCAAGCTGGTGGGCTCTAATTTCATTTTTAATGCCAAAAATAGTATTTAGTTTTTTCATAGCTTCATCAGGGGAGTCAATTTATTGGATATGAAATATAAGATCTTGAGCAATGGACATTCCTATCAACCCTCATGCTTGATCTTGTTTATTCTCCCATTTAGCCTTTTTATCTCCATCGGTAGGTTTAGATTCTAGTCATGAAGCTATTTTATAAAGCCCTTTACTTCTAAGTAAGTCTGCCATGTAGGATAGCCATTGGAAATAATTGGTGTTGTTAAGAATAACCGGGCATGCACTTTCCAATTTTAAAAATTGAAGTTGAAAATGTTGAAACTAACGGCTCCAATGGAAAGATCTTGAAAAAATGTGCCGGTAAAAAAAAACGGCTCTGAAAACAGCTTCTAGATGAAGAAGTTATGCCTTTTTGAAGACAAGTTGTAGTAGATGTCGAGTAGTCACATGATAGGTTGAAAGTTGATGATGAAGTTGTGCTTTTAAAAAAAATCCCCTCCCCCCTCCCCCGCCTCCCCATCCCCATTTTCGAAACTTAATATAATAAGCTCACTTTTTAAAAAAATACTACTTTATATGAACCGCGTTTATAAATAAGTGAGTCACTTTTACAATGTTACTTTATGAGATAATGAACAAGTAGACTGCAACTTAAATAAAAGATAAATTGACTTGAGACGGTAAGTGACTCACTTTTTATAATGGGTGAGAAACACTATTACATAAAGTAACTTTAAAACATAAGTTACATGCATTTTTTAAATAAAACCCTTTTTAAAAAAAAAGATAACTTGCCAAAAAGTTTTTAAAGAAAAAGTAACTTCACAAAAAGTTTTTTTAGAAAAAGAAGTTTGACAAAGAGATTTGAACCCAAGACCTCTATTCTCATAAATTAACTTTATACCAAGTGAACTAATAAAAGGATTATGTAATTGTTTGAAAGGAAGAAGAGGTTTTTTATTTATTTTTTATTTTTTTCCTCTTCTGATAGTCAAGGTTGTCATTGATGTCAATATGGCATTATTGGGATTGCAAATATTCTTGTGATATCATAACCTCATGTATATTTTGATGATGTCCTTATTCATAATTACAAGTCCCTCTTGTTTGATAAGGATGTCATTAATGAAGGTGTCAAACTATTAATGATGCCATTGTGATGTCAAGCCACTAATGAAGAAGTATTTTCCTAGATGTTCTTGAACTAACCATGACGACACCATAACCTCATGTATCCTTCCTCTTGATGAAGAAGCCCTAGAAATCATGATGATGTCCTTATCTTGATAAATGAGTCCTTATTGATGCTCATATTGACTCTTGATGAAGAAGCTCTCCTTGTGATGATCTAGCCCTTGCTCTAACAAATTGATGAATGCTGCATATGGTTAATGACATATCACTGCACTATCTTGATAACATGGAAAATTAAGGAATTGGAGATCACTTAATGACATATAATGATTAAATACATAACAAGTGGAGATCTCACCTAAAAACTCTTGGTGACATACGACAATGAAGAAGCCCTTGTTGTCCTAATCACCTTCTGCACATAAAAATTCAAGAACAGTTACAAATAAAAATAAAATTGGGCACCTTGGAGGCATCTTATCAACATGGGTCCTATAACATCTTGTAGAGTGAATTTTTCCAGTTCTAATGAGCCCTTATTTTCCCCCAAACTCCCAGTGGTTGATGAGATAATGATTTTTTAAGATAATAAAAAATTTAATTAATTGTGAGCCAACCTACACCTTGGCACACATGTCGGCCTCCCTCCTAAGAGTCTTGTCTATTTATTTCTTCAGCAAAAAACACTATATATATACAAATTTTGGTGTTCATTTGTTCATCAAGTGTTTGGCCATCAAGCACAAAAGAGGAGTTACTTAGTTCACATCTCGTGAACTTAACAGAGATCTTTTCATATTTTGTTTGGGTCACTAAACCAGACTGAAAATTTCAGATCTGAATTTGCAGTAATTACAGTGGCTTGGTCTCATCCACAGTGGCTTAGATTTCCTTGGTGGCACATTTTTGATCCGAAATTGCACTAATTACAATGGTTTGGTCTCATCTACAGTGATTCGAATTTTTGTGGTGGAACATTTCAGATCCAAAGTTGCATTACATTACACATCTCAGTCTGGTGATTGAAGTAGCTTAAAATTCAGACTGTGGTGGACTCCTGAAATTCAGACTGTGGTGGACTCTTGAAACTTGGACTGTGGAAAATTACAGTGACTCTTTTAATTGCAGTATTTTCAGACCTCTACAGTGGATTGTGTATCAAAATTTTGGATCATATTCTTGGTCAGTGGCTTGGAAATTTCATTGGTACACCAATATTCTTCTTAGTGGCTCGTGTTAAGTGAAGAACATTCTTGTGATAAGTCAGATTGAAGTAATCACAAGTGGAGGAAGGCCCAAGTCTAGATTTATACTCCCATATCTATATTGTGATTGAATCATTACTTCTATACCTACAATGAAGATACAGCTATATTAAATGAGACCTATACTGGACAGCCAAGAGCTCAATTGAGCATGCGAAGAAGTGAAGACTAAGAACATGCTATTAGAAGCACCTTGTGGAGGCATTCATTGAAAACCTGTAGTTGTTTGTCTATGCACACTTGAAAATACATTGAAGTCTGTTTGAAGTAGTACAAATGAATTGAAGTGAAACTTCTTTAAGGGTTGCCTTGAAGACATCATAATAAAGCATTAAAATAATATTTGAAGCAATCTTGATAGAGATTTTGAAGAAGCCCTTGAAGAGGCTTAGAGCAGGTGTAAAACTAGGGCTGCTCATTGAAGATACATTGAAGATTCGTGGAGATCATTGGAAACCATGATATAATCATGAGGTGATTTGGAGATTTTTTATTGGGTATCATGAAGGACAGCGAAGACACCTTCATGTGAAAAGATTAAGGCTGTCATTGATGACATAACGTGGAGACTACAATGTAGATTAACAGGGCTCATTGAAGAAGACATTGGGAGTTGTGAAGTATAACCAAATATATCTTAACGAAATAAAGAAAGGATTGGAGCCCAAGGGGTTGGAGCCTCAAAAAAACAAGGTTGGTGCCCTGTAAGATAGGGTTGGAGTCCTCAAGAAACCAGGTTGGAGCCTGTACCAAAGATAGGGTTGGAGCCCTAGAGGTTGGTGCCTCAAATTGACAAGGTTGGAGCCTTGGAAATACCAAGTCAGTGCTTGGCACAATATAAGTTGGAGCTTGGAATATTGTAGTCTTCATCTAGGGCTAGAGACCTATATCGTTATTGTACTTCACTTATTGTAAAGAAGAAATAAATAAAAATATCTATTCTATCATTGTTGATTTTTTGTTCTAAATATAAGTGATCTAACTGGTAAAATTAACAATTGAAAAGAAGTATTGATTCACCCCCCTCTTAGTATTTCCAACAATTGTAATTAGATCCAGTACCTTCACTCAAAGCCTAATAGCTTGAAGGTGGATCATTAGAACACAAATGGAAAAACCAAGGAAGAAAGTCTCTAATCCTCCTAAAGATGTGTCTTCCTCAACCATCGAAATTGAAGTCAATCAATTTGCAAAGGCTCCATTGTTCAATGGAAATTTTGATATATGGGAGGCAAAAATGGGGAATTACTTGAAGCCTCAAAAGGAATTGAAGTTTGGAAATCAATGATTACTAATGACACAATGGACGAATAATCCAAGGGGTACAATACGATAGCAATGAAGGCAATTTTGAATGGGTTACCAAATTCTGTGAAGGCCAATTTTGAAAAATGTTCATCAGCAAAATTCATATGGGACAAACTTCATAATATTCACTCATAAGGATCATTGACAATGATATCTAGTCAAGAAGATGATGGAAAACAAGAAAGAAGTCCAGAATCCATCAAGGAAGTTGAAGATAAGAGAGATGACAACAAGGCTAAAGAAGACCTAGAAGATGAAGAGAACAAAGAAGACTTTGAAGTAGATCTCCTGAATAAAATTATGGCTTCCATGGAAAAGATTAACAGTTTGAAAAAGGAAAATGAGGAACTTAAGAAGACAGAGCAAGATGGTAACCAAGACAAGATAAGGAATGAAGTTGACTTTGTTAAGCTTCAATTAGAAGAAAGAGATGAGGAGCTCGCCAAACTTAAAAAGGAATTTCATCAAAACAAAAGAAAGCATCATGAAGAAGTCATATCTATGACAAATCAACTAGATAAGGCAAATAAAAGGGAAGAAAATTTGTCAAGCCACCTTGAACAAAGACTTAAGAGCTTGAACAATCTTGAAGCAGAGATTGGTCAATACAAGGAAGAGGTCTTCTCTCTTAGATCTCAACTAAAAGAAGCAAGGAAACAAGCGTAAGGAGCTGAGAAGGTGATGAAATATTTGGCACTCATAGAAGGACAAGTTGGTGAAGCAGAAAAGGATAGAAACACCATGATATGCCAACTAAAAGAAAAGGATGAAGAAATCTTCAAAATAAAATCAAACATGAACCTTCTCAAGGCCGAAACATGTGAAGCTACAAGAATAAAAGAAGAAATGGAGAGTAGTCTAGCAAAGGAGAATAAAGAAATATTCATAATGAAATCAAATATCATCTCCCTTAAAAATGAATCACACGAAGCAACAAGGATGATGAAAGAAATGAAGAAGCAACTAGTCATGAAAGATGAAGATTATGAAAAATTGAAAGGAGAAATTGTCTCTCTTAAAAAGGAATTTGATCTGCTGAATAAGAACTTGAAGAGTTCTCAAACCCTAGATGACATCCTAAGTCATCAAAGATCCCCCCTTGATAAATCAGGTCTTGGCTATGCAGGTGAACCCTCAAGAAAGAATGATAATGCTTCAAACAACAAGGATGTGAGGAAGCTAGGAAGAAATGATACTTCCAGTTCTAGCTAAGGCAAGAGTCAACATGACATTAGAAGAAACCCTACTCCAAGGAGATTTACAGATGATGTCAAGAATACAAAAGGAAATGAATATCATCAAAGATTTCCAAGGCAAAAAGACTTCAAAAAGACTTCAAGGAACTCTTCATCTCCCAGGTACCAAACTATATTTCTTGGATATTTCTATTCTTGTACAAACTTTGGGCACATGGAAAAATATTGTAGGGCATATCAAAATGACAAATATAATGGTCTATGTCAACCTCCTAGAAGCAATTTTGCAAGAAGAAGTCATGATTTCTTATTCATGAACAAGATAGAGTGTTTCAATTGCCATAACATTGGACATATGGCACATGATTGTAACTTGAGTTGGACCCCTACACAAGCTAGAACCATGCCAGAGAAAAAATTTACACAAGTATGGAGAAGAAAACAAGTTGAATTTGGAAGTCCCTTGAACACTCCAGTGAAAAACAATGATGTTAAATTGATGAAAGAATCCTTGGCAGATGTAATATTCCAAGTATTTAATAACGAGACTTTGCCAAAAAGAAGACCGTGCATATAGTTAGGGGGAGCTTGTGATCGTACTTGCAAGAAGATATCCCTGAAAGGGCACTATGAAATCCTTGATGAGTCACACATGAACAATCTTCTCTCAGGAGCAGTTCCATTGAAGAACATAATCCCTTACTCATCTGATGGACCATTGTTGAACATGTCTGCCACTTGATCACAAGGCAAGCAATCTTTCCTGAGCTAAAGGAGTTAATGTCGGCAGGGGGAGTAACATATCTCTCATGGACGACATTGCCAGAATAAAGAGCACCATGACAGGGGGAGCATCATACCTATGAAGAACTATTATTGACGAAGAAAATATGATAAAGAGAAGCAACTTGATAGGGGGAGTACTTGGGAACCCCATTTTCCATTGATGTCAAAGGGGGAGAGAATGTTGAAGGGTAATAATATTGCCATCAATTACAAAGGGGGAGATTGTTAGTCAAGGTTGTCATTGATGTCAATATGGAATTATTGGGATTGAAAATATTCTTGTGATATCATAACGTCATGTATATTTTGATGATGTCCTTATTCATAATGACAAGTCCCTCTTGTTTGATAAGGATGCCATTAATGAAGGTGTCAAGCTATTAATGATGCCATTGTGATGTCAAGCCACTAATGAAGAAGTCTTTTCCTAGATGTTATTGAACTAACCATGAAGACACCATAACCTCATGTATCCTTGCTCTTGAATAATAATCCCTAGAAATTATGATGATTTCCTTATCTTGATAAAGGAGTCCTTATTGATGCTCATAGTGACTCTTGATGAAGAAGCTCTCCATGTGATGATCTAGCCCTTGCTCTATCAAATTGATGAATGCTGCATATGGTTAATGACATATCACTGCACTATCTTGATGACATGGACAATGAAGGAATTGGATATCACTTGATGACATATAATGATAAAAGACATAACACGTGGAGATCTCACCTAAAAACACTTTGTGACAAATGACAATGAAGAAGCCCTTGTTGTCCTAATCACCTTCTGCACATAAAAATTCAAGGACAGTTATAAAGAAAAATAAAATTGGGCACCTTGGAGGCATCCTATCAGCATGGGTCCTATATTATCTTGTAGAGTACATTTTTCCCGTTCTAATGAGCCCTTATTTTCCCCCAAATGCCCAGTGGTTGATGAGATAATGATTTTTTAAGTTAAGAAAAAAATTAATTAATTGTGAACCGACCTACACCTTGGCACACATGTCCGCCTCCCTCCTAAAAGTTGTGTATATTCATTTATTCATAAAATATATATATATATACAGATTGTGGTGTTCATTTCTTCGTCAAGTGTACGGTCATCAAGCAAAAAACAGGAGTTACTTAGTTCACATCTCATGAACTTAAAAGAGAGCTTTTGATATTCTGTTTGGGTCAGTAAACCGGACTGAAAATTTCAGATCTGAATTGCAATAATTACAGTGGCTTGGTCTCATCCACAGTGGCTCAGATTTCTGTGGTGGCACATTTTAGATCCGAAATTGCACTAATTACAGTGGCTTGGTCTCATCTACAGTGATTTGGATTTCTGTGGTGGAACATTTTAGATCTGAAGTTGTAGTACATTACACATCACGGTCTTGGTGACTGTAGTATCTTAAAATTCAGACTGTGGTGGACTCTTGAAATTCAGACAGTGGTGGACTCTTAAAACTCAGACTGTGGAAAATTACAGTGACTCTTTTAATTGCAGCAGTTTCAGACCTCTTACAGTGGACTATGTATCAACATTTTGGATCGGATTCTTGGTCAGTGGCTTAGACATTTCATTGGTACACCAATATTCTTCTTAGTGGCTTGTGTTAAGTGAAGATCATTCTTGTGATAAGTCAAATTGAAGGACTCACAAGTGGAGGAAGGGCAAGTCTAGATTTACACTCCCAAATCTAGATTGTGATTGAAGCATTACTTCTATACCTACAGTGAAGATACAACTACAGTAAATGAGAACTATATCGGACAGCCAAGAGCTCAATTGAGCATGCGGAGAAGTGAAGGCTAAGAACATGCTATTGGAAGCACCTTGTTGAGGCATTCAATAAAAACCTATAGTTGTATGTCTATGCACACTTGAAAATACTTTGAAGTTCGTTTGAAGCAGTACAAACGAATTGAAGTGAAACTTCTTTAAGTGTTTCCTTGAAGACATCATAATAAAGCATTAAAATAGTATTTAAAGTAGTCTTGACAGAGATTTTGAAGAAGCCCTTGAAGAGGCTTAGAGCAGGTGTAGAACTAGGGCTGCTCATTGAAGATACATTGACGATTCGTGGAGATCATTGGAAACCATGATATAATCATGAGGTGATTTGGAGATTTTTGATTGGGTATCATGAAGGACAACAGAGACACCTTCATGTGAAAAGATTAAGGCTGTCATTGATGACATAACATGGAGACTACAATGAAGGTTAATAGGGCTCGTTGAAGAATACATTGGATGTTGTGAAGTATAACCAAATATATCTTGACGAAGTAAAGCAAGGGTTGGAACCCAAGAGGTTGGAGCCTCAAAAAGATAAGGTCAGTGCCTTGTAAGATAGGGTTGGAGCCCTAGAGGATTTGAGTCATCAAGAAACCAGGTCGGAGCATGTACCAAAGATAGGGTTGGAGCCCTAGAGGTTGGTGCCTCAAATTGACAAGGTTGGACCATTGGAAAGACCAAGTCAGTTCTTGGCATAATATAGGTTGGATCCTGGAAGATTGTAGTCTTCATCTAGGGTTGGAGCCCTATATCATTATTGCACTTTAATTATTGTAAAGAAGAAATAAAAAAAAAGTATATATTCTATCATTGTTTATTTTGTGTTCTAAATATAAGTGATCTAATTGTTAAAATTAACAATTGAAAAGAAATATTGATTCACCCCCTTCTCAGTATTTCCAACATCTTCGAGGTGCATGTTTTTTTTCTGCAAAAAAAAATATGTGCAAACAACAAAAAAATACAAGCCTTACGACAGAACATTAGATTTCCGGTTACCCTGTCCAGCAACTATATATTTTCTCGTTATTTCTGATTTCCCGAGATCGCACAAAGTCGTGGGATAAGAGCATACGTAGAAGAAAAATTACCTCTTTATGTTTCTGGTTTGCCAGATCACACACAACATAGAGAAAAGAGCATACGCAAAGAAGAGGGTATAGATCTGGTAATAAAAAAATATATTATAAACTGAAATAAACAGAGGGATAAATAAATATAACTGCAAAAAAATAATTTATACCTCCAGGTATAAAATGACATATACCTTGGGCAACCAGAAACCTTTTCTCATGAAACGAAAGGGGTTCCTCATAAGAACATAAACTCTAGACACAACAGAGTAGTTCTCCCGGCCCGAAAGTGGTTATAAATAGTAGATCTGAAAAACGATAGTCGCATGCAGTCAAATCATCTTCTGATTTGGATCAACAAGAGATGTGGCCCTCAAAATAGCTCTTATACCTTATAGGAATTTACATGGTAAGTTCCTTGGATCAGACACCAAAGGTCACCACTCGCAAACAAATCACAAATCAATACACCAGTATTTGACGTGGTTAAAACCCTCTCGAGACATAGCTCCTTGTAAGTATATTGTGTTGATGTGAATTGAATTTAGGCGTGCATTATGCAAATTTAACTTGGTATTAGAGATTTTGAAGATCATGTATTTACAAGGCACTCGACAATAAAAATTATTATGCTTGAGATTCAACAAGATGATTATCCTAGTGAAAATTAAGCACCTACACTAGGTGGGGCCCGTAGGTTATTTTGAGGTGTATGTCTATTTTTAGAATGTTGAGCAAATTATTTATAGTAGGAGTCTATTTTTAGAATGGTGAGAAAATTCTATTTATAGATGAGTTTCTATTTTTAGATGCATGGGCGAAGTCTATTTATAGATCACATGTCTAAAAATAGAATGCATGTTGGTTATTATTATCTCTTAATAATAATTGGACAATAAATAATAATCTATTCTCTTGAAGCACTTGATTTCAGTTAACTGATGTGGCAGAGCAGTTGCCTAAAGGAATTAGTATGTACAGAGTTGGATGTGTAATTATGTGAGTTGTAAAGTAGTTTAACTCAGTTAAGTGAGTTAAACTCAGTTGTGCTAGTTGCAACTAGTTGTAACTAAAGATACACTAATGAGAGATTAGTGAATTAAATATTAAATTAATTCACATGGAATGATCTCACATGAAACTGAATATTTACTATTGTTAACTACATGCATGTCAGATCCAGTGGAGACCCAGTTGAAAGATAGGCTAAAGGGATAGTTTGACTATATGTTGTGGCATTAGTGGGTGCACTCATGAAACCACACACACATTGGAGATGCCAATGAGGATTGTGCAATCAAGTCAAGGCAGTACATCTCATTCATTCATGGATTGTGATCAGCAGGGATTGCGCAGTGGAGGCAGGCTGTCAAGAGGCAGTAAATTGGCGCATGTATTTTCTAATTTTTGTATGACAGTGTGAGACGATTGTATATTGTACCGAGAGCTCTTTTATTAGAGTTTTGTATGAGATTATTTCATGATCCATGATATATACATAATATATTATAGTGGGGTTTTTAGCTTTATTCTTTCCCGGTAAAAACCTGTGTTATGTGTGATTGATATTTCTTCATGTGTTTGCAATTGGCGATTAAATTTACGCAAAGATTTTAGTAGAAGGATTATGTATTTAACAATGGCATATAATTGTTAGATCAGGATAATCCAGGTAATACATAATTGTATTAAAATTTCTACATGGTATCAGAGTAAAGAATATTGCAATATTGAAGCAGTAGCTGAGTTTGTTGGTCGAAACAATTCGAATTTGCTGCAAGAATTTCTTGGTGCAACAATTGAGTAAACATCGAAATGGCTTTCAATGGTTTGCGGCTAGAGTATGAACTCGAGGGTAGCTAGAACTACATTGCATGGAAGGACAGGATGGAGGTAGTGCTTGAAGATAATGGCTTGAAGTAATTCATCAACAATGATGTTCCTAAGCCCACTTCAACGGATGCTGCATTACTTGACGCCTGGAAAAAGAAAGTAGTGAAGATGAGAAGGATTTGTTGAGATTCAACAAGATGATGAGCTTAGTGAAAAGAGTCGCCTTCACTAAGTGGGCCCGCAGGCTATTTTTGGCGCAAGTCTATTTTTAGACATGATGATCATATTTCAGAAGTTGCAGGATGCTATTTGTGGATGGTTGGTCAAGTTGGAAAAATAGATGAAATTCTATTTTTAGAATATTGGGAAAAGTCTATTTATAGATCATCAATCTAAAAATAGATGCATGTCGATTATTATTAGCTCTTAATAATGATCAGATTCTAAACATTAACTTATTAACTTGGAGCACTTCAGTTTAGTGCACAGATGTGGCACATCAGCTGACAGAAGGAATTACGCTATTCCTAAGGGTTTACCGGAGCTAATGCATGGAGGACTCAGTTAGAACTCAAGTGGCAGAGTTATGACACAGTTGGAAGAAGTAGTTATGGAGTTGTATTTAGTTTAACTCAGTTAGAATCAGTTGAGCTAGTTGTATCTAGTCTAACTGAATGATTGACTAGTGAGAGTGGAGTGAATTAACTAGTTAATTAATTCACAAATAATAACTCATCAATCAACCTAAGAATACATCGCTAACTACAAGTAGCGGCGCTTTCAAGTGAGGACCAAGGGAGACCAAAGGAGTTGTATTCAGTTTAACTCAGTTAGACTCAGTTGAGCTAGTTGTATCTAGTCTAACTGATTGATACACTAGTGAGAGTGGAGTGAATTAATTAGTTAATTAATTCATAAATAATAAATCATTAATCAACTGAAGAATACATCAGTTAACTACAGTGCATGGTAGTTTCAGTGGAGACCAGTGGAGAGATAGGTGAAAGGGCAAGATAGACTATCTGTTGTGACTATAGTGATGCATTGATTGCATCACACACTCAGTGGAGATGCCAATGAGGATTGCGTAGTCAAGTATGGAGTAATTTGAATTCATTCAGAGCTATTCTTTAGCAGATATTGCGCAGTGGAGACAGGCTAGAAGGTGGCAAAGATCGGTGCATGAATTTGCAAGATTAGGCCTGATTAGTGTATGACGATTGTACTGTACCGAGGGCTTATGATAAGCTTTGTATGCTTGTATGAGATTGTCATATGATCTCCATGTTACATAATATATATTTTGGTTTTTCAGCTTCAGGCTTTCCTAGTTAAAAACTGTGTTATGTGCGATTGATTATTTTTGTTTATGCTTCACATGTGTGTGCAATTAATTTTTCCGCAAAAGATTAACAAGTGGAATAGAATTAGTATCTTGCATAAAGTTAAATAGTGTGAGATCAGGTGTATCTTGGACATATGAATGCTTAATGCATGTAATTTCTACATGGTATCAGAGCATTGTTGATTGAAGATTGCAATTGTGAAGTGAGTTTGTGTTTGTGGACAATTCGAATTTGCTACAGAAGATTCTTGGTGCAGAAATCGAGTATACATTGAAATGTCTTTCAACGGGTTGAGATTGGTGTATGCCCTTGATGGGAGCTCGAATTACATACCCTGGAAGGACAGGATGGAGGTGGTGCTGGAGGATAATTGGTTGAAGGAGTTCATCGATAGCGATGTTCCTAAGCTGGGATCTAGCAATGCTGCATTACTTGATGCATGGAAAAAGAAGACTGCAAAGACGAGGATAATTCTGTTGGAAGGTGTGAAGGACCATATTGTGTTCAGGCTTCATGGGAAATCCACTCCATTCTTAATGTGGAAGGCTTTGACAAACTTGTTCCAAAGCAGAAGTGACCAGAGGAAGTTGGCGCTTAAAGACAAACTCAGGAAAATAAAAATGGAGAAAGGTGACAATATTCCAAAATACCTCACGAAGTTTGTCCACTGCAAGGATGAACTGGGAAGTGTGGGGGTTACTGTTGATGAAGAAGACTTGGTGAGCTTGGCTCTCCTTGGGCTTCTGAAGAGTTGGCATAGCTACGAAGACTCTGTCAATGGACGGGAGAAACTGTTAGGATGGGAGCGACTTTGGTCAGATCTTGTGCAGGAGGAGATAAGGCAGGGTACTAGGGATGGATCTTCATCGAAGAATGAAGATGAAGATAATTGTGCTTTGGCTACCAAATCAAGGAAAGGGAAGGGGAAGAAAAATCCTTCAAAATCCGGTGCTAAAGGCAAGAAGCAGGACTTGTCCAAAGTGAAGTGTTTTCACTGTCACGAACATGGACATTTCGCCACTAACTATCCACAGAAGAAGAAGAATAAGAAGGCTGCTGGATCTGCAGCTGGAGAGGCCTTAGCCTCGCAATTTGAGCTGGATTTTTCCTTGATCGCATGCTTAGTTTCAAGCTGCATGGGATTGGTGTGGTATCTTGACAGTGGTGCATCTTTCCATATGACGGGAGACAAAGAGTTGTTTAGTGACTTGGAGGAGAAGGACCTCTAGATGCATATAGAGATGGGCAACAATGGTTGGTACAGTGCGATTGGCATTGGGACCATTACCTTTGAGAGGGAGTCCGGTAATCCGTTCTTGTTGAAGAATGTCATGCATGTTCCAGGTCTGAAGAAGAACTTGGTCTCAGTCGCAATGCTGGAAGACAAGGGTTATGATGTTGTTTTTAGTGAGGGAAAAGCCTTGCTTCGACATAAAACAACAGGTCAAACCAAGAAGATAGGGGTTCGAATTAAGAATCTCTACAATTTGGAGGTAGATGGGTGCGTTGCAATGGTGGGCAAAGTAGAAGAAGTGGTGAGCCGCGATGAGGGCGAATTATGGCACAGGAGATTGGGCCATCTTCACCATGGCGATTTGAAGATTTTGCAGCAAATTTCTATTGGACTTCCCAAGGGTACTCTTGCACAATCAAATCATTGTAAATGATGTACAATGGGTAAGTTTGTGAAGACCACCTTTCATGAGAAAGAGAACAGTGCTTCGGTGATCCTAGAGAGAATTCACACAGACGTGTGTGGACCATTCTCGGTTGCTTCAACAGCAAGACACATGTATTATGTGATATTTGTTGATGATTATTATCGTAGATGCTGGATCTTCTTCATGCAGAAGGAGAAGGAGTTGGGGAAGCAGGTGAAAGCTCTAAGGAGCGATAATCGTGGTGAATACATCTCGGGCGAATTCAAAGACTTCTGTAGTAAAGAAGAAATTCGAAGAGAACTCATAGCGCCTCATAACCCACAGCAGAATGAAGTCGCGGAGAGAAAGAACAGAATGATCGTGGGTGCTGCATGAGCAATGCTACATGACCAAAGCCTACCAATGCACTTGTGGGCAGAAGCATGCAACACTGCGGTTTATGTGCAAAACCATTGTCCTCATAGAGTACTTGGCATGAGTACACCCAAAGAAGCATTTTCTGGTAAGAAGCCTGATATTTCTTATTTGAAGATTTTTGGCTCACCTGTTTACATTCATGTGACAAAGGACGCTAGGAAGAAGCTGGAGCCAACTGCAGAAGTTGGGATATTTGTGGGGTACACAGAAACACCCCATAACTATCTTGTGCATTTGCCAGACAGTCGAATGATTGTTGTGCGACGGGATATAAAATTCAATGAGGTGAAAGCCATGAAGTTGTCGCTTGTGAGGGAGCTACACTTGCATGTGGAAGAGGAATTTCTTGTTCCCAAAGTTGAGCCTCTGGATGTGGATCAGCCATAGGAGGAGATTCATGGAGTGGAGGAGTCCACTCATGCAGAACCAAACATCAGACAAGGCATAAAGCGTACCACAGAAGCTAAGAGACTGAAGCTTGATGCGGCACAGAATGTAGGAGTCCCTACATCATAGCGCAGACAGAGACAGTCACCTGACCGATATACTGAATACATGGCTCTTATGAGAAAGTGTATCGTGACAGAGCCATCTTCTTTCGAAGAAGCAGTGCAGGAGCCCACATGGGTAGATGCCATGGTGGAGGAGTATGACTCCATTGTCAGAAACAGTGCTTGGGAGATTGTTCCAAGGTCGGTGGGAAAATCAGTTACAGGATCAAGATGGATCTATAAGATAAAGCAATTTGTTGATGGGAGCGTCGAGAAGTATAAGTCAAGATTTATTGCCCAGGGGTTCTCACAGATTGAGGGGATTAACTATGAAGAAAACTTTGCACCTGTCGCATGGTATTCTTCCATATGAACCATCCTTGCTCTCTTAGCGCAGATGGGTTGGCACATTCATCAGATGGATGTGAAGAATGTGTTCCTTAATGGGATCATTGAGGAAGAGGTGTACATTGAGCAGCCTGAAGGATTTGAGATCTTTAGCAGCGAGTCGCATGTGTGCAGGCTCAAAAGAGCATTGTATGGGTTGAAACAAGCACCCCGTGCTTGGTACACTTGGATCGATAGCTATTTCACTGGACATGGCTTCACCAAGAGTGAGGCGGATGCAAACTTCTACCAGATTGTGGTGGAGGGTAAGCTTTTAATCATTGTACTTTATGTTGATGATTTAATACTAACAGGTGATGAGCAGTTGATACACTCATGCAAGGCAGATCTTGCAAAGGAGTTTGAGATGAAGGATTTGGGCCTCCTTCATTATTTCCTTGGATTGGAAATATGGCAGGGGGAAGGTGAACTGTTTGTGTCTCAAGGCAAGTATGCCCGGGAGATACTGGAGAAGTTTCACATGCAAGGCTGCAAGCCTATTGACACTCCTCTTCAGGGAAATTGGAAGAAAGAGGATGTTACATCGGTAGAGGTAGTGGATGCCACTGTTTACTGACAGTTGGTGGGTTCGCTCATGTATTTAGTCAATACAAGACCGAACATATGCTATGCGGTGAACCGGCTTTCACAAGCAATGGTTAAGCCTACCAAGCTCTTTTGGAAGGCAGGCAAGCATGTATTGAGATATCTCAGGGGCACATCTAAGTATGGTTTATGGTACAGACAAACGGATGAGGTGAAGTTGCATGGCTTCACGGATGCAGATTGGGAAGGAAGCCCAACAGACAGAAAGAGCACATCAGGAGGGATTTTCAGTATCGGATCTATAGCAGTTTCTTGGTACAGCAAGAAACAATGATCCGTGGCACTCAGTTCAATGGAAGCGGAATACATGACAGAAATTTTAGCTGCATGTGAGGCTATTTGGATGAGGAAGATCCTAGTTGGTTTGTTCGGTTCACATTTAGATCCCACGGTGATTCATTGTGATAATCAGAGTTGCATTAAACTCTCGGTTAATCCTATGTTTCATGATATATCTAAACATATTGATATCCGGTATCATCATATTAGAGATTGTGTGCAGTGGAAGATCATGTTGCTTCAGTACATTCCTACGGAGGATTAGGATGCAGATATTCTGATGAAAGCGCTCACTAGGGGAAAATTCGAATACCATAGAGGCAGGATCGGGGTGAAGGATAATCCCTATCTTGTTGAGAGGGAGTGTTGAGATTCAACAAGATGATGAGCTTAGTGAAAAGAGTCGCCTTCACTAAGTGGGCCTGCAGGCTATTTTTGGCGCAAGTCTATTTTTAGACTTTCTATTTTTAGACATGATGATCATATTTCAGAAGTTGCAGGATGCTATTTGTGGATGGTTGGTCAAGTTGGAAAAATAGATGAAATTCTATTTTTAGAATATTGGGTGAAGTCTATTTATAGATCGTCAATCTAAAAATAGATGCATGTCGATTATTATTAGCTCTTAATAATAATCAGATTCTAAACAACAACTTATTCTCTTGGAGCACTTCAGTTCAGTGCACAGATGTGGCACATCAGCTGACAGAAGGAATTACGTTATTCCTAAGGGTTTACTAGAGCTAATGCATGGAGGACTCAATTAGAACTCAAGTGGCAAAGTTATGACATAGTTGGAAGAATTAGTTATGGAGTTGTATTCAGTTTAACTTAGTTAGACTCAGTTGAGCTAGTTGTATCTAGTCTAACTGATTGATACACTAGTGAGAGTGGAGTGAATT
Source organism: Pinus albicaulis (assembly GCA_034641835.2). Taxonomy (NCBI): domain Eukaryota; kingdom Viridiplantae; phylum Streptophyta; class Pinopsida; order Pinales; family Pinaceae; genus Pinus; species Pinus albicaulis. The sequence continues at coordinate 513,406 of CM076582.1, read as the reverse complement.
CAATAGTTAATTAATTCATAAATAATAACTCATTAATCAACTGAAGAATACATCAGTTAACTACAGTGCATGGAAATTTCAGTGGAGACCAGTGGAGAGATAGGTGAGAGGGTAAGATAGACTATCTGTTGTGATTGTAGTGATGCATTGATTGCATCACACATTCAATGGAGATTCCAATGAGGATTGCGCAGTTAAGGATGGAGTAATTTGAATTCATTCAGAGCTATTCTTCAGCAGAGATTGCGCAGTGGAGGCAGGCTAGCAGGTGGCAAAGATCGGTGCATGGATTTGCAAGATTAGGCCTGATTAGTGTATGACGATTGTACTGTATTGAGGGCTTGTGATAAGTTTTGTATGCTTGTATGAGATTGTCATATGATCTCCATGTTACATAATATATAGTTGGGGTTTTCAGCTTCAGGCTTTCCTGGTTAAAAACTGTGTTATGTGCAATTGATTATTTTTGTTTATGCTTCACATCTGTGTGCAATTAATTTTTCTCCAAAAGATTAACAAGTGGAATAGATTCAGTATCTTGCATAAAGTTAAATAGTGTGAGATCAGGTGGATCTTGGACATATGCATGATTAGTGCATATAATTTCTACAGGATTCTGTTGGAAGGTGTGCGAGACCATATTGTCTCAAGCCTTCATGGGAAAGCCAATCCATATGCTATGTGGAAGGCTTTGACGGATCTTTTCCAAAGGAGCAGTGAACATCGGAAATTGGCACTGAAGGATAAACTCAGAAATATCAAGATGGAGAAGGGCGACAATATTCGTAAGTATCTCACAAAATTTGTCCAATGTCGGGATGAATTGGGGAGTGTGGGAATCACGGTTGGTGATGATGATTTGGTGAGCTTGGCTCTTGCGGGACTTCCTGAGAGTTGGCATAGTTATCAATACTCTGTCAATGGACAGGAAAAATTGTTGGATTGGGAACAACTATGGTCAGATCTAGTGCAAGAGGAGTTCAGGCGAAACACTAGAGACGTCTCTTCATCAAAGCATGATGATGAAGAGGATTGTGCTTTGGCTGCCAAGGCAAGGAAAGGGAAGGGGAAGAAATTCCACCCAAAATCTGAGGCTAAAGGCAAGAAGTTGGATTTGTCCAAGGTGAAGTGTTTTCACTATCAAGAACATGGGCATCTCGCCAATAACTGCCCACAAAAAAAGAATAACAATAAGGTTGTTGGAGTTAGAGTTGGTGAGGCCCTTGCCTCGCAATTTGAACTTGATTTCTCTTTGATCGCATGCTTGGTTTCAAGTGCAATGGGATCGGTGTGGTATCTTGATAGTGGTGCTTCCTTCCACGTGACGGGAGATAAGGAGATTTTCAATGACTTGGAGGAGAAAGATCTACAAATGCATATAGAGATGGGTGACGATGGACGATACAGTGCGACCAGCATTGGTACCATTACCTTTGAGAGGGAGTCAGGTAAACCATTTCTATTGAAATATGTTATGCATGTTCCAGGTCTGAAGAAAAACTTGGTCTCATTCGCGATGTTGGAGGACATAGGCTATGACGTTGTTTTTAGCGATGGAAAAGCTTTCCTGTGACATAAAACAACGGGTCAAGCCAAGAGGATAGGGATTCAATTCAAGAATCTCTACAAGCTGGAGGTAGAAGGTTGCGCTGCCATGATGGGCAAAGCGGAAAAAGTGGTGAGCCGGGATGAGGGCGAATTATGGCATAGGCGATTGGGCCATCTTCACCATGGAGCTTTGAAAGTCATACATAAAATATCTACTGGACTTCCAATGGGAACACTTGCTTAGTTAGATCAGTGCAAGGGTTGCACCATGGGGAAGTATGTAAAGTCCACCTTTCATGAAAAAGAGAATCGTGTTTCGATGATCCTGGAGAGAGTTCACACAGACGTGTGTGGACCATTCTCGGTTGCTTCAACAACAAAACAAAGGTATTATGTTATTTTTGTTGATGAATTTTCTCGTAAATGTTGGATCTTCTTCATGTAGAAGAAGGGTCAAACATTCTCAAAGTTCTATGAGTTTAAGGCATTGGTTGAGAAAGAGTCATGGAAGCAAGTGAAGGCTCTGAGGAGCGATAATGGTGGATAATACATCTCGAATGAATTCAAATACTTTTGTAACAAAGAAGGAATTCGAAGAGAACTCATAGCGCCTCATAACCCATAACAAAATGGGATTGTGGAGAGGAAGAACAAAACGATCGTGGGTGTTGCACGAGTGATGCTGCATGATCAGGGCCTACCAATGCATTTGTGGGTGGAAGCATGCAACACTGCGGTTATGTGAAAATTGTTGTCCTCATAGAGTACTTGGCATGAGTACACCTAAAGAAGCTTTTACTGGTAAGAAACCAAATGTTTCTCACTTTAAGATTTTTGGCTCATCTGTTTATGTGCATGTGACCAATAACTCCAAGAAGAAGCTGGAGTCGACTGCTGAAGTTGGGATATTTGTGGGGTACACAGAAACACCCCATAATTATCGTGTGTATTTTCCAAACAGTCGAATGACTGTGGTGCGACGAGATATAAAATTAAATGAGGAGAAAGCCATGAAGTTATTGCTTGAGAGGGAGCTATATTTGTGTGCAGAGGAGGAACTTTTGGTTCCCAAAGATGAGTCTCTAGATGTGGATCAGCCACAGGAGGAGGTTCATGGAGTGGAGGAGTCCACTCACGCAGAGCCAAACATCAGAACTAGCAGAAAGCATACCACAGAAATCGAGAGGCTGAAGCTTGATGCGGCACAGAATGTAGGAGTCCCTACTTCACAACGCAGACAAAGATAGTCTCCTGGCTGATTCACTGGATATATGGCTCTCATGAGCAAATGTATTGTGACTGAGCCATCTTCCTTTTAGGAAGCAGTGTAGGAGCCCACATGGGTAGATGCAATGGTGGAGGAGTATGACTCCATTGTCATAAACAGTGCTTGGGAAATTGTTCCAAGGCTGGTTGATAAATTAGTGGTAGGTTCAAGATGGATCTACAAGGTAAAGCAAGCTACTGATGGGAGTGTTGAGAAATACAAGGCCATATTTGTGGCTCGGGGCTTCTCACAGATCGAGGGGATTGATTATGAAGAAACCTTTGCACTTGTCACACGGTACTCTTCCATAAGGACCATCCTTTCTCTCTCAGAGAAGATGGGTTGGCACATTCATCAGATGGATGTGAAGACTCTGTTCCTTAATGAGATCATTGAAAAAGAAGTGTACATTGAGTAGCCTGAAGGATTTGAGATCTTCAGCAGCAAGTCGCATGTGTGCAGACTCAAAAGAGCATTGTATGGGCTGAAGCAAGCACCCTGTGCTTGGTACACTGGGATCGACAGTGATTTCACCAAACTTGGCTTCACCAAGAGTGAGGCGGATGCAAACCTATACTAGATTGTGGTGGAGGGTAAGTTTTTAACCATTGTTCTTTATGTTGATGATTTAATACTGGCTGGTGATGAGCAACTGATACACTCATGCAAGGAGGACCTTGCAAAGGAGTTTGAGATGAAGGATATAGGCCTCCTTCATTATTTCCTTGGATTGGAAATATGGCAGTGATATGGTGAACTTTTTTTGTCTCAAGGCAAGTATGCAAGGGAGAAACTGGGTAAGCTTCACATGGAGGGCTGCAAACCCATGGATACTCCTCTTCCAGGAAACTGGAGGAAAGAGGACGCTACATCTGGAGAGGTAGTGGATGCTACTGTCTATCGACAGTTAGTGGGTTCGCTAATGTATTTAGTAAATACAAGACCAGACATATGCTATGCGGTGAATCAGCTTATTCAAGCGATGGTTAAGTCTACCAAGCTCTTTTGGAAGGCGGGCAAGCATGCCTTGAGATATCTCAAGGGCACATCTGAGTATGGCTTATGGTACAGACAAACGGATGAGGTGAAGTTGCATGGCTTCACAGATGCAGATTGGGCGGGCAGCCCAACGGACAGAAAGAGCACATCAGGAGGGGTCTTCAGTATCGGATCTACAACTTTTTCTAGGTACAGTAGGAAACAGAGATCTGTGGTACTCATTTCAGCGGAAGTGGAATACATGGTAGCAAGTCAAGCTGCATGTGAGGCTATCTGGATGAGAAAGATCCTGGTTGGTTTGTTTGGTTCTCATTTAGATCCTACAATGATTCATTGTGATAATTAGAGTTGCATTAAACTCTCGATTAATCCTATGTTTCATGATAGATCTAAGCATATAGATATCTGGTATCATCATATCAGAGATTGTGTGCAACGGAAGATCATGTTGCTTCAGTACATTCCTACGGAGGATCAGGATGCAAATATTCTGACGAAGGCGCTCACTAGGAGAAAATTTGAATACCATAGAGGCAGGATCGGGGTGAAGAATAATCCCTTTCTTGTCGAGAGGGAGTGTTGAGATTCAACAAGATGATTATCTTTGTGAAAATTAAGCACCTACACTAGGTGGGGCCCACAGGCTATTTTTAGAATGTTGAGAAAATTCTATTTATAGCGGGAGTCTATTTTTAGAATGGTGAGAAAATTCTATTTATAGATGAGTTTCTATTTTTAGATGCATGGGCGAAGTCTATTTATAGATCGCATGTCTAAAAATAAAATGCATGTCGGTTATTATTATCGCTTAATAATAATTGGACAATAAATAATAATCTATTCTCTTGAAGCACTTGATTTCAGTTAACTGATGTGGAAAACTAGTTGACTGAAGGAATTACAAATTCTAAGGCTGGTTGGTGGGACATAAGTGGACTTAGTTGTAACTTAGTGATTCGAAGTTGTAACAGAGTTGGATGTGTAGTTATGTGAGTTGTAAAGTAGTTTAACTCAGTTAAGTGAGTTAAACTCAGTTGTGCTAGTTGTAACTAGTTGTAACTAAAGATAAACTAGTGAGAGATCAGTGAATTAAATGTTACATTAATTCACATGGAGTGATCTCACATGCAACTGAATATTTACTAATGTTAACTACATGCATGTCAGATCCAGTGGAGACCCAGTTGAGAGATGGGTGAAAGGGACAGTTTGACTATTTGTTGTGACATTAATGGGTGCACTCATGCAACCACACACACATTGGAGATGCCAATGAGGATTGTGCAGTCAAGGCAAGGTAGTATCTCATTCATTCAGGGATTGTGATTAGTAGGGATCGCACAATGGAGGCAAGTTGTCAGGAGGCAGTAAATTAGCGCATGTATTTGCCAATTTTTGTATGATAGTGTGAGACGATTGTATATTGTACTGCTAGCTCTTGGATTAGAGTTTTGTATGATGTTGTTTCATGATCCATGATATATACATAATATATGATAGTGGGGTTTTTAGCTTTATGCTTTCTCAGTAAAAACATCTGTGTTATGTGTGATTGATATTTCTTCATGTGTTTGCAATTGGCGATTAAATTTCCACAAATATTTTAGTAGAAGGATTCTATATTTAACAGTGGCATATAATTGTTAGATCAGGAGAATACAGGCAATACATGATTTTATTAAAATTTCTACACTTATAATCTGATGAAAATAGTATTAGATCATGTGTCACAATAGATGTAAATGGCTCAAGACTCAATAGAATAATGAAGACTCCAGAAGCACAACAAGCAGTGCCCCAACTGACCAAATGTCAATAAATCCCCCTCATTAAACAATGAACATTCGTGCAAATGTATTTTGTTAGATGGCCAAATTTATAGAATTTACAGTAGTAGTTGTTTAAGATTTAGCAGTAGGAAGGAACGTAACAAAAACCAATTAGAACTTTTGGAAGAATCTCCTTATCTTCTCTTAAGACCTTTAATCAGACTGAACATGATGTAAATCTGCCAGGTATCTTGCTATGATCGGGCACAGAATTGATAACAAAGTTCTTATTTTTGTCAAAAAGTTATAATTATAATTATATATAAAAGCAATATATATATATATATATATATATAGTTGATTTTTGTAGCATCGAATGTGCTCTAGACTCAAGCTTTTGAAAAGAGGCTAAGATACATGCATTCCACAATACCCGGAAATCGTTTTGGGAAATTCCACCTGGAAATGATTTCATTAAAATAATTAATCATTTTTAATTTATTTCTAAGTCTAAACTTAGGAAATGTGATTAATGAAAGTGTATTAATTAGATCGGGTGTGAATCTTCTAGATAAAGACTTGGATAAAGTCCTAGTTAATATTAACCTTTGATTATGTTTTAATCTTGGTCGTTGATATGTCAACGAAAGATTTTAAGAAGGATATTGATGGGCATTTGGAAAACACGCCGAGACACCGAATTGATCTAGAGTTCAAAATTTCTGGGGCATGGTTTGTTGAGAAATTTAAGCTAGAGATTTGAGCAATGAGGGGCAAAGATAGAATCCGGAGAGGAAGATATTTTCTCAGCTGGAGAAGCATCAGCCAGAGAGATGCAGAGGTGATCTAACAGAACTAGCATTGAAGGAATAAGGGCTTACACAGTGACTGTGTATGGCTCATGCAGAAGCACACAGAGGCAAAGGAAGGGTTTTTAAAATTTTGTTGATGGAGGTCAGTATTCGAAAAAGTGACACCGGGAGGCTGTTCCTCGGGGTCCACAGATGCAAAACGACTAGGCTAGGGTTGAACGCTGAGCCTCGAAGGGGGTGACACAGAGGCTGCAAGTTGCATCGCTGGGACTGTGCAGAGCCTCCCCAGGGAAGGTTTTTTCTTCATCTGGATCAGCCGAAAATTCAGTGATTGAGTGAGGTAAATCCTCACAAATTCTTCTACCAGTATTTCTCTCTGTAACTTAATAACCCTAGGGGTATTCAAAGATGTATTCAAACATTGCTACTTCTTAATTATAAAACCCTCAGATCTGCTACATCAGTTTTCTCGCATTGCGTTTTTCTAGGGACTTAGTACAAAATAAAGGCGTCATATGTGTGAATGATTTCCTTGTTTAGTTTCATTGTTTCATAATCATGAGTATTGTAGTGTAGGTTGCTTCAGTATTTCATGAATAATTAAAAAGTATTTGTGTAAAGTAAATTACATAATAGAATAAGCAATTCGGTTGGTTGCAATAGGATTCATTAGATCTGTTTAGATCTAGGAATTTTCACACACACACACACACATAAACAAAAACAATAACTATATATATATAAGCCCCAAGGGATAGCTCAGTTGGTCGAGTTCCTGTTGCTAAGTACCTCGCCTATCGGGAGGTCACGAGGTCAAATCTCCTCGACGCCCTTGGGGTTAGGGCTTGCTTGTTTGTTCAGCGGGTAGATCCCTTCGGGTTGTTCTACTTTGATTTTTACATGGAGGTAGCGGCCACTCAGTCTTCGTGAACCACAAAAGCAAAAATACAAAATTATAATATTTAGATGTTTATAGATTTTTTTAAAATTGTTGTTACAATCTTATGTTGATTTAGAAATGAACATCAATGTTCATCAACATTCTTTGTGACAATGTATTCTAACATTTTTATCATTTATTTCAACTGCTCAAAACACAATTTGCATTATATATATATATATATATATATATATATAAACAAAAGCAAAAATACAAAATTATAATATTAGATGTTTATAGCATTTTAAAAAAATCGATGTTACAATCTTATGTTGATTTAGAAAGGAACAACAACGTTCATCAAAATTATTTGTGACAATTTCTTTGATCCAGGTGGATATAGGTGGCCACCCACCTATTCCATTTGGACCCACAGCATCAATTCTTTCAGTTTTTCAACTTCAACACAGCTTACTATTTTTAGCAGGTTTTCAGGTCTTGCACTCTCGAAGCCGTTTTGGGGATTTAATGATCCAGGTGGATATTGGTGGCCACCCACCGATTCCATTTGAACCCCCACCACCGGTTCTTTCAGTTTGTAAGTTGAAGCACAACTTACTATTTTTAGCAACTTTTCGGGTCCTGAACTTCCGGAGCCTTTTTGAGGCCCTAAACGACGTTTTTTTGCGAAAATCGGGAGCAACATTCAATCCATGGACTGATGCTACTCACACCGAAATTTTTACTCCTCGGATATATCTTTCTAATGAGCTAGTGAGCGCATCAAACAGAGATCGAATGCCAAAGTTACGTCCCCGGGAAGTTGAAACACCAACTTACCCAAACGGGGCCCACAGTTTTGGCGCTTCATCTCCTAGGGTTATGTTTTTGAATGTTTCAGGTTTTACATTGTTTCTCAACAATAAATAGGCCTTCGAGCCTCATTGTAACACAGTTCAGGGGCTAGTAGCCGACACATCTCTTCTCAGATATAAGCGCTACCAGTGCCCTAGCTCGCTTGTTCGCATCATTTCAGTTTTGTAACACAGTGAAGGGGTTTGTAGCCATCACATCTCTTCTCAGGGATATGCTACCAATGCCCTCGCTACTCATTTCCATTATTTCTCATTGTAACACAGTTCAGAGGCCTGTAGCTGCCACATCTCTTCTCAGAGATACGCCTACCAACGCCCTAGTTGTTTATTTCAGTCATTTGTTTTATTAATAAAATGAAGCATTATTTCTGTTGCATCTCTGCATCTATAGTTATATGTGTATTCTGTTGCATTCCTGCATAAAATCTGGATCAGCCTTCATACATTTTTATAATTTTTTCAACTGCTCAAAACACAATATATATATATATATATAACGAAAGCAAAATTAAAAAATTATAATAGTTAGATGTTTATAGCATTTAAAAAAAATGTTGTTACAATATTATGTTGATTTAGAAAGGAACATCAACGTTCATCAACATGCTTTGTGAAAGTGTCTTCTAACATTTTTATAATTTATTTCAACTATACTCAAAACACAGTTTTCATTCAACAACTCAAAAAAACTTTGGCAAAGGCTTATTCCTATTAATTGAATAAAAACCATATTATTCCATTGGTATACATAAAAGATAAGTAAAATATAAATTAAAGACATCTTCAAAGCCATGGAACATGAGTATTTTTTGAAACAATCCCTACAACTCTTTGGAGACCACCAAAGTTCCACATCCCAACCTTGTTCTATATTTAGAAAGACCAAGAACAATCATGGTTTTGCCCCTATAGATATGTGCAAAGGAAATGTGTGAGGAGATTGATATAATCGACTAAATGACATTATAAAGAGGTTGTAATGTGAAATTTTTCAAAGAAATTTGTTTTTGCATCCATTGAACAACTACAAAATAAACTCCAAAGATTTGAATGTTTGAGACCTCAACCTCATGAGCTAGTCTCATGGCAAACTTGAGAGGCATTAGTTCACTATAATTGTTGGTTTCCTTGCGAAGGTTTTCCTTAAGTGAATTGTTGTGTGTTGGAGTTATAACCATTATTTCACCCACTCCACCCCCAAGTGGAGTTTTTTTGTGAAGCTGCAACCAAAAATACCAAGGAATGGACTTGTTAATTTCCATTTCCTCATAACTATGGAATTTATGTATATCCCTATATTTTGGATATGCATTAAAGAAATTTAATGCCTCAACAACACATTTTTAAAGTAAAGTCTTTGTGTTTTCAAACGATTTCAATTTTTGGGCCAACCAAATTCCCCAATACGTGTTTAAGGAGAGACCTAACATGTTTTAAGGCTTTTCATCACCAATTTTGAAATACCACTTCAATACTTTCTCCTACCCCATACATTTTGGTGCCCTATCAACCTTTCCACTTCCTTCCAAGGTTAAAATACGATATTATAGAAATACTTGTTCACAGAAAACAACCCAAAAGTTATTCTAAACTCGATCCTTTTTATAAAAAGACACCATTCACATATGGAATAAACAAAGAAAATAGACTGGGATTACTAACTCTATAAAAAAATTAATGAGAAAACCTCATCAATAAGCTTTCTCATTTCTATCAAAATAACACTTGTTTTTTTTCCTTATTTTCATTTTTACATCAATTTTTTTGGGGGGTTTTCTTTTGCTTTTCATTAATTGGCACTTCCTTAATATTTTCCTTAAATGTCTTTATAATTCCTTTTTGTATTTCTTTTAGCAAAGTCATAAGTCTTTAAGTATTTTGTGTGTATGTGAATTGGGTATGCTTGAGTAGTTTATTTAATGGAGTATTATCCTCCTCATTTCAAGGATGGTACTTAGGCTAATATAGGTTTCAGCAAAAGCAGGCTTTATCGACACATGTCAAGGACATTAAAAAAACATAAATATCATAGTAGAACACGTGTATGCTCACAAGGTTGAGCCCGGATGAAGAAGGATAGCAATCACAATTGCCTGCATTCATTGTTGTATATATGTGTGTGTATGTATATATGTATAATTAAATTATAATATAAGAAAATCATTCCATAGATGTAATGATAATTAAAAAACGTAATTAAGAGGGACACATAATTATAGATCTTACAAATTCTAACCAACACTTTCTCAGCTAATTTTAAAAATAAATCTTGATGGGATAAAAATATATTCTAAAGGAAAGTCTCTAAAAAAATATCTCTAATTGAACATGTTGACACATTTCTTTGCTGAAAATGTTAGCAAGACATTGTGATTCTTGAATAAATCTCTCTTATTAAAGAAAATTAAATCAAGCCAAAGGTAGGTGGGGCCGCATACCTACAGTGTCATAAGGTTGATATTGGTTTGAAAAGTACTTCCTTCATTTGTCAAACTTATTTAGGACATCCAGTGTCCTATGAACCATGCATATATGTAATAAAATTTCTTTAGTCAATGACAATAGATTTGCAGAATTCATTTGTTAGAAAGTGATTTTATAAGGGTGTATGCTTTGATGATTTTCGAACTTGGCAACATGAATTTTTAAAGTTTTATTTTAAAATATATACAAAAGTGTAAAATAGCAATGACTCTATGTTATAAATATGTCATGGGTCCTTATGGAAAATGGGTTGTATATAAAAAAGATGTCGAAGTTTGAAGTGGGGCGACATCCACAACTGATATCATGTATTATATTATATAAGCGGGCCCAGTGCTATTTTTATATTTACATATTATTTTATGAATCCATCACCATGACCTTATTTGATATTTTTCACATGTAATAATCATTCAACTATATGTGATAGGGGATTTCATTTTTTATTCACATATCCATTAACGTTGGATATATGTATGTTTGACTTTCCATGTATTATCGTTGGGAAGGAAAGTCTGAAGACATGCATCAAGGCACCAACATACTATTTATAATACGAAGGTAATAGCAGAGACACATATAAAATTGAGATTCACATTGACCTCACCATCTCGTCATGCACATCCAACTTATGTGCCAATCATTTTGTCACGAGAACAACCATAGGTAAGCGATTTAGGAGGTTAATATCAACATAACTAAACATGTATAATTTGTAACATTGGTAGCATGTGACTAGACCTTGAACATAATGTTTTTGATCAACACACAAGCATGATTATTATTTAATATGTCACAGGAGCAAAAATAATCATTCTGCCATATAACCTTCTCCTAATTTGTCTAGTCAATGGTCCCCAGGTTTTAGTGTGTGGTTAATTGGATTAATACCCACCATTGGCCCGATAACAAGATTCATGATCTCTTATATTCAATCTCCCTTGTGATGATAATCTACGTGTAAGTCGATCATTTATCCCCCTTTGCTCATTGAGTTTCTCAGCGGGTTAAAAACATTAAAAACATGAGCACTCCTACGTGACCACTCACGTAGCTCTTCACATGCCTTCCATGCGGCTATTAACTAGTCAATATCATGCTGCTCTTTAATCCTTGTCACTATCACAACCCAAGAATATTGCCTAATTTGTGAGTCATTACTTCAATATTTTTTCAACCAACTCTTGTGTTTGGCTCTAGTTTGGTCTCACTTTATGTTTGGGAAGTGCCTATGAAAATTCCTGAAGGGCTGTCAATCAAAGTGAAAAACTATCACAACCAAACCTTGGGCACATAGAACCCACAAAACTGAGTGCGTAACTTCTTCTAATCATGTTCTTTGGATGTAAGCAGAGGAACTCATTGTCTAGTTTCTTTAGAAAAGTGCATAAGAGGGTGAATCCCCGAACCTATATCTGCCTCTTTGGTGTGTTATTGTTCGGCTGTGTGCTTCCAATTGATAAAGTCGACATATTGATCATCGCTCATGGTCTACTCTACGTACCCTTTACGGCCTTTTTCTTCCTCTATGTTCTACCAGTCCCCCTTTGTGGACATATCAACGCGAGCCTATTTTCCCAAGAATCAGGTTACGTCACCATTACACATCAAATAATATGCAAACCCATATTAGAATTATAAAATATTTTTGATGGCTAAAAAATCATTTTCAACGAAGTCTTCTCATACTCATAGTGCCTACGAGCCCCTAGAAATAATACGGTCGTGAAAATATTGGTTTCGCTTATTTGTTTGCAAATATCTTTCTGCGAAATGCCGATGGCGTTGACCTTCACATCGATAATGCAACTTCCCTTTGTCCTTGTATCGAGTTACGATTCGGTGGTTGTTGTCTCTGTTCAAAAGCCTTCATCTAGGAGAGCACGGTGTTTGCTTGTTGCTCACTTATGTTGTGGTGGAGCTCTTGGAACTAACACCACTTTCAGTGCTTGACTTCCCCGGTTTGTTATTTTCTTGCGGCTTTGGTAGGTTGTTGTGAAACTAGCTCCAAAACAAGAAGAAAAGAGATCAGCATGTAAGTCGCCACTTAGAGAAACCTCATTTTACATACATAAATGAAAATTCTTGGATGATACAAATGACAAAACCTCCTTTATTTGAGTTTTGTTATATTCGGGTTCCCGAAATTTCTGAAAATTTTCTTTGGACCCTATTTTTCGGTCAGGCGGACATGTGGTTTATTGCATGGGTTTGCACATGGTTTTGGAGCATGATGGTTTAGAAGCCCTGGTATTTTGTATGTCTGGTCAAGGGAACTACGATTATGTTCTAATCTAGGGTTAATGGATTGGGGTTTATGTATGCTTTGGCATGTATATATGTGTGTTGTAACAAAAGAATATGTGAAAAATCAAGTTTCGTTATAAATTTGGGATCCAGGGGGAAAATATCTGTGTTTATCTGTTTTATGTTTTATGCTCTCGTTATTGTTTATTTTCATTTTGAATTCGTTTACGGATAAAATTTTGTCAAGGTTAAAACCTACACTTTCTATATATAGGAGTCCATGGGGTCACGATATAATCCTAGCCGACTATGATAATAATGTAAGGGCGCAACAATAACAATAGTGGGTTTCATGGGGCACAATAATAACGTATGGGAACTACGGGGGTACAACAATAACAATAAATGGGCTATGGTAACAGCAGTAAGGGACTACTGGTAATATGGGGACCTAACCCCTCTTCTTCAAGCAAGTGTTGTCCTCAACGCTTAAATATTTTTGGATGCTTCTCTATAAAATTTGCATCCTCCATGTGTAATCTTCAATGGATAAATTCTTCCACTTGTTGGAATGTGGAAATTGATCGATTTCGTAGTTGTCGAGCTTTTGTTTAAGCAACTTCTTAGGTTGTTCCTTCCTCGTAACATGTGATAAATAGATAGAAAGTTGCGGGACAAGGTAGGAACATAATACATCATTAAACTATGCATTGCTCTAGATGGATGGTTCCAAACCCTACAACACTAGAGATCTATCATCATCAACATAAATGTTTTGGTGTTACAATCATTTAAAGAAAGAAAACATGGCTTTATTTTTATTACATGTGGTAGAGGCTCCCGATCAACGAGCCACTCATGAGAATGATAAGAAGAAGATACATTCAGTACATAACTAGATCTTAATGCTTGACAGCCACATGCAAGCCAAGTGTCATTCCCAAAGATGAAGTTGAAGATTTCTCCAAATGGATGTTGTGCTTCTTCATTGCTACTTCCAAGACTTCCATCTTCTTAAAACATTTTGACTCTATGTGGTCATGACGATTACAAAAGTTGCAATGTCTACCTATCTTCTTCCCTTTGTTTTTATTTTCCTTATTATTTTTTTGAGTTGTTTTTTCATTTTGCGGTGAGATTTCTTAAGACCTAACTTGTTTTAGTTTAGGACCATTCGTTTTAGGATGCTACTTCTTATGATTCTTTGGATATGGTTGTTGTTGAGGTGCATAAGGCTTTCTTAGAAGAGTTTCCGGTATTAATAAGACCAAGGTGTAACGGTTTTCTTGTTCTCTTATCAAATAATCGCAAAAGGGATCAAAAGAGGGGGACTTTTAGGATAGGCAGGAAATGAGGACTTCTCTAGTGGAATGGAAGGTGGAAACAAATACAGTATGCGGGGGCCTAACTTGTAAAAGAATGGAATAAATGGTATACTTTTTTTACCTTAACAACTTTGAGAAGTCTAAGGGTCTTGAATTTGGACAAAAAATCTTCAATAGAGGAGCAATTATTGGGGTCCAAGGTAAGAAACTCATTTTCAGCTGATGAGCTCTGATTTCATTTTTAATGCCAAAAAAAGTATTTAGTTTTTTCATACTGTGAAGTCAATATCTTGGATATGAAATCTAAGATTTTGAACAATGGACATTCCTATCTACCCTCGTGTTTGATCTTGTTTATTTTCCCATTTAGCCTTTTTATCTCCGCCCGGTAGGTTTAGATTCTAGTCATGAGGCTATTCTATAAATCCCTTTACTTCTAAGTAAGTCTATCATATAGGATAGCCATTGGAAATAATTGGTGTTGTTAAGAGTAATCGGGCATACGTAGCAGAAAAATCTCGTCTTTTGGTTTCTGGCTTGCCAGATCACACACAACGCAAAGAAAAGAGAATACACAAAGAAGAGGGTATAGATCCCAGGTAATTAAAAGACTATAGATCGAAATAAATAGAAGTATAAATAAATATAACTGTAAAAAAAATACTTTATTCCTCCAGTCCTAAAATTACATATAGCTTGGGCAATTGGAAACTTTTTTGCATGAAACGAAAGGGGTTCCTCACAAGAACAAAGACACTAGACACAATAAGCCGATTCTCTACTGCAAAAGTGGTCGAAACGATGGTCTGAAAACGACGATCGCATGCGGTCGAATCGTCTTCGTGTTGGATCAACAAGAGATGTGGCACTCAAAATAATTGATGCCTTGTAGGAATTGTTAGATGTCCCGACACATAGGAAATAGTTAAGTATAACTTGATACAGTGTAGAGTTAGGTAAAGTGTGTTTCTTTACTATGTATATTTGTAACTTATAATCGACATCACGATTTATAGTGATGCGACGGTTCACTCTCTCCCTCGGTATGTAACCATGATACAGCTTAACATGTCGTTGGTCCATGATCTTTATTTAAAGAGCATGGAGGGTCATTTTAAATGCTTAGTTTACGAGAGAAACATATGTAAGTTTCTTTTTATATTAATAAATTTCCTTAAGTGGCCACGTTGGCTCAGAGTCATGGGCTGTCTCTTTCTTTGAGGGTTTTAACCATGTGATATATTGGTGTGTGATTTGTGATATGTTTGTGAGCGGTGACCTTTGGTGTCTAATCAAACATCTTGTAAATTCCTACATGGTATGAGAGCTATTTTGAGCCTCATCAATTCCCCAGTCCAATCGAAACGATTTAATGCATGTGACTTGTTTTGTAGATCTACTATTTATGAACCTTTTGAGCCTGAAAACGGCTGTTGTGTCTAGAGCGTACTTACAGTGAGGAACCCCTTTCGTTTCATGCGAAAAGGTTTCTGGTTGCCCAAGTTATGGCAGTTTAGATCTTGAGGTATAAAGCATCATTTCTTGCAATTATATTTGTTAATCATTCTGCTTATTTAAGTTCCATCTGTTTTTTTTTTTTGTTTGGTTCAGATCTATACCCTCTTCTCTATGTATGCTCTTTGCTCTGCGCTATGTGCGATCTCGGAAAATAAAAAACGGGAAGAAGGGATTTTTTTTGCTACATATGCTCTTTCCCCGCGTCTTTGTGCGATCTCGGGAAATCAAAAATAGCAGAAAAAATGATAGTTGCTGGTAAGGCTAATCGAAAATCTAACGTTTTGTCGTAAGGCTTGCATTTCGGTTTTTTTTGTGCATGAATCTTATTATTTTTTTTGCAGGAAAAAGTGTGCACACCAAAGATTTAAAAAAAATATAAATAAATAAATAAATAAAAATAAAAATAAATAAAAAATAAAAAAATATTTTTACTAGCTCACTTGGTGTAAAGTTAGTTTATGAGAATAGAGGTCTTGGGTTCAAGTCTCTTTCTCAAACTTTTTTTTGTAAAAAGTTTTTGTTAAAGGGGCAGGTTTTTTTTTCATATCATCAAATTTCAAACCGTTCCCGTAACTATTCGGCATCTACAACTCAGTTTTTTCAACAAGGCATAACTTCTTCATTCGGATGTTGTTTTTCAAGCCGTTTTTTTTTAATCCGCCTAATTTTTCAAGACCTTTCCATTGGAGCAGTTAGTTTCAGCTCTTTTTAGCTTCCATTTTTTTTTTTTAATATGGAAAGTGCATGCCCGGTTATTCTTAACAGCACCAATTATTTCCAATGGCTACCTCACATGGTAGATTTACTTAGGAGTAAAGGGCTTTATAGAATAGCCAGAGGACAAGAAACTAAACCTTCTGATGACGATAAAGATGCTAAATGGGAAAATAAACAAGATCAAGCACGAGGGTTGATAGGAATGTCCATTGCTCAAGATCTTCGATTTCATGTCCTTGAAATTGACACCCCTGATGAAGCCATGAAAAAGCTAAATATTGTTTTTGGCATTCAAAATAAAATCAGGGCCCACCAACTTGAAAATGACTTGCTTACTTTGGACCCCAATAATTTCTCCTCTATTGAAGATTTTTTGTCCAAATTCAAGACCCTTAGACTTATTTTAGAAGGTTGTAAGGTCAAAAAGGAAGATGGTAGCCTCATCTATTCCATTCTTGTTAAACTTGGCCCTACCTACTCTGTATTTGTCTCCACCTTCCATTCCACTAGAGAAGCCCTCATTTCTCAAGGAACAACCTACAAGAACCCCTCTTTTGATTTCTTTTGTGATTCTTTGATAAGAGAACAAGAAAAACTCTTACACCTTGGTCTTACCACTTCTGGAAACACTTCTAAGAAAGCCTTAGCAACCCAACAACAACCATATCAAAAGAATCCCAAGAAGCAGTATCCTAGAAAGTATGGTCCTAAACCAAACAAGGGTCCTAAGAAATTTCTGTCGCAAACTGATAAAGCAACTCACCAAACTAATAAGGAAACTAAAAACGAAGGGAATAAAACAGATAGACATTGCAACTTTTGTAATCATGATGGCCATGAAGAGTCCAAATGTTTTAAGATAAAAGCCTTGGAAGTAGCAATGAAGAAGCACCACATCAATTTGGAGACCTCTTCAACTTCATCTTTAGGAATGGCTCTTTTTGCTTGTGGTTATTAAGCATCTGGTTGTGCATTAAATGTATCTTCTTCTTATCTTTCTCATGAGTGGCTCATTGATTATGGAGCTTCTTACCACATGGCCAAAAATAAAGCCATGTTTTCTTCTTTAAATGATTGTAACACCAAACATATTTATGTTGGTGATGATAGATCTCTTAGTGTTGTAGGATCTGGAACCATTCATCTAGATAATGGTCAGTTTAATGATGTACTATGTGTTTCTACCTTGTCGTGCAACCTTCTATCTGTTTATCATATAACTCATTCAGGTGAAGGGAAAATAGTTGAATTCTCACCTCATGATGTTGTAATCAAGGACCTCAAAGATCCTAGACATATTTTAGCTACTGGCATTGTTGATGATTCCACAAGGTTGTATAATTTGACAACTTTGGGTCATCATGTCTTCCCTCTGTTTTTGTTGTTCATAATGATGAAGTGAGCAAACTTTGGCATGAGCGATTTGGACACTTAAACTATCGCTCTCTTCAAACTCTATGTAAAGAAAATATGGTGACAGGTCTTTCTATGGTATCTTGCTAAGATGGTGTTTGCTCAGGATGTGTACTTGGAAAACATCATCGGGATAGTTTTGACAAACGTGCCTCTTGGCACGCTTCAGCCCCTTTGCAACTTGTGCACAGTGATTTATGTGGTCCACTTCCTGTTGTTTCTTTCTCTGGTTGTAAGTACTTCTTAACTTTCATTGATGATTTTTCCAGACGCACTTGGGTATACTTGTTAAAACTCAAGAGTGAAGTTTTCAACATGTTCTTGGCCTTTAAGGCCTTTGTTGAGAAACAATTTGGACATCAAATTCTTAAGTTAAGATCAGACAATGGAGGAGAATATGTTAACAACAAATTTAGCAACTTTTTCACTGAGCATGGCATTCAATTGCAACATATTGTTCCATATACTCCACAAAAAAATGGTGTAGCTGAAAGGAAGAATCGCACCTTAAAAGAAATGGCTAATTGTATGCTTCAATCTAAAGGACTTAGTCTCAATTTTTGGGCAGAAGCAATTAACTGTGAAAATTACATAGTAAACCTCACTCCTACTAAGGTTTTAAGGAATGTAACTCCAAAAGAAGCTTGGAGCTCAATCAAACCAGATGTAAGTCACTTTCGTGTTTTTGGAAGTGATGCTTGGGCCCATATTCTAGATGCGAAATATAAAGCCTTAGTGAAAAATGCATTTTTGTTGGATATTCTGAAGATGTCAAAGGATATAGACTTCTTCA
Organism: Pinus albicaulis; assembly: GCA_034641835.2. Classification (NCBI taxonomy): domain Eukaryota; kingdom Viridiplantae; phylum Streptophyta; class Pinopsida; order Pinales; family Pinaceae; genus Pinus; species Pinus albicaulis. Next base: position 494,759 of record CM076582.1, on the reverse strand, counting down.
ACCAGAATCCAAAAATAAAAACCTTAGAAGAGATGTAAAATTTGATGAAAATATATCGGCCTACGAGCCTAGTTCGGTGGGTGTGCCACCTTTGGCCTGCGAGCCTGATTAGGCATATGTGCCACCTCTCTCTATCTCTTCTATTTTTGATAGCATTCCTTCTAGTTCAGATGATGACAGTGAGGATGAAAATCCTCCTCCACCTCTTGAAGATATTCCTTCCGCTCCACAGCTTCCAAGATGCGTCCGCTCTACTCGGGATGCAGCAGGTTCTCTTGCAGGTGACCATGCATATCGACGATGTACACGTTCTCAGTTTGAAAGAGCCTCTTCCTTATTGGCTCAAGTTCCAGAAAATCATGATCCAAACACCTTTGAAGAAGCTTTTGGTCATCCAGATTGGGATGAAGCTATGAATGAAGAATATCGTTCCTTATTAGAAAACGATACTTGGGATCTTGTTCCTCTTCCAAAAGGAAGAAAACTTGTCAAATGCAGATGGGTCTACAAAACAAAGTTTGGACCAGATGGCAAAGTGGATAGACATAAAGCTCATCTTGTTGCTTAAGGATTTTCACAAGTTGAAGGCATTGACTATACTGAAACCTTCTCCCCTATTACAAAAATGAATTATATCCGCCTTGTTTTTTCCCTTGTTGCCTCCTTTAAATCGGAAGTCCATCATATGGATGTTAAGTCTGCCTTCTTACATGGAGATTTGCATGAATAAATGTACATGGAACAACCCCCTGGCTTTATCCAAAATGACTCTAGCCTTGTTTGTCACCTTAGGAAGTCTCTCTATGGTCTCAAACAAGCTCCTCAGGCTTGGTATGCCAAAATGGATAGATTTATTTTATATAATGGCTTTTCTAGGTGTCATTCTGACAACACTGTCTACACCAAGAAAGTGGGTAAGTCCTTCACCATCCTTGTTCTTTATGTTGATGATCTTATCCTTACTGGTAGTGATCCCAACCATATAAACCATCTGAAGTCTAGCCTCAAAAAGAATTTTGTAATGACAGACTTAGGACACTTGCATTATTTATTTGGTCTTCAAGTCTTGCAATCCAAAGAATGTATTACCCTCTCTCAGTCCAAGTATGCCTGTGATCTTCTACACCACTTTCACATGGAAGACTGTAAACCTGCCCCTTCTCCCTTTCAGTCTGGAGTCAAGCTTTTAGTCACTTGTACTACCCCTGAAGTTGATGCTACCTTATACCGTCAACTTGTTGGTAAACTTCTGTATCTAACCCATACCCTTCATGACCTTTCTTTTGTCGTTGGTCTTGTTGCTCGGTTTATGCACCAACCTCATGAAAGTCACTAGAAAGCAGCTAAGAGAATACTTCGATATATTCAAGGTACAGTTCAGTTTGGGATTCATTATAGTGCAGGAGCATCTCCATTGTTGATTGGTTTCACTGATTCTGATTGGGATGGTGACCCTGATGATCGAAAGTCTACTGCAGGTTATGTATTCACTCTTGGTTCAGGACCTATTACTTGGTCTTGTAAGAAACAAAGTGCCATTTCTCTTTGTTCGGCAGAAGCAGAGTATCATGGTGCCGTTGAAGCCAACAAACAAGCCATGTGACTTCGTCAGATCCTGTCTAAATTTGGCCTTCATCGGCAGCATCCAACTACACTTTGGTGGGATAATCAGAATGCCATTCAAGTATGTAAAGATCCAATTCAGCATCAGTGTATGAAACACATTGAGCTCCACATACACTTCATTAGAAAGCTCATTCATGATCGTGTTCTTGAAGTGCAGTATTGTCCAACCAATGATCAAGTAGCCGATATCTTTACAAAGGCTCTCACAGAAGCGAATTTTACCAAACTTCGATCCATGCTTGGAGTTCAGGAAAGTTATCATTAAGGGGGGATATTCTCTAATCTCTCCTTCCTTCTCTTATTGTGTCACCTTTGTAAATCCTTCAATCCTATCCCAAGTTGTTCTTAAGGGGGGATGTTAGGATATTTTGACACATAGGAAATAGGCTCCTTTTGTGTCACCTTTGTAAATCCTTCAATCCTATTCCAAGTTGTTCTTAAGGGGGGATGTTAGGATATTCCGACACATAGGAAATAGTTAAGTATAACTTGGTCTAGTGTAGAGTTAGGTAAAGCGTGTTTCTTTACTATGTACGTTTGTAACTTATAATCCGACGGTCACGATTTGTAGTGATTCGATGGTCCACTCTCTCATCGCTATTAACAACACTTGATCCGTGGCTTAACACCCGATTGGTCCATGATCTTTATCTAAAGAGCATGGAGGGTCATTTGTAAAGATCATGGAGGGTCATTTGTCCAGTAACCGTTTATGAGATAAACATGTGTAAATTTCCTTTTTATATTAATAAATTTCCTGAAGTGACCGTGTTGGCTCAAGTCATGGACTGTTTCTCTCTTCGAGGGTTTTAACCACGTGATATAATGGTTTATTGATCCGTGATCTGTTTGTGAGCGGTGACCTTTGGTGTTTGATCCAAGGAACTTACCCTGTAAATTCCTACAAGAATTTACAGGGTAAGTTCCTTAGATCAAACACCAAAGGTCACCGCTCACAAACAGATCATGGAATTTACAGGGCAAGTTCCTTAGATCAAACACTAAAGGTCACCGCTCACAAACAGATCATGGATCAGTACACCAATATTTGACGTGGTTAAAACCCTCCAAGAGGAAAACAGTCCACGACCTGAGCCAATGTGGCCACTTCAGGCAAATTATTAATATAAAGAAATAAAATTTACATAAGCTTCTCTCATAAACAGTCACCGGAGAAACGACCCTCCATGCTCTTTAAATAAATATCATGGACCAATCGGGTGTCATGCCATGGATCAACTATCGGTAATCCCGAGGAGAGAATGAATCGTCGAATCACTACATAGCATGACTGTCAGATTATAAATTACAAAAGTACATAGTAAATAAACACACTTTACCTAACTCTATGCTAGACCAAGTTATACTTAACTATTTCCTGTGTTGAAATATCTTGACATTCAATACCTTCCTTCACACATTAAAGGGGCTCCATACGCACCATATTCAAACCTTCTCTATTTGCATGACAACACCGCATCCTAACTAATAAACCACAACTTGATAAAGAACATTAATTATGATTCTCTAAAATCATCTAGAAACTAAAAGGAAATGGATAATAAATCAACAAAGGAGTTGTAACTACAAGTTTATTTGTTAATATTATGAATGCTTGTACAAACTAGACACCTTTATAATAACTAGTATGCTGGTTTGGATGGTACGAATCATGATAATCATATGCACCAAATAATGAATGCCTAGATGGTACATTATCATGGTAATCCAAGATATTAGCATTTCGATATGTTACCTTCGTTTTGTTATTATTGCCCATAAACAATGGAACTCGTCATATGTACTAACATGCCAACTAAGTTCCAATGTTCCATGTATCATTGACATATTGCCAACACTACTATATATCATGCAATTTTCCCTACATTGATATTAATGGTGTAAAATATAACTCTACTTCCAACATACCACAATATTTTAGATAAATATTGCAAATCAAAAGGAAAATATCACCCTGCTAACTGCAATAACAATTTATAACCTTATTTTTTGTCTTTTAACCCTCATTTTGAGAAAAATTGAAAGGGATTGAGCTTTAAAGAGTTTGTCACCATGTGTCTCACCAATAATACTAAATTCTTAATATAAAAGTTGACATTTGTTTTTTTCTTTAATATATTTTTGCTTGAAATTTTAACGTTCTCATTAATTATTTCACAATGGATTCCAACTTAATTTGGAGAAAGTAGAATTTCATATCTCATTCAAACTTTATTAAGCTTTATATTTTAAGTATTGGCAAGATTGTAATGTTTCCATTTAACCCAAGAACACCAAAAATTGTTTATTTTCTACTGCTAATTACACAAGCACAATTTTTTGCATCTAGTAATTACTTCGAACGATTTATGATATTACTTTACCACACCCCAAAAAATCATTAAGCAATTACACAAAATTCAATTGATCAAATATTGATTGTTTTAGAATTTCGAGTCCTTGGAAACTTCAACCTCTTACTCAAATGTGAGTGATAAGTGTGTGAAAACAGAAGTTCATGTATCTTTTTATAATGATTTTAGGGTGCCCAAGAGGCACGTCTCTTTGCAAAATAAATTTAAAATTAAATTAAATTTTCTTTCTTCTAATTTTAAATTTAATCTTTCTTTCTTTTAACTTATATAGTTGGAGAAAACCTCCCATAGCTACCCAAAAAATCAACAAAAAAATCCATGCAACTTCATGTGGGTTGCACTAATTGTTAAATTCCTTTGTCACGACACTAATAAATACTATAAATTTGTAGTTAACTCAAGCAAAATCATTGATTGGACATTTTTTACTATAATTGAAAGGTTAGATATGGGAGTTCATTAAAATTAGGTGTTAATTGATGTCCACACTAATCACAGTTCTAGTTTCTTGTTCTAATGGCTTTGCTTATGATAATAAATCATGATTATTATATCTACCGGAGGCAGTGTATATTGCATTAGATTGGCTATTGATTTGACATTAATTTTTGTTTGACTTAAAATTTTTAAAATTTATCTAATGTTAAACATTATGAATTGAAATTTATATTTTTTTAATAATATTACAATCTATTTATCTCAAATTCTATTGGTTTAGAACTTTAACATGTTATTGCAAAACTTATAGTTCTTTGTGTCAGTTTGATTACTTTCGTACTCTGTCAATCTCAGACTCTGCAGCCGTATTATATTCCAACAAACAAAATCCCAGGGAATGTGTTTATCAATATTTGAAACTTATCAAATGCATAATAACCAAACTTCACGTCTGGATATTTAAGACACACTGAAATCGCAGAATCAATAACTGTCACTTTATTTTCTGTGAAATCAGCAACCCAAGACAATGAAGAGCTGTACAGGGGAAGCGAGGGCATTATTAATGCCAGAAACTTGTAACTCTGTAATTCGCTAGACATTCATGGCAATTTATTACAAAGTCGTATGACTTCGAAGACATGGTCGAACTGACAGTTGAAACGACCATTGAATGACTATAACCTATCTTTTGAGTAATTGCTAGAACCAATTGTTCAAACAATGGCTGCGTACGATTTTAGAAACATGAGAAATGAAAATATTTTTTTATGAATTGATCATACAATAAAATAGATATAGACATTGTTAGCCTCCTATACCTATAGGTGTCATTTTTCATGATTGACTTGATGGGCTATGTAATATGTTCATACCTTTCCTTGTTGCAAAGGTTTTCCATATTCTTAAAAAAATCAAAAAATTTAAAAAATGTAAAGAGGGTATACCCTAAAAGAAAAAATCAAAGGGTAAAAAAGAAATAAAAATGGCCAAAAAAATAAAGAAATTGAATCCCATCAAAGGAGGAAGCCGAAAATGGGCAAAGTCAAATGCCACTACTTTTACTTTTGATGTAATAAACAAAATTGTGTGCAACTTGTATTTTTATGCCACAATTTATGGAGAGTAAGCATTTAATGACTCATTCATCTTTCAATTTTATGTTTTAGAATAGAGGCAAAAATCTGACCAAACTGTTTAATATTGAGATAAGTAGATAGGTAAGAATGAAATGAAAAGGAGCTCAAGGGTTTAATGCGAGCCCTTGGATGTAATAAAGGTTAGAATTAGATAGATTTCTTCATGTAAAAAAGAGAAAAAGTGTGATAAAGAGTTTCCGGTCTAAGTGCATCCTAATAAAGAAGACAAAATGGTAGAGTAAAATGGAGTAAATTTAGGTAGATGGTGTTACCAAATTCTCATGTGATGAATGATGGTGCTAAATGTATGTTTAATCTTTTACTTTCATCACCAAGTACAAGGCGAATACTACATTAATGAAATTCAAGCAATAGAATCAAAATCATTGTTCCATCTCATTTTTTTCCTTAACAATTTACTAATTTCCCCTAAGTGCTAGAGGAATTTGAAGATTAAAGGGGCTAAGGAATTTCCTTGACTTTTGGAGGGACCGGACCCTCGGCCCAATGATTGGAAAAACCTTAGTATTTAAAAATATTCATCATCATACTCATTCATTCTTAAAAATCTTTTTCCTAAGCAAAATCCATTTTACTTAGGAAAAACATCATTGAATCACAAAAATCCATTTCATGCAAAGCATAAGTTAAATACATTATTATGGTGTTTTATACTTAGCGCTTTCTCTCATTTTTATATTTAATTTCCTAATTTTATATATTAAATCTTTGAGTGAAAATACCTTATCCTATTATATAATTCTCTTTTATAAATAACCCAAGAAACCCTCTTACTATAAGTTTCTAGCCAAAGTATTTAACCCATGTGATTAAATAAAATTCCACATTACAATGCCCTTTAATAAAAAATATATCTATATAATTATCACATACTATGATAAGTTAATCACTTTGATTTATTTATCATATAATAGAAATACGAGAAAAATCTTTAAACGTATGTTTTATATGTTTAAATAAAAAATAAAAAAGCGAAGTTTATTAAAACAAACTTCGAAAAATAAACCCATTTATTACCTAGGTATGCAAGCAATCGGGGTGTTAATCATCGGGATTAATTAATAATCTAATCCCACCAATCAACGCCTCCCAAAATGATTAGTCGTGTGCCTGGGTCCGCCTGCTCCCTCGCCAACTTCACGTCATGTCAATAGTTGGATCGCTCCATCAGTCCGACCCGCATTACGATACGACGGCCTTCCCTCATCCCATTGCTCGCGAAATCACGGTGGTTTTCGAATAGTGCCGGGGCCACGCGTCAATTAATCTATGGAGATAAACACGGTCGCAAATTACCTTGACTCTCCCAAAGGTGGTGCGGAAAAAACCTCTTACCACCTGGCCACAATGACGCGTCCATCGTACCTATTGACGTCATCATTTAAAACCACGCCAACCTTTTTGATTTTGCGAATACCAAATTTTTCTGTAATTGTTTTCATTATCTCGTACCTGAACAGGTCTCCCATGCAACTAGTTTGAAAAGTTAAGCTGTTGAAGCCTCTTGTTAACCGTCGGAATATGGTTTACCTCCCAAAATTCATTGTAGATTCACTCCCTGAGACCTCTTAAAATCAAATGAAACATTTCGGCCTCCTCTTCACCAAACAATGCTTTCTTAACAATTTGTTTGTTTCTGGTGTCAGAAGACCACATCCTTGGATAAACAATGTTAATACTAGTCGTAAGACTTGTTTTACTCCAAGAGTGTTATCAAATCTATTCAAACGAGAGATGGAAGATAAAACATACGGTTGAAAAGGGTAAACAAGTAAACGACATATTAAAACGATTTCTTGTTGAAAGCAGACGATAAAAACCTAAACTACGTGAAGGTAAAAGGACACGGGTGAAGAACAATTAAAGAGTATCAGTGGTTAAAGTGTATCAGGTAAAAGTCAGAGTGAAAAGGTAAACAGTAAAAGTAATTATAGAGGCAGTAAAATGGTAAAAAGAGATGAAAATACTTTCACCAACATTGAAATTTATCTGAAGTGAAAGTAAAGCAGTTAAAAGAACAAAAAAGTGAAAGATGAAAAATACAGCAAGAAGGAACATTTTTGCAGAAATTGCATGTTTTAGTCATTGTTTTGCAGAAACTATTGTGATCAATCCAAGATTAATTTTGAAAAAATGAAGGAGGTTTATGTTTTTAAAAGGACCATCTACAAAAACCTCTCTCACTTTTCTAACAGCTATTATGGTTTTTGAAATATTAAACAATGTTGGGAAGCACGTTTTGCAAAACATTCCTGTTAAGTCATCATTTTGCAGAGAAAATTGTGGCCAATCAGAAATACATCTTGCAAAATTGAAGGAGGTTTGTGTTTCTAAGATACTCGTCTACAAAAACCTATCTCACTTTTTGCACAGTGATTTCAGAATGAGAGATACATGCACATCTTTACAGGCTATTTTTCAGACTCTGTAAAACTCTGTTTTACACATCTTTTTACAGAGCCTATTGTGAACATCTGGAGAGGAATTTTGGGAAACTGAAAGTGGTTTATCTCACCAACATATTAATCAACAATAACCTCTTTCACGTTTTACATATCTATTACGTATCGAGAAATACAAAGATATCATTGGACCCCAAATTTGCAGAATTGTTGGAGCAAAATGCACAAAGAAAGGAAGCAGTTAGTGACTTGGATGTCTCATCATCAACTAAGAGTTGGATCAAATTCGAATTCTCCTCTTTGTCATCACCTATCCATCAAAAATAGTGTCAAATAGATGCATTAGTTTGAGTTTCCTTTACTTAAGTTCTATTTATGTAAAATAGTTAGAGAGATTTGTGAACCAATTTTGATATTTTTTCAAGATATTTTAGTTTAGAATTTGTATAAATACTTCACTCTTGGAAGTATTTTGGGGTGGATTCATATACTTTGTTGTAACATTGATTTTTCGGAATAAAGTGCTGTTGGAGAAACGTTTTATAGCTTGCTGGATGATGAATTGATGCTGAAGACTTTTTACAGGATTCATGTGTCGAACTACAGATCAATAAGTCATTTCTATCCTATGTTTTAAGTTTTATATCTGTTTATCATATCACTGTGTTCCATTTCTGATCAATAATTAACAAAAAGGAATAAATCAGAAATTGCTTAAGTGTACTCTGATTTCAATTGTGATTATTCTAATTGTTTTTCTTCTAAACTGGTTATAAACAATGAATTCTTAATTGCTCTTGTTTTACTAGTTTAAACATTTTGATTACTATAGTAAAGAATTCTTAATTGCTTTTTACTTGTAATCATTCACTTTCTTTCTTTGAACATGTTGAAAGATTCTTAATTGTCTTTCATCCATTCAAAATCCGTTTCATTCACTTTAGATTTGGTTTGATTATCTTGCCCTGTAAAGCCATCTTTTGTTGATAAACTTAATCCAGTAAAGCTATTACTTTTGACTCCATAGCCCAATGGCCTGAATTAATTCAATCTTGCCCTCAGTTACCGAATTCCACCATTTAAATCCAAACAAAATCCTTGAACTCAAGAACTAACCTAATATTTTCAAAGAACAAAGCTAAATTTTAAAGAGAGAGCCCTCTCTGGATACAGATTGGCTAGATTCTGTATCTGAAGGTTGGTTAGTGGTTACCTTGGATTCTTTCATTTTCTTACAATTTCAAGGAAAATCTGAGTGATAACATAGTGGCGACCATACTGGGGATCTGAATCATTTTATTGTTACTGTAGTTTGTTCTATAAACTATAAGACGGAGTCTGAAGATTAGCCAGGTAGCCTTTGAACTGTTTTTGCTCTGTAATTGCATAGTAAATAAATGCTACTTCAGTCAATCTCCGGTATAGTTTATGGTTTAAACTTTGGTTTCAGACATTCAATTGGTTTCTCTAGTTCAATAAATCTTTGAGAAAATTTTAATCCAAAATCTTAAATTTCTTAAAGAGTTTGTCGAAGTTGTATTTTTCCTTCTATTTAAAACAAAAAACCAAAAAGAGAATTATCTAGAAAACTGACTGGGGAAGACTAACCTTTTTCTTCAGAAATATTTTACAGGTTCAGATCTGATCTATGATGGTGGACAATGATCAGACACACAAATGTTAAAATCATCCACCTGGCGACTCCAAATCAATTTCACAATCAAGACTCCACTGGAGGAATGAACCTCAAAGAACAATATGGAAAGATCAGGCTTTCAACTTGGATCTTAATCCAAGACATTATGTTCTTTCTCATTAAGAAATTTTTTCAATATATATTGTATTTTATAGAAGATCTTAGATTAGTTTTTAATTATTTTCCTTTGAAGATTGTAAGTAATAATTCTCCTAATCTCTTTGAGCAGCTTTCTTATGAATCTAATGATGATCATTTTCCAATTAAGGAGCCTCAAATAATCAAGCCTGATCTTACAATCCCTGTACATATCCCTGTGCCATATAAAGTTCCAGATAGATATAATCCCCTTATTTTACCTCCTATACTCCATGATTTTCCGAAAAAATACTACAAGTATCTTCCTAGATTTGATGGAGAGAATGGTATCACTGCCCAAAAACATATTCAAGGTTTTGAGAATTATTTGGATTTATTTGAGATTGATGAAGATGATGTTAAAATCAGATTTTTTGCTCTTTCTTTGCAAAATAGAATAACGAGTTGGTTCAAAAATTTGCCTAACGCTAGCATCTCAAATTTCCAGCAGTTTATCAAAATTTTCCTTGTAGATGGATAATCAAAGTTAATCATTTGGTGATCATGGAAGAATATAATCAATTAAAAAGACATCCAAATGAAACAATACAACAATTTTCTGATAGATTTAATCAAGTTTATTATTCAATGCCAGAAAATATTAGACCTCCTCATGATTAAGCTCTTTTGCATTATCCAAGTTCCTTTGATCCATAAATAGAATTTCGGCTAAGAGAAAGAGATTAAAAAACACTTGTACAAATGCAGAACTTTGCAGTTGATGTAGAAGTTAATCTGCAAATCAGACAGGTAAAGTTGAAAGCAGAAGAAGAGGAAAAGAAAAACATTGCAGAGATAAAACTCAACCTTTTGGTATGAAAACTAGATGAAAGAACACAAGAAATCACTATGAAAGATGAATTTTTTATTCAAAATCACCATGAAGAAATAGAAGAGGTTGATAGCCATGAACAAATTCCTGCTAATTCCAATTATCATAGATCAGAAAATGAATTTACAGATCAATATGAAGAAGAGGAATTTGTTGATCTAATGTGTATGTTTGGTGACATTCCTTCTTTTGATGATTTGCCTAAGTATGACCATTATGATGATAGCTATGTTCTCCAAACTCAAGCTAACTTTATAGAGCAATCAAAAGCTAGTTTGTGGGATGAAGAAACTCAGTTTCAGCAGATTGAAGACAGTGATCAACCAATACAGATAAACCATGAGAGTGAGGAAGAAAGAGCAGAAAATGTGGAAATAAGTGAAGGTTCTTTACATCTTTGTTTTGCTTCATTTTAGTTCATTAGAGACAACTATCATGCCATCAATAATCAGCAATCTTTAGGAATTATGATTGACAGCAAAGAAGATAATGAAACTATTGATCAAGATTTTTTAGTTTCACAATTGCAGTTATCATTTCCCATTGAAATAAATGATCAAATGACACAAGAAAGTTCCATACCACTATTTTTTGAATCATTTCAGAATTTAAAGGAAATGTGGTATAACATATTTAAAGAAAAGGATGGGAAACTTGTTGAAGTTTATGAAGTCTCATGGAAACCTATATGTTATAGGTTGCAGCCATTTTCCCAAGTTTTTCAGGATCCAATAGCAGATATGTTGAATATCGAAGGCATTCAAAGCATTCCTCTATTAACTAACTATGATTTTCAGAATCAAGATGATAAGGGATTTAACAGTCAAGCATTACAATCAGGAAAAATATCATCTCAAATATTATCTGAAAGTTTACAAGGAGAAAAAGATGAAAATAACATTTCATATTCATGGTATGGAGGCCATTCAGAACAGATGTACAATTGTTTAGATCAGTTAAACATCAGTGTATATATTTTGGAAGATCCTTTTGTACAGTTTCTAGAGTCAACAAAGGAAATCAAGTGTTTCCTTATCCTCTCATTTGTTGACAAGTTTCTAATAGGTTGCAGAATTATAGTTTTGATAATCAACAAGAAAATGCAACAAAATCTATCAAAGTACATAATGCTTGAATGGTTGCATTGGCTATTTCATTTTACCTAACCAGTAGTTGAAAAGTAGATTGAGTAGGTAGATGAGTGCTAATAAGCTCAGGATTTTGAGCATTTTTCTTTTTTAGTTTTCAATTTTTAGCTAGTTTTTCATTAAGTTGGTTTGAAAATTTTTGTGTGTTGTTTTAGTTTTAGATCAGATTTCAGTTTGCAGAAGACAGAAGACACTTACTAAGATCACCAAGGTCAATGTATGAAGAAAACTGATCTGTTGTTCTTGACTTTTCACCAGGAAAAGTCATCCCCATGTAGAGCCAGTGTTAGCGTCCTATACCTATAGGTGTCATTTTTCATGATTGACTTGATGGGCTATGTAATATGTTCATACCTTTCCTTGTTGCAAAGGTTTTCCATATTCTTAAAAAATAAAAAAATTTAAAAAATGTAAAGAGGGTATACCCTAAAAGAAAAATCAAAGGGTAAAAAGAAATAAAAATGGCCAAAAAAGTAAAGGAAATTGAACCCCCTCAAAAGAGAGGCCAAAGAAAGTGGGCAAGTCCAAATGCCACTACTTTTTACTCTGATGTAATAAACAAAATTGTGTGCAACTTGTATTTTTATGCCACAATTTATGGAGAGTAAAACTGTTTAAACTTGACTCATTCATCTTTCAATTTTATGTTTTAGAATAGAGAATAAAAATCTGACCAAACTGTTTAATCTTGGCAGATAAGTAGATAGGTAGAGTAAATGAAAAGGAGCTCAACAGTTTAATCTGAGCCCTTGGATGTAATAAGGTTAGAATTAGATAGGTTTCTTTATGTAAAAAGAAAAAGTGTGATAAGGGTTTGCCAGTCTAAGTGCACCCTAATAAAGAAGACAAAATGGTAGAGTAAAGTAGATAGGGTAGGTAGATGGTGTTGCAAATTCTCATGTGATGAATGATGGTGCTAAATGTGTTTAATCTTTTACTTTCATCACCAATTGCAAAGGCAGAATACTACATTGGCAGAATTTCAAAACAGAAAGCAAAGTCAAAATCATTAACTTCCCATTTCACTTTTTCCCTAACAATTTACTAATTTCCCCTAAGTGCTAAGGAATTTGAAGATTAAAGGAGCTCAAGGCATTTCCTTGAATTTTGGAGGGACTGGACCCTCGGCCCAATGATTGGAGAAAACCTTAGTATTTAAAAATATTCATCATCATACTCATTCATTCATAAAAATATTTTCCTAAGAAAAATCCCATTTTACTTAGGAAAAACATGCAATGATCCATAAAAATCCATTTCATGCAAAGCATAAGTTAAATACATTATTATGGTGTTTTATACTTAGCGATTTCTCTCATTTTTTCATGTTAATTTCTAACTTTATATATTAAATCTTTAGTGAAAATACCTTATCCTATTATATATAATTCCCTTTTATAAATAACCCAAAAAACCCTCTTACTATAAGTTTTTAGCCAAAGTATTTAACCCATGTGATTAAATAAAATCCCACATTACAATGCCCTTTGGCTAAAAATATATCTATATAATTATCCCCGCCCCCTATGATAAGTTAATCACTTTGATTTATTTATCATATAATAGAAATACGAGAAAAATCTTTAAACGTATGTTTTATATGTTTAAATAAAAAAATAAAAAACCGAAGTTTTATTCAAAACAAACTTCGAAAAATAAACCCATTCATTACCCCGACCCTTCATAAACCGCCGAGATTAATTAATCATCAGGATTAATTAATAATCTAATCCCACCAATCAAATGCCTCCCAAAATGATTAATTAACGTTAATTACTTTGGGTCCGCCTTTTAACTCCCTCGCCAACTTCACGTCATGTCAATCGTTGGATCGCTCTATCAGAGATCCACAGCCCGCATTCATTTCGCTGGCCTTCCCTCGTCCGAAAGTTAACTCGCGAAATCACAATGGTTTTCGAATAGTGCTAGGGCCACGCGTCAGTTAATTTGTGGAATTGCTCCCGATTCGCAAATTACCGCCAGCTCCCAAAGGTGGTGCGGAAAAAACCTCTTGCCACCTATTACCTGTGACGCGTCCATCGTACCTATTGACGTCATCATTTAAAACCCGCCAACCTTTTGATTTTGCGAATAAAACAAATTTTCCTGTGTTGTTTTCATTATCTCGTACACGAACCAGTCTCCCATGCAACTAGTTTCGAAAGTTAACTGTTGAAGCCTCTGTTAACCGATTCGAATATGGTTTACCTCCCAAAATTCATTCTAGATTCACTCCACAGACCTCTTAAAATCAAATGAAACATTTTCGACCTCCTCTGCAAACCAATGCTTTCGTTATCAAATCTATTCAAATAGAGATGGAAGATAAAACATACAGTTGAAAGACAAGCAAAGGAAACAACATATTAAAACGATTTACTGTTGAAACAGACAGTAAAAACCTAAACTACACATTGAAGGTAAAAGGATACAGTGAAGAACAATTAAAGAGTATCAGTGGTTAAAGTGTATCAGGTAAAAGTCAGAGTGAAAAGGTAAATAATAAAAGTAATTATAGAGGCAGTAAAATGGTAAAAAGAGATGAAAATACTTTCACCAACATTGAAATTTATCTAAAGTGAAAGTAAAACAGTTAAAAGAACAAAAAAGTGAAAAGATGAAAAATACAACAAGAAGGAACATTTTTGCAGAAATTGCATGTTTTAGTCATTGTTTTGCAGAAACTATTGTGATCAATCCAAGATGAATTTTGCAAAACTGAAGGAGGTTTATGTTCTTAAAAGGACCATCTACAAAAATCTCTTTCACTTTTCTAACAGCTATTATGGTTTTTGAAATATTAAACAATGTTGAGAAGCACTTTTTGCAGAAAATTCCTGTTATGTCATCATTTTGCAAAGAAGATTGTGGCTAATCAGAAATACATCTTGCAAAACTGAAGGAGGTTTTTGTTTCTAAGCTACTCATCTACAAAAATGTATCTCACTTTTTGCACAATGATTTCAGAATGAGAGATACATGCACATCTTTACAGGCTATTGTTCAGACTCTGTAAAACTTTGTTTTACACATCTTTTTACAGAGCCTATTGTGAACAGCCGGAGAGGAATTTTAGGAAACTGAAAGAGGTTTATCTCACCAACATATTAATCCACAATAACCTCTTTCACTTTTTACATATCTATTACGGATCGAGAAATACAAAGATATCATTGGACCCCAAGTTTGCAGAATTGTTGGAGCAGAATGCACAAAGAAAGGAAGTAGTTAGTGACTTGGATGCCTCATCATCAACTAAGAGTTTGATCAAATTCGAATTCTCCTCTTTCTCATCACTTATCCATAAAAAATAGTGCCAAATAGATGCATTAGTTTGAGTTTCCTTTACTTAAGTTCTATTTATGTAAAATAGTTGGAGAGATTTGTGAACCAATTTTGATATTTTTTCAAGATATTTTAGTTTGGAATTTGTATAAATACTTCACTCTTGAAAGTATTTTGGGGTGGATTCATATACTTTGTTGTAACATTGATTTTTCGGAATAAAATGTTGTTGGAGAAACTTTTTATAGCTTGCTAGATGATGAATTGATGCTGAAGACTTTTTACAGGATTCATGTGTCGAACTACAGATCAATAAGTCATTTCTATCCTACGTTTTAAATTTTATATCTGTTTATCATATCACTGTGTTCAATTTCTGAATAATTAACAAAAAGGAATAAATCAGAAATTGCTTAAGTGTACTCTGATTTCAATTGTGATTATTCTAAATGTTTTTCTTCTAAACTGGTTATAAACAATGAATTCTTAATTGCTCTGGTTTTACTGGTTTAAACATTTTGATTACTATAGTAAATAATTCTTAATTGTTTTTTACTTGTAATCATTCACTTTCTTTCTTTGAACATGTTGAAAGATTCTTAATTTCCTTTCATCCATTCAAAATCCGTTTCATTCACTTTAGCTCTGAAATTGTTATTTGGTTTGACTATCTTGCCCTGTAAAGTCATCTTTTGTTGATAAACTTAATCCAGTAAAGCTATTACTTTTGACTCCGTAACCCAATGGCCTGAATTAATTCAATCTTGCCCTCATTTACCGAATTCCACCATTTAAATCCAAACAAAATCCTTGAACTCAAGAACTAACCTAATATTTTCAAAGAACAAAGCTAAATTTTAAAGAGAGAGCCCTCTCTGGATACAGATTGGCTAGATTCTGTATCTGAAGGTTGGTTAGTGGTTACCTTGGTTTCTTTCCTTTTCTTACAACTTCAAGGAAAATCTGAGTGATAACAGACATATCTTTTCATATTTAAAAAAAAAAAACAAAAACAAAAACTTAACTTTAAAAACAATTTACCACAGTTTATACATATAATCATCTACTTTTAACATATGATATTGTTATCTTTATATTAATAAATTACACAATATTTTCATATCACATAAATATGTCATTGTATTCTTTATTTTATTCTTTTGTTTTGTAAGTAAAGATTAAATGTTTTATTTTTTTGTTTTTCATGTTAAATAAATAACATAAATTTTAATAAAATCATTTCTTTTATTAATTAAAATTTATTAGCCTAGAATATTGTTATATTTATATTAATAAATTATACAATGTATTCATATGTCATTGTATGTACCAGTACAAAGTTTGTAACCAAATTGTTCTATATTTTTAATTATAGCCACTTAATCAACCTCTTATTTGAATATAATATTTCTCCATCGTTTAATTATAGCCAGTTGAACATTGTTCCATTCAAAAATTGATGTGTGGTAATAAGTGCAAAATGTATAATAGTGAATGTCCATCAACTTGTATCAATTATTTCTTCTTTTGACTAATTAATTATATATTTGTTATTTATTTAATAACATTGAGTTCATTTGGAAGGCTCAAGTCATTGACTGTATGATGGGAAAAATCACTAAATTATAATGGATTAGGATTATGTGAATTTTCAAATTTCATTTTCTAACATCACATAAGAATAAAGAAACAAAAAAAATAATAAATAATAAATGTATTTTTTTTTACTAAATTAATTCTATGCAATTGTTGAGATATATACAATTGTAACTTTTTATTTATTTATATTAAAACTTAGCTATAAAGGAACAAAAAAAATAATAAATAATAAATGTATTTTTTTTCCTAAATTAATTCTATGCAATTGTTGAGATATATACAATTGTAACTTTTTATTTATTTTTATTAAAACTTAACTATATTTAACTAACCGGCAGGTAATAGCTACCATGTAGCACTTGTTATATTTGTGATGTGATGTGATGTGATGTGATGTATATCAGCCTTACAAGAATAAAGGAACAAAAAAAAAAGATAATAGATAATAAATGTATTTTTTTGCCTAAATTAATTTTATGCAATTTTTGAGATATATACAATTGTAACTTTTTATTTATTTTTATTAAAACTTAGCTATATTTAAACTAATCGGAAGGTAATAGCTACCATGTGACACTTGTTATATTTGTGATGTGATGTTACCATGTAGCACTTGTTATATTTGTGATGTGATGCATATCAGCCTTACAAGATCGGTAAAAGATCAAATAATTGAGTATCAATAAAATAATGTATCACATGATCACATGTTTTATTTTTTGTATATTAATTTTATTTTCTAATTTATCTCAATATATACAAGTCAATAAAATTGCTGATTTTTTTTAATGATGTTTCGTTCCTGATTTATAGAAAAAAAAATAATAATAATAATATAATTTGTGCCGATATTGTACTAAAATCATAATTTGCTTGGAATTTTCAAAAACAAGCTTACCGTAGTTGGAATGGTGGCATTATAAAAATGATTATTACAAAAGTAAGCAACTGAAACATTAATACACATTTGTCAATATGCACTTACTTGCAAGTTAGTTAACTTTTCGTTGCGATGTCTGAAGTGTCAATTTGATCTTCACAGCGCCATAGCAAATGAAATAAATGACACGATAATTTCTAGGCCAAATAGTACAGATCAGTTTCAGATAGGATGTAAGAATAATTTAAATAGTATTATATCAGTTTCAGATAGAATGTAAGAATAATTTAAATAAAATACTATTTAGAACTAATTTATATGCAATTTGCCTTGAACCACTGTATTGTTAAACAATTTTACTACACAATTACAAATCATGAACTTAATAGTCAAATTGCTATGTAAAGGTGAGTCCCTTGTCTCAGAAACAAGAGCTCTCATACACCAATTTGATGTCTGAATTAGTGTCTAAATTGGCCATGACCTTAAAATTGGATAATAATAATAATAACTACTGTCACTATCAAAAACATATGGATGCTCATGGGTATTTCTTATATGATCAAATGACTAGGATATTTTAGCAACATGCTCCTAGTCATTCCTAAATACCCATCTGTTAAATATACAAAACCACGCACTAAATCACTTCTACTTGATAGTAATTATGATACAATATGCCTTCATTCCAGTTGTGTGGACTGGCAAAGCTAATTCCAGTTAGCACATAAAACCCCGAATCAAGTGTCTCCAAGCAGCGTTTTATGCCTTCCCTTTTTTATGTCAAGGAGTGCGATACTCGAATACTAGAAAACCGAGTAAATTCCAAGCAGGATAGTTAGGCTCGGAGAAATCAACCTCTCCGTAACTTCTTTTTTAAAATCTTCTTTTTCTTCTGAGCTTGGCGTTTTCCTATTAACTTCATCTTCTTTTGTGCATGCCGCATTGGGTTAACGATTGCAACTATCTTTTCTATTTTCTTTCTCTTGTCTCGTGTTGCCTTCACATTCTGCCTCACTAAATTGTAAGATTGTACAAAACTTTCAACCCCCATGATGTCTTTCATGTGACATAGAACATCATCTGCCAATAGCTTCAAGTCCCCTGAATAAAGGATTGAATAACCAAGAAATTAATGTAAGCTACTCAACCTTTATAAAGAAAACAAACTGTTATCCAACCATCCTTATTAATACTGCCATGTAAAAATCAAAAGTCTTATTTTCCTCACCAGAAATCATCTTCCCTGCAAATCCCTCTGTGATTTTATATAGTGGTAGCAATATTGTTTCTCCATGGCTTTGAATTCATTCATGGCCCATTTGCAAAGAAATGGCTTTATACCACTCAAATATGGACTTTGTCTACAAACAGGATAGTGTAAGGATCCAATGCCCAAGAAGTAAAATCTAAGAATCAAATGTCAATAAATGTATATATAACAGACTATATGTTGGAAAGTGCAACTGATCATACCTGTACACCCCGCACTGTAAGTGCAACCTTTCCCAACTTCTTGAAGATGGGTTCGAGTAGTGATATTTTGAGGTCCTGATTGAAATTTTCATTTACTTCAAAATTGGAAACATCTCCGCATTGCCTACTAACCAAATAGGTGCAAACCTCTCTGCATGCTTTTGAACCAAGAAATGAAAATGCTTTCAAGATAAGTGATTGATTGCTAGCGTCAAGGGTGAAAAAGAAATCACTTAGGTCAGTTTCCTGTCTGCTTTTCACAAAGGAATGCAGTGCACATGTCGCATATATAAGATTCTTCACAACTACATCACTCGTTCCTTCATCAAGAAGATCTGTATCAAGTTGGTGACAAAAGTACGCAGCTAATAAGAGGAGTCTGCTAGGCTGCAAAAGCATTGCAGTTTTTCCGCTTGAAATGGTTGTCTGATTCCCCGTATTTATTTCAGATGCGGAAACAGTAAAGTATGTAGCTACAAGACGTCCACATACATTTCGTAAACACATGTGTGGATGAACCAGAAGTGAACAAATTAAATCCCATATTTCCTGCACAAACAGTTGTTAAGAAAAACAAGGTGAACAAATTTCACTGTCTAAAGAAAACATATCTTGCAAACGTATTCAGAAAGATATAAAGGAATTCGATTCAATTTTGCTATACAACAGCACAAAGATTGAGAACCAATATGTGAGTTTGATCTAATTCATCAAAACAGCAATGAAACTTTAAATATTGTGAAACTTTAATTTTTCCTTGAATGTATATGGTCCAAGGAATCACTGTTAACAAAATACAGTGCAATCATGCTATTCAACGCAAATTCAAAAAGGGCCTTTTGAGGAACAGGTTTCAAAAATTGACTTCCTATTCATGCACTCTGCATCTAATTATTTTGTTTATACTTGAAAGTTGAAACTTGAAAGTTTCATCTGATTATGAATAGCTGGGAGCGATAATATTGTTACCAGAAATTGTGTTCGTAAAATATTACTATTAGTAATCAAGGTAGTCCCAGCGTTACAAGAGAACGTTCCTCGAAGTCTCACTCCTGCTCTAGAAGAGCACTGGTGACATGCAGTATGTGTGCCCTTGGGAGTGCACTCTTGGAAAATTCAGATTGGGATCACATACCTGACCTGTGGATTTGCAGTCCCCGGAGAATTTCAGGAGCATGCTCCCTGGTCTGCTCCAGGGAACTACCATGCAATTTGTGCAATCCGAGGTGCACTCACGAGACTGCTCTTAGGATTCGTATAAAGAAATCATTTTAAAGTTTTCTTTTGAATGTTGGGTCCTAAGGGAAGGCCCTGATAGGTCCCTCACCCTCAAGGAAGAGGGTTAGACATCCTGAAACACCTACAACTTCATCCACAATGTAGAGAAATGGGTTGAATGTAGATCAACAGATAGCTTGGTTCATGTGCACTAAAACTTATGAATTCGGATGACAGTCCAAAGGATAACTTGGAAGGGTTGGAGGCCACTATTATTGATCGGCTGATGATTGTGTTAAAATGCCAGACCCATCCCCTTGGTACCAACAACATACCAGCAGCTTCAATTAATGTGTGAAGGCAAAACAATCAACAAGTATATTACCATCATAATCGCAGGGGGTCCTTACTTGTTTTGGTAGGCCATCTGCAATTGATCGACATAGAGAAGCCATTGCTCATATGGCAAGAGGCTACAACAGCATACTTTTTTTTCCTTATTTCATTTCTTTACTTGTTAGTGACTTCAATACAGTTCAACAATTCAGTTCCTATTTTGTAAATTAGGCACATGTCCTATTTGGCAAAGCATTATTCTATGCATGTTATTACTCTGACTCATGATGGCCTATTTCATTTTCAATTCTATTTACTAAAATATGTTTTATAGCAGTGCATCTACTAGACTGTTCATGTTATCTGGTTCATGCATATTTAATATCAGAATGTGTTTTGTTGGCTCCATTTGAATAACTCCATAAATAGTGGACAGCTAAGTCACCTGACACTAGGACATGGGGACATGGATATCCGAGTGTCTAGAACAGACACATAAACCCCCAAAATAAGATATGGGGATGCACAAATATAAATTACATAAAAATTAAAATGACAAAAATAAAATATAGAACCAAAGATGTAATTTATTTTTTAAATTCATAATATATAAGTACATCAAACACACATCAGGACAAATCTACACATTTTTTGAAGATTCTTTGGTGTCATGAGAGTTGGACATGGTTGGACACACCAGGAATGAGTGTTTGATATGAGAGAAACATGTCTAGCACAAGATGCTGTTGGAAACACTGAGAGAGGGTTGAATCAGTATTTCTTTTCAATTGTTATTATAACCAGTTAGATTCTACACAAAAAATAGAGAAATCAATAATTTATTATAGAAGGAAGGATAATGATCCCTTTACAAATGAATGAGTACAATGATTGCCAAGCACCAACTCGGACTTAATGAGGCTCCGACCTCTAGGGCTTCGACCCTATCTTCTCCAAAGCACCAACCTTGTGTTTAGGGGCTCCTACCCCAAGGACACCAATCCCTCTTTCTTGTTTTATTACATGATTGATTCAAAGATGCTCCATTGCACCAATCTTCACCATACTGCACCAGCTATTCTGCATCACACTTCTTTATCAATTCTGTCCCAGACTTTGCACCAAAACTTCTGCACTGCACTAAGATTTCAATACCAGACTGTTCCAAGAAAACTGTATCACAACTGCACCAACGTTCTGCACCACACAGCACCTATACTTCTTCACCACAACTTACCAACTCAATAACATCTGAGCCACTTCAATTCCACAGATTACAGGTCCAAAAACAAGGTGCAGATATAAGTCTGAACCAGATTGACCATAGTCCAAAACACCTTAACATCACAGGTCTGAAAGAAATAAGGTGAAGATATGGATCCGAAACAGATTGAAGTGCCCTCACTGCAACCATGCAACAGAACCGAGACAAGGTATGTCGGAGGCTCTAAAACAGGTCCGAGTCACTATGCACCAGTTTGAAATGTTATTGCCACAGATCAACTGAAGTTTCAACACTTTAAACACCCTTCCTCGCTAGATAAGAAATCCAAGAGGTGTAATAATCCGAGCTAGATAAGATGTGTATTAATATATGTTCTTTAAGTTCACCTTCCTGAAATTTCACGAGTTGTGAACCTGTAGCTCATTCTCCAAGTGTGATCCAGTTGATGATGAAACGTAAAGGTTCAACACTATATTTATACGGTTCATTATGTGCTTCAGACGAAAAGACATGTCTTCTTAGGGAAAACCGACTTGAGAAGAGGTTTAGGTCGGCTTAATGACCAGACTGATTTCCTTAACTTCAAAAATTCATATTTCTCAGAATCCTTGGAGTTTCGGGCCAAGTGATAGCTCATTAGAAAGCTAAAAATATCCTCTAGAGGATGGTGAAGATCTCATAGAGAAATTCTACCTCTAAGGTAGAGAAAAATAATTTTTAATGTGACTGGTCATTTATTGTTGTAGAAATGAGGTAGGGCAGAATGTCTTGGGTTTATTTATGGTTTGATCCTTCAATGTTTGCCTTCTTCATCATAAGCTTACCATGCCATAGTGATATATGTCATTATGTAGTCTTCCATCATCCAGATGACCAAGGGACATCATCTAGTCCTTCAACAAGTATGGTCATCCATCATTATTCATCAAGGTACATGACTGACACCTCTTCATCATTATCTAGCATCATATTGCCATATGACATCAATGACAACCTAGATTAACAATTCCCCCTTTTGTCATTGATGGAAATATTCCACCTTTTCTCCCCCTTTGATATCAATGGCAAATGGAATGCCAACGTACTCCCCCTGTTACGTTGCTCCTTTGTTTGGTTTCCTTTTAATGTTATGCAAGAGCAATAACCCCCATCTTTTGGTGAAGATATTAAAATGTTTCTCGTGGAAGGGGTTTTGTAAAGATATCTGCAATTTTCTCCTTTGTATCGATGTGTTCCAACTTGATATTTTGTTCAACAACTTGTTCACGGAGAAAATGATATTTGATTGGAATATGTTTGGTCTTTGAGTGCATCACCAGATTCTTTGAAACACTGATGGCGCTAGTGTTGTCGCAAAAAATAGTGATTGGTTGCTTAGTTTCTATGTTGACATCATTCAAAGCTTCCTTCATCCATAGTATTTGTGTACAACAATCAGCAACAACTATGTATTCGGCTTCAGCTGTAGAAGGAGATATAGATAATTGCTTTTTGTTGAGTCAAGATACAAGACAATCTTCCATGAAGAATGCATTTCCACTGGTACTTTTTCAATCATCCATGCTTCCAGCCCAATTAGCATCGGAGTAAGTTGTTACAGTAAAAGTTGAGCTCTTAGGATACCAAAGACCAAAATCAGTAGTTCCTTTCAAATATCTGCTGGATGAGACTGTTTAAGACTTGATTGAAATCTTGCCACCATTCCAACTGCTTGCATAATGTCTAGTCTTGTGGCAGTTAAGTATAGGAGAGCTCCAATAATTGACATGTAAAGAGTTGCATCAATGAGAGGGGAATCATCATCTTTGCTTAATTTACTATATGTGGTCACTGGTGTGCTCATAGGGGCACAATCTTCCATTCCATATCTCTTGAGCATGTCTTTAAGATATTTTGCTTGAGATATAAACATGCCTGCAATGGTTTAAGATATTTGTAGCCCAAGAAAGTAAGATAACTCGCCAATCATTGACATTTCTAACCTTTTTGACATATTTAGAGAAAATTCATGGCTCATCCCATCATCATTGCTGGCAAAGATTAGATCAACATATACAAGAGTGATCAAAAGTTTATCCTTGTCTATCTTCATGTAGAGATTGCTTCCTACTACTCCCTTTCTACAACCTTCTTGTTGCAGATAGTGATCCAACTTTGCATACCAAGCTCTAGGGGCTTGTTTCAACCCATACAAGGCCTTTTTCAACTTGCATACAAAGTCTTTCCCTTCAGCTAGATCAAATCCTTCTGGTTGCTCCAAGTAGACTTCTTCCTTGAGGTCTCCGTTCAGAAATGATGATTTTACATCCATTTGATAGACCTTGAATCCTTTTGAGCAAGTAAATGCCGAAAACATTCTTATAGCTTCCAAACATGCTACTGGAGCAAAAGTTTCTTCAAAGACAATTCCTTAAATTTGTGAGTATCCTTTGCAAACAAGTCTAGCTTTATTTCTGATAATTTGTCCATCCTCATCCATCTTGTTTTTGAATACCCAATTTGATCCAATTACATTTTTATCTTTTGGACAAGGTACTAGCACCCAAGTCTCATTCGTTTCGATTTGAGACATTTCTTCTTCCATGGCCTTTATCCAATGAGGATCTTTACTTGCTTGAGAAAAAATTTTAGGTTCTATTAGAGATAAGAGAACAACGTCATCTTTTCTTGGAGTGTTTGTCATCCTTCTTCGAGTTTGAATTCCTTCATCTATATTCCCGATAATCTGTTCTTTTGGATGATGTTTTTGAAGGAATTTGATTTTAGGAGTGTGTGAAGGTTCACTTTGAGGTTCTTCATCCTTTTCTTCTTTTTCAGGTTCTTCTTCGCTTTAATTGGATGTTATATTACATTGTTGAAAAAACTTATCTTTCAGTTTGGTAAATTGAACATTTATTTGAGCAATTAAACACTGTGGTTGTGGCTTAAGCATTTTACTCTCATCTCATGCGTTCACATTTTAAATTGAATTGGCATTTCATAACAGGATAGTTGTGCATTCTAGCATCTGTTATCTATCAGCTACTTGATCATAATTTCATAACGAGATAATTGACTCCATATTGCATTGGTATCAAACTTTTAATCTAATCAAATCTGTTGAATCTCGTTAGATCTTAAACAAGTATTTGGTCGCTTGACTGTGTCTCCCAAATTGGTTGGTTTCCAACTAGTTCTTTTTCATTCCTTTTCTATAGGGTCTACCCCCTTAGTCTGCAAGGAGACAGCTTAAATAGAGAGATTGAAGATCAAGGTGACAGCCCCCGATCTAAGCCGTTGTCGCGGTGCCTAGACATTTTGTGCGACAATAGGGCTCAACTTCATGATCTTCAATTTCCTTTTCTGGAAGACGAGGGTAGCAGTTCCTTTTCCAGTGATTTTAGTAGATCCACTTCCAAAGGATACATTTCCATTTTTCTTGTTCAATGAGACAAACTTCTTTTGGTCACCTGTCATATGTCTTGAGCATCCACTATCCACGAACCAATGATTTTCTTCACTATGAGCACAAAGAGCTAGGCCACATTAATCCATATTGACATTTACGCTTTTAGCTTCCTCTCTTTTGAGAGGGAAATTTTTTTCATTATGATCATAATTATTACATAATGAGCAAGTCAGATCAAACTTAGCCAAAGGATCAAATGAAATGTAATTTTTTACTTGTCCTTGCTCTTTAGGACCACGTAGTTTATTTGCTTGATCTTTCAATCTTGGTGCTTCATTCTTATGAGCTTTGCAATGCTTAGCTTGATGACCAAAGTTTTTACAATAGTAACAATACCCAAGAAAGATAGTTTGGTACCTGTTGTAATAGCCATAACTTGAATCAACATTCTTCGTTGGAGTTGCTCTTCCTTCATTTCTTAGTTTTGAGATGGCCCTTTGTTCTTGGCGAGATGACTTTTCTACTTTTGGATGGGAAGAAGTATGTCAACATAACTCCTTGCATTTTGATGATTCTCCTTTGAAACCAATCCCAGATTTGTCATATTGAGGTTTTTGAGTATTAAGAATGTTATCAAGTGCTTGAGGGCTTTGCCAACTCCTTTTGACTTGCTCCAATTCCTTTCTTAGAGATATTATTTCAGCTTCCTTTTGCTTCCTCCTTTTCTACTTTGCGAGAAATGACCTTCTTTCGTAAATTCTCATTTTCTTCAATGGCACTTATTAGTAATTTCTCCACATTTCCTTCGTCTTCCAGTTCTGAATCATCATCATTTATAAATGCCATGAATAAACTTCTTTACTTCCAACATAGTCATTTTCTTCATCTGATTCATCATCACTTCCTTTGTGATGAGGGATATTTCTAGTTGATTTCTTCTTGATGACTACAAATTCATCTTCATCAGACTCATCTTGTTTGGAGAAGAAGTTATTTTTATTAAACCCTTTCTTTTTGTACACCATCCTTTTAGAATCCTCTTCATCATCACTATCATGTTTATGAGGACATTTTGCAGCATAATGACCTATTCTTCCACATTTGAAACAAATGAGAGGGCACTTACCTTTTAGCTTAGATCCCTTCTTTAGTCTTTGTACAAATTGAGCTAATTCGGTTTCAGAGTCATCACTATTGTTATTCCATCCTTTTCCTCTTTTTGTTGATTTTGAGGCTTTGAAGGTTGCTTCTTTGGAATTTGGAATTCCTTTCCTCATCTCATATGCAATGAGAATCCATGACGTTCATCCATCTTGAGAGTAGCTACGTCCTTCATTTCTTCTATGGCACTTACCTTGGAGTCAAATCTGTCAAGAAGAGTTCTCGGGATTTTTGAACAATAGTACTTTCTTCAACATTTTCTCCTAACCCTTTAAGAGCGTTAACCACTTCAGCTGCTCGGAGAAAGTATGATGCAATATCTTCTTCGTCATCCATTTTCAAACTTTCGAATTGAATTCTATGAGTTTGAAGCTTTGCCTTCTTAACTTTGTATTCCCCATCATATAGGGCAATCAGCTTATCCCATAATTCTTTGGCCGAGTCACAATTCATGACTTTTGTGAATTCAGAGTCAGAGATTCCACTAGTGACGAATTTAGAGCTTTGGCATTAGCAATGTAGGCTTTTCTTTCTTCTGGATCAGTTGGAAGAGCGGAGGGAACTTTGTACCCATTCAAAACAGAATGCCACACTTCAGGACAAAGGGACATTAAATAGTAGGACATCCTCTTCTTCCAAAAACCAAAGTTTGTTCCATCGAACATAGGCAACGTTTCTATCACTTCTATGTTCTTCATTGTGTCTAAGAATCCTTCTTCTAGTTGTTTGGCTGATAATGAAGAAGCTAGCTCTGATTCCAATTGTTGGAAATACTGAGAGGGGGGCGAATCGGTATTTCTTTTCAATTGTTATTATAACCAATTAGATTCTACACAAAAAAATAGAGAAATGAATAATTTATTATAGAAGGAAGGATAATGATCCTTTTACAAATGAATGAGTACAATGATTGCTAAGCACCAACTTGGACTTAATGAGGCTCCAACCTCTAGGGCTTCGACCCTATCTTCTCCAAGGCACCAACCTTGTGTTTAGGGGCTCCTACCCCAAGGACACCAATCCCTCTTTGCTTCTTTATTAGATGATTGATTCAAAGATGCTCCATTGCACCAATCTTCACCATACCACACCAGCTATTCTGCATCACACTTCTTTATAAATTATGTCCCAGAGTTTGCACCAAGACTTCTGCACTGCACTAAGATTTCAATACCAGACTGTTCCAAGAAACTGTATCACAGTTGCACACCAACGTTCTGCACCACACAGCACCTATACTTCTTCACCACATCTTAACGCACCTATACTTCTTCACCACAGCTTACCACCTCAATAAGATCTGAGCCATTTCAATTCCACATATTACAGGTCCGAAAACAAGGTGCAGATATAAGTCTCAACCAGATTGACCATAGTCCAAAACACCTTAACAACACAGGTTTGAAAGAAATAAGGTGAAGATATGGATCTGAAACAGATTGAAGTACCCTCACTGCAACCACACAGGTCTGAACAGATGAAACCACAATTCGAAGCAACAGCACAGAGACAAGGTATGTCTGAGGCTCTAAAACAGGTCCAAGGTTTTTGTTGTAGGTCTAAGTCACTATGCACCAGCTCAAAAAGTTATTGCCAGAGATCAATTGAAGTTTCAGCACTTTTAACAACCTTCCTTGCTGTAATAATTCTGTAGAGAAATCCAAGAGAAGGTGTAATAATCCGAGCTAGATAAGATGTGTATTAATATATGTTCTTTAAGTTCACCTTCCTGAAAGTTCACAAGTTGTGAACTTGTAGCTCGTTGTTCTCCAAGTGTGATCCAGTTGATGATGAAAAGTAAAGGTTCAACACTATATTTATATGGTTCATTATGTGCTTAAGACGAAAAGACATGTCTTCTTAGGGCAAACCAAATTGAGAAAAGGTTTAGGTCGGCTTAATGACTAGACTAATTTCCTTGACTTAAAAAATTCATATTTCTCAGAATACTTGGAGTTTCAGGCCAAGTGATAGCTCATTAGAAAGCTAAAAATATGCTCTAGAGGATGATGAAGGTCTCATAGAGAAATTTTGTCTCTAAGGTAGAGAAAAATAAATTTTAATGTGATTGCTCGTTTATTGGTGTAGAAATGAGGTAGCGCAGAATGTCTTGGGCTTCTTTATGGTTTGATCCTTCAATGTTTGTCGCCTTCATCATAAGCTTACCATGCAAAATATTAATTAGCTAGTGAGGTATTCGTAATGACTATACAGATGTTCTCTTGTTGACAAATTTATCTAAGAAAAGGTTATAAGAATTCATCATCAGTATCAGCATCATTCAATTACCATAATCCTAGTCAACAACTTTGACACATGGTAAATTTAACAACATCAAGTTACCATAATTATGGTCGGTAACTCTGATTTATGGTGTATCCTCACCATAATTTCGATCGGTACCTCTTGACACATGGTACGTCATTAGCATCAACTAGTCACCATAATTTTGGTCCATCTGACACATGGTATACAGACTAGTCTTGGTTCACCATCATTCCGATCAATATCTTTGACATGCAGTGAATCTCCAAAGGCCACACTCTACCGGAGTAATTTTGGGCATGATGTTAAATTAGCTCACTCAATCTATTTGGAGAGTTTTGAGACTGATGCAGAGAGGCACCCACTCAACTGAGTGAGACTAGGCCTCTAGGACCATTCTTCCTAATTCTAGTCAACATAATTGACACAGGAAGAATGACTATCCCCTATCAAAACATTCTCCCTAATTCCAGTCAACACACTTGACACATGGGAGAATGTATGTCCTTAATGAGCTAGTTATGTTGATGTGTCAATCCACTACCTGTGGAAAGCATCCTACATCAGAATCATGCTCAACAAGTCGTCACTTGTAGTTATTCACCAATTATCCAAGTCGTCACTTGGAACCTAGTCAACACTTGTGACCTATGGTAAAACCCTAGGCTATTACCATTCTAGCATACTAATTGAATGGTAACTCTCTTGCTCGATGCTAGAGACACTCACTCGCCCACCTAAGGAGCACTTTGGGCCTTGATGTTGCCTAGGCCATTTTCCCTAGCCATTTTTTGTGGCCCTTGGTCAATACTTTGACTTGTATATATTTTGACCTAGGGAAAATGTTTGCGCCTTGATGCAACAACATCACCACTCCTCTAATCGAGGAAAATATTCTCAACCACTATAGCTTTTCCATGAAGTATACAAACTCCACAAGCTTTTCCTTGAAGTATACAAACTCCACAAGCTTGCCCTTGAAGTGTACAAACTTCGCCCTAGGATAGAGGCTCATTGTGAGCCTCACTACTCCCTTCTATACCATGTCTCAGACTCTCAGTACGTGCTTTGACCTATCATCATGGTCGTCTCCTGCACAATCCTTCGAGTAGTTATTGAAGCCATACTACTTCACAATTCGCCAAACCAGCTGCGATATACTTAGCTCCTACAATCCTAAGTGCAACATATGTTTTTTTCTTGCGCAAGCAAAATCCAAACTGAATCATCATCATGAAGTGTTCTTCCTGTCTTCAGCACTTTTTGCCCAATCTAAATCTATATATTCCTACAACTACTTCCTTCACTAGAACCATTACCATAGTTGTTTTACGTTGAAGCAGAGCTTGACTTCCAAATCTTCTTATCATCGCTACTCCATCTAGCAATTTGAGCAAATGCTTCTCATGATCCTCTCCCTCTTACTGGGAGAACCTTCTAGTCTTAAGTCATGCTTTGTACTTGTTTATTCTGGCCATCTGGTGCAAGTTAGATCTTGTAGATCAATTTGATAGTCACCACTAACTTCCCTTCAAGTCTTCAGCATACTTTCCTTCATCATGACATCCTTTGAGCTTGCTAGCTTATCTATTTCATCTTAACTGGAAGCTCTTCTTGTCATATGGCATGATACTATATGTCTTGATCCATTTCTCCCCCTTGAACACAAATCACTCAAACTGATTTTTTGCTTTGGCTTGGGAGAATCCTCTTGCCATAAACTTTTCTTCGTTCTTCCCGATGCTTTCATATGCTGCCAGATGTTAGTTTTTCTAGCATCGGACAAGTGTTCTAGTCTTGATTTGTGTCTAAGATACTAAGGAACACGAGATCTTCAAAACCTAGAAAAGGTTTCACGAGATAAACTTGTGAAATGCCTTAATTAAATTAATTAGACTTCATTTAAATTTTGCCTAAGCCTAACTTAGGAAAACTGGTTAATTAACAGTAATTAATTAAGGAAAGGTGAGAAAGCTCTAGAAACTCACACGGATTGAGATTGAGATGATCTTAGCCGTTGATGAGTATTTAATCATGGTCGTTTGTGAGCCAACTAAATATTATAAGAACAAGTCAATGGGGATGAAGAGAATATACTTGAGCATAAGAGGAAGACGCAGAGTCTCCAGGGAAAGTTCGATTTGCAGGAGCAGTGATTTAGCTCGGCAACAGAGCTCAGGAGGCAGAGTCAGCAAAAGGATTGTCAGAGAGAATTTCCAAAGGAAATTCTCCACAGTTTGTTAGTTATTCCAACAACTGCGCAGAGGCTAGAGAAGCCCACACAGGGGGCCAAGAAGAGCAGTTCAATTTGGTTGTTTCAGAGCGAGATTGGGCTCCATATTGCCAGGAATAATTTCTGAAGGAGGCCAAAATAATTTTCCAGGAGGCAGCGGTTGAATTTCTACGATCTTGGGTCTATGATAGAATCTTAGAATCTTCAACGCTACCAAACCAAGAATCTCAACGAAGCTACTTTGCACAACAGAGAAATATAAAGAAGTAAATCACACATGCACAAGTATAGACAACTTTTTACAAAATATTGTACAAATATGTATTATGTACAACACAACAATCTTTCTTATATTAAACCAACCGAACAATACAACAGTCTAGGGCTTCCCATACAAGGGATAATGACCCTCAATTATCCACAAGTACAAGAATATAAGATACACTAACAATCTCATTGCAATCTCTATGTCGTATCTCGTCTTGTCGAACCTTCACTCATGTTCTGCTCTCTAGCTACCCCTTAGTTCATCAAGAGACAAGACATAGAGTCTCCAGGAGGGTTGCCACCTATCACTTTTGCAAGTCGCCTCTACTACAATGAACATGGGTTGATCCAATCTGCTCTTCTAGGTTGGCCAACACCTAAGCTCCAATCTGCCAATCTAGTAGCTTCTTTCGTCCATCAAAGAGCTACACATTAGACTCAATTCTTCACCCCACGCACAACTGTCAATATCCTTCTTGTCACGCTGATTAGGGCTACTTTGGTCACATTCTTGTTGCCCTCCACCAACCACTAAGTTCCTAATAACTCCACTGTGAAATCTTCTCCAAGGAAAGGCTTCTAACCAACATGTTAAGCCTTCCAATTGGCTCTCACAAGCTGTAATAAATTTGTCCACACATGGACCATCCAACTAGCAATCTATCTCATCACAAAACCATTGTAAACACATACCTTGCTTCTCCATAGGTTGTTGTAGTTTGTTGTAGGTTTGTAACACTGGTTAGGGTTGTTGACACACTGCACAGTGAAAATTTCAATCTTGAAAAATACTTCTACAGTGATGGATTTATTTGTCCTACTTATTATTTACAATAAGTTATTTACAGAAATCTTCCAGTAAATTTCGAAATAAATACTACTGCAGCTATCACTCAAGTATCTGCAGAGAACAAAATAGTATGAAATACAAGCATAAGAGTCAATCACATAGACACAATTATTTTTGGACAATTGTCCCTGTAAAAACCCAATGCGGGAAAACCGGTGTAGCAGATGAGTGTTTATATATTATTCTTCAGAATGAAATTCTTTTCAATTAAAAGACTGACAGACTTGATTGGAAAACACCTGAGATAAATTCTCACAAACCCTCTAGAGAATTTCTGACACCCGGGAGACTCACATCTCCTCTCTTCGTCCCTCTATGTGTCTCATTGTGTAGAGCTTGTATGAGCTCTTTGCGTTGTTGCTCTGTGCCGCCTTCTTCGGCCTTCTGCGTCCTTTCCTCGACCCCTGTCACTGTTGATGCCCTCTGCTTCCTCTGCCCTGCAACTCTCCCTCTGAAACCAAATTATATTCTTTCATAATCGACTTCCTTCAAGTTACTGAGTGTATGCACCATAGTTTTAAAAACTGGCTGGTTTGAACCAGTAACCGGCCAAACCAGCCGGTCAGATGGCCCAGCGGTCAAAACCGGCCAAGCAACCCGGTTGAAGAGGGCATTTCGCCTGTTTTTGCAAAAAACCAAACCTAACCGGCCGGTTAGGTGCTAACCTCCTACGCGGACCCACACATGGCCGCAGTTAAGCTTTAGGGTTGATTTGTTTATAAGGGGGGGGTTCATTTAGCTACTCTTTCCCTGTGCAGACCCACACACGGCCAAAAATGGGTTTTAGGGCTGATGTGGAGGTAAGGGAAGCATTGACATTTCATGGTAATGTTAAATTCTTAAAGTAAAAGGATGAAAATGAAGTTCATCCTTTTACTTAAATTTTTAACATTACCATGAAATGACTCAGGATGTTTAAGAGTGGTTTCGACCTCATTAGATTTCATATGTAGAAACTAGAATTTTAGGTTTCACTCAAAATTCAGCAGACTTAATGGTTTTCAGGGTTTCATGGTTTGGGAATTTGCAATGTTTCCATTTGATTCTATCATGTGTAAGGGAATGATATTGGCATTTGATCAAGAGCATGAAGTCCTTTAAGAACCTTGATGTACCCTTCAATCAAAGGAAAACAACTGGTTAGGCATGCTAATCTTTTTCGACCGCATTTTAAGGTTGAGGAGATGAACCCTTCACTCAAACCAAAATCATTGGTTAGGCATGTTAAACTTTTTCAATTTCTATCATGTTATAAGGTTGAGCAATCCAAATCTGAAGACTTTGAGCTAGATGATGTTTATGTATCTCTTGTTGATGATCCCATTTCTAGTAGCAATGAATCAATGATGAGTTTCATGAGAGACCATGTTGCTCAGTGATTTGTAGTTTTGATGTCTATTTTTGCTACTACTACTACTACTAAAGTTGTAGAGGAGTTTTAGGAGTCCTCAAACTTTGAACCATATTATTTATGTAGTTCATGTTGATGATCCATTGTCTAGTAGTGGTGATAATTTTGATCATGATGAGGAGTGATTATGTTGTTGATCACTAATATGTAGTCTTGTATTAGGCCAATGGCCTCATAGCTTGTAGCATTGTTTTTGGACTTTATGGGCCATTTGGAGCCTCATTTCTTATGTATTTTTCGATGATATGTATTGCACTCGGTTCCATTTTGATATATTCACCTTTGCATGGTATATAAATGAGAAAACTTTGCATATTTTGTCTCTATTGGCTTGGAATCATGGTTGCAAATCTTAAAAATAGTTTTTTTTATTAAAAAAATAATTATTTAATGTATTTTTTTTAAACCAGTTCATTAAGATCTGACCACTCCCGGTTAGACGGGTTCCGGTTAGAAACCCGGTTCATTAGGTCCACCGGTCCGGTCACCGGTTCCGGTTTTTAAAACTATGGTATGCACGGCTTACTTTCCAAATGACCCTCAAGCCATCTTTTATAATCTTCTCATTGATGAATCAACGTCACAAATTAGAAGTCTAATCAATGGCTAAGATTAAAACTTGACTTGATCTTCGTTCTCTAGAAGATTCACACTCTGTTTTATTAATACCCACTTATTATTTAAATTCCCTAAGTTTAGACTTAGCGTCTCCATTAAAATAATTAATTATTTTAATAGAACATGAACCGAGCGGAATGTCTAAAAACAGTTTCTGGGTTCTTTGGAATATTGATGTCCCAGCCTCCTTACAAATTTTGAGACTTGGAACACTTTCTGATGCTACAAAAATCAACACTCTCTCTTAGCAAGGAAAGTGTTCTAACAATATACCTGTTGAATGTTGCTCTGTCTTGAAGCATCCTATGTGTTGTTGATGCCTGGTTGTTGCCCCTCATCTGCTGCATTGTTGCCCTCTGTGTTAAAATTTGGGTACCAGAGGACAAGTGTTTCCCTAAGGCTTTGATCTTTGGCCTAGGGAAATGTGTCCAAATTTATTTGTACTTTTCTCCTAAAGTGACTTTATAAGTGGTAAAGTCAAA
This sequence comes from Pinus albicaulis, assembly GCA_034641835.2. Classification (NCBI taxonomy): domain Eukaryota; kingdom Viridiplantae; phylum Streptophyta; class Pinopsida; order Pinales; family Pinaceae; genus Pinus; species Pinus albicaulis. The sequence goes on along the minus strand of CM076582.1, from coordinate 460,250 downwards.
TCTAATTTTAAAGTGACTTTATAAGTGATAAAGTTACATTCTAATTTTAAAGTGACTTTATTAAAGTCAATGAAAAATTAGAAAGTGAAAAAGTGACTATGGAAATAAAAGGCTAGGTGGGTCTTTATTTAAGTGGGTGAGTTAAAAAAATAGAAAGTGAGAATTAAATGCACATTTATTCTCATCCCTAGATCTAAATGAATCTCAGCCATTAGATCTTAGGGTTACCCAAAAGGTCACTTAGGGTAAAAGGATAGGAGAAGAGGAAAAGATCATTTCAATCTTTCATGAGCTATTGAGATAAAGAGAAGGAGAGCAAGGAGAAAATCTCTAAGCAATGAGAAGTTGAAGGAGGGCAACAAGGAGACTTCAGCAAATCCGTACAACAACATTATTGGCACAAATCCAAAGGCAGAATCTATATAGCAAAAGAGGCACGATTTCCAAGAAAGGGAGGCACAAAAATCAAAGAAGAGTACAGCAGCATTTAGCACGGAGTTCGAGACATATTCTAGGCACGAAAATCAAGGAGAAGTACAGTTGATATTTTGGCACAAATTTCGAAAAAAAGGACAGCAGCTTTAGCACAGAGTTTGAGGCAATTTCTGGGCAGGATTTCGAGGAGGGTTGCTATACAAATCCATACAGTTTTGTACAGCTTGTTTAGGCACGTTTTCTGAGGCAGTTGTACAGCTTTTAATGTTGTCATTAACGCTGTAAAATTTCTGTTTTGTAAGTTTGTTGATTGGCACATTTTCTGAGGCAGAGTTCAACCATGGAAATCGAGATAACTTTGTATTTGTGGTTGCTGGAAATTTTATTGTGTTTTTAGTTTCTCTGTAACCACATTTTCAGAAATAAAGAAGAGCTGTCAAACTGGTTTTCCCCAAGAGTTGTAGGGGGTTTTTCCAAGGTCACATTGACTAAAAATCATTGTGTTATTTTCTGTGTGGGGCTATCATATTTTACTGTGTTCTATTTCTGCATTTTCCAACAGTTGCAAAAATCTCCAAATTTGTATTTTCAAAAATTTCAGTCATTTCTAAATTTTAGTATTTATGTCATGTTCAAATTTAAAACTATATACATGGAGTGATTAGGAAAACTGATAACCGGAGTGGGGGTTGAAATTTCTACACTCTGCACTCTTGCCCATGACATTGTCATTGTCACTGCCTCATTTGTATTGCAGCTCCCTTTGAATCCTGAACCTATCCATTCCTGCTACTGAAATGGATTCTTGATCATCCCCATCTTTTCTCTGAAATAGACAAACTTTGTCTTTCCCAGAGATTTCGCGAGGATATCTGCCACTTGTTCTCCTGTTGGAGTCGACTGCAATTGTACAGCTCCTCGTTGGACACAGTCTCTTATGAAGTGATACCTGATGTCAATGTGCTTCGACCGATCACGAAACATAGGATTTTCAGAGAGCTTGATGCAACTCTGATTACCACATAGAATGTTGGTCGCCTCCATCTTTTCCTTGAGTAAGTTCACACGCAATTTCCGAAGCCATATGGCCTCACACAAAGTCGTGCTTGCTGCCATAAATTCAGACTCTGCTAAGCTCAGAGCCACGGATTTATGTTTTCTGCTGCACCAGGTCATTCCTAATCCAACACTAAAATAGTACCCACCGATACTTTTCCAATATACTGGGCTCCCAACCCAGTCTGCGACAGTGAACCCACTCAACCTGGTGTCATTGCTTCGAGTGTATTTCAATCCAAGCTCGATTGTTCCTTGAAGATATCTTAGAACATGTTTGACTGCTGCCCAATAAGCCCTCCTCGGTTCTACCATGAACTGACTGAGAGTGTTGACAACATAACAAATGTCTGGCCTCGTATTGACCAGATACATCAGAGATCCTAAAAAATGCCTATACAAGGTAGGGCTAGCCTTATCGTCTTCGGATGTGTCAATTTTCTTCCAGTTGGTAATCATTGGAGTAGCCATGGGTCTACAGTCCTCCATCCGAAATTTCTTCAGAATTTCTGTAGTATACCTTCCTTGACCAAGGAAGATCTCACCCTTCTACTGCCAAACTTCCAACCCCAGGAAATAGTAGAGATTGGGATCTGCAGCACTCTTGACAAATCCCGTCTTCTGCAAGTAGTTTCCAATTCAACCATACCAAGCTCTAGGGACTTGCTTTAGTCCATAAAAGGTGTTCTTGAGCCTGCACACATGAATTTTCTGCTCATGCGTCTCAAAGCCCTCTAGTTGTTCAATATATACTTCTTCCTTTATCACCCCATTCAAGAATGCAGTCTTGACATCCATTTGGTGAATCTCCCATCCCATTTGTGAAGCAAGGGATATCACGGATCTAATAGAAGTATATCGGGGTACTGGGGCAAAAGTTTCTTCATAGTATATCCCTTCCTTCTGAGCATACCCCTTAGCCACAAACCTGGATTTAAATTTCTCGATGTTGCCATCTGCAGCATATTTGATCTTGTAGATCCATCTCGAACCCACAATTGATCTGTCGAGAGGCCTAGGAACCACTTCCTAGACATCATTTGTCATGGTGGAGTTTTATTCTTCCACCATCACATCTACCCATACCCGATGCTGAACTGCCTCCTGAAAACTAGAGGGTTCCCCAACCTGGGCTACCAAGGCTTGGTACCTTTCAGATTGCCTATGTTGCCTCCTCGCAATAATGGGAGCTCCGAAAAACTCCTCTGCGTCCCTCAGAATTTGTCGTAATTCCTTGCTCATCCTACCACTAGTAGTGGGTGGATCTACCTGCTCTCCTTCCTGCAACTCCTTGGGAGATGTATCCCTTGGATCCCCATGCCTTAGAGAGACACTCGTATTACCCTCCGCAAGTCGTTGCGGTTGGACCAACGGATCCTCCTCAGACTGCGTAGCAGAAGGCATCTCCCGAGATTTCCTAAAGGCCCTTTCCTCCATGAACTTCACATCTCGCCGTACTACAATCTTCCTACTCTCAGGAATGTAAATGCGGTAAGTCTTTGCATTCTTGCTATAACCCACCAAATATCCCTTTTCCATAGTCTTATCCAGTCTCTTCCTCTTCTCTTCGGGCACATGGCAGTATGTCGCACTGCCAAAGATCCTAAAGTGGCTCACCTTTGGCTTCCTGCCAGTGAAGACACTTTCTGGACTGATCTTACCCAATGCACTGTGAGGAATCCTGTTCTGTACATAGACAGTTGTATTACAAGCTTCAGCCCACAGGAATTTGGGCATGTCTTGATCATACAACATTGCACTTGCAGCCTCGACAATAGTTCTATTATTTCTCTCTTCAATTCCATTATGCTCTGGATTATACGGAGCAGTCCACTCTCTTCTGATGCCTTCCCTTGCGCAGAACTCTGTGAAGTCTTTATCGATGTATTCTCTGCTAATGTCTGATCGCAGTGTCTTTATCTGCTTTCCTGTCAGATTCTCTACCAGAGCTTTAAACTCCTTGAATCGATCAAAGACTTCATCCTTGGTCTTCAGAAAGTAGATCCAAGTCTTCTTGGAATGGTGATCAATAAAGGTGACGAAATATTCGGCACCACTAAGAGTTCTGGTGGACATTGGTCTGCAGATGTACGAGTGTATTAAGCCCAACACACTCTTAGTCCAATGTTGCTTTTATGGTATGCTGCCTTGGCATACTTCTCCAATACGCACCCTCGGGCCTCTGCAGCAATGTTTTGAAAATCGCGATCGGGATTAAATCGGCGAGGGGAAAAAATCGACACATACAAAAATATTCATTTTTTTTCAATTTTTTTAATATCTAAAGCACCCACAACATAAAATAAATGCATTGACACATAAATATGAAAAAAAACTAATATATAAGATGTGTAATATCATGTCTAGTACTACATCACACATAATAGTGAATCATGTCCTGAATACTAAGTCCTGAGTCTCAACTCAACCTCAAAATATCAACAAAAAATATAATAATGTATCTCATATCATGAGTCATAATGTTATATACAAAGGAATGCACCAAATAACCTATACTACTGATTTCCTCTGCGCCTCTTGCGAGAAAATGTAGCAGCTTTCCCTCTAGATGAAGAAGTTGGCGGGGATGGCAATGGACTCTGTTGTGCTCCAGATCCTGAACCAGCAGGAGCTAAAGGAGGCAGACCACGTCCTCTACCGATAGCAGGGGTAGGTGGTGTCACCTCCTCCTCCTCCTCATGAAACTCATCATTGATTCATCACTACTAGAAATGGGATCATCAACAAGAGATACATAAACATCATCTAGTTCAAAGTCTATAGACTTGGATTGCTCAACCTTATAACATGATAGAAATTGAAAAAGTTTAACATGCCTAACCAATGATTTTGGTTTGAGTGAAGGGTTTCCTCAACCTTAAAATGCGGTAGAAAAAGATTAACATGCCTAACCAGTTGTTTTCCTTTGAGTGAAGGGTACATTCTTGTTAAGGCCACGGTAGGGGAGTTCAACAATCAATACCACCAACATCAACAAAGTTCAACAATCAATGCCACCAACATCAAGGTTCTTAAAGGACTTCTTGCTCTTGATCAAATGCCAATCTCATACCCTTACACATAATAGAATCAAATGGAAACAATGCAAATCCCCAAACCATGAAACCCTGAAAACCATAAACTCTACTGAATTTTGAGTGAAATCTAAAATTCTAGTTTCTCCATATGAAATCCAATGAGGTCGAAACCACTCTTAAACATCCTGAGTCATTTCATAGTAATGTTAAAAATTTAAGTAAAAACTTTAAGAATTTAACATTACTATTAACTGCCAACAGGAAAATGAGAGCGCTGCAAAAATGACAAAAAAAAAATCGATTTTTGAACTTATAGGGTTGCTGTTTGATGGGCCCACAACTTTTACCAAAAAAATCGCTATTTTTTGGCAATTTTTTCAAATCCAAAAAATCGCAAATAATATCGTTTTCTTCAAAAAATCGCGATTTTTTCAATTTATCGCGATTTAATCGCGATTTTCAAAACCATGATAATAATAATAATATTAAATAGTAAACTGCTTATGCTTGGCTAAGAGCTTGTTTTCTTTGGACGTAAGGAAATAGGTTAACGACCCCCTTTTATCGTGATTGTCCATTTTTCAGCATTCATTAATCCATTGCCTTTGGCAAGGTGCAAAATTCAAATCCCCATTTACCGCCTATTAGGGATCTCTCAGCGAGAGCTACGACTTTGAGCCAAAGAACAAAAAGCATAAGCTCTAGTTGTCACATGGTTTGGGTTAAAAAACAATCAAGTTTGATTCAAAATTTCTTATATGTTTCAGATGAGGTTTGCCATTAATTTTTTGTTTTATATATATTTCAATATAATAGTAATAATAATATTAAATAGTAAACTGCTTATGTTTCGCTGAGAGCTTGTTTTCTTTGGACATAAGGAAATAGGTTAACGACCCAAGACCTAGTGGCATTTTGTTGAAATTTGGTACCGAATGACTAAGTGGGTCTTTATTAAAGTGGGGTGAATTAAAAAATAGAAAGTGAGATTTAAATGAGCATTTAATCTCAGCCCTAGATCTCAATCTATCTCAGCCATTGGATTTAGGGATTCCCCAAAGTCACTTAGGGTTAGGTTAAAGGAGGAAAAGGAGGAAAAGGTCATTCATTCTTTCATGAGCAGATTGAGAGAGGAGGAGAGGGAGCTGAAGAGTAATTTCTGAGCAGAGGGAGAGCAACAAAGGCAGCACAGCAAGTCCGTACAGCAAGAGGGCACACTTCCCAAGGCTGAAAAATCCGTACAGCAGAGTTTCATTGGCACATTAACCAAGGCAGAAAGTCCATACAGCATTTGCACGGTTTTCGAGAGAGGGGCAGCACTGTTTTCGAGAGCTGGAACAGCAGCAAGGAGCACGATTTTCAAGGCAGAATTTTCTGGGCACGAAAATCGAGAAAGGGGGCTGCTGTCCCATCCGTACGGAATCCGTACAGTCCGTACGGTCATTCCTGACACGTTTTTCGAGGCAGCTAAGACAACATTTAATGCTGTAATTTCTCTGAAATATTTCTGTTTGCTGTTTGGCACGTTTTTCGAGGTGGAGGGTGGCACAAAAGTCAAGATAAGTGATTTTTGTGTTTGCTGTAATTTTCTGTGTATTACTGCTCACTGTAAAAGCATTTTTCAGAAATAAAAGAGAAGCTTCCAGACTGGTTTTCCCCAAGAGTTGTAGGGGGTTTTTCCAGGGTCACCTTGACCAAAAATTATTGTTTTATGATGTGTTGAATGGCTATTTGTTACTGCTGATATTTATTTCTGCATTTTCAGCATTCTGTAATTTTTCCAGAATTTGTGTTTTCAGCAAAAGTTATTTTCCAGTTTGTTAAATGTATGGATATGGGAAAGGGCATTTAACTATTTTGGAGTAATAAGGTGAAAAACTGAAAACCGGGGTGGGAAACTATAAATTTTTACACATTTAAGAGTGAAAGCCTGCCCCTTTATGGACCACCAACTAGTAATTCCATCTGGCCTGATTTTTCTTAAATAATGGTGATGAGTCAGCCTGCATTAGCAGACAACAACTAGTAATCGTTGTTTCCCATTGCTAATTTGACCACTAAATTATTATGAATTTTTGCAATGTGTTAAAAAAAGGTAATAAAGAAAGGAAGGTAAACATTAAGAACTAACTCACATCAACTTCGGTGAAATGGGACGGTGGAAGAGACTTAAAGAAGCTTGGGAAGAACGGGTGTGTACTTTTTGCACTTCTGGGGCAGTGGAATCGGAAAAGCATTTCATTTTGGAAAGTGATGCAAAGACGTCAGGGACAGTTATGGCAGTATGTTAGCATCAATTCTGTGACATTGTCTTTTCAGTGAGGGGACTGTTAGAAGGTTGGGTCAACTTTAGGGACTGTTATAGGAATTTACAGGGTAAGTTCCTTAGATCAAGAACCAAAGGTCACCGCTCACAAACAGATCACAAATCAGTACACCAGTATAATCACATGGTTAAAACCCTCGAAGAAGGAAACAGTCCACGGCCTGAGCCAACGTGGCCACTTCAGGCAATTTATTAATATAAAAATAAAAGTTACATATGTTTCTCTCATAAACGGTTAGCAGACAAATGACCCTCCACGCTCTTTAAATAGAGATCATGGACCAATGGGGTGTTAAGCCATAGATCAAGTGTCGTTAATATCGAGGAGAGAGATCTCTGTCGAATCACTACAAATCGTGACCGTCGGATTATAAATTACAAATCCAAAAAATCGTCGATAATATCGTTTTGTTCAAAAAATCGCGATTTTCAAAACCATGCTCTGCAAATATCGTCTCGCTTGGTGCTCAATTCTAGAATCCTCATGATAGTCTTCTTGAGAATTCTTAACGCCCCATGGTGTAAGTGCCCCATTCTCCTATGCCATAGTTCACTAAGATCCTTCTAATAGTGTTGCCTATCAGCGCCATTGGAGATTCGAGATGTAACTTGTAGAGTTTATTTCTCCTGACTCTGATTTGTGCCTTCTTCTTCCAACTTGGGTGTTTGACGCATACTCTTTTTCCAATGAAGTAAGCGTAATAACCTTTGTTTTGAAGTTGCGACACAGAGAGTAAGTTCATCCCCAAACTAGGCACATGCAGCACATTGGTGGCCCGAAGCTTATTACCAGCTTTTGTTTGAAACACTATGGTACATCTTCCAAAATGGGTACATTTCGCCTTATTGCCCATGGTTATTTTAAAATTCATCTGCTTTTCTTGGTAGCTTGAGAAACATTCTCGTACTCCCTTCATGTGAGCAGAGGCCCCATTGTCAATATACCAGATCTCAAGAGAAGCGGAGCTTCACACACAAGAAAATTCTTCTTCCAATCTGGATGTCAGAACAGAAACGTTGTGATCCATCTACTCTTTCATGCTTTCCCTTTTCTCTGGAGAACTGTGTGAACCTTTCCGAGTTGTTGTTGCAGCAACGTCTGAACTTCGTTCCATCGTCAGTTCTCTGCTCCTATTAGTCATCTTTGCTCTGATACCATGTGAAAATTTTAATCTAGAAAAATACTTCTGCAGTGATAGATTTATTTCTCCTACTTATTATTTACAATAAGTTATTTACAGAAATCTTCTAGTAAATTTCGAAATAAATACTACTATAGCTATCACTCAAGTATATGCACAGAACAGAACAAAAAGAAATACAAGCATAAGAGTCAATCACATAGACACAATTATTTTTGGACAATTATCCCCAGAAAAACCCAATGCGGTAAAACCGATGCAGCAGATGAGGGTTCCATCATATATAAGCAAGGCTCTCTAGTCGTAGGTTCCATCAGTCGTGTATCCTATCAGTCGGGTCACAGTATACCACCAATTTATCCCGGTGAGAAACGCTACCCGCCCGGGAGATATCCTCCTGTCCTATCTCCGAGTTTCCTCTTTGATGCGCATTCGGTACAGGATTGTTACTTATGTGCATGTTCCATCACATTTTCGACAGTTAGGGAAATAAGTAGTGTAGCCCGAAAGAGCTGGTAACTACAGACAGGGGATAGGGGAGCTGGGTAAATTCCAACAGGGACTGGAATTACAGGCTATGCCTCTCGAAATGGGAGGGATGCTATCTTTGCTCCAACCTTTTCTGCCTCTGTGGGATCTACTGATATTGGCTTTCGAACTGTTTATTTGACTTGATCAACATACTCTTAAACAGGTGAAACTGTTGCGATGCCGCAGGCCCCTAACACGGGATATGGGTATAGAAAAGGAAAGGATGCTACGGGCTATGGGCCTGTATCTCCAATGAGTGAGACTGTTGGATCGACTTCAATTGGTTCAAAGTAAACAGGTGCTTCAATTGGATAAATTGGATCAATAACTGGCTTTCGAACTAGCGGGGATGCTTATTGCTCTATCCCAACCTATGCCTTCGCTTCTGCGGGTACCTCCACCTTTGCTTCCGGTCTTGGGACTGGAGAAACTTGTAATGGTATAGCCACTAACAGATCTATAACGGGCTATGCGGGCTATGCAATTAGTCCATAAACTGAGGCTGGTGGTTCAACCGGATCAACTGCTGCTTCTGTCCCTCCTTGTGCATTTGGATTTGCTACTGACCAGCTTTACAACGAGATCTGCTGCCTTAGCTACTGGGTCAGTTCGAACTATAACTGGCCCAGGAGGATATGAATCTGCTTCTGGCGCTGAACCCTTGCCTGGAACTGGATATGCATTATATATAATAGAATATATTGCCTTCGCTATTGGTGGTTCCGAGTAAACGGGCTCCGGGTCCATTCAATAAAAGGAATCCCGGACTGGAACTGGACGAAGGAAAGTTTAGACTAGACACTATACTATATGTATCTTTGCCCTGCCCTTTAGCCAATATGTGTTTCTTCCCACCTCTGTCATGTGCTTCCCTCTGCCCCCTGCCTATGTGTATTCCGACCGATTGACGATGCCGATCGACAATGTGTTATGACCGCTGTGTGCCCCTGCCCTGTGTATTTCCCTTGTTGATTCATGTGCTTTTCGCCAATCGATGTGGAAAAATATTTGATAACTTGAAATGCCACACAACTCTGTTTTCGTTACTAAATTTTGTCTATTTTGATTCTCCTGCACACCTGGAATCCATCTTACCGGCCTCGGAGTGCCTCACCGCTTTAGAGCTCTGGGGCATCTATTTTCTTTAGATAGACATGAACACTCTTTATATTTATATGCGTAATTTGCTGATTGGAATCACACTTGTTTGAAGATGCTGCTGGGTACCATTATCACTATTGTCCCAAGCGTTGCCCGGCCGGATCCCGATGAAAAATTACCAATTGCTTTAGAGTAAGATCCCTATTTCTACTTTTTTATACCTACTTCTTATTTGGATACGACGCTCTTCCGACGACGCTCTTAGACCTGAACCTCTTCATATTAGGAGGGCAATTTTTGATATATGCTATATAAGGATCTTCCTTATTGCGCACCCGCCTTTTGTTTCTTATTCGCTGCTGCGCACCTATTTCTGCTGACACCTGCCGGATGGATGGGGTTGATTAGCAGCCGAGAGAGAAGGTGGTGGTTTCCCTTTAACAGAAATCGTTGAACTGCCGGATTGGATTCATTACAGCCAGAAATCACTTCAGCTTATATCGTTTAACAACTGCCAGATGGCGGTCCATCAGAGAGCGAGCCTCGTTGGTATGGATGGATGTTCAGACAGGCTTCAGACTGCTAGGAGGGAGACGCCCACATAGCCAGGGGATGGTTTATCACACTTGCAGGAATCTTAGGAGGTTCGGGCACTTTCCTTGGGGCAACGCGCCATCTTTCACTCTTTCATTTCCCATATTGCCAGGTTAACATCTATCATCTTTATACGCCCACTTTGCTTACTGAAATTCCCACTTATTGTAAGGCTGGGGTCACGTAGGAGAACTCTTGATAGGCCACCTTTCAACTATTGACCAGTTTCGTTAGGCCACCACCTTTCAGTGACACGCCATCTTTCTGTACTGACATTCCCACTTATTAGAAGGCCATGATCAGGAAATAAACATTACCAGCTACTTGCATTGAGTACCTAGAATGCATGGACACACATTGGTATCGACTAGCGGCTACTTTCGGCTCTTGGATCGAGTGCATCGACTAGCAGCATTGAGTACCAGCAGCATTTACTGTCACCGGCATCGACTACTCTTGGATCGGCTCTTAGATTGAGTGATCACCACCTGGATCGACTATCGGCATTGACTATTGAGTACCGGCACCAAGTGGATCACAACACATAGATCGACTCTAGGATCTACTCTTTTCATTGAGTGCCTCTACACTTGGCATTGACTCTTGGCCATCGCTACCTGGCATCAAGTAGCATCATCGACTGCATCAACACCTGGGTCGACTACATTGAGTACTGGCACACCTGGATCTACTATTGGCTATTGGTCGGAAGATGGAAGAGGAGGACATGTTTTTATTTACACTTCAAATTTTGTGCTTCTGAGAACTTTATTGAAAAAAAAACACGAGCATTGACCTGAAGTTTTATAAGTTGTGCAATAAGCTCTAATAGCAGGATAGATGGAAGAAACAATTTTGTAGCAGTAGTGAGGATGCGCAAGCAGGGCTCGACTAAAAGGCCGCATGCGCTTTAAGGCTCGACCATAAGGATAGGATTTCTATATGTCATGACGGAATTCATTATTCGATCGATAGATGGTGTTATTTCCTTACTAATGTGTTCCCTCTGATACCCGTGTGTTTTCCCATATTAATGTCGAATGTGTTATCCCTCCTTCCCTATCGAGTATGTCTTCCCTTCCCCCCGCTGATGACCATGTCCTTCCCTTATCCTGTCAATATGTTTGCTCCCTGCCTTATGTGCCTTGCTGATCTTTGCTTTCCGGATGTGTAATAGGTCTATAGCCGTTAGAAACATAAATTACCCTCTCACGATAGCTCACAGACATAAGGTATTACTATAACTCCCATATGAAAGTTGGGAGAAACTATTCCCATTGGAACGGCTACCCCTACCAATTATGAAAAAGCAAGGAGGTTTACCCACTTGTCCACATCGGGCAAGGAGTCCGGATACTATTTAAGCGCATGCGATCGAGATACTATTTAAGCGCATGGGATGGAAACACTCATGAGATGAGCGCATGGGATAGAGATACTACCAGCAACAGAGATGCACATATTCGATCTTAGGCTTCGGTATGGGGACTAAAAAGTGGGGGCGAGCCAGGCCCTTAGCTCTTGCTAGTTTCCACTCTAGGATAGCCACGAAAATGCCTTAAAGAACCGTGTAAATGGGGGTAGGACCAAGTAATAGCCCTGTTCCCGCCAAAAGCTGAGCAGCACAAATATCTATACCTTTATTTGCTTAGCTGGTACAATTATCACTCGGTTGGTCCCATATGCTTGGTTGGTTGGCTCATCGCTTCATCTGTTGCGGGGTAGGAGCGTGTACCAATTACAGATGACTCGGCATCATTACGGCCATAATGTCATAATATTTTAGATAAGCCTTTCACTCTACGAATATGTGCAACCAAAAGTTGCAGTCAATATCCCTTTTGATCTTAAAACTTCGCTACTGTGATTATTATTCGAAATGTATTTATGAAAAAGCCTACATTTCTTGTTTTATTGATCACGCCTATTTCTATTGCAATAAGCCGAACGAACTAGGTCTGAGTGATATCTCAGATCCCACCTATGGTCCTGTCTCTATGAGACCTACTGTCCCTCTCAGGTCCTAGGCCTATGGAGAATAAAGAGTAGTACTAGTGGAATGCTGCGGGCTATGGATTTGGATCCGAACGAAGGGATGCTACCGGCTATAGGTCTAGATATGGATAAAAAAAGGAAACTACAATCACCTCTATCTCTGACTCTGTAGGTCGTGCAACCTACTATGCTGCTGCCCTCGCTGGCTGGTAACCTACAAAGGGATCTACGGGTTCTGGAATGCTAACTAATGAGATAAATCCAATCTTGCTAGGAAAGCCCGAAGACTGCTCTCTTATTCCAACGCGTACATTTGACTCGCTTACTGTGTTCAATGAAGGGTTGTTTCTCCCTCTTATTAAAAGCTGGAAGTTCTTTTCATAGATCCATCTTCTCGGCAAGTTCATTTCATATAAAGAAAGTAGTGTTTAATTTGAAGCTTTTCATTTTCATCGAGTGTCCAACTTTCTCGCGATAGACTATGGCAAAGTCACACTACGCAAGATAAAATAGCGGGAGATAAAGGCGAAGCCTTTTATAATTAGAAGCATTTCAAATTGGAAGGTGAAACCTCTCCCTGTGGTCGAGAGTTCGGCAAGCTCACCCTCAATCGAATCAGTCGAAATCCCTCGGGAAAAATAATGGACGACTAAGGAGCAATAGGGAAAAGTAAATGCAAAGAGAAGTTGCAAGGTCATCGCTCATGGGGTTTTTTAGGCGTACTAACCTGTCTATCCATTTCCAGATAATTAATGTAGAGTGAAGGTAGGACCAAAGTCCGGTAGCTCCTGAAAACACTTCAAAGTGGGAATTTCACCTCCTAGGTAGGATCGGTTCGTGCTTCTAGCGAGGCTTCACCTACACGGCCTAACGGATACATTCCTAAGTCCGTCAATCAAACATAGAGTTAGTAACTCCAACTAAAAAAGAGTCGGGCTCAGCGAATGCAGCCTTCACTCATTCTTGGGCCAAGCACAGCTAGCTAGCACGAATAAAACATTCATTATACAAGATATGGAACGATGGCAAGTCATAAACCTCTATGGAACATCTCCCTATCGCCCTGTCTTCCAGATAGAAACGAGATGAAAGGGTAGAGTTTCTTAAAAAGAATCTCCAGTTTCTTGGACCTAGTTCGTCTGACCCCAGAAAAAGGAAATCTTATTTTTCATAAATAATGGCAAATGAAGCAGTTTTGGAACTGGAGCAAACTCCACTTCCCTGGGCCAAACCAGAGGCTCTCTCTATTTCAAGTGGGAAATGCCAAATATTGGTGAAAGCTTTTATGACTCTTCTTAGTGATGAACGCTGTAGTTCATCATTCTTTTTTTTCACTTCGAAAGGTAATAGTAGCCACTTAGAGATGGCCTGCTGTTCAATAATATATTTTTTATCACTATAACACAGATACACATCGAAATATATTATCTAAGCATATATGCATTTCTAACGAATCGTAGAAAATACAATGAGCTAAAGAACAGGCGCTCTTACTTAATGCTTCCTACCAGGCTAGATGTTTCCGTGTTGGTGGGGGCTTAAAAAGAGATTCTTTCTGCTGCGTGAAATAAAACACAAAGAGAATGGAATTATTCTCACCTAATTGGTGATGCATCAATTACTTAATATACCCACCCCAATGGATAGAGAAAAGAGATAGCTCGTCCCTGCCCGTAGTCTTTTCCCCTGTTTGCTTTAATTCTATCCCTTTGCTTACTTCATTTCCCAAGTAATCAATCTAAGGGGGAAAGGTGCAAAGAGTCAAATTCACCATTGCTTCGTCCTCTATTTTTTTAGGGCCCCGCCCGGTTGGGTGGGCACTTTTCACATCATTTGTATTACTTTTTCTTTGTTTGGTTAGCCTACTTGCTTTTTCTTTTTGTTCCACCTATAGCTACCAACCACCTTGACTCTTTATAACCCTTTCTATGCCTACCTACTTCATTGGAATGGGTTGCACAGGAAAGGAACAACCAGTAGTATTGGATCGTAGGAACTGCCCTCTTTTATTAATGATTCAATACTCCCCTGGACTAATTAGATATACCGTCTTAGGTACGCAATTAGCTCGACCAGTTGTATTACCTATGCCTTTGTTTTCATTTATGTTGGACAACCAAGTTGTGATACCCTTAGATCAGAACTGCTGCCTTTGGAAGTACTGCCTTAACTTCAGAGATTGAATGGGTAGGGGTCAGTCGTTACTTAGAACATTTGGATTTACCCTTGCCCACAGGAAAACGACTTTATGTCGGACAACTAGTTGGATCGTCCTGCCTTTCAATACTCCCAGAATTTAGATATTAAGTGGGGGGGAACAGAACATTCATATTACCACCCTTTTGAAGCCGGAAGGATTATTGAAATCGATGAAAAAATGAACCTTTTTTGTTTACCACCCTTTGCCTCACTTACCCTAATTACTTATAACCACTTGCTTTAGCCAGGAATGCTCACTCAGTAGCTAGGGGCCTAGTCTATGAACCACCCTTTACCACCTTACCTACCTTTCTTTGTTGCACTGTTACCAGCCAATCCACCTATTATCTTTACTTTATACTCGATGGCGGCGATGGCGACCTTTTAGTTCTTCAAGTTGATGGCTCACCTGACTTAGGAAGGTGAGGAAAGCTATCCACAATTTGATATCTCTTCTTCCCTGGGGGTGAAGGATAGGCACCCACCCTACTCCTTTATCTCTGCTAGCTCAGAAGCATTAGAATTGTAGGCCCATTAGGTCCATCCAGAACAACTGCTAAACATCACCAGGAATTGGATTCTTTCCCTGGGATACTTTATTATGGAAGGCAAGCAGCTCGAGGGAGGACTATTATAGCCTTTGTTTATATCCGGAAGTCAGCTTATGGACAGTCCCTTGACAGAGCATCCATCTACTTGAGCCCGGTTAAGTTCCAAGAGACCGCTGAAGTTTAGGCCCTTCGATTCGACTTTAGGACAGCCCACAGAATGAACGAGGAGCTACCCAGGCAGCTGACAACACCTATACTTGGAGCTACCCGGTTTTACACTCATTTTACTTCAGGTACCCAACTAGATTAGTTTAGGTTGGGACATATACTACTAATCTAGCTACGGGGGTGAGGTCTCTGCTGCTGGGTCTACTGCTGAAGCTGGAAGCAAGCACCATAGAAGTGAAGGATGCAAAAGAGAAGTGAAGCATTTCACCCCCGAGCAGTTAAGGCCTCCCTCGGGGTCTAGGCATTAATCCGTGTAGGCAGTCCGGTGGGAAGCTAGACTAATAGCTGGAGTAACCCATCAAGGGATCTTCTTTTTTTATTTGTTGGCTCCCTGGTTGGAAGGCCAACCTAGAGAACTTAGTTAGGCAAGCCCAAGGTAGCATTTTACTTCATTAGCTGGACCGAGATTAGCTCCTGGAACATCCTTGCCCGTCGGAACATATTTTGGCTAAATAGTTCGAAGGAAGGAAGTAACCTCACTCTTAAAAATTCCCTTATTCTTTTCATTTTCATTTGTTCTCTTCTTTCTTTGCATGGAAGAGCCGGTTGTTCGAGAGGCCGATCCATGACCAGAACCAGTAAATGATCTAGCAGCGGAGGTATAAGCAGCAGTTCAAACAGATTTAGTTCAAGCAGATCCAAATCCAGAAGTTGACCCAGCTCCATTTGATCTAGTCGAATAATCCGTTCCGCATTCAGTCGAAGAACCAGATAAGCAGCCTATTTACCCATAATCCATTGTAATTGACCAAGTAGCAGTAGGCCTAGTTAACCCAATGCTCAGCGGACCATCAAAAAGTGCAATTCCCATCGTCCAATCAATCAAAGCTGGAATGCCCACCAGCGAACACCTACCAGATAATCACAAGTGCTACGCCGGGGAGACAAACCAACTAAGAAGGCGAGACGC